>OX388216.1:21217500-21835855 GCA_947578815.1 Epinotia ramella
GGAACATTAATGTAATATTGTTTTTGTTTGACGACCGGTTAGCCTAGTGGGTAGTGACGCTGCCTACGAAGCTGAAGGTCCTGGGTTCGAATCCCGGTAAGGGCAAATATTTGTGTGATGAGCATGAATATTTGTTTCTGTTTCAGTCAGTTTTCTATGTATTTAAGTAATTATACATATCGTCGTCTAGTACCCATAACACAAGCCTTAATGAGCTTACTATGGGACTAGGTCGATTTGTGTAAGATTGTCCCCTAATATTTATTTATTTATTTATAATATTTATTTATTTATTTTTAATATTTATTTATTTATTTTTAATATTTATTTATTTATATTGTCAGAGATGTACAGGGTCAATAACAATAAAACGTGTCAAGATCAGAATGATGTCTCTCGTCAATACGATAATAATAATAACAACACTAGTATTTAAGTACTATGCTCTTGCAAGCATGAACAGTCCGGACTCCACAAACAACAAATAGAACAATGTAACTTAATTAATAAAATAAAATAGAAACATGTCAAATAACACGACTCACTGCACTGACTGCATTTGGTGAAGCATTTGTCGGTGAAAGAATACACTCAGGAACAAATGGTCGAGATTCGATTAATAAAACTCACTGTAGTGTGGCGCATAATGCCGCATGAGCCCCACGAAGTGTCGGAGGCGCACCGCGTCGGGCGCGCGGCGCGACACGAGCAGCCGGAACGCGTGTCGCGCCGCGCGCCGCCGGTGCAGCAGCAGCGCGCGACACTTCTCGCGCTCGATGCGGGTGAACGTCTCGTACACTACCGCTAACATCTGGAATTATATCGATGTATCAGTAAAAGCGATGTGTAAGTAAGGCGCGGCGTGGGTGGCCCCCCGCAAGGTGGACTGATGACCTGGTAAAGGTTGCTGGAGTCCGCTGGATGCGGGTGGCGCAGGACCGGTCACTTTGGCACTCTTTGGGGGAGGCCTATGTCCAGCAGTGGACGTCTTTCGGCTGATATGATGATGATGATCAGTAAAAGCAGTATTACAATGAACGCCTCCCATCGACCTTTTGGAATTGCATACCTACAGTTTCTACCTTTTGGAATTGCGTACAGTTTCTAAAGTGTAGGAAAAATATTTTCCTTTAAATATACACTTTCTCATTCTTTGAAACATGCCGACTAGTGGAGAGTTCATTTTAAGATTGGGTTTATTCTACACGGCCAAATGTCATAAATTGCAAGGTTTTTCTTATAGTTAGTTTCATTTGATACTCATAATGCGATTTAGAATATTAATACTACTAACAAGCATAAACAGTTACAAAAACTGGAACCCGACTACGGAAAAGTAATTAAAACAACCGGCCAAGTGCGAGTCGGACCGGGTTCCGTACACCTATAAATACGGAAAAAATCACGTTTGGTGCCCCCTTAAATATTATTTTTATTCTGTCTTTTAGTATTTGTTGTTACAGCGGCAACAGAAAATACATGATCTTTGAAAATTTGAACTGTCTAACTATCACGGTTCATGAGATACAGCCTACGGAACCCAAAAGGTGCTTTTTATACGAAAAGTAGCCTATGTCAGCCGGAGCATAATTTCGAATCGACTGACACCTCATTTATCAAAATCGGTTCAGTATCTTAAACGCTACGACGGAACACATGTAAGTACAAACATAGACTACTGAAAACATAATCCTTCCATTCGGCAAAACTACTTATAGTAGAATTATTTGGGGTTTACCACTGACAGATATTTTGCCTTCATTTAATTTTCAACTTTAACCTCATACAAATTAAGTAGTTATTTTGAAATCGGTGGTAACAGAAATCTGAAAATTGCTTTATTTGTATGACATTAAAGTTGAAAATTAAATGAAGGCAAACTATCTGTCAGTGGTTAACTAACAGTAATCGTACTGTAGTTTGAGATGGAACCGCATGATATACCTACGTGCGTGGTCTACCGCTTTTAAACCCTATCATTTACATATTAAGGTTCAAAGTGGTAAGCCACTTTCTTGGCTGACCGACTGACGAAACGCTTTATCGATGAATGTCTCTTAAGGCAGGCCAACAAAAGTTAGTATTAATTTGTATATAGATATAGTAAGAAGTGGCGACCACGTACCGGAAGGCGCAGCGTGGCGCCCCCAACAAGGTGGACTGATTCGAACCCCGGATGACGGGAGCAAAAATGCGTTGACAGCTTTATAGTGCGAGGACACACATTTTATATCATATAAATCGATGTCGATAAAAAGCACGATGTACCTACTGGACTACCGCTATGATATACAGAAGTATTATATATTGTTGAAAATAAAATTAAAACGAAATGTTTGTATTTTTTCAGTATTTTATATAGTTTTCGTAATATACAACTATCATTTTTTCTAAATTTTCTGATTTTAAACTCCTTCGCCTTGGCGATAAAATCCATTTCATCCAACTAAAGGACCGTTCTAAATCTACTGTAGTAATCGGAGCAAAATTAAATAATTCATAGTGGTTATGGATTTCTTCTGTACAACGTACTTCCACTTCTTTACCAGATATCAAATTATTTAAGATGTAAGATAATAAGTTTGAACTATAAATTTCTGATTCAATAATTTGTTCGTATGGATGTCGATAGAATAGTCGATATTTAACTAAGCACTAGTGACAAGTGCATTTTTGCTCCCATGGTCCGGGGTTTGTGATGACCTGGTAAAGGTCGCGGAAGATGGCGCAGGACCGGTCATTGTGGCACTCTTTGGGAGGCCTATGTGGACGTCTTTCGGCTGTTATGATGATGATGATATTGATGATAGTAAGAAGTAGGAACTCACCAGGTTCATGAGCACGTAGAGAACGGTGATGATATATAGGATGAAGAAGAGCGCATACCACTTGGACTTGGCGTACGACGGCATCATCACGTCTGGGAAACTGGCACAAACAGTTTACTACACAAAACATTTCGAAAACATATAGAGATACAATAGGCATGATGCCTCATGTTCAAATTGATAACGTAGTGATGTTAAATGGATAGTAAACCATCAAATTATCCTAATAAAGTATAAATTATAAAATATAATTAAAATCATAAAAAGATATGAACCTTGAAAGTTTAGAAAAAATATGCATTTTTTTTATTGTCGAAGAGTAAATTAAAAACTACCAATAGAATCCTTACGCTTTTCTAGAAACAAAATTGTACGACAACTATTTACTTAAACGCAGTAATTCGCGACCGAAACAACAATTTACCTGATTTTCCATACTACGATTAGTACAAATGTATAAATGTGACGTCACACTTGTATAGACACACAGTATGAAGCGTTTCGCGCTGCCGCCAGCGAGGTCAATCTGTATCTCAAATTTTTAGGTATTTATGTTCTTTAATTGTAGTACATACAAACATTTGTTCCTCTCCAAAAACTGGTTCGAATGACGTCACAAAAAAATCTTAGTCATCATCCCTATTACGAGGGCTGCCTTTTAAGTTCTGTCGTTTGCAAACCTCCCGTGATTGCATAAAAAAGAACTAGTGTCACGTTAAAATATTTGAATTTAGAATTCGAAAACAAAAGAATGACTCGAAATCGGCCCAACCGTTTTAGTACAGCGTTCGTTCAAAGTTGACAAGTCAGTTGTGAAAATGGAAATTTCGAAGGAAAATTTACGTGCGATAATTTTTTACAACTTTAAAAGGGGCTTAACGCGACTTCAGTGCTTCGAAGAGTTGACTACGGTTTTCAATGATAAAGCACCATGCCTTCGGACTGTGGAACGCTGGTATTTAGAATTTCAACGTGGTTGCTCTAGTCTTGGTGATAGACATCGTGAAGGTCGACCAAAAACAGCCGTAACCCAGGAGAACATTGATGCTGTACGGCAACTGATCATCGAAGATCGCCATGCGACATACCGTGAGATAGAAGCTTCCTTAAGTATTTCAGGGACCAGTGTTCACAGTATTTTGCATGATCACTTAGGCGTAAAAAAGTTGATCTCACGCTGGATACCACATTTACTCAGTGAAGACCAAAAAACGGCTCGCGTTCGATGGTGTCGCAAAACTCTGCGGCAATTCAACCGAGGAAACTCGAAACATGTTTACGACATTATCAGTGGTGACGAATCTTGGATATATGCCTACGATCCCGATTCTAAACAGCAGTCGACTGTTTGGGTGTTCCAAGATGAGCCAAAACCGACCAAAGTAATACGCTCACGGAGCACTTCGAAAAAAATGGTCGCCACGTTTGTGGCGAAAAGTGGCCACGTTGCCAACATCGTGCTCGAGGATCGTAAAACGGTTAATGCTGACTGGTATACCACTGTCTGTTTACCAGAAGTCATCGGCGAGTTTCGAAAAAATAACCCAAGACGTCGTATAAGACTGCACCACGATAATGCGAGCTCGCACACCGCCCGGCAAACTATTGCGTTTTTAAAAGAGCAAAACGTCGAAATTCGGGAACACCCGCCGTACAGTCCAGACTTAAGCCCTAACGATTTTTTTACTTTTCCAAAAATCAAGCAACGACTTCGTGGTCAACAGTACCAGACGCCTCAAGAAGCGGTTGAGGCATACAAAACGGCCATTTTGGAGACCCTGACTTCGGACTGGAATAAGTGTTTCGAAAACTGGTTCGATCGAATGAAAAAGTGTATTACATATCACGGTGATTACTTTGAAAAACAATAAATACCATTTAACACTTAAATTGTCTTTAGTTTTTCCAAACGACACAACTTAAAAGGCAGCCCTCGTATTGACCTAAGTTACTACCGTCATTTTCCATTTAATTTTAATGCCGAGTCTACTAGTCGGAAGCTACGGTAGCCTAGTGGTTCAGGCATGCGGCTGTCAAGCGGCGGTCGTGCGTTCAATGAGTTATTCGGAACTTGTGTACGGAATATTTACCGTCAGCTTTTCGGTGAAGGGAAACCTCGTGAGGAAACCGGTCTAATCCCGATAAGGTCTAGTTTTCCCTCTGGGTTGGAAGGTCAGATGGCAGTCGCCTTCGTAAAACTAGTGCCTATGCCAGATCTTGGAATTAGGTGTCAAAGCGGACCCCGGTTTCCTTTAGGGCACAACCGGGAATAACGCTAGGGGGATGTGTACCATCATCCTTTTAGACTTTTCTCGGTTGTATCCTAAAGGTGCTCGGCGTCGCTTTACCACATTATGGCCAGGTACCCTTGCGGCCTTGTAGGCACTAGTTTTGCGGAAGCGACTCGACTGTCATCTGACCTTCCATCCCAGAAGGTAATGTAGACCGTCTCTGAGAGGCTTTGTGCTGATGATTCTTTCCTTGTCACTATAGTTTATGGTCTATGCGCCTGTCTATATTTGAAAGGCTTATTGCCTTCAGCGCCACCTATGCAAATACAACATCAAAATGCATCGAAATCGGCTGGTATCGTATATTATACAAGTATTAAGGTCACTTCGGGTATGTGCGCCACCGGGGAAAGTGCGCCTCATTCATCATTCAGTCATATAAATCAATATCAGCACTTTCCCCGGGGGCGCACATACCCAAACTGATCCTATAACAAGTATTATCACTCTCAGTGCCAAGAACTCGCTAGTTCCTCTATTCTCCGTAGACGCTTTCCTCTACGAACGGTTTCGCATGCTATCGGCTACGAGCGTAGGTAACGCTACGAAAGTTGGCAAGTTCTAAGAAGTAGAGAACTCACTTGGCCGTGGTGAGCAGCACGAACATGCTGACGAAAGAGTCGCTGATGGTGGAAAAGTGCCCGTTGTCCAGGTGCTCCGAGAACAGGTAGTAGCCCAGCAGGGAGTATGTTGCTACGAAGAACATTAGTAACCCTGTGGACAATCGTAGTTTAACTTCATTAAGAAGATAAAATTATTCACTTAAACAACCCTTGTTTTACAGCATTTTCTTCTGCCAAACTGCAGGACAGTTTGTTGTCAGGCCTCCCTTACAAAAAAATAGATGGGTAGGCTTAGCTATTAGCTAGTTACTTTAGTTACATAATTCTGTCCATTCTTAAATTCGCATCGCTAGACCGTACTATGTTTTAGGATGTTGAAAGTCTACTAGACCCCTCACAGAATTAAAAAAAATAACAGGTACTGTTGTTTTCATATCAAGGTAGCGCTATCTAATGACACTGCTGTCAACACAGTTACTGTATTTACGTTCTAGGAGTAAATAAATATGAAGGTTTTTTTATGAATTGTCAGTAATGTCAAATATGCTTCTGCCTTTGCTCTTTTCTCCTATCATGTCTATATGGTTGGTAAATTCAGCAATTCTGAAAAACGAGTTTCGTGTCAACATCGCACCATACGCGTTAAGATATTGGAAGCCTCCTAGATCCCACACAGATCTATGAAATCCGAACAGGTTACCTCATCAAGCTGGCAAACCCTGCTCACTAAAATAAATGCCCTATGTAACATGTATTGTTAGTAGACGTGCCTAGATTAGTATGTAAGTTTTGTTATGTATTCATTTAACTTATTAAGCACAGTTTTAAATTAAGTCCTAACATTATAGGCGCCTTGGTACTTTACTGTAAGCCTATAAATGTAATGTGTAAGAAATAAATAATATAAATAAATAAATCATCATCATCAGTGTTCCCTCAATGCTGAGGATCGTGACAGCATTTCCTCTTTTTGTGGACCAGACTTCTCCAAAGGCTAGTAGTTGCAAGAGTGCAGTGATGGGTGGCCTGCCCCAAGGCCTCTGGCCCTCAACTTTTCCCGTCATAATAATCCTCTCCAGGCTATCCGAAGAACGTCGTAAGAGGTGTCCAAAGTATGTGAGAATACTGTACTGTATGTGCAGCTCTTCGAGAATGGATTGGTTTGTTCGCATAGCAGTCCAAGGTATCCGTACAACCAACACCACATCTCAAAAGCATCGATGCGGCTTTTCATTTTGGCTCGGATAGTCCAGGTCTCTGAGCCGTATAGAAAGGTTACCTAGCATGTCCAATATGGGCGGCAGACTCTGCAGGATCTGCCTGATGAAGCGCCGCACGCCGCCGCAGTGCCGCGTGTCCACCAGGAAGATGGGCCGCAGCGCGCGGGTCACCCGGAAGTGGGAGGACTGCCGGCACAGCACCACCACCGCCTCCAGCACCATGATTAGGAGGGTTATGCCCTGGAGGAGTTAAAGAAGTTAGGGCTAGGTCGAACAAGCCAGGCGAATGTTCCTGTGCAAATTGGAGGCCAAATATTTGTGTCGTTCTTAGGAATAAGGGATTTTATCGTCGTCCGCACTTATGCCATTATTCTGGCGCTAGGGTTTTTGTTATTTGTTATTATAGCGGCTATAGAAATTTCAAGTGTTTTGATCCAGTTTAGTAGCCAGGACATTGGCTGATTAAGTGGGGACATTTACCGCCTAAGAAACAAAGTTTTAACCGACTTCAATTTAGTACTCCGGTAAGCCACGAGAACATTTCCACATTTATTTTCCAATTTACCACATGAACTGATTTCCGAGAGCAAATGCGTTGATTATTAGAGAAAAAAACCCAATCGCTGTATGTGGCCCGATAATATTTGAGGACTTCCGTCGATTCCACAAGGATCAGCTTTGGTACTTTATTAGCTGCTATTTCAACGGAATGTTATCACAATCTGTGACGTACTTTTTTAGTACATAATTGAGGAATTCCATAAGTCATCTGTGGTCTTCATCATCAATTCTACTCCACCAAATTTATGATTTCCGGGTGTAAATACACGAGATATAATAGAAAATACCAAAATCACTACATGCATGCCTCATATAATTGAGGACTTCCCTCAATTCCTCATGGATCCCATCATCAATAACTGAATAAAAAAAAAAAAAAAGGACCCACCTGGAAGCATATACTTCGAATCGGCTCATCAATGACGGAGTTCCGAGGTAAAAAAAAATAAAATAAAATACAACCGAATTGAGAACCTCCTTCTTTTTATTTCAAAAATAACGGTTTGGCGGTAACGTTCTAAAGAGAAAGACAGCCTACCTTGATCATGGTCCTCTTATGTTTGAGTATGGTGCTCCACCCGATCCACTTCAATTTGAGGTGCAGCTCCACGCCGATCACCATTAAGGCCATTAGTTCTACCGTGCCGTGCGCCCATACCGGTAACTGGAACAGGTAAATTTTGCAGTTGCCATTAGCACCTTCTGTCTTCATCGTCATGACAGCTCGGTGATCCCATAATATTATATAATAGTCCTCCTCATCGATTTCGATGACAGCGACCCTAGCAATAGGGATGCGGACTAAGATTTTTTTACGATGCCATTTGAACCAGTTTTTGGAGGAACAAATGTTTGTATGGGAGCAACTAAAAATAAAGAACATAAATACCCAATAATTCGAGACAAAGATTGACGTCGCTGGCGGCAGCGCAAAAACCACGTATGACGTCACTTGTACAAAGTAGTTGTATCGTTGTATGGAAAATCCGGTAAATTGTTGTTTCGGTCGCGAAATACCGTGGCAGCAATGTACTTCCTACTTTCTTAAGTTATTATAATCTACCTTTCGTAGTATTCTAACGGTTTATATGATAGTAATTTGCCACAGTACGTGTGTTCCTATCTTACTAATAATGTAGTCGTGGTAACGGTTGAAATAATTATTGTACAGCGTTTGCGTTTAAGTACATATAGTCCAGGCAATGAACTGACAACTTGTATGGAAAAAATGTCATTTTTGGAAATAATTTATAATAGCTTATTTTTTATGTGTAACGGATATATTATCAATTAAATAGTTACCCAGCGACAAAATCCGACAAAATTTCAGAAATCGAAAAAATGATAAGTTAACTGGCTTCTGAAAAGTCAGTAAAAATATTAATAAATGTTTTTGTCTTTATTTTGGTTCATTTACATTTGCTCTATAATATTCAAGATAAATCGTACAAAAAAAGATAATGCATGCTTCATTTAAATCTACATAATTACTTCCGGGTGGAAAGTTTGTCGGATTCTTGACTAAATCATCTTAGAATAACATTTTCAAATGAAATCAACAAAAAAAACGCCATTATAAATTAATGTTTTTCAAAACCGTATTTTCCTGGAGTAATAGTTGTCATACAATTTTGTTTCTATAAAAGCGTAAGGATTCTATTGGCAGCTTTAAATTTACTTTTGGACATTAAAAAAAATGCATAATTTTACTAAACTTTCAAGGTTCATATATTTTTATGGTTTTAATTACATTTTATAATTTATACTCTATTACGATAATTTGATGGTTTACTATCCATTTAGCATCACTACGTTATCAATTTGAACATGAGGCCGCATGCCTATTACGGATTTGCCCTATTGTGAGCTCTGATATGGCTGGCTAGGCCAAACTTACTCTTAAAAACCCTATTACATGGGGGACAGTAGAGTTGGCCAGCTGTGTTATAGGTGTATACGTAGGAAGGTTTAGGCCTCTCCTTTCATTGTTGGTACAAGCTTTTATTGCCGACTGTACTTTTCTGTATACCATCATCAACTACTCATTGAGACGATTGGCCACCCGCCTGGCCAACTTCTGTCTCCATCATCAGATCAGCTCGATGGTACCATAATATTGAATTGTCATCCAAACTATACTTATACCCAAAATGTCAGCTCAATTGGTCACCGGGAAGTGGGTCAAATTTAACTCACAAGATTTGTCCCATACTAAAATACTAACAGGGCAAGTACTGAATTTCCCATGGCCACCTACTGTCTCCATCATCAGATCAGCTCGATGGTACCATAATATTGAATTGTCATCTAAACTATACAAACCCAAAATTTCAGCTCAATCGGAACCGGGAAGTTGGTCAAATTTAACTTGCAAGATTTGTCCCATACTAACAGAGCAAGATAAATAAAAGCTTGTAAAAAAACAGGCAGTGATTTTTTACTGAATGTTGATCATGAGGTGGGCCAGTATAATGTACGGCAATAAGTCGCGGCCACGTATCTTTCTCTCCTTAATGCATGCATTACAAAGAGATATAGTGGTCGCTGCTTCCCCACGCACCCCATCACGGCATAAAAAGATCAACTGTCTTACCCGAAACGCGAGTACCGCGGGGTCCTCCGTGAACGCCAGCAGTATCAGCACCAGCGACGCCAGCAGGTCCAGCCCGTGGTACCAGGGGTTGTGGACCCGCAGGTACGCCGGCAACTCCTCGGGGCTCGAGGGGTGCGAGTCGAACTTCTCGTTGTTGAGACCTTCCTGGGGGTGCGGGGCGTTAGTGCTGGCTTATGACCATTTCATCATCATCATCATCATCGTCATATCAGCTGAAAGACGTCCACTACTGGACATAGGCCTCCCCCAGAGTGGCACAATGACCGGTCCTGCGCCACCCGCATTTAGCGGACTCCCGCGACCTTAACCAGGTCATCGGTCCACCTTGTGTCTACCCACGCTGCACCTTTCGGTACGTGGTCGCTACTCGAGAACCTTTCCGCCCCAACGGCCATCGGTTCTACGTGCAATGTGCCCCGCCCACTAAGTTTAGCGATTCGGAGGGCTATATCGGTTACCTTGGTTCTGCTGCGGATAGCCTCATTTCTGATGCGATCACGCAGAGAAACTCCAAGCATAGCCCTCTCCATTGCCCTTTGGGTGACTTTGAGCCTACACCACTATATTTTTCATAGGATTGGATGGGTGTAGTCTTAAACTAAGATTATTATTGGGAGCTAGATTGCAGGTCCAAGAACACTCTAAGTGTTTGGCCATGACTTCCAGCGGCTTTGAGCAAGAGCTGAAATGCCACTCGTTATCGCGGCCGAACGGGAACTAATCAAGGATAGGCTTTTAATTACTTATTTTGACACTAATGAAAGCATAAGGCAACATCAGCAGTAAATTAGCCAATTTAGACTTTTACAATTGTTACTTGTAGCTCCGTAGCAGGAATAGTATCACCTTGATTTTATATGCCTATATCGCTCTATTTTAAGGCTAAATGGGTCATCATGGCCCATCATACAGAAAGCAATTACGTGTAAGATATTATTTTATCTCATTCCACCGCATAACTCCGGCCATGATGGCGCATTGTGTGAAGGTGGCGTGAACCAGCCTTTATAGTTTTGGCTCATGAAAGGATGCTACCTACCTCCAGATAAATGGCGGCCTCGTGGTAGTTCATCTCCCAGTGCTCGTCCTCCGACATGTGGAGCCCCGTGTGCAGCGAGGAGCGGCTGCCCATGTCGAGCGTGCCATCGCCCGCGCCATCGCCCGTCCGCGTGTCTGCAAACGAAACCTTATTAAATACTTCTTTACTAATATTGTAGAGACGAGATGAGGTTGTATGTAGTGGCTTATCTGTGGAACCACTTATCAGATGTCAAAAACTCTTTTACTTGTGTATAGAATAGACTTTCTGAATGGATATATGTTATATTTTGTCCCGCGGCTCCGACTGGGTTATCTGTAATAAGCGGGCGAAGCCGAGCGGGCAGACTAGAAATCACGGTATTGACATCCACCGTGAATCTTGGTAGAGTGCTCGTGGTTGTGCAATGGGCAGGTGTAAAGGCCGTGACAGAGAGCACAAAAATGAGGATGGTCCGCAGTTCTTACACCAACTCCGGAAATATAGTCTAACTGAATTGCTTAAGGGGCTACCCGAGGTTTTCATCGATTTTTGACAAGTTTTGAATCGCATCTACTACTTTTGCACTACAGATAGAATCATAAATCAAACGGCTATCGGTTCTTCAATCTTTTATCTCCATTTTGACAGACCGGATTTTGAAACAAATTAATACTTAATTTTGTATGATTTTTTTAAACATTGTCTAAAAAAACACTTATTTCGCATCTCTATTGACGTGAAAGATCTAACATATACGAAATCTACAAATTTGGGTTCGTCTATGACGTCTCTAAAAACTGGCAGAGGGTTTTAATTTTAAACCAATTAACACAAAAGTTATGGCCAGAAAACCAGTTTTTTGGCCTAAAATTGTTCAACTTTGATGCCAAATATCTCGAAAACAATGAAGTTTGAAGTAAATATGGGATACTATATTGCTTAAAGCCGTTGTTGTTAATATAATAAGCTACAAAAAACATTAGAAAACTAAGGGATTCAGATCGAAGGTCATTGGCGTATGGGAGCCTCTTAAATCGTATTTTTATCAGCCGAAAGACGTCTGCTCGTCATAAACTTGTCCAAGGATCGCGGCAACATAATGGTCCATATGCCGTCATTCAACGAACTCCAGAAACTATAAAAAAAAAACTTTTCTGGCCACTGTAACAACACTGTAATACACTAATCACATTCAGATTTCGAAGCCAGCTAACAAAGGCGCAGTTATGTGCGGCGAATTTTTGCCGCGATACAAACGCGATACAGTGGCGCGTTTGTATCGCTGCAGAAAGTCACCATGTAACCGCTCTTAGTAACACCTCGCCACAGGTACACAGGAAATATTAGACGCCTTAACAATAACGAGCCTACCTTGTAAATAAATAGCTTCTTTATCCATATCACTAGCAATCTAAATGAGTGCAAACCGTGAAGTGCGTACGCACATCCGATTTCCATGCTCCGGCGCGCGCGCATAACACAGTTTAAGTATTGCAGCCCAGTGACTCGACTAAAGGCACTCTAGGGATATTGCAGATATTCGCATCCGCATCCGCAAAAAACAATGCGGAGCGATAAGCACTTGCCGCGCGCGTGTAACGTATGCTTGCCATTACTCTAGTTATTTATCTGACTATTCGCCGCATTCGATCAGCGTGGTGAAGTACTGCGGGACCATATGGCCGTTGTTTATTTATGTTTTTGAGTGTGTGACCCAAAAATCCGCATCCGCATCTGCAGATATGGGCATGGAAATATCTGCATCCGCGGATATTTAAAAAATCGTATCCGCAACATCCCTGAGGCACTGCAGTCTACCTTATTAGGCGGCAGGATTCCACAACAAGCAAGCAACATGTTGCTATCGACTTCGACCCTTTGTCCCTCGACTTTGGCCCTTCGACTGTTGGGGTTGAGTGCTGAGTTGGATTCAGCCTTACTTTAGACTGCTTAGTCATATTGGTATATATGGGTACCGGTCGTCTATGGGACTGTTGCGCGATCGTACTTAGTTCGAGCGACAATCGCGTCTCTAATGAGATTGCGTTCCCTCTGAGGCGTGAGCATTTCCATGTCCGCCTCATATCTCGCGTTCATGTACCTACCACGTCTTGGTTGAACTTGGTTGCTCTTGCTTGGCAGAGTTGCTACAAAATTTTACGCCAATTGTTCCTAATTATTAGAAGGTACATTGGCGAGTAGGCTCTTACGCGGTCAAAATTGTCACTGCAATGTGGGCTATTCGCAGAATCAGTCAGCTTAAACACTAGATTGTCATGTGCCCTTGTGAAGCTAACGCCTGAATCAAGCCTTCAAAACACTGGCGCGGCCTGCGGTGGCGGGCAATAGTGAATTTGACAACTAATGACAAGTTTACTGTGAGGGGCTTAACGTTTTAAATTATCTTCTACTATTAGCGCTGAGTCGCTGGTTGTAGGTATAGGTACTCGCGTTATTTCGAATATTGTATACTGAACAGTATACAAAAAAAAGCGGGTGTAAAATTGTATATTTTATTAATAAATGAGTATGAGTATGAGTATTATAAACGCTGTTACTATATAAACTGTGACGCGCAGATCGGTAATGGCCTCGAGTAATAGTGAAATCTGTTCACGTTATCAACAGGAGTAGTGCTAGAACGGTAGTAAGCATCGATATAGCAGCCGTCTTCTTCTCACCAGTTTAAAAACTCATTAAACTTTTCTCTATAGGTATTCTGCCGGTCTGTCTGTAACCTTTTCACAGCTTAGACCCTGGGAAGGATATAGAATAGTTTTTAACCGACTTCAAAAAAAAAGAGGAGGTTCTCAATTCGGTTCGTTTTTTTTTTTTTTTTTCAATGTTTGTTACCTCAGAACTCCGTCATTGATGAGCCGATTCGTGTTTTTTTTTTGTTGGTAATAAGTATATGCTTAAAGGTAGGTCCACTTTTTTTCAAAAATTCAGTTGGATGATGGGATCCATGAGGAATTGAGGGAACTCCTCAATTATATTAGGCACGCGTGTAGTGATTTTGGTATTTTCTATTATAACCCGTGTATGTACGGTACCCGGAAATCATACATTTGGTGGAGTGGAATTGATGATGAAGACCACAGATGAGTTATGGAATTCCTGAATTATGTACTTAAAAGTACAGAAGTATATCACAGATTCTGATAAGATTCCATTGAAATAGCAACTAATGAAGTGCCAAAGGTGATCCTTGTGCAATCGACGGAAGTCCTCAAATATTATCGGCCCACATACAGCAATTCGGTTTTTTTTCTCTAATAATCAACGCATTTGCTCTTAGAAATCAATTGATGTGGTCAATTGGAAAAGAAATGTGGAAATGTTCTCGTGGCTTGGCGAAGTACTAAATTGAAGTCGGTTAAAACTTTGTTTTTAATAGTAGTTTATGCAACTGATACATAATCAGAGGCCTTAAAATAGGAGTGTGGTTTTATGAAACGAGCGTGAGCGAGTTTCATAATAGGATCACACGAGTGATTTAAGGCTAAATTATGTACAGTTGCATACACTACTTTATCTAAACACATATCATAAGTACTCTAAGATGGGTTCAGAAGCCGTAGGAAAATGACCTGCATTGCTACTATAGTGCTACCTGTAAAATGTCTTTGTTGCAATCATTGCTGCATTTACGATATCGGGCGGAGTGTTCATATCGTTCTCGGAGTCACTACTACTCATATTTTCAACTAAAATGTGAATTACAAATAACTTTTCACAATTCTACTTTCGTCACAGCAAAAACCAACAAAGAAATGACAACAGTAATGGCGGCAATTCAATCCTACGTCAAGACGAATGTTTTTTTAATCATAGACAAACGAATGAAGTCCCTATTCTCATGTCACTCTTGATCAAATGTCGTGCGGTTTATATTAAAAAACATACTGAATTGACGTTTCGCATCTATAACTGTTTTAATATCTATGTATACTAGAATAGAGACCCACTTGAGTTTTGACAGCTGTTCCAAATTTAAACTCATAACCTTACAAAAATCTGTACTGTAATGACATTACAGTACAGATTTTACCTACTACCACAGACAAGAAAGTTCTCATAGTAAAATTGGTTGTAATAATGCTGATCATTTCCTACGGTTTCTGAACGCATTTTAGAGTACTAATGATATGTGCGTAGATAAAGTAAATTATTATATCAGAAATCAGCACATAAAGGGGCGAGTTTGAAGTTTCTAACGGTTGTGCCATACTCGTACTTAATTTATGCGCGCCTGTGGGATATGTGTAATGGAACATTTGTCTCGTCTTCGCAGGCATAAGCTAGTGGTACTTAATATGTATCATCCATACTAATATTATAAATGGGAAAGTGTATGTTTGTGTTTGTTTGGCCGTCTTTCACGGAAAAACGGAGCGACGAATTGACGTGATTTTTTAAATGGAGGTAGTTGAAGGGATGGAGAGTGACATAGGTAACTTTTTGTCTGTTTCTAACCCCCCACTTCCCTAAAATGGGGAGTGAAAGTTTGTATGGAGCTACGATATAAACGAGTTCCACGCGGACGGAGTCGCGGGCAGAAGCTAGTAGAAATATAACAGTTTCAGACGGTACGACAGAGACTAAACTGACTTATAAAAAAACCGCATTGAAATCGGTGCATTCGTTTAGGAGCTACGATCCCACAGACAGACACACGACACGTCAAACTTATAACACCTCTCTTTTTGCACCGAGGGTTAAAAAACACATTAAAGAATCATACTTAAGAAGTGAGAGAACGTTGAATACACCGTATCTGGAACAGCACTTTTTGATGCATATAAAATTTTGTCAAACCGCATCATAACTTTAATTAAATTAAATTTAGAACCACTGTTCCATATCCAATGATGAACTAGGAGATAACTCGACATTCGCTTGACTCTATCTAATTATATTACGCGTATCTAGACACTTACAAATGTTTACTTTTCAAAATTCTAACTATTTACAATCGAATTTGAACTTTATTGTAAAGACAGTTAAGTCGAATTTCCATTGATTTATGTGCACGTTTACTTGGAAATAAGTGTTAAAAAATTAAACTAAAAATGTAATTGACTAATCAAAGTACAAATTCGGGTGATTCAGTCATATGATATGCAAACATTTTATAACTGTTTAGAACAGCAAAGTAAATATTTTTTTTATCCAGACATGTTTGCTGGACTTAAGCCTCTCAGACTGGCGCGGCCTGCCCGCGGCGGTCAATAGTAAGCTTGGCATTAGCTGTAAAATTTACTATTGGCCGCCACCGCACGCACACACACCATGCCATGCTGCATGCATGCCACGCCAGTGTGATTAAGGCCTTAGGGGTACATATTTGTTAAACAAAAGCAACGGAAGAAGAAGCTGGTAAGTAAAGGACATATGGTAGGTATAATTTCGCCTCAGAACGTTAACGAATAGTTACGAATCTGAGACACAGAATAATAGTACATTACGTACCTAGGGCGGTTAATTCGTGAATGCCCCAGATCGCAGGTGTTTGTGCTATGGCCATAAATATGCGATCTGGGGCTTTACGAATTGCCGCCCGTGGTGCGTACACAATTTTACGTCTTCTCCTGGGTGTGAAGGGAGATTTGCCGCTGCGCCCGTGGGCGGTAAATCTCACTTACCGCCCTGAGTGACGTAAAGTATAATACTTACGCACAGAAGGACCTCTGCCTAACAAAACGGATGTCTAAAAACTTAAATTATGGCATCCCGTTCCATCACATGACGTGCTCTTTCGTCTAGTTAATTAGGGTCGTCACGTTCGCGTGCAGTGGCGGAGCCAGAATGTTTTGTTTTTATATTAAGCAGAAACGTAGCCTGTGGACGCTTGCGACACCGGAAGAATCAACATCCGTTTGTCGGCTCTTTGTTATTGACAGCCAGAGACAAAACAGGGCCCTCGCTCTGTGTTGGAAATTATATTCTCAACCATGGCAACACCGGTCTAGTGACGTATTTCTTCCGGCTAGCTTGCTCTGTCTGTTCTCTGTTCATCGTGATGGCTGGCCGCTGCTTGCTTGTCAATTGTTAAAACTATATAATAGTAAGTATTGTATGCGAGTTTATTTTGCCACCGCACCTCTGTTCTTGTTAGCCTCCCACGCCAGTAATCCCTGCTAAGTAAGGCTGGGTTCACACGGCATTGTCCTGCACGTTTTCTGCAGTTTCTGCACGTATTCGGTTTGATTGACAAGTCCGGTGAGTATTCGTTTAATAAATAAATATACTTATTATACTCTTTGGTATAAACAACATTTTGTATGTGCCACTATGTATACGTTAAAATGTATACTGCAAAAAAACGGCAGGACAATGCCGTGTGAACGAAGCCTAACTCTGTCTGATTGTCCAAGTTAATCATCATCATCATATCAGCCGAAAGACGTCCACTGCTGGACACAGGCCAAGCTCAAGTTAATATTAAGTTAGGGCTTGTGCACAAATCACGCGAGGTTTTTTCGGCTACTTTTTGTAGCCCCCCCCCCCCTTGGTGAGGTTCTTGCTTTTATTTTTCTATCTAATAGTTATGAATGTGATGATATATTTATAAGATAAGATTTCATTTATTGTATAATTATATCGCATATAGTACTCTACAATCTTTACGTAGGTTCGCCGCAAAATTCACAATATTTGTTCCTGAGTCATGGATGTTTTCTATGTATTTAAGTATTTATTTATCTATATAAGTATGATTATCCTCGTCTAGTACCCATAGTACAAGCTTTGCTTAGTGTGGGACTAGGTCGATTTGTGTAAGATTATCCCCTACTGATTAAGTGAATATTTATGTTTAAGACGCTGTCAACACCAAAATTCCCTTGAGGATTTTGGATAGCGCACACACTATTTGCATCGGAGCAAACGAGAGCGAGTGTTACTGGGCGGCCCGGTTTTTGAAGACAATATTACATAAATATATAAATTAAAAAAAGGGTGGATTATTTGCGAAATATGACTCGCTAGCGGTTTAGGTATGAATATGTTGACTTCATGTTTTTAATTGCAGACCCATACGTCAAAAAAATAAAGACATATAACCGTTTAATGTGATTTTAAGACCAATCGTTGCAATTAATATCTATCGAGCCGATTTCGTCCAATTATGTATCGAGCTCGTCCCCGGTCTTTGAAATATGGTGAATATTAACATATTTTTTTTTGATGTGCTAGACAAATAGTTTTTCTTAAAAAACTGCTTATGTAACATCAATTTTACCAAATTAGATCTTATCAGCCTCTTAACGAAACCGAGAAAAAGTATCTACTCGTGTGGTAGATGTCTTTTCTTAGTTTCGTTCACTGTAGAAAAATACACGTGAGGTTTCCTTATACCCCCCCTCCCCCAAAGTGATTTGTCGTGATTTTTTCCTGACCCTCCCTATCGAACCTCGCGTGATTTGTGCACAAGCCCTTACTTTAAACAAATCACGGTCGGGGTTGCAATTAGTATTGCTCAATTTGCATTACAATATGACGGCAATGTCGCCGCGAAATTGATTGCCACACAACAATACCGTGACGATTGTGCGAGGTCGCACGAAGCCGCGAGTTCCGCTTTGTTTGCGCTAACTCGATTAGAGGGGATTGAACTGTGGTAAGTATATCATCATCATCATAATCTTATATGATCAACCTTCATCAACACGTTGCCGCCGCTGCTGGCCAAAGGCCGGTTTTTATGGAAGAAAGAAATACTTTACAAAAACGCTACTGTTTATTACCCGACCCCTATTGCCCTTTTGCCCCGGACGTCTTCCTATCGGCCTACCCTCGTAGGCTGTTTTAGCTGCGCGATCGTCTCCCAGTCGCTCTAGGTGACCGACCCAACGAAGTCTAAGCGACTTAGTCACTCCGATGATATTAGGCTCTTGAACAAGGTCCTCAAATTCAACGTTCTTCCGAATTCTCCAACTGCCATCGGGTCTGCGTTGAGCCGAGGATTTTTGTCTCGACTTAGTGTAATCAAAGTATTATTTACGAACGGTACCGCACGACTACGGTCACTGAGTTCCCAAAGGGCAGAATAACTGTTAAAGTTAACGGTCCGCCCAAGGATAGCTCCTGCTCCGCATATACACGGTGGATACGACTATATGCTCGTCTGCTTGGCAAGAAAATAAACATCCGGCGACCATCGACCACTTTGGCCTAGTTGGTTGGTTACCCCTGGCTACGAACGCAGCGGTCCCGGGTTCGAATCCCAGTAAAGGCAAATATTTGTGTGATCAATAGGTCATTAATTGTTTGGAACCCACTAGGTTAGGTTAGGTAGGAGAGCAGAAGTTTCCTATTTCTGAAAAAAAAAAATCGATGAAATAAAAATTCGGCGACATTCATTCGATGAAATGTTTGTCGGTAAAAGAAGGGTAAACCGTCGTCTAGTACTCATAGACAAGCTTTGCTTAGTTTGGAACTGGGTCGATTTGTGTGATTTCCCCCCAATATTTATTGAATTGGCCACTCACATGACTTCAATCTGTACCACTTGTCTCTAAAGTAATAAAACACTTTGTCTGGCAAATTCACTTTCGACATTTTCTGAGTCAATACAGCCACAAATAACGTCACATTTTAAAGTCAATTGCTTTGTAAACTGTGAGTAATAGAGGGAAATGGCACCTCGAGGAAATGCAGGGGTCGTCAACATTTGGTTCACACCATTAAAATGTTGAGTTTTTTTTTTTTTTTTTTCTGACCCATTGAGCGCCAAACACACATGCGTCAGAAAGAAGAGAAGCGTTTTTACGGTAGCGATTGCCGTCTGACTCTTTAACTCCAGCAGGAAAACCCTCATTACAGTCTGGACTATTATACAGCCACTTGCAGGTGAGGTTGGCTTGGGCAGTTTGGGCACAAAGATGTTGGCAGAGAGAGCATCCATAGAATATATCATCATACTTTGACATTTGAGTCCGGACCGCCGACTAGACCGGAAAGCCGACTAGTCCGGAAAGTCGACTAGTCGAGGATTACCACATTTATAGGCGAATTGTCGGCGACGGCGGCGGCAAAATATACCGAATATTAGGCACTTAATGACTTCAAAACAAACTTCTAATATTCATTCAAGTTTTATATTTCAAATAGGTATTTTACTTAAATACCTACAGGAATTAATCATCGTAAAGAAATAGGTACGAACTTTTCATTTTAATCGTATAGAATAATTAGATATGTACCGATTAGTCGGGAAAGCCGACTATCCAGCCACATTTATAGTCGGCGACTAGTCGGTCGCCTCAGTACCGATTAGTCGGCTTGTCGACAAAATCCATAGTAGGCAAAATCTCTAGTATCCAGCTAATCAAATAGGTAACTGTAAATAAAGCTATGACGTCAGCAAGGTTCGTTTACACTGCGTTTAGAGAGCTTCGCGAAGTTTACGATGTGGTATAGTCAACAACGAGTTCCTCAATATAGTTTACGGCATTACGGTTGAAAATTTACGTAGCTCTTTCTTCTCTCACATGTCCAGCGATTATGCGTTAATCTGCAACGCTGAATTTTTGCTACATACGAAGAAACTACGATTTACAGCATATATTTATGAGTGTGCGACCGTGCGCTGAAATGTACCGAATAGGTGTATAAATATACCTACAGATGTCTAATTAACCTATAAGGTCACCCACGGTAAAGTTTGAAGATAATTCTTCCCGGTTTTGGATAGGTAAATAATGTGTCAGTAATGGTATCGCTAAACTTTAGTGGCAGTGGGCGCGGCACATAGCACGCAGAACCGATGGCCGTTGGGGCGGGAAGGCTCCCGAGTGGCGACCATGCACCGGAAGAAGCAAGGTGAAGGTGAGGTGATGACCTGGTAAAGGTCGCGGGAGTCCGCTGGATGCGGGTGGGCTAAGACCGATCACTTTGGCACTATTTGGGGGAGGCCTATGTCGAGCAGTGGCCGTCTTTCGGCTGATATGATGATGATGAGTGACACAACTTATAAAGACAAACATTATGTTAGTAATATTTGAACAATGATATTCCTAAGTATCCAAAGGTGTAGCATCCCTGTCTGATAACAGATATGTCAGCTGGCTGATAATGTGATAACAGTGTTGCAATGCGAATGGAGAACTGAGATAATGGAGTGAGGCTTAGATGACTTCCTGAATTACTAGTAGTCAGGCCCGGACCTAGAGGGCCGGGGCCCCTAGGCACTTGGCATTTGGGGCCCCTTCAGTGTACTGTTGTGTACTGATCCCACTACTGGGAGTGGGGCCCCTAGAGGCTGTAGGCCTTGGCGGAAATCCGGCTCTACTAGGCTCTACTTTAGTAGTTTTAGTAAACAATTGTTTATTTTCTTGTGATGACAGGTTACAATAGCAACACCCTTTCTTCCCATGGGTGTTGAAAGAGTCAATGGATGAATGTCCATGGGAGTGGGGTTGAAGTATGTTGTGGGCAATAGGCTAGCAACTGTCATTATCCATTGTTAAACTAGAAATGACCTTCATATTAAATTTCATGTCCCTACTCTTTTTTGAGATACTATTAAATTGCTTAGTATAATAATTGACAGTAGATAAAGAAATCTAAGACTATTTGATGTTTGAAAAACAAAACCCAAGCAGTTGATAACCTAATCCTGAATAGTACTTTAACAATGACAGCTCATATAACTACAACTTGGAAAAGTTGAAAAACCCCCGACATTCTCATTTCGAAGTCCAATATCTCAAAAACGGCTGAACAGATTTTCATGAAACATGGCTAAGAACACTCGGGATAAAATTATCTATGACACAAAAGAAACCGCATTCAAATCGGTCCATCCGTTTGGGAGCTACAATACCACAGACAGATACACAGATACTCAGACATGTTAAACTTATAACACCCCTCTCTTTGCGTCGGGGGTTAAAAATAATATGGGCTATTGCAGGTAGTAGCAATAACAATGAATAATCAATTAAATCATCACACTATCAGTTGACAATACCAACAAACATGTTTGTAATAGGATGTCTTAGCGAGGCAGTTGTTCACTGTGACTGTGACATTGTGTGACATTAAGCAGATTTTTATTACTTTGTACATATGCAGATTACAGCAAAAAAAAAAACATCCATTGTATAATGATACTCTGTTTTCTTGTTTCAGTAATTAATAAAGTTAGGAATGTTCTCATTTAATAACATTTAGATTTGTTAATCTCTAGTTATAGTTTTGTAAGTTTTTTTTTTAATTCATAGTTTTGACATGTGCAAGTGCCCTCATGGCCAATAGGCCATACGAATATGCAGAAAAAAAATACTACCTGTTAATGTCTGACCCGGGTAAGTTTTAGGATGTCCTGTGAAATGTCAGTCTTTGAAATTGGTAACAAAGTTTATTTTAAACCATGATGGATGAAAACAGTTTATCTAAGAGCAATGTAGGTTCTCTGATTCAGTTTGGATGAAAGGAACTATATGCAGTCTAGGTCAGATCTAACTGGATAGGATATTAGAGGTCAACAAACACGCACGTAATCGGAACATTGAACATTGCCGCTAGCTGCCCCTATAATTTATGAAGACTGTAATACTTACAAGGTTATATATTTACTTATTAATTAAAAATAAGATGAATAGTCTCTTACAACATTAATTACATTTTTAAGCATGCAAAAAGCGACTACAGCCATGCGAGAGCTTAGCTAAGGTTTTTACGAGATACTAACAGCCGCGAATAAGAATTTGGGTCAACTAATGTGCATTGTTTATAATATACATAAGTTAGTGTTAGACGGCTATGACTCATAGATTTGCGTCACTATCCATTTAAGGTGTTACAGGAACTCTTAATCGATCGGTGGAGATGGCGGTAAAGAAGGAAATATGTGAGGTTAATGCTTACAATTAGCGTAGAAAATTAAAACAAATGTTAATATGCATAACAAAATGTATTGTAAGTACAAGGAAAGCGTACACGGGTTATGCGGCTACAGTGCATAGTAATATCATAGCTTCTTGTTTACTTGTAACGTTTGAGCCGTAATTGTTGATGCTGGTGTTTGCGAAATCGTCACTGAACCTTTTATAACCGTCGGACGGCGAAGACGGGCTCCTCAGAGAAGCCATTTTTCATCACTAATTATTTTTTTTATTTCAAATAGTTTGACGTTTTGAATAGGGTTACCAGTGCAACTGGAAACCGGAACGTTAACACGGTTGCTAGAATTTTTTTTAATTTAATGTTCTTATGAATATATCAATTTCATTACAAAATATTAGTTTTAACCTTTTTAGCTGTTTGTTTTGCAGTGATAACATAATAAATGGAAATCCATAACCAATAAGAGTAGATTTCTAAAACCGATACCTGTCAAAAATGTACTTCACTATCCAACCATAGACAAGCATATTTCTTTCTGTCAATTTCTTTTGCTTGAGCCCGGTTGTAATGTGAGTTGAAATAATATTTCATGGAAAGAAATCCATTTGAATACGCTCGAATTCATGTTAATAGACTAATCCCGCGTATGATTTTAAATCCAAAGGCTAGGTATAAGTGATATTGTGCCGTATTTTGATACAAATGCAAAGTTAATTCATGTAAATCCCAAGTTAAAAGTTTGCCGTTAATGACGAAAAAGTGCTTCCACTGTGTCCAACCTAAAACCACCCTCTCGCCAATTCTAAACTACTTTTTAAAATCCATAACAAGTACTAAACACAGTCGCTATAAAGTTTAAATACAAAATATGTCGTGTCAAAACAATTGTAACCTAAAATTATACTTCAGGTGGTGTGTTGTTATTGAGGTTGTTTTATGTTTGTGCAGTTGAATAATGGCTCCACCACAGCCCAAGGCGGCGGCCAAGCCCGCTGCGGCGCCCGCTGCCGGCGTCAAGAAGGCCAAGGTTGGCAAACCCAGGAATTATGACTTGGGCAATGGAGTTGTTCGCTTCTCCAAGACAAAAATGTACCACAAGAAGGTTAGTGCTTTCATTCTTATACTCTACTTAATTACTAGCGTTGGATTTTATTGTTGCGGCTTGCAGCGGCATTGATCTAAACAACCAGTATTTGATCAAATTGTACTGCTGTTATTATAACCTCAAAACTTCCATTTCTTAACATAGTAATAAGAATATTAACTTGCAGGGGCCCGTTTCATGACTTCCGTTTGTAATTTGTAACTTGTTGCTGCATGAAACGGGCCCCAGTTAATCATCGTTATCACTATTTAATGCTTAAAACCCTGCTTCCTTCTAAATTTGAAACTAACTTGAAATTTAAATATAAGAAATCATACAGATTTTCCGGTTAATTTAATCTTGTACTCTATTTTATAGTACTAACTATACAAGGTCTACAAGTACCATCTATGACTTTTCCCTCCTCCTTTTGAGTGTAAATTTATAGATGGTACCTCCGTGAACCTCCTTTTTTCCCATATCATTTTTACGAATTTTAACTTGTTTTCAGGCGTTGTACAAGTTTGTGGGCAAGAAGAACCCCAAAGCTGAGAAGCCCAAGAAGCCCTCAGCAGTGGTCAAGCAGGTCGGTGGTGACAAGAACGGAGGCTCCCGTACTGTGCTCCTCAAGCGCAGGAGGTCTTTCTACCCCACACAGGACAAGTAAGTGTCTCCTTAAGTTTTATACTACACAGTGTGTACAGGCACGGACATTAGTGCATGTTACAAGCCGAGTACGAATTTGAGCGACAGCCTGATGCATGCTCACCCGCACGGCGAGCTACCCACTCAACAATTTACTTATGAAAATTGACAATTCAATGTAATAAACTTGCACAATCATATTGAGTTGGTTGTAAAGGGTTAGAAGGGTTCTTCACAGGGTTCGAGGATATATATCAATGGATATATATGAGGGGCGTCTGAAAAGTTCTAAGCCTAAGATAGAAAAAAACAATTTACAAAAATGAACTCGTGTTTATTTTTCAATATAGTCTCCTCCTAAATCAATGCATTTTTTACATTTTTTATACAGTGCTTTTAGGCCATTAAAAAAATAATCTTTATTTTGCCCTTCAAAATGCTCCTGTACAGCCGCCTTCATCTCTTCGTCACTTCTAAATCGCTTTGCTACGTTTTCTTCGGTCACTACCGATATTAGCCGCCCTGAGCGGGGGTCGTCTTCGATCGATTCCCGTCCGAGTTTAAATAAGCGACTCCACTTTTTGACTGTGGCATAAGAAGGCCCAGAATCACCGTAAATAATAGCCATTTCCTCAAAAATACACTGCGGTGATTTGTCACTTTTTGTAAGGAATTTAATTACAGCACGGTGCTCAATTTTCGTAATATTCGTTGGTAATTCACACATGATGTCCTTTTCCGTTGAATATCTCGAAACAGAATAATAAAAACGTGACATGTTATTTTTTAATAATTTGTTTTTAAATGGCCTTTCTAGTGGCCAGTATCATAAACGCATATATAACCTCGAAATACCTTAGGCTTAGAACTTTTCAGACGCCCCTCGTATCATGATATATATCCAATGATTTTTATGATATATATTAATGCAGAAATAAGTGTAGGTATGACCATTGATTCTAATCAACTTATAAATAAGTTTTATGTTTTTGAGTTGATTTTTTGATATATAAGATTTTATGTTTTTTAGTTGCTTTTGCCTGAGTTAGAAGATTTTATGTTTTGGTTTAATTTGTCGGAATGATAAAATAATAATATGGCTTTCATACAAAATGGATATATATCAAACTTTTGATATATATCGGATATATGTCATAAATATCCGATATATCGATATTTATAATAAATATCGGATATTTTCGAACCCTGGTTCTTCATCTGTTTCTGTCTCCTTTCACGTCCATCTCAATCTCCTTTCAAGCCAATGCCCGACTGTAGATGAAAATTCATATTTACACAAACTGGAGAGTACCATACTGACTGGAATAATTTATTTTTGTTATTGCTGTTTAATGCTTATACTTGATAGAATATCAAAATTTGCCATGATCTTATGAGGCTGAGTGGAGGAAAAAGAGGGAGGCCCTTGCCCAGCAGTAGGATACCTAAACAGAAAAAAAATATGATAAAAGTTTGTTTTTTGCATCTCCAGGATGATTGGTGTTTCGTTGCTAGATAAAACATTCAGTTCATTAATATATATAACTATTGCAAAAGCAATGGATGTTTTATATCACATCAATCACTTTGGGCAATATGGCTCCTTATCTACAGTAAATATAAATATAATTGTCAGTCAATAGGCGGATCCACACCGGACGAACTGCTCGGCCGAGCACGGCTCGCCCTAACGTGCGCGCTCAGTGTAGACGTGCGTAAGAGAGCGCGCCGCAGCCAATGTGGACGGTTGTTTTGTTCGGCCGCACTCACCCAGCGTTGTCGGCTTTTTGACCGAGATCCAGGCCGGACATACAAAAGCATTTTTGCCCTATAAATATCGAGCTGTGCGGCTCCATGGCGATTACAAGCTCAACTAATGGCCCGTAGGTAAATTCGGCCGAGCCAATTTGTCTCGGACTTCCTGCGCGCGTTTGCCCAAGGCGTGTCCACACCGACCACATTCGACCGAGCGCATGCGGCCGCGAGATTGCATTCCCCAGTCCCAACTATTTACCTGGGCAAGTTGCGTCTACCACTTTTTTAGTTTGGCACCGGTATCCCTCCGTCATCCCATGCATAGTGAGCTGTCTAAAACTTTGAAGTGGTTCCCCTAAGTTGTAAACTGTTACTAGGTGATATGACATGTTTCGAAATCTGCATGGTAAGTCAGCTGATTCAAAATTATCTTAAGTAGGTACTACATAAGTTAATCAGAAGGATGTTGTTGCTTGGATTGAGTAAGCATGTTAAATTATAGGATTGTTTTAACAAAGCAAAATCGGATACATAGGTCATCTTTGGCGTCTAGTAAATTTATATTTTTAATTTTGTTTAACAAAACCGAGAATCCGAATGTTCGGCAATAGCAATGCGTGCACGAAGACATGCAGATATTTCTAATAAAAACTTGTGAACAAAGTGTCATGTGTACCGCTAGCAATCAAGTTATGAAACCCACTTTAAGAAACCCTGCTCTAGGTGATTCAATTTCAGTTGCATTAAAAAAACCATTGCCCTTCCAGGATCCGCGCCCGCCCGCACCACAAGTCGTTCAGCAAGCACATTAGGCGGACGCGCCCCAACCTGACTAAAGGAACCGTGTGCATCCTGCTGGCAGGCCGCCACGCCGGCAAGCGCGTCGTGCTGCTCGGAGTGCTGCCTAGTGGGCTGCTGCTCGTCACTGGACCCTTCGCGGTGAGTCAATGCTTGATAACTGCTGCCGTGGCAATGCCACTGGTCATGCCGAGTCTACTCACTGGACCCTTCGGCGGCGAGTCAATGCTAGATAACTGCTGCCGTGGCAATGCCACTGGTCATGCCGAGTCTACTCACTGGACCCTTCGCGGCGAGTCAATGCTAGATAACTGCTGCCGTGGCAATGCCACTGGTCATGCCGAGTCTACTCACTGGACCCTTCGCGGCGAGTCAATGCTAGATAACTGCTACCGTGGCAATGCCACTGGTCATGCCGAGTCTACTCACTGGACCCTTCGCGGCGAGTCAATGCTAGATAACTGCTGCCGTGGCAATGCCACTGGTCATGCCGAGTCTACTCACTGGACCCTTCGCGGCGAGTCAATGCTAGATAACTGCTGCCGTGGCAATGCCACTGGTCATGCCGAGTCTACTCACTGGACCCTTCGCGGCGAGTCAATGCTAGATAACTGCTGCCGTGGCAATGCCACTGGTCATGCCGAGTCTACTCACTGGACCCTTCGCGGCGAGTCAAATGCTAGATAACTGCTGCCGTGGCAATGCCACTGGTCATGCCGAGTCTACTCACTGGACCCTTCGCGGCGAGTCAAATGCTAGATAACTGCTGCCGTGGCAATGCCACTGGTCATGCCGAGTCTACTCACTGGACCCTTCGCGGCGAGTCAATGCTAGATAACTGCTGCCGTGGCAATGCCACTGGTCATGCCGAGTACTCACTGGACCCTTCGCGGCGAGTCAATGCTAGATAACTGCTGCCGTGGCAATGCCACTGGTCATGCCGAGTCTACTCACTAGACCCTTCGCGGCGAGTCAAATGCTAGATAACTGCTGCCGTGGCAATGCCACTGGTCATGCCGAGTCTACTCACTGGACCCTTCGCGGCGAGTCAATGCTAGATAACTGCTGCCGTGGCAATGCCACTGGTCATGCCGAGTCTACTCACTGGACCCTTCGCGGCGAGTCAATGCTAGATAACTGCTGCCGTGGCAATGCCACTGGTCATGCCGAGTCTACTCACTGGACCCTTCGCGGCGAGTCAATGCTAGATAACTGCTGCCGTGGCAATGCCACTGGTCATGCCGAGTCTACTCACTGGACCCTTCGCGGCGAGTCAATGCTAGATAACTGCTGCCGTGGCAATGCCACTGGTCATGCCGAGTCTACTCACTGGACCCTTCGCGGCGAGTCAATGCTAGATAACTGCTGCCGTGGCAATGCCACTGGTCATGCCGAGTCTACTCACTGGACCCTTCGCGGCGAGTCAATGCTAGATAACTGCTGCCGTGGCAATGCCACTGGTCATGCCGAGTCTACTCACTGGACCCTTCGCGGCGAGTCAATGCTAGATAACTGCTGCCGTGGCAATGCCACTGGTCATGCCGAGTCTACTCACTGGACCCTTCGCGGCGAGTCAATGCTAGATAACTGCTGCCGTGGCAATGCCACTGGTCATGCCGAGTCTATTCAATGGACCCTTCGCGGCGAGTCAATGCTAGATAACTGCTGCCGTGGCAATGCCACTGGTCATGCCGAGTCTACTCACTGGACCCTTCGCGGCGAGTCAATGCTAGATAACTGCTGCCGTGGCAATGCCACTGGTCATGCCGAGTCTACTCACTGGTCCCTTCGCGGTGAGTTACACTGTGTTCAGAATAACAAAGCTGTGGAAGCAATACCACTTTAACCCATTCGCCGCCATATAATAAAATGCGAGGTGGCACCCTTTTATGCCTTATGAAGTCGGTGGCGGGTGGCTGAGCGGAAGGCTGTGGCAAGGCATTATTGGCGATCCAGTGTCCACAAACCATTCAATGAGCATGCCCTCGTGAATTAAACCACCAATAATAACAATAAATAATAGTAAATAATTCAATATTTAGCCAATTTATAAGTCTAGTCTATGTGCAATATTGGTACAAAGCCACACGTAATTGGTTATCAGAGTCTGAAATATGATAAAATTGAAATAGGCAACTTACAGTAGACATTTCTTTATATTTGAGATCAGTCATGCTAGCGATAGGTAGTCAGTCAAAGTTACCTGGAGTTTTTATCTTTAACATTGTGCCAAAAATGTACTAGTACAATTAAGCGAAACTGACTCAATCCCAAAACTTAAACGGACTTGTATCTGACCATTGTAAACATTTTACAACTGATTACTGAAAGCCGTTTTCCTCAGACATTGTCTAGTTTCCTCTGGCCCAGTGTCCTCCATTTATCGATCCAGCACTGGGAAAAGGGAGACAGAAAAGATGGGAAGATGAATTAAATACGTTTCTAATCAAGTTCCCATTGCTAATTTCCAGCTTAACTCGTGCCCAATGCGCCGCATCCCGCAGCGTTACGTGATCGGCACCTCCACCATGCTGGACCTGGGCGCCTTCGAGCTGCCCGCGCACCTGGACGACGCGTACTTCAAGAAGAACAAGAAGTCCGCCAAGCGCAGCGTCAAGCGCAAGCAGGGAGAGGACATCTTCGCCACCAAGAAAGAGGTTGGTTGCTTTGCTTATATAAGGTCTCGTTAAGGGGCTCCACGCGCTTTTTGGCTAGTTTTGACGAGTTTTGAGTTGATATTCCTCCGTCAAAACTATAGATATATTTATGGCACAAACACTTATCGGTTCTTCAATTCTTTATCTACATTTGCACGAGAGTTTTTTTGAAAATTATTCATTATTATTATTTTTTACAATTTATTCAAACATTGTCCAAAAAAGCTCTGTTTTCGATATTAGTATGTTGTTTATGCACTTTTATATATATGAAATCTACATAAAACTGTTCCTTTTTGATGCGTCTAAAAACCCATAAGAGATATTTATTCTTAACTCATTTTCACAAAAGTTACGCCCAAAAACGGATTTTGGCCTAAAATTGCCAAAGTTTGGTGCCATATATCCCGAAAACTGTGAGTTTTGATGTAAACATGGGATACTATTTCGGTAAACCACGTTGTTGTTAATACGATAAGCCAAAAAAACACGAAAAAACCGACAGTTACAGATCGAAGGTCATTGGGAGCTAGGTGCCCCTGAAGCTCGTCCAACAAGTTGCCCGTGCCAAAGGATACATTTTTCGTATTAGCAATTTTCACTAAAAGTGCATTTTTGGTGACGTCATAGGACAAGTGAAAGTTGACATTTTATCGTTATTTTTTCACATACAATAACAAATAGACTGGTAAACACATTACCCTTCTTTGCGTTGTGCAGTTGGGTCAAAAGCGATTAAACGAACGACTGACTAAGGAAGAGCTAACTAGAAAACTAATTACACAAACGCTGAATAATAGTGAATAAGATGAACGGATGTTCGAGTCTATTTATTTTGTGGTGAGGTAATTTTCAAACACAATCACGCAATCGCTTGGCAATCAGATCCCCGATTATAATACATTCACTGCTAAGAATTGGTACGCTCGTAGCCGGTCCCGTGGTTTTCCCCGTATGTAGCGGAAAGCGACTAGGTTCGTGGCAGTAAAATTGTTAAAACCGAAGTTGTTATGAGTTTTTCCAAGTTATTAAGGAGACCACCGGCAGCTGTCATCCCAAAGAAAACACTTCCTATACAATCGGATCCTAACCATAAATAAAGTATAAGAAGATATGTCAACGCCATACATTAAAATAAATCCGCCTTATTTGCTATGAGCACCAGGGGGCGTTAGTAATCTGGTTATGTAGATTGCTGTCAGCAATAGATGTCGCTTATATCAATATGCCTTTTACGGACTCATCGAATACACTAACGACATCTGTACCTACAACAGGTAATGTTGTAAAGAATCTTTTTTACGCAGTCAATAGATGTCACTTTGAAAAAAAGATTTACACAAAGTAAAATAATAGTATTTTTTTCCGTTTTGTTAGAGCACACGCGAGCAGTCAATAAAATGCTTAATTGGCCTCTTTTTTTTTACTAGCTTTATATTAACTTGCCCTGTTAGTATGGGACCAATCTTCTTTTCTTCAAAAAGTTAAATTTGACCCACTTCCCGGTGACCGATTGAGCTGAAGTTTTAGGTATAAGTATAGTTTGAATGACAATTCAATATTATGGTACAATCGAGCTGATCTGATGATGGAGAGAAAAGGTCGCCTTAGGAACCTCGTAATAATACCACATAAACCTATCGAGTTTGGGCTCGTTAGAATCGTCTCAATTGAGCAGTTGATGACGGTATACAGAAAGGTACAGTCGGCAATAAAAGCTTGTTATTTATTTCTAAAAAGTGACTCGACAAAAAAAACTATATACTAAACGAACCTGCTCACAAATTTTCACGAGAATCGGTTGAGAATGCGACCTGTAGAGGCGAACAGCTGGACAGACACCGGACATACGAACGGTGTTCGGCCCAAGCTGCGGCGCTACCACGAACTTCGAAAGTCGAAGTTCGGGTATTTCCATCTCTATCGCACTCCCTTAATCGAGTGACAGGGATGCATGTATTACGAACTTCGACTTTCGAAGTTCGTGGTAGCGCCGCTGAAGCGTAGAACTTCGTTCGCTTCGCTCCCTCGTTCGATAAAACACATCGAATACTCAATTCAGTAAAGGATCGGAAGCGCGTTTTTGACTCCATTACATGCGATCCGAGACATTCTTCTATTTACTGCCTGTGAGTAATTCAGATTTCCTTGAGAAAAGTAAGATAAAAGGGGGTTCAATAAAACGTGTTATATGTAAATGATTTCATTTATTTTGTATTAAGTAGCCTAATTTTTTGCTGATTTTGTATGAGATTTCTTTAGTGAGATTTACAAAAATATTTTCTTTTTTGTAACAATCATTTTTCCAAAAACGTCTATTATGTGCTCTGTACAAATACATTTTGAATGTATTTAAATAATCTGTCTGTAGATTACAAAACAAATTATTCAATATATATTTATTTATTTTTTTACAATATCAAATTGTCGTTCATATTTCGTAAGACATACGTTAATCACTTGGTAAAAAGTGTCACTTCACACTTGGGCATTTAAGTTTTGTATTTTCAGCATTTCCATCCAAAATGAATAGTTTTTTTGTCATCTAGATCGGCATTTACAGTCATCACTTGCAATCATTTTACGCACTTGAACTTATCGTTGTATTTTTTGGCTAACTATCCCGCAAACTAGGTTACAGAGCATTGCTCTCGATTTGGAGCTCCTTCAGCAGATGCGTTGCTCGACGCCGCCGCCCCGTTCACGCAAGAGGAGCTTTCTTCCAGACGTCTTTTTATTTGAGGAGATGAGGAGCCTCAGTTGGATGTGATAACGTGGGCTGTGGCGATGCGGGTTGTGGTGCTGAAGTTTGCCACTCCTCAGGATCATTGTCAGGTTTTCTTACTTTGTCCGGTAGGTCGCACGTCAATTAATGTAATTTCAGTACCAGATCCTGAAATTTAAAAAATAAATATTAAACTAAACAATATTATCCGAGCATACTTAAATTTTGTTATCATCCTCTTTACCCCTTCCGTTGAGTTGATAAAATTAGGACTCCTGCGATAGATCGATTAGGTAGTGTCTGTATATGTTTATTCAGTCATTCATGTGTGGAGGAGACACAATTTCTTTAAAGTAATTTGAAATTCAGAGGTGTATGTGAAGTCCCCAACACGCACTAGGCCTAATATATCGTATAATTTTTTAATTCTTTTTCAGTCTTGCTTCATTAGCTAAGAAATTCAATACATGACATTCATTACCTAAAATTATAGAAATGTCTTCTAAAAAAACGCAACAAGCTGAACACTAAAATGATAACTCAATAATCCAACTTTGGATGTAGGAATGTAGATATACATTAGGTACAGTGCAAACATGAAATGAAGGATTAATAAGGACACTAATCACTTTGGGGCGAGAAATAAATTGATAAAATGTCAAGTTGACTGACGCATGTCCGACATCACCAAAGTATTGTACGTGCTTAGTTGTATAATGTTGTTTATTGTAAATAAAATAGAGCTTACCTGAATTGATAATCCAGATCCGTAGGCGATTTTTATCACTAACTGGAAAACGGAACAATGTGTGGTCACTTGACAGTTTATGAATTGGCACCGATGTGCCATTTTGGTAAATGCAATAATATCAAATCAGTCCGCTAGAAGTCAAAGTGGGATGTAAATCACTGGCTAACAAATCCGTCTCTAAATGAAATCCTAGGTCCTTTCAAATAAGCGGATGTCAAATTTTAAAAGAATAACATTAGGGTTTAGGTTAGGTTCGTGGTAGATACCTATCGTCTCTGAGTTACAGTGTTGCCAGTTAAGTCTCTATCTTTCCATATACTTCTGACGTTTTAACTTTGTAATTCCAATCCCATGTAATTACACGTGTATTTTTAATTGAGACTATAAACTCATACTAAATCAATTTTTTCGCAAGTGTACAAATGGACAAAGTTTATGCTGTTTACCTACAATTTAAAGGAATAATTTTGTAGCAACATTTCCTCATTTCGTCTGCACTGAGTCGTTTCGTTGTACGCAGTTCTCTTTACCATTATACAGTTTCAAAGAAGAGTGCGAAGTGATAAAGAAATAAATAATTATGGTCCATTATTTATTATTAATTTAAGAGATTGCAGTCACTTTATTTTCATTTTAATTTAATGTAAAATATGTGTAGTGTTAACTACACGCAGTGATTAATTTGTTGTAATATATAAGATGTCGAAATGGAACGTTATGAAGAGATGTTAAAAATAATAAAATAAATTGGAAATTAGTATACAGTTAGCGACGTTGCCAGATCGAACCACGGCGCTGACAGCGAGCTACCTATATAGGATGGCTGACAACGTCGCGCGTCGTAAAGCACTTCGATAGGTACTAATTGGCAATTTGAATCATAAATTGATACATAGGTACTCGAATGTGAATGGTATTAGATACCTATGTAAAGAAAGAATATTCAAATAAGTTGTAAAATAAAAACAGTTTGACGTATAAATAAATGCATATTTTTTTTACTTACTGTAGTGTGATGGTTTAGGGACTAGGTTACCTATTCTAATAATTATCTACTAAACTCATCAGTCTCATCACAATCCTCCTAGCGATATTCCCGGGTTTGCCCCTAAAGGAGCCAGGGGTTGACACCTAATCCCAAGATTTGGCATAGGCACTAGTTTTTACGAAAGCAAATGCCATCTGACCTTCCAACCCAGAGGGAAAACTAGACCTTATTGGGATTAGACCGGTTTCCTCACGATGTTTACATTTACCGAAAAGCTAAGGGTAAACATTCCGTACATAATAAATAAGATTATTAAGTTCCGAAAAAATCATTGGTACGAGCCGGGATTCGACCCCAAGACCGCCACTTGACAGCCACCACTAGGCAACCGTATCTTATTTAAAAAACTGTCTAGGTACGTTTTCTTTTTATATATTTACGTAACAACAATACGTTTAGTAAATATATCCGGTTTAAAACAGCGCCATCTATGGACACTTATCCTACTAGAATCCTGCGCATAGATACTTTGTCCACTTACAAGCTAAGCTGTAATAAAGGTCAAGCCGTTCACTAGATGGCGCACAAATAAAGGATGGATATAAATTATTTTGAATCTATTTACGATCTTTTAAGGACTGTTTCTGGTTGTTTTTATTTGAAAAATTTCGATAAGTGAAAATGAATATTTGTTAATGATAATATTTGAGATTTCGTATAACGTAAACTATTAATATCCGTCAGTGGTGCTCCAAGCGACATCTCTTAGAGTTCCTCAGAACTATTCGACCGCAGTATGGGGTAGTTACTCTTTATTATATTTACTTTATGTCCTAACGGACGCCATTTACAATTGCCAACGGCTTGAAAAACGAATTTGTTGCTTTCAGAAATACGTTCCATCAGAGCAGCGCAAGAGCGACCAGAAGCTTGTAGACGACGTGGTGGTGAAGGCCATCAGCGCGCGCGCAGACCGCAAGGCGCTGCGCGGGTACCTCAAGGCGGCCTTCGGGCTGCGCTCCTCGCAGTTCCCCCACAGGATGCGCTTCTAGACTAAGGCTGTCAAATAAATGTCTATGACAACGATTGACTTTTATTTTATAATTGAGTAGCTGTCTGCCCGCGTATTAGTTTTTTGAAGTGAAAACTTCTTTAGCGGCGCTGAGCACTTTTTGGGACGGGGAAAATGTGTTAAATACGCGAAAGTTTTGTGACGTCAGATGTGAAGGTTTTTTTTGCTGCTAACCGATTCGACTTCATTCAAAACTGAACGCTATTCGTAAGAGTATAAAGCCGTTAAACACTTTGCAATAGCATATCCTGCAAATAAATTTGTATTTTTAACCAACGCTTCCTTCACCGTTTTGCCATTGAGAAAATTCGAATAGTTCAAATTTGGGCGTTATTCCTAAAGAGATCTTAGAAAAATATTTACCAACGGCAAAAACAAGTTGATATTTTGGACGCCACCGCCGTCTGCTGTTCTTGCAAATTCGAATTTAGACGTTATTCCTAAAGAGATAAAGCTTTGAAAAATATTTGGCAATGGCAAAAACAATTGGTATTGTTTGCCGGCGCGCCGACGGGCGAGCCGGCGGCCCGTCGCACCCAACGCGCCCGCGGCCCGTCCGCCTAAATAATTGATAATTGTTTATAAATTTGCGTCAAATTCATTTTTAGGGTGACAATTAAGATGTCACGTGACCTGATCGAAAAACTGTTACAATGTTATTGAGTTTTCACTTAAATTTTCGACATATGCACGGAAAGTCCTCTTTTCCGCACTAGTGCGGGAAAGTAGCACCATATGTACTGTAAAAGTTATTTCGGTTGTTTCGGAAGTAACTAGACTATTCAACGATGAAAAGAGTGACATTGCAATATTCTCTATGAAACAGATTTTAATCAACAAGTACAAAACATTTTTTTTTTGGTTACCTAGGTAGGGATGTAATTTTTTTTTCTCGTTAAACCCATAGTGGGGTATCGTTGGATAGCTTTGTTCAAATTCGCATTTCCATTTGTAATTCAGTGTTTCGTTCATTTTCTTGATTATATTTGTTTGCAAAACATTGAAACAAATTATTGTATACTATATTTAATCTATGTTTACAAATAAATACAATTTGATTTGGTTTGCGAGATATTGGGCTTTAAGCCCTAATTTTTGTTCGAGTCATGTGTCCAATACAATGTTTGTTTGTAAAATAAAACAGCCGCTCTAGTCTCGGTGCATATATTAGATTACTGTTTGTTTGTTTGTTCACTTGTACCGCGGCGGCAGACGCGCGCGCGCCGACGCGGCCGCGCGCGCGCGTGCGCCTGCGCCGTGCCGCTCGCGCCACTCCGCCTCCAGCCGCGCGTACACGCCACCTGGAAAATTACATTCTAAATTCGAATATTTATCCTGTAAGCACACTTAGCAGAGCTCCCGAAGGTGTTCTGTTGTTTCTTGCTTTCAACACAACGAATCCTCAAATCAATAGCTAATAATTGGTCGGCAACGCGCTTGTAATTCTTCTGCAATCGCGAGCGTCCATAGGCTACGGAGTCCGCTTACCATCAGGCAGAGAGTTTTACAGATAACTTTATTAATGTTTAATGTTTATTTGGGCAAACAACGGAATTATGATGACAACATAAGTGACAAGGAAATAATCAAGACAAACACATTTTTCTAGAACGGATCTCATCTTTTAGCCACGTGCCACAAACGCTTGTTAATGAAAATGCGATGTTATACCTAATAATTTACTCGAATAGTGACTCTATTGTTGAAGTAGCAGGGTACAAATTAAAACTAAAGCTCCAGCCTTAATAGTGACAATAGTTTACCTATATTATTTGCAACAATCATCTGTAAAGGACGATGGGGTCAATGATGATACCTACGTAATTGAAAAACATAATAGATAATACTGTACAGTCGAGGTCATAAATATGTTTACACTTTTGCACCTTATTACAAGGCAATAAGGTGCAAAAGTGTAAACGTATTTATGACCTCGACCGTACCTACCTAAATATCTGTCTTGTTTTGTTGGACCGAGTTGCAATTGTTTTACGATGACATAAGATCAGCGATCTTGTTAGGACATTATAAATACCGGCGACCTCCTAAACTGGGCCGGTGTGCGGCCGACTCATGAATTGGTGAAACGATAAAATATAAGTTTTTCAGTACAGTCAGCATCAGAAGTAGCTAAGCAAAATAACGCGCTCAAAATGACGTACACAGATCCTTATTCCCCTGAAATAGTTCGTGTGTAGATCATTTTGAGCAACAATAAGCAGAGGTCGGAATTTTCGTGGCACTTTTGAGCTGTCATACGGACTTCTCGTTTATCGACTACCGATATTCATAATCATATCGATAAATTATAACACAACATATGAAACAAGATTAAAAATAGAGGTAAACAACAGGCAGTCTTACCGCTAAAGAGCGATCTCTTTTAGATAACTTTTGAGTGGCTGAAATTGTTAAATAGAGATTTGAAAACAATGAAAAGTTTATAGTTAACAATTTTAAATTGAATCAGTTCAGTTCAATGTTTTAACATTGATTAATTTCATGTTCAACTGTAAAATATTATTATTTTAACTTCTATTTATAATTTCCTAGAAATGAGATCGCCCAATCGCGATAAGACTGCATGTTGTTTACACATCACTCGTAATCAACTGATCATATTTTACATATATTGTATTCTGTATTTATCGATATACATATGTATAATCCGAAGTCGATAAACGAGAAGTGCCACGAAAATTCCGACCTCTGACAATAAGTGACCTTTACCGCTTAGCAATCTGCTGCTGACTGTACATTCCTGTTAACTACCTCTTAAAACAATTGGATACGGCTCAAGGTTTGTTTACAGTATGTTCAAATCTTATCTTTAATTTTAAAAAACCTTTTGTCACTGACCAAACCCTGTCCCCTAGTACCGCCATACTGCCGCTCTACTGTAAGCTACAATTGTACGTCGGATTGCGAGTATTGCGACTTGCGACTCATCGCCAAGTTTACGTCGCGGGAAACGGCGGCGGTAGGAGGGAATTAACTCTCAAGGTCCGCTTTTGCCCCTATTTTTACCCGACTGTGAAAGGAGAGGAGGGTTTGTCTTATTCTTTGGCACGCCCTGCAGCCTAAACCGTTTGCGGATTTCGACATATGAGGTATTCGGGTGCGGGTGAGCTTGAATGTTAGAAAGTCCGGAGAGACGTATTAAAATGTTTATTGTCTTAAAATCCTACAATTACAAATGTTATAAAGATATGTTAGAAAGATGTTGAAAATGTTAAATGTTAATGTTCGAATGCACCCGGTCGCGATAGAGCCGGAAAGTACACTAAATCGAGGTTAATATAAATTATTGCTCAATGCGTCTTTTGCTGACGGGACGCACGAGGCTAAATCACGTGTTAGGTGCGTTGCACCGAACATCTTGGCGGGGGCAAACGATGAGATGAGATGAAAATTTAATACGAGTAATACAAGATGATCAACAATGTTCTACAGCTAGCTAACTAGTCCTTCAACGATAACTTTGTAAACACCGGCGAGGTGCTTCTGTCCACTTGATTCAACTCAATGTTTTCGTTTTCACTACACTTTTTCTCTTTACGCGCACTTGCACTACACTTATCACTAACACTGCAATGGCGCGCCAGCCCGCGGCTCCCGCGGGGGCTGCGCACGGCGGGGGACGGCTCCGTCGCCTGGCTCGGCTCGGCTGCTACATGCGTCTCCACGTTCGTGGGTGAGGGTGCTGCTCTGACCTTCCACTGGCAGCGTGTCCTTCTACTCGCATACATTATTATTCCGATGATCACTACACCCCATAGGCAATATATAGCTGTATAGTGATGTATATCGTTCGAGGAAAAATTGACCAAAATTGGTTCGCTTTGTTTCATAATGTTTATTTTTTCTTTTATGTTCTTTAATTCCTTCTCATCATAAGTGGTATCCAGGGTATTATTTCCGAAATCGGGTAAAGTTATGTTTATGATATGGTTTATGGGGTCTATTGTCGGTGTTTGTATGTTAAATGACAAGTCAATCTTGCTTTCCATGTTTTGATGCGTGTGAATAGTAAAGTTCTCGGTTTTTACAACGCAATTATCGTCTATGTTTATAATATTTGTCCGGACTACTGTCTGGGACGTAACCTGATTCCTACATAGCGCGCGTAACTGACACGCGTCGCAACAAAAATAAAGGTACTGATTTACTTTAGATAGATTAATCCATTTGTTTTGACAAACGACTGAGTTTGTTTTGCATTGATAATTCTCATCTTTAATGCACAGATCTTTGTCGGAGTTCATTTTGAATACAGGAGTTTTTAAGTAGCACATGTATGTTAAGGCGTCTCGATTCACGCAGTGTTCTATTTCTTTCTCAGTTATAGGCAAATAGGCATCCTTTCGTAAGTTTATGGCTACGTGTTTCTCTATGGGACTAATAGATATCATATTTCTTCCAGCGCTGTGTTGTATAGGTATAATGTTGTATAAATCGTAATTGTCTCGGCTTACAAGTGGAATACGAATCTCTATTATCATGTATTGGTCAGTTATCTTGGCTTTAATCTTCAAAAGATGATAGATGGTTTGTAAATTGATTTGAATGTTATCTATTGGTAGGGATAGGTCGCTTACAAGTTGTCCAGAAATAATGTTTAGTTCTCGTTGAAGTTGTCTTGGGTCGATGATATGAATATTAATTTTTCCATTATATATGTTTGTAAGGGTGTCTAGTAAGGTATTCTGAATATTTCTTAAATTACTTAATAAGTTGTTAGCGGCCATAGCAACAACGGTGAATTGCGCCATGCACTCAGCGGTGCTTACTTGCTTTTGTAAGGCCGATATGCCCTGGTCTAAGCTAATCAAATGAGCGTGTATAATTTTATGTTGTTTTTCGATGGTAACTTTGTTTCTTATTAACATGTTATACTCGGCCTCGATTATAGACGTCTGGTTCTTCCACAGGTTGACTAGGTGCTTTTCGTTGCTTCGTATGAGTCCGATGTCCTTTTGATATTGTTCCGCGAATCTGTCATCCAGAACCCCAAACAAAGTACTTGCGATGTTTCCGACACCATTAATAAGGCCACGACGTTTTCGTGCTTCCTGATGAAATTGCTGGTTCGACAGAATGCGGTTATAATGCTCTAATTCGTCATAAGAATGACGTAGTTGCAGAATGATAATATCACAGTGTGTTAATGTTTTAACCTGTTTACAAATGTTTTCGAGTTGGGTATTATATTTTGTATAGGCCGTTATTCCTTCCCAGTACGGATTTAGGTCCTGGTAGGCGACCAACTTCCATTCATCCTTTATAAGCAGCATGTTTCCAATATTGTCGAAGTATAGGCCCTGATTTTCCTTGACACGAGTTACTTGTACGCAGCATCCCATTGTTAGTAATGACATGAAGTATATGAAGGCCATTATAATTGTTGTGGCGTATCCGAGTTTCTTGTTCGGCTTGTTTCTTGTGCGGTTATCTGTTTGTTGTTTTTCCGTTTGTTCGGATTCTTTTGGTAATGGTAATTTCGAGAGTTTTATTACTGGCCGCTTCAAGATTCCATTTTTTGTTTTAAGTGTGACGACTCGGACATAACCGTCTTGTCCAGGGTGGACGTCGATAACTCTTCCAAGGGCCCACTTTCCCGCGGGAAGGTTATCGTCGTGTATTACTACCATGTCATCCTTTTCAAGGTTTGTTTGAGGTGTGTTCCACTTCGGCCTGACGGACAGTTGGCTTAAATATTCGACTTTCCATTTCTTCCATATATCTCTGAATATTTTTTGAGTAAGGTGCCATCTCGTTCTAGCGTCCTCTTCTGTTTCTATCACTGTTCCTCCAGCCCGGCTCGTTAGGAAATGCGATGGCGTAAGGAAATCAAGGTCGTCTATGTCTTCAGTCAACGGGCATAATGGGCGCGAATTTAAGCAAACTTCTAGTTGGGCTAAGATTGTAGCGTATTCTTCGTAAGTAAGTTTTTGTTCTCCTATTACTCTCTTCAAATGATGTTTAAGACTCCGTACCGCTCTCTCCCAGATACCTTCTGCACTGGGCCACGCAGGGGCATTAAAATGCCATTCGATCTCCATCTCTGTGATTTCCGTTAGGAAGCTGTCGTTAAAAATGTTACGTAAGTTTTGCCATTGTCTCTGTAATATGTTATTCGACCCGATGAAGTTTGTTCCCTGATCTGAGTACAAATGACGTGGTGTTCCCTTTCTTGCTGCCATTCTTCGTAAAGCAGCTAAGAATGCGGAGCTGGTGAGTTCAGTTACCAACTCCAAGTGCACGGCCTTGGTCACCATGCATACAAAGATGGCAATATAGCCTTTTAATGTTTTTATGCCACGGCCTTTGTTGGCTTTGATGTCCACGAATCCTGTATAGTCGACACCTGTATGATGGAATGGTTTGGCTTCATTCACTCTAGCTGCAGGTAAGGCACCCATTATCTGGTGTTGTTTTCTTCCTTCAACTTTCTTGCATCTGACGCATTTTGCAACTTGTTTCTTCACCGTGTTCATTCCGCCCATCACCCAATACTGTTCTCTAAGTTTAGCCATAGTAAGCCGGGCACCACCATGGAATGACATAAGGTGAGCTTGTTCAATCAACAATGTTGTGAAGCGTGAATTTTTCGGTATAATTTTCGGGTACTTCATCTCGTATGGAATGTTCGCTTCATTTAATCTTCCTCCTACTCTCAGAGTACTATTCTCGTCAATAAAAGGTTTTAATTTTAAAATGTTACTCTTTGTTTCAACTCGTTTATGTTTGCGCAAGTATTCTATGTCCGTTCCCATTTCTTCCGATTGCATAAATTTTATAATTGTCAATTTAGCTTTATGCAACTCCGGTAACGTGAGATATGCAGGTAATGTGGCACGCGTCGGTGTCAATGCCCGTAATATCCATGCAACGATCCTTATTATTTTTGCAAGTGAGCTATATTTGTGTAATAAGTAATTTATAATGTTTTCTGATTTAACCAATTGCGTCACACAAAGAAGGGTAATGTTATTCGTGTTATCTTGGTTCGAGTTTATTGAGCGGGATGTTTTCTCTTCTTCGTGAGTAGTGTATTGCACATTTGCGGGAGTTGGTTGGAAAGTTAATAACCAGGATGGAGCTTGCCACCACAAAGTATGGTTTTTCAATTGAGATGCTGTGAGACCTCTGCTCGCTGCGTCTGCCGGATTATCAGATGACTTAACATATCTCCACTGGTCTTCGGGCATCACTTGTTTTATTTGTCCTATTCTATTGGCCACAAAGGGTTTCCAACGGTTTGGGTTACCTTGTAACCATCCGAGGACTATTTGGGAGTCAGTCCATCCAAATGTTGTTATTTCACGTTGATGTAAAGAATGTTTTATCTTTTTCATTAATCGTGTTAGCAAATGTGCTCCGCTCAGTTCAAGTCTGGGAAGCGTTAAAGTTTTCTTATGTGGCACAAGCTTAGTTTTACCTGCCACGAGCACCACCTTGGATAGACGCGGTATTCTGGCATATACTACGCAAGCGTACGCTTGTATAGATGCATCACAGAACCCATGCAGTTGAATGACGTCATCTTCTTCGCATAGTAACCATCGTGGTATCTTGCATTCGTTCAGTTGTTCGATATCCATATTTGCTCGTGACCATTCTGTGTATAGTTCGTCGGACACGTACTGGTCCCATTCCGTCTGTTCTTTCCATACTTTAGAAAAAAATATTTTTAGTTTTGTTACGAATGGTGCGAGCCACCCTAATGGGTCGTATAATTTGGATATTTCGGATAGAAGTGTTCGTTTTGTCGGTTTTCCTGTTATTTGGGGAATCTTACATTTGAATGTGAAAGTATCTTCGGCAGGGTTCCAGCATAATCCTAATGTTTTTGTTATGTTATCAACTTTAAAGTTAAAAATCATATTTATTTCATGTTCCTCATTTATGTTTTCCAAAATACCTTCATGGTTTGACGACCATTTCCGTAAATTGAAACCCCCTGCTCTCAAAAGATTGTTCAGATCCGAAATCAATTTCTTCCCCTGTTCGAGCGTGTGTGCTCCATGTAACAAGTCGTCCATATAGAATGCCTCCTCCACTACTTTTGCTGCTTCTGGGAAGTTTTCTCTTTCGTCTTCTGCTAGTCGTTTCAAGGTCATCATGCTTAAAAACGGCGCCGATTTGGTTCCATAACTTACGGTCGTCAGTTGGAATGTTTGTAAAGGTTTTTCAGGACTGTCACGCCAAATGATTTTTTGTAACTGTTGGTCAGTCTCATTCACGAGTATCTGACGGTACATTTTTTCGATGTCCGCAGTGAATGCGTACCAATACTGTCTCCATTTTAATAAAAGTACTTGCAAATCTTGTTGTAAATTCGGTCCCGTATACATTAAATCATTTAGAGAACACCCTGTTGATGTTTTTATTGATGCATTGAAAACTACCCTGTACTTTGTTGTTGCTGACTCAGCACGTTCCAAAATGTGGTGCGGCAAGTACGACTCTAATCCCGAAGTTATTCTGGCTAGTTTCATATGCCCTAGTTCATGGTATTCATCCATAAAGGCTTTGTAAGCTTCAGCCAACCTTTCTTGTTTTTGGAGCTTTCTTTCCATGTTTCTAAATTGCGCAATTGCTCGTGTTTTCGTTTCCCCGAGTTCTTCTTTGTATTGTGGTTTCATTGGCAGGCGCACTTCATACCTCCCGTCAGGATTCCTCCTTGTATTCTCCTGATAGTGTTTAATGCATTCCTGATCCTCTTGAGATAAATCTCCCTCTTCAGAAATGTCTTCAACCTCCCAAAAGTGTCTAATATCTTCTAAATTGTTTATAACGACGTTACAGTGGTAGGTACGAGCAGTACCACATAGCAGCCACCCCAGCTGGGTTTGTTGTGCCAGAGGTTGAGCAGCATCGTCTCCTCTAACTATTCCGTTCAGAAGAATTAGTTGATAAATGTCAGCTCCAAGCAATAAGTCAATAGGTCGGCTAACATAGAACTCGGGATCGGCAAGGCTTATGTTTTGTATAATGGACCATGATGGCTTAGAAAACGTTTTATTTGGTAAGTTTTTAATGAGACTGTTCATAATGATAACCTCCGCATGAAAATCAAAATTGTTGTAAGTGGAAGCACATTCTATGTTTAATTTTCCCTTGCAGCTATTTTGTTTCTGTCCTACGCCGTAAATAATACCACTACATTTCTCTCTTTTTAAATTTAATAACTGTGCGGCCTGTTGTGATATAAGGGAAATCTGACTACCTTGATATATCAAAGCTCTGAGAGTCAGATGGGTTCCATCAGCAGCTTTAACCTTTACTTGAGCTGTTGCCAGCAAAATCTCAGAATCTTCTGTGTTAGGTAATTGCGAAATGTTAGTCAGTTTATTATTTTCAGTAATTGTCGCATTTGCTGATGACGTTGAGGTCGATGGCTCCGATGCTGATGCTACTGTTTTTACGCACGCCTCGTGTATCAACGTGTTATGTCGGCCGGTGCATTTGTGGCACGTTTTCGCTGAGTTGCATTTATTGCCGTGGTGACTAAATAGACAGTTAATACATAGCGCTAGTTTTTTAACTGTTTGAAAACGTTTTTCGATTGGCATTTGTAGAAATTGTCGGCAGTTGTAAATGCCATGTTGATTGTTACACAGCGGGCATTTGATGCCTGAAACATGAAATGTTTTCACCTCCGTTGAAGTTCCATGACTTCGATTGACTCCGTTGTTTGCGTAGTTGTTGTTAGGGTACTGCCGATAATTATGTTGTGCCTGGAAGGGTTTTCGCTGGGTTGTACTCGATGAGTTTGTTGGGGGATATGTTTTTGGAATGACAGATTCCTGTTTACGGCGAGAACTTTCTAGGTTCGTAAATTTGCCTTCCATGAATTCCATGAATTCTTTTAGGACTGGTAGTGCTCTAGAGTTGCTCAGCGACTCTACATAGTCCATATGAGTTTCGGAATCAAGTTTTTGCGTCAAAATATGTACTATTATTGGGTCCCAGGTACTTATGTCGACACCTAGGTTCTTAATTGCGTGTAGGCATTCGTTGGCCGTATCATGCATTTTCTTTATTTGTGTCACCGATTGTTGTTGCATGCTTGGTAGACCTAATAATATATTCATGTGAGAAGTGAATATTAGCTTAGTATTGTTATAACGATTGTTTAAAATATCCCAGCAGACTATGTAGTTATCAGAACTTATTTGTAGGTGTTGGATGAGTCTTTCCGCTTCTCCCTTCACTTTGGATTTTAGAAACTGCATTTTCTGAGCGTTGGATAATGCAGAGTTCTTATGAATGGCCTCACTGAATAAATCTTTAAATGAGACCCAAGTGCTATAGTGTCCATGGAAAGTCGGTATTTCTAATGTAGGTGTGGATTTTTCACGATGTGCCCCTGACCATATCTGTTTGTTAATAGTTTTCTTCAAACTGTTAAATGTTTCCTCATGTGCATTAAATGAGGTCTCGTATTCCACATTTGTTTCAGTTCCCTCACTCTCTAATTCCCAATGGAGCGCATCTATTGCGTTCCAACGAGCCTGTAAGGACTTAAGTGCATCTTCTAACTCCCACTTATCTGTTAGCGCGTTCACGTCTATACTTTTTACGGTTCTAACGAAAGCCTTCATGTTTGCCGTTTGTTTGCGATACATTTCGTCATGTTTACTCGACGTTCCAGCATCAATTTTAAGTAGTTGTCTTTCTATTTGTGCGCCTAGGGCATGCTCAGACTCTCTTGGTGTTTCTCCTCCTTTAAGATTTGAACCTCCCTGGATTCGTTTTTTCTGAATATCTTCGTCCGCGGTAGTTGATGTTGTCCCTGCCTCGAGGGCCTGATAGCCCGTCTTCAGAACAGAACTAAGAACCGAGTAAGTTTGTTTCGTACTTTCGTAAGTGCGGTTAGCGAAGTACGGGTGAGTCTGACTCTCTACCATCCCTATCTGTTCGTGATTGAATTCAAATTCTCGCCATAGTAGACTCAATTCATCTAAACGCCTCTTGAAATACTCGGGGTTCTTTTTCCTTTCAGCACTATCCTTCTTAAAGTTAGTAAGCATAGACTCAATAGAGCGCTGAATCTCTTCTTGACGGATAACGCTCGCCATCTTGATGTTTTGTTAGTAAAAAGGAAAGATCTTACTTGTATGCCTTCTGTGTCGTTACCGAACACTTTTATTTCGCTGCTGCAGCTGTTGGTTACGCTTCTCCTTCAATGCAGCTCACCGCCCACGGATGTTCACCAGTTCAAGCACCTCACTCACTATTCGAAATTAATTCAAACGCGCGCGAGGTCCACGGTTCGAAGGACCAATATTCGGGTGCGGGTGAGCTTGAATGTTAGAAAGTCCGGAGAGACGTATTAAAATGTTTATTGTCTTAAAATCCTACAATTACAAATGTTATAAAGATATGTTAGAAAGATGTTGAAAATGTTAAATGTTAATGTTCGAATGCACCCGGTCGCGATAGAGCCGGAAAGTACACTAAATCGAGGTTAATATAAATTATTGCTCAATGCGTCTTTTGCTGACGGGACGCACGAGGCTAATTCACGTGTTAGGTGCGTTGCACCGAACATGAGGATTCCTCTTAATCGTAGGAGTGACATAGGCTATAATATTTGTACAGAAGCAGTCGAGTTTTTCGAAAAATCTTTTTATTCCACCGACTTGTACACTTGTTTTACCCGACTGCCGAAGGAGAGGAGGGTTAATTCTAATAATTACACGGTTCAACTCACGTATTAAATGACACTACGGGTATACATGTTTCGAACTCTTCGGGAGTTCTTCTTCAGGATGAGTGTTTTCGCGGCTGTGTCGCTTGAATCATATCGTGATTGAAGAAGAGTCGAAGCGCCGCTGTCCGTCCTGGTTGTGACACGCACCTGGTGGCGCCCGGGGCTTGCCCGGCGCGGTATTCCCGCGACGCGCTAGCGCGATGCGCATCTGCCGGCCGGCGCGCTCCTCGAAGCGCCGCTGTCCGTCCTGGTTGTGACACGCACCTGGTGGCGCCCGGGGCTTGCCCGGCGCGGTATTCCCGCGACGCGCTAGCGCGATGCGCATCTGCCGGCCGGCGCGCTCCTCGAAGCGCCGCTGTCCGTCCTGGTTGTGACACGCACCTGGTGGCGCCCGGGGCTTGCCCGGCGCGGTATTCCCACGACGCGCTAGCGCGATGCGCATCTGCCGGCCGGCGCGTTCCTCGAAGCGCCGCTGCCCGTCCTGGTTGCTGCGCGCCGAGAGCGACGTTACCCACTGCCGCCCCGTCACCCGCGTGCGGCGGCTGCAAGGATATCGAGCGATAAGCGGGTTGCCGTTGTCCTTTAGACAGTCCCAGTCTGTGGCATCACTCAAGGAAAAGCTGAAAAGTTGTGGCTCTCCAATTACTTGTGATTTAATTGGATACTGTTTGTTTAGTTGGTATATTTATTTATTTATTCTTTCTTATCATTTATTAACAGACAACAAATTGGTCCAAAATTATAAACTTATCCTAACCTAACCTAGGTGTCATCACATTGACACATTGGCGCATGATGGCGGTGTTGGTGTTATACCTAACCGCCACTGTGTTCAGAATGGGGTTGGAGCTGACCCATACCCTGCTTAGCAACGCTGCGAGTCTTTTTCGCACAATGGCATAAAAGTCATCAGTGCGTGACTGCGCAAACATTCCTGAGGCACTGCAGAATCGGGGTTATATATACAGGGTGTATCAAAAATTCGCAATATACGCTACCGAACATTCCCTTGTTCGGTTCACACCCCATTTTTGATACATCATGTACAATGGATATATTATTATATTTATTTATAGTAGATACGTATATTTACGTGTGTTTATGGTATGTGTATAATATTTTATTTTATTTGCAACTTACTAGCTTGTAAGTATACATGTATTAAGAATAATTTACTAAGTACTAGAGGTAAATATGGCTTTGTACACGTTTTAGTTCCTAATCTCGTCTCAATTGCTCAAAGGTTAACTGGAAGAGACCCCTATCAGATTGAAACTAGGCCTAGGGCTACTGACCTAGCCCTGGAAGGCGGCGGCTGTGGGCGCGGCTGCCTCCTGGGCGCGTCCTCGTCGCTGCGCCCGGAGTCGCTGCTCTGCTCGCTCTCGTCGGAGTCCGAGCTCCCCTCGTAGCCGGGCGAGTCGCCGCCGCCGGGGGCGCCTAGGGCTACTGACCTAGCCCTGGAAGGCGGCGGCTGTGGGCGCGGCTGCCTCCTGGGCGCGTCCTCGTCGCTGCGCCCGGAGTCGCTGCTCTGCTCGCTCTCGTCGGAGTCCGAGCTCCCCTCGCAGCCGGGCGAGTCGCCGCCGCCGGGGGCGCCTAGGGCTACTGACCTAGCCCTGGAAGGCGGCGGCTGTGGGCGCGGCTGCCTCCTGGGCGCGTCCTCGTCGCTGCGCCCGGAGTCGCTGCTCTGCTCGCTCTCGTCGGAGTCCGAGCTCCCCTCGCAGCCGGGCGAGTCGCCGCCGCCGGGGGCGCCTAGGGCTACTGACCTAGCCCTGGAAGGCGGCGGCTGCGGGCGCGGCTGCCTCCTGGGCGCGTCCTCGTCGCTGCGCCCGGAGTCGCTGCTCTGCTCGCTCTCGTCGGAGTCCGAGCTCCCCTCGCAGCCGGGCGAGTCGCCGCCGCCGGGGGCGCCTAGGGCTACTGACCTAGCCCTGGAAGGCGGCGGCTGTGGGCGCGGCTGCCTCCTGGGCGCGTCCTCGTCGCTGCGCCCGGAGTCGCTGCTCTGCTCGCTCTCGTCGGAGTCCGAGCTCCCCTCGCAGCCGGGCGAGTCGCCGCCGCCGGGGGCGCCTAGGGCTACTGACCTAGCCCTGGAAGGCGGCGGCTGCGGGCGCGGCTGCCTCCTGGGCGCGTCCTCGTCGCTGCGCCCGGAGTCGCTGCTCTGCTCGCTCTCGTCGGAGTCCGAGCTCCCCTCGCAGCCAGGCGAGTCGCCGCCGCCGGGGGCGCCTAGGGCTACTGACCTAGCCCTGGAAGGCGGCGGCTGCGGGCGCGGCTGCCTCCTGGGCGCGTCCTCGTCGCTGCGCCCGGAGTCGCTGCTCTGCTCGCTCTCGTCGGAGTCCGAGCTCCCCTCGCAGCCGGGCGAGTCGCCGCCGCCGGGGGCGCCTAGGGCTACTGACCTAGCCCTGGAAGGCGGCGGCTGCGGGCGCGGCTGCCTCCTGGGCGCGTCCTCGTCGCTGCGCCCGGAGTCGCTGCTCTGCTCGCTCTCGTCGGAGTCCGAGCTCCCCTCGCAGCCGGGCGAGTCGCCGCCGCCGGGGGCGCCTAGGGCTACTGACCTAGCCCTGGAAGGCGGCGGCTGCGGGCGCGGCTGCCTCCTGGGCGCGTCCTCGTCGCTGCGCCCGGAGTCGCTGCTCTGCTCGCTCTCGTCGGAGTCCGAGCTCCCCTCGCAGCCGGGCGAGTCGCCGCCGCCGGGGGCGCCTAGGGCTACTGACCTAGCCCTGGAAGGCGGCGGCTGCGGGCGCGGCTGCCTCCTGGGCGCGTCCTCGTCGCTGCGCCCGGAGTCGCTGCTCTGCTCGCTCTCGTCGGAGTCCGAGCTCCCCTCGCAGCCGGGCGAGTCGCCGCCGCCGGGGGCGCCTAGGGCTACTGACCTAGCCCTGGAAGGCGGCGGCTGCGGGCGCGGCTGCCTCCTGGGCGCGTCCTCGTCGCTGCGCCCGGAGTCGCTGCTCTGCTCGCTCTCGTCGGAGTCCGAGCTCCCCTCGCAGCCGGGCGAGTCGCCGCCGCCGGGGGCGCCTAGGGCTACTGACCTAGCCCTGGAAGGCGGCGGCTGTGGGCGCGTCTGCCTCCTGGGCGCGTCCTCGTCGCTGCGCCCGGAGTCGCTGCTCTGCTCGCTCTCGTCGGAGTCCGAGCTCCCCTCGCAGCCGGGCGAGTCGCCGCCGCCGGGGGCGCCTAGGGCTACTGACCTAGCCCTGGAAGGCGGCGGCTGTGGGCGCGGCTGCCTCCTGGGCGCGTCCTCGTCGCTGCGCCCGGAGTCGCTGCTCTGCTCGCTCTCGTCGGAGTCCGAGCTCCCCTCGCAGCCGGGCGAGTCGCCGCCGCCGGGGGCGCCTAAGGCTACTGACCTAGCCCTGGAAGGCGGCGGCTGTGGGCGCGGCTGCCTCCTGGGCGCGTCCTCGTCGCTGCGCCCGGAGTCGCTGCTCTGCTCGCTCTCGTCGGAGTCCGAGCTCCCCTCGCAGCCGGGCGAGTCGCCGCCGCCGGGGGCGCCTAGGGCTACTGACCTAGCCCTGGAAGGCGGCGGCTGCGGGCGCGGCTGCCTCCTGGGCGCGTCCTCGTCGCTGCGCCCGGAGTCGCTGCTCTGCTCGCTCTCGTCGGAGTCCGAGCTCCCCTCGCAGCCGGGCGAGTCGCCGCCGCCGGGGGCGCCTAGGGCTACTGACCTAGCCCTGGAAGGCGGCGGCTGCGGGCGCGGCTGCCTCCTGGGCGCGTCCTCGTCGCTGCGCCCGGAGTCGCTGCTCTGCTCGCTCTCGTCGGAGTCCGAGCTCCCCTCGCAGCCGGGCGAGTCGCCGCCGCCGGGGGCGCCTTTCTTTGTTTAAATCGTTCGTTATTTGGTATTAGGGTGATCAAGTTTTCTGCCGCTAGCCGTCACTGTGATGTCTCCTGTCTCTATAATTCTCACTGCCCTTTTTTGCATCGTTAAGGCTATTTTTACAAGCTTTATATTAACTTGTTCGTATGTAAGTATAAAAGTATGTATGTATGTAAGTTGTCCGTCAAATCTTGCAAGTTAAATTTGACCCACTTCCCGGTGACCGATTGAGCTGAAATTTTGGGTATACGTATAGTTTGGATGAGAATTCAATATTATGGTACCATCGAGCTGATCTGACGATGGAGACAGAAGGTGGCCATAGGAACTCTATAATAAAAACCACATAACCCCATCGAGTTTGGGCTCGTTAGAATCGTCTCAATGAGCAGTTGATGATGATGATACAGAAAAGTACAGTCGGCAATAAAAGCTTGTATCAAAAATGGATTTTTTGACAGAAACTTATCGTATTATATTTAACGTACAGTCAGGGAAATGTATTCACGTACCTTTTTATGCCTTATTGTCATATTAACAAGAGCTAAAAAGGTACGTGAATACATTTCCCTGACTGTACCTACGCCGATTCTAGTAGAGATTTTATAAAACTGGAGGAATACAGAATATAGAAAACTAACCTCACTAGCCAATAACACTACAACTCTTCGGTCTACAATACAATAGGTAGGTACAACTATATATTTATGCCGTTCCCCAATATGTGAAACTAATACAGTACATTGAAGTAGAGGTAAACAACAGGCGGTCTTATAGCTAAAGACCGATTTCTACCAGACAACCTAACTATAAGTATCTCTACCTATAGCTACTAAGTAACGAAGTAAAAAAACACGAAACAAAAATATTTAATAAAATAATTTGTTTCGTTAAGACGTACAATTCATTCCTTACAAAAATCTTAGGTAAGTACTCTAAACTCATACGCATAACTTTTCAACTTGTTCAAACCTAGTGATTACCCAGTAACTTACCTAAGTACGAGTACTTATAATTCCTACATGGGTACGTCCATGACAGCAGTATAAGCCACACTAAGTAACTTTAACACATTTACTGTCAAAATGTTCGTAGCGCTACGCTCGTAGCCAATTGGTTCCCGCTCTAAGTAGGAAAGCGCCTAACGTACAGAACGCCCGAATGTGTATAAGTATTCTACAGTACAGTGTGGTTCTGACTTTTGTGCACTAGTAATAAAGTTATGTGAACTATTTTACCTAGGTACTGAAATTTATAAAAGATACTTAATACCTATTAATTAGCTGTAAGTGCCAAGAAGCCTACGTCTCTCTTTAGATTGCTAGCTCTCTCACGCTTAAGGCGCCGTAGGTTCAGCGAAGTTAAGCGAACAGAGTTTTTGAAACAATATAATGCGTCTGTTTATAATAATATGGTTTCAAAAAAATACGAATAGTAATCTTGAGGCTTTTCTGCAGGGAAATCAGTGCTTCGAAACATGATCAAGCAAATTTCGCTCGATAGAAAAAAATCACGAACATAGGTCTAAAACACACAAAAATACACTTAAAATATTCGTAACAAATTATGCACAAAAGCTATAAATATTAAAATTGCTTCTAAAAATCGGCAATATCATGTTTGAGAGAAATCAGTGTTTACATTTTTATTTTTTTAAACGGCCAAAAAATTAAAATTAAAAAACATGATATCCGCGCTTCCGAGCACGCACTTCCATCTCGCTTACGATTATGCTCAGTGAGAGGGAGAGAAGACCATGAACCTACGGCGCCTTAACCAACATCAAAGATCGCGCAGCCCACGAGAAAGCGCCCTACGGTCATTGCATTCAAGCATGTCTGTCCTATCCGGTTTGGCTAAATAGGGTTATGGATTCTAATTGCCTTCGTGTGAATAAATCCATGGTTATCAATTTGTGTCATTTAAATGTTTTTTTAACGCCCGTTGAAAAAGCGCTCGTGCGAACCGGCGTGTGCGCTTCTTCTTGGATTGGACGATAACTTTTATATTTGACCATCAAGTCACATCACAAGAAAACAGCGGCAAATTTGAAAAATCGCAAGCTGGCAACACTAAATGCATATCGACTATAGCAATTTATAATTGACAGCGTATTTGTCAAGCAAAATAGTTGCAATTTAAATAATTTGATAAAGATGCTTGTCAGACTTGCTGGCCAGACTCAATGGGTCGTCGAATTCGCTCTATAGCATAGCTTATGGTCGTATGCAGTCCGCTGTGCTCGGACGTTTGGACGCGACTATTGATATGTTTCGTCTAAACCAGCCATACTCGATTTTTCTACGAGGGCTTTTTTTTTCTGCAACTATTTGCGTACCTATTTTTGCTTGCGGTTAATTCAATTCAATATTTATTTCAGGTAACGCGCCCACCCATCCCTTCGCACATGCAAGCATGCAAACCTCGACACGTGTTTCGCCCCTACGAGGAGATGCTGGTAGGGGATGTTGCTTGCGCCACGTCCATTGAGCAAATGAATGAATGAGCCGTCAGGATGGTCCGGAACTGGCAGTCATATTTATATTCCGACCCCCATACTACTGCGTGAAAGAGATGGAAGAACGCGCAACAACGGTGATGATGCAACATTCAATTGTTCGTTAATAATAACTGGGAGTTATTCATCGGGGCGCAGGTCGAGTATAGCCGTCTAGAGTTTTCGCATGGACACATACTCAGGACAAGCTATGGTAATAATAATACCTCGTGCGAGCGAGCTGGTAGCATACAAATCTCGATAAATGCGACAGAAAGGGAAATATCTTTCGTTGTCCTTCTCATAGTTCCATTTTTTTTTATTTGCCACAACTGATGAAGTTGTGGCACATAAACCATTACCCGTCCAAATTGAGTAGGTTGTTTACGGCAAGTCATCAGCCAAGACCAGTTCTTAATTTATCTGCATAGGAGCTTTTCCGTCCCTCGTGGTATCACGTATAGCCTGTCCTGAGTATCATAGGTCCATGAGTTTTCGGATCGCGGGAGCTGAAGCTTACCTTCCTCGGCGTGTCATCCTTGGCCGGTTTCTTCTTGTCCGGCGCGGGCGGCGCGGGCGACGGCGCCACCGCGGTGGCCGACGCGCGCGGCGCCGGCGCCGGCGAGCCGGGACGCGCGGACGCTACGTGCGCGTCAGAACATGGTCAGAGGCCAGCCCACGGAACCGCGATAACAACTTACACTCATTGTACCTCAAGTTCTTGCAAGTGTCATGAAGAATATTGTGTTAAAACTCAAATAATACACAGGTCGACACCGCCGTGTAAACCAGCGACATCGCATCGCGGTTCTGTCGGTTCAGACACACATTTGTTGCAAGTGGCAATATTGTGCCCAAGAGCGTAGCCAGGTACGGACGGAGGAGGTTCCCTCTCTAATGCTCGGGCCACACTAACGAGAATAGTACATTGTTTAACGAGGGGCGTAAGTGGAATATTGCGAACAAGAGTCTATCAGAAGCCCGAGGCCGAGGGCGGAGGGATTTTGATGACTCGAGTTTGCAATATTCTTACGCCCGTGTTATACACAATGTTTTTCATCACATTTGCGAGGAAACAAATACATTTTAGATGAAATGAATACAAATCGTAATAAAAACTGCAACATGTCAGTCGTCTATTTTGTTGAATTTGACGTGAGGCGCGTATGGCGAAGACCCTTCGGTATACAGCCACGATTTGAAAACACTTAAAAACATTTTACATAGACACTAAATAACTACATATTAAATCTGTAAATAATTCAGTTAAACATGTTTAAGTAGTTTTTTTTAAGTTTAAATTTATTTATGAATACGTTTTCAGACATCGTATTTGATATAAAACCTCTTTGCTTTGTAACTGCCGCATGAGTGACAGATACAATTTAAGAAAAAAGCCATTAGGCCCGTGGGCGTAACACAGGCTATTACAGCTCTGTATGTCTGCGCATTATGAAGCCCTTTTCGAGCAAGTGTGATGAAAATGCCATTAATTATCGCGATTATCGTAGTGTTGCCCCAGCATAAGGGGGTAAGAACTCGGCCCGGAACTGGAGGGGGGTTCCCTCTGAACGAAATACGGGCTACAACCCTTTGTGCCACTAAGGTGAGATGCGTTTTGAGAGGAAACGAAAACGAATGAATCTAAATGCCATCTCAAAATGCTTTCAATTCGCCAGTGAGGTCTTGGAGAGCTTATACCGACTGGTTCGGAGTTTACAGTCGGGTTTCTCGCCTTTGAATTAATACTCTCAATATTTATTGAGACTATCGTTCCATCTTCGTACCTAATTACTTAGTTACCTTACAATTAAATTTTACCAATCGGTATAGGCTGTCCCTTACTGTGTATGTACACCAATGCATATCACCCATTAATGAGTCTGAACTGAAGCGACATAAAAACAGTAAAATCGTATATAAAGTGAACCCAAAATAAAATTAAAATTTGAACTCGCGTATGCCAGCCCTAGGTCTACTCGCCCAAAACGGATGTGATATTGAAAGCTGTCGCTAGTGTCGCTTCTATACCAATAGTACTATTCTTACATCTCGTGTATGTACAGTCAGCGTCAAAAGTCGCTGTGGTTCTATTTAATCTACTTTTGTCGTCAACTATACTTACATCGTATTGCCGATGGAGCAAAGCGTATATACAGCAGTAATTTTCCTGTACATTTTTTTTTTGCATAAAATATATTTCACACTAGTACTAGGTACATTTCAAACGAGCTATTTTTTAGGAATCTGAACCAGGCAAAGGGTCTTTGGTGCCATTCAATGATGAACCGGATTACACACCTTAAAATTTGTTACGATGCAACTTACAATTCATTGAATGATTGTTATCCCGTTCCAACTACTAGCTGCGTCTGTCACATGGTGTGACAAATTGCACATGCAGTGCAAAGATTTGTAGTGTGTTAAGGCGCCGTAGGTTCGGCGAAGTTAAGCGAACAGAGTTTTTGAAATAATAATTATTATGTGGTCTGTTTATAATAATATGGTTTCAAAAAAATACGAATAGTTAATTTTGAGGCTTTTCTGCAGCGAGATCAGTGATTCGAAAAATGATAATGCAATTTTCGCTCGATAGAAAAAAATCACGATTAGTTCTAAAATACACTTAAAATATTCGTAACAAATTATGCACAAAAGCTAAAAATATTAAAATTGATTCTAAAATTCGTCAATATCATGTTTGAGAGAACTCAGTGATTACTTTTTTATTTATTTAAACGGCCAAAAAATTCAAATTAAAAAACATGATATCTGCGCTTCCGAGCACGCACTTCCATCTCGTTCACGCTTATGCTCAGTGAGAGGGAGAGAAGACCATGAACCTACGGCGCCTTAACTGGAGCGGAATATAAATTGGTATTGCGACCCGCTCTTGTTTACGCTGAAAACAAAGCACATTGCGATATATTCACTATCCACAATGTCCATTTCGCGAAATTAACAAATAAACCGGGGACATGCTGCAATGGGCGAGCAAAAGCTGCTAGCTCAGTGAGAACGTCCCTCAGTGCGTATAGCCGCATCCCCACGTTCCGGCGCTGCGGACGGCATGAGGAGACGCTACACGCGCCAATATCAGCCGAACTGCATGCCGGCCGACGCGTGATTCGGCCCGTGTGGATACGTGTCGGAAGCACGGCGGCCCGCCAAACAAATCAAGCTCACTTCATACTAGATTTTCTGTGACCTTGCTTGGCCATCCGCCGATATCGGCCCGTGTAGCGTCTCCAATACGGGTACGAAGCTATAATATATACTAATAGCGAACATTCTGTTCCTTATCTCGCTTTATCATTTAGGGCCTGTTTCACAATCGCCGGATAAAGTTATCTGCCAGTTAAAATTATTGCTATCCTTTTCTCCCGTCATATAAAAGAAAAGTGACAGCCAACATTTATCTGACGGATATGTTTTAACTGGAGATTGTGAAACAGGCCCTAAGTATCATAACCTCCAGCCGCCCAAAGACATCCTCCTGTTCAATGGAATCTACACCATTCAAAATTGGAACAGAGTTGCATTTGTTTCGTTTCATTGCATTTTGAAACAACTGCCGTGCTGGAGAGTGAGGATGAGCCTTATACCTCGATGGAGTCTCGTCCACACTGAGCAAGCGGCCTCGCTGGGGCTCAGTGAGTACCCGCCGGGGCTCAGTGAGTACCCGCCGGTTACAGAATATTAAGCGCGACCAAACGCCCGAGCGCGGCGGGCTGCATAAGGGTAAGTTATAATTATAAGATAAAGCGAGAGCAGAATATTTCCTGTCTTCGGATCTTATAGCTTATGCCCCGTATACAGTCCGCATCCGAGGTTTGAACGCGTCTCTAGACCAGAGGTCCTCAAACTCCTTGACTCAAGGGCCACACTACACTTAATATTTATAAATTCGTGCGGGTCATGACCAGCCATATACCCCATCGCTATCGCGGGCCGAACTCTCGGCTATCTTTTCGCGGGCCGGATTAGAAGGGTTCGCGGGCCGGACTTGGTAATTTGGCGACCCCTGCCCTAGACTATGAAGCTAGTCGGGCCGCAGCATGCTCACGGTTGAACTTGGTGTCGCTGGAGTAGAGCTTGCCGAGCAGCCCGAGCGGCGCGCGCGGCGGCGCGAGCTGCACGCCCTCCCACCAGAACACCTCCGCGCACTGCAGCCGCCCCGAGCCCGAACCTGACGAGCCTGACGATCCCGCTTCTGAACAGACAGGATTCCGGTTTTTTTGAAGTAAAAACTTCTTTAGCGGCGCTGTGCACTTTTGTGATGGGGACAAATTGTTAACTCGCCACCGATTTCGTAAGGTGAGATTCGAGAGGTCATGACCGTAAGATGCGTTGGGTGAGATTGGGGGATAGGGCGGCGGGGACGGGACGGTTTCACGGAGGGGAGGGGTTTTTGAAGTGAAAACTTCTTTAGCGGCGCTGAGCACTTTTTGGGATGGGGAAAAATTGTTAAATACGCGACAGAGTTTTGTGACGTCAGATGTGAAGGAGGTCACTTTTTGCTGCTAGCCGATTCGACTTCATTCAAAACTGAACGCTATTCGTAAGAGTATAAAGCCGTTAAACACTTTTTGCAATAGCATATTCTGCAAATAAATTTGTAATAATACCAACGCGTCCTTCACCGTTTTGCTGTTGAGGAAATTCGAATAGTTCGAATTTGGGCGTTATTCCTAAAGAGATAAAGCTTAAAAAAATATTTACCAACGGCAAAAACAAACTGCGCCCCCTCGCACCCAACGCGCCCGCGGCCCGTCCGCCTAAATAATTGATAATTGTTTATAAATTTGCGTCAAATTCATTTTTAGGGTGACACCGTAAGATGTCACGTGACCTGATCGAAAAACTGTTACAATGTTATTGAGTTTTCACTTCTGCCGGCACTCCCGGAGTGCAACCCGGTCTTTTTTTTTATACTGATAATTAAAGCAATTCCCAAGTTTTCACTTCTGCCGGCACTCCCGGAGTGCAACCCGATCTTTTTTTTATAATAGGTATTAAATTAATCTTATCTGCCAGGCTTCCTTCCACATTTTTTTTATTTAATGATTTTTTCAAACATGGTCCAAAAAAGCTCTGTTTTCGATATTAGTATGTTGTTTATGCATTTTTATGTATAAAATCTGCATAATAACTGTTCCTTATTGACGTACAACCCACAGAAGTCTAACAACCCACGAGAGATTTTTATTTTTAACTCATTTTCACAATAGTTACGTCCAAAAAACTGGTTTTTTGGCCTGAAATTGCCAAAGTTTGGTGCCATGTATCCCGAAAACTGAGAGTTTTGAAGTAAATATGAGATACTATTTCGGTAAACCTCGAAGCCATAAAAAAACGCGAAAAAACCGATAGTTACAGATCGAAGCTAGGAGCACCTTAATGCAAAGTATGCAGACTCGGTCGACACAGAAAAATACAGTCAAGGGCACCAATATTCACTCAAAGTTTCATAAATATATATACTACAACCTTATTGTTATAGGAATAAGGTTGAGCAACTTGGAGAAACGTGGAATAACGCCACTACTTGCTCTGTGGATATGTGTTGTGTTCCTGGTCAGTCAGGTCGGTCGCCAGAGCTCCCAAAGATGTGCTGCGTTGAGAATGAGGGATCCGCGTTCGTCTGTAGCCATAAACGTATGTAAAAGAGCCATTGAGGCCTACCTGCAGAATAAATATTTGAATCTTGACCACAATGAATCCTCAAATCAATAAAAGGTCGGAAACACGTCAAATCGTAAGCGTCCATAAGCACGGTGTCTGCTTACCATCAGGCAGACCGTATGCTTGTTTGCTACCGCTAAATAATACCGCATATTTAGACGCTGCACAGACGAAATCTTGACCTCGCTGAGGTCAGATTTTGGTAAGGACTAATGACTAACGGCCGTATTCATAAACGTATAAGCCTGTTTTAACTAAAATGGCGTCAAAATTCCTTTGTCCTCATCTGTCACTTTGACATTTGTGTTTGTAAGAAAGGGTCAAAGCACATTTTATTTAGCAGAGGCATTTTAAGTTTTATAAATAGGGGGGGTAAGATGCTTTTGGGAGAGGCCCCCGTACCCCCTACCCTGTGTGGCCTCACCCCTGGGTACGAGCCGCGTGAGTCGCTCCGGGAACATGAGCTGCGGCGGCCTCATGGCGATCATCTCGCGGAACTTCCCGTAGATCTCCATCACGGCGGCGTCCATAGGCAGACGCTCGTCCGGCACGTGCTCGCGGAACTGACAACCCTGGGAACGTAGACGAGGTTACTATCCTGGTAGAAGGACCATTGTGTTTAGGTGACAATCAACTATCTCTTGTTGCTCGTTGCCATGGTTACTTCTCCTGGAAAACTATAGGGTTTAGATCCAGTTAACATGTGGTAGTTATATTGGTAAATTCGTCTATGGTGCTATACGATTGCTACGAGTTCAATGTGTAATATGATTTCTAAGAGACGCTGTCACTATTGTCTCCTGCCTTACCGGGACAAAATAACAAGAAAAAGTTGATACTCATCGGGTAGGCAGTTAAAATAATAAAATAAAAATAAATATTGGGGGATAATCTCACATAAATCGACCTATTTAGTCCTAAACTAAGCAAAGATTTTACTCTGCGTACTGTACGACGAAATAAAGAAAGAAAGAAAGAAAGAAAGAAGACATTTATTCACTATGCAAAAGACACACAGAGACAAAGGGAGTACAAATACAATACAATTTACACATAATGTGTGTGTCTTCGCGGCAGTGAATCGGTCGCTGTCTCAGCATTATGCCGAGGTGTCAGACAGACACCTACAGCGCTGATTTTCAGACAGCACCGTACGTGACCCACGGAACGCAACACAACATACCGCCGATACAAACGTATACACAAAATACATAAATAATTAATATACTAGTAAAATAAGTAACACAAGCACAATGGGATGAGAGACATGTGAAAAACGCGAAACGGTTGGGATGTTTAATAAAACAAAATGGATACAAATTAAATAAAGTGCTGGATGGGTTAGAGTTGGGACTTTTGGAGCGTCAACAAATAGCCCTTAAGCTGGCGCCTAAAGGTATACCTGCTAGACGCTCCTTGGATAGGTGGGGGGAGATCATTCCAACACTTGGACGCCGCGAACCTGAAGCTACCTCGAAACGCCGCGGTCCGATGCTTTGGCACCAGAATCATCGCCTTACACCTACGCGCACTCTTAGGCCATACAAGTCTACTCAGCAAATATGCTGGGACCCCAGATTGAACTATGCCAAAGAGAAGAGTGGCGAGGTGAAGCCGTCTGCGTGCAGGCATGTTCAGCAGACCAGCGGCGTTCAAGTAGGGAGTGATATGGGAGCGGGGTGGGACTCGGAAACAGAAACGAATGCATGCGTTTTGCACTCGTTGTATGAGCTTTAAACAAATAAGTATAATACATAGTAAACATCCATATGACTCAGGAACAAAATAAATATTCGTGTTCATCACGTTATAAACTCGGACCTCCGGCTTCTTAGGCGGGGTCACTACCAACTAGGCCAAAGTGGTTGTCAAGTTAATGACGTAATGTCTTACATAGATATATAATAAAAACCTCAAGGCGAAAATATGCCTCAAATGTATGTCTTAAGCGGATGGTACAGCTGGAAGGGGAGGGGACGACCTCGTCGAACTTTTTCCGACCAAATCGGAGAAATCGTAAAGAAAGGTCAGGTCAAAAGTACCCTAAATCGACCGGCATGTATTGAATGGCTGAATGTAATGAAAGTGAATGAAGCAAGAAAGGTTTGTTCAAGATCGTAGCAAGTGGAAATCCGTGATCTCTGGATCTTGATCGAGAAATAGGCGTGCTTATATGTATGGGTATGGTAAAGGGACCGAGAAAGACCGCTTCCAAGCGTTTGAAATGTGGTGTTGGACACGGATGGAAGGTATAGCTGGACTGAGAGTAACAAATGAGGACGTGTTGAGAAGGGTAAAAGAGAACTTCTTTAAAACCATAATGGAAGGAAAGATAGAATGAAGGAGGGGCAGGGGAAGACCACGACGCAGTTATACTGGGTGGAACAGATCGATGGACTTTTAAGCAAATGGGATATAGATCAGGTTTAGTGCTTTACTTCTCACCTAGTAACCATATTAATATTTCTAACGGTTACCGAGATACAACTTGTTAAACTTTGGTGAAAAAAACTGTATGTTTCAACCCTATCCAGCAGATTCAATGAAGTCAGCAAGATTCTTGTGACTTGTGACATGTGTCAATTTCAAATGAAAATAATAACTATGTATAGTATTAGGGTTGTCACTAAGATAAAATATTTCGATTTTTATGTTTTTTTTTTCTTTTAAATCCAGCTTAACATTTATAATAGATCGTTTGTACGTCACTTATATAACACTGTCCTTTCAGCTTAGTCCAAGGAAATGTTCCTCCCTGTATAGACCAAATAATAATGCTGGTGTCGTGTCGTAGCAGCAAATCAAGGGCAGGCAACAAGGGGTCCGACAGAGAGAAATGGAAAATACTCCACCGACAAGAGGATAACTTAAATAAAAATTGATGTGTGTGTTACCGTGTTCCGAGTGAGGGTCTCGAAGCGGTAGGCGCGCTCCCCGCAGCACGGGTAGCGGCCCGCGGGCAGCGCCGGGCGGTTGTCCACCGAGAACATGTGCGGACTCTGCTCGTGGTGGGAGCACCACTCCATCTGCAACACAACGTTGCCAACATTATACTGTAGCATGTTGGGTCAAGCTGCCAAGCTGGGAAGCCGGTCCTGTCAAGCTGGTCCAAATTGACAGACATTCGGATCGCTTTGAGTAATAATTCCAAGGAAACAAGTGGGAAAACGGGTACCAAGTGCACGACGACTATATAAGGATTTGTCAGCGCGCCTAATAGACACCAGCGGTGACCAGAGGGCTGGCCTATATTTAGTTAGGGAAGTTGCTGTCGGCCCACAGCTGCCGTACACTCAACTCTTTCGCACTCACAATGGCTATAGCGAGACGGTACATAGAGACGGACCTGGTAGCTAGGGAAGTAGCTGTCGCAGAGCTGGCAGCGCAGGAAGTGACAGTCAGCCCACAGCAGCCGTACACTCATCGCTCTCGCACTCACACTGGCTAGAGCGAGACAGTGGACGAACCTGGTAGTTAGGGAAGTAACTGTCGCAGAGCTGGCAGCGCAGGAAGTGGCAGTCGGCCCACAGCCGCCAGTAGACGCGGCGCCAGGACCGCAGCTCGCCGTACAGCCAAGTGATGTACTCGTTCAGGCTCCATGTTGGGTCTCTGCGACAAAAGTCCGGTGATAGAAATATTGGTTCGCTGATACCTAGTCAAATCAGCAACTTTTTGTGCCTTATCACACTTGCGATTTGTGAGCGAGTTGAAAGCGAGGCGACAGTCCTTATCCTCTTGACATTAGAGTCATGTGTAGCTCATTATGAGCACTTGACCCGCGTAGCTAGTTTTGCTGCTGAATGTACATAGGCAAGTTTTCGAAAACCCAGTGGCACGAGGAGGGGTTCGAGCCTGGGGTTTTTACCGCTCGGCTAAAGCGGCTGCCACCGTAGGTATCGACCTCTATACAGCGAACGAAAAAACCATAGAATGCGGACTCCCCACTTTCTACCCAAACACGTGCCTTAAACCCGGTATGCGCATGATCGAACTAAACTGCCTGGCATCGTTTTGACACCCCGCCCCCATCCCCGCATAATGGCAATGGCACCCATTCTGTGGGACCATTTTGCGGCGCTACTTGGACTTCTATGGTTCTTTAATTCGCTGCCTCTATACTGATATTACAAAGAGGAAAAGTCTGGAGATGTAGCTTTGAAAGTTTTCAGGTTTGTACGGGATAATATCCGGAACCAATCATCCGATTACAAAAACTCTCTAATGGCCGGTTCCAATAATCAATCCACCGATAGTTTTCCTTACCGGCAGTTACATTTTGACAGATCACCCGTAGAAAATGTGTCAAAATGTAAAATTGTTGGTAAGGAAAACTATCGGTGGATTGATTATTGGAACCGGCCATAAGTCTTTCTTTCTAAGTCTGAAGAGAGAGACAGATAGTGCGAGAGAGCTCGAGAGAGCTCGCGCGCCATCTTGTGCTAACCATGCTGGTATGGTATACAAAAAAGTACTCACTTAGCGTGTGAAGAGATGACATTGCCTCGTCGGTCGACACGCATGTTAGCTGGCTGACACGGAACCTGTTCCGCTATGTGGCGGCCCAGCAGCTTATTGCACCTGTAAGTAGGGTTGCCATATGGAAGAATTAAAGAATTAAAGAAAAATTAATTTAGGGTGATGTCCTGATAAAAATCCGGACATCACCCTAAAAATCCTGACATTTCTTGATTGAGATTTGGCGTAGCTTGAACGACGTCCTGGCAGCGCGCTGCTCTCTGCGGTGTACTGTATCGTGGATCTACCTTTCCCTTTCCCTCCGCCGGCTCCGCTCTGCCCGACCCCGTAGCCCCCTCCCCGCGCGCGCGCGAACCGCGCATCGTTTCGCATGCGGTACGCAGTAGGTACGCTAGCTCATTAAAACTGTGTAAACTTTGTAATAAATATATCACCTACTTTTTTCTTTTTTTTTTACGAGGCAATTCCTAAAAATCCGGACACTTGCCAAGTCCGGCCGCAATCCGGACAAAGGGTCAAAAGTCCTGACATGTCCGGACAAATCCTGACGTATGGCAACCCTACCTGTAAGGTTTACGGGTATAAGTAATCGCACGTGCCATCTATTAGATACCACAGGGTTTTGCCGGGTCCACCTCTAGCCGCATAATATTGTCATAATTTTGATGTCATAACACTGTAGGTACATACTACATAATAGTTATTTTCACATCAGCTATTCGGATAAGGGCTTTTTCTTCCCTGCTAGGAGGGATCAAAGTGGCACTTTTCTGTTCCAGGACATATTGTTGCCAGAATAAAAAAATATATCCCAATGAATACATGACGATAGTATATTTATAAACATAATCGATTACTTACTTTTGAAGTGAAAACTTCTTTAGCGGCGCTGAACACTTTTTGGGATGGGGAAAAATTGTTAAATACGCGACAGAGTTTTGTGACGTCAGATGTGAAGGTCACTTTTTGCTGCTAGCCGATTCGACTTCATTCAAAACTGAACGCTATTCGTAAGTGTATAAAGCCGTTAAACACTTTTTGCAATAGCATATTCTGCAAATAAATTTGTAATAATACCAACGCGTCCTTCACCGTTTTGCTATTGAGAAAATTAGCTTAGAAAAATATTTACCAACGGCAAAAACAAATTGATATTTTGGTCGCCACCGCCGTCAAATCGGTACTGTGTTTGCCGCCGCCCGTCGGCGCGCCGACGGGCCCGTCCGCCTAAGTAATTGATAATTGTTTATAAATTTGCGTCAAATTCATTTTTAGGGTGACACCGTAAGATGTCACGTGACCTGATCGAAAAAGTGTTACAATGTTATTGAGTTTTCACTTCTGCCGGCACTGGTCTCGGGAACAGGCTCGGCAAGGGACAGGATCATCTAGCAGCACAGACCGACTAGACCTCAAGTTACGTACTTGCTACACTTAAACAAAGTGGCCAACGTAGCATATAGTGACCTTCGTAAGGTCTCAGGAACAGGCTCGGCTAGAGACAGGATCATCTAGCAGCACAGACCGACTAGACCTCAAGTTACGTTCTTGCTACACTTAAACAAAGTGGCCAACGTAGCGTATAGTGACCTTCGTAAGGTCTCAGGAACAGGCTCGGCTAGAGACAGGATCATCTAGCAGCACAGACTGACTAGACCTCAGGTTACGTACTTGCTACACTTAAACAAGGTGGCCAACGTAGTGTAGTGACCTCGTATGGTCTCAGGAACAGGCTCGGCTAGAGACAGGATCATCTAGCAGCACAGACCGACTAGACCTCAAGTTACGTACTTGCTACACTTAAACAAGGTGGCCAACGCAGCGTAGTGATCTCGTATGGTTTCAGGAACAGGCTCGGCTAGAGACAGGATCATCTAGCAGCACAGAACGACTAGACCTCAAGTTACGTACTTGCTACACTTAAACAAGGTGGCCAACGTAGCGTAGTGACCTCGTATGGTCTCAGGAACAGGCTCGGCTAGAGACAGGATCATCTAGCAGCACAGACCGACTAGACCTCAGGTTACGTACTTGCTACACTTAAACAAGGTGGCCAACGTAGCGTAGTGACCTCGTATGGTCTCAGGAACAGGCTCGGCTAAAGACAGGATCATCTAGCAGCACAGACCGACTAGACCTCAGGTTACGTACTTGCTACACTTAAACAAGGTGGCCAACGTAGCGTAGTGACCTCGTATGGTCTCAGGAACAGGCTCGGCTAAAGACAGGATCATCTAGCAGCACAGACCGACTAGACCTCAGGTTACGTACTTGCTACACTTAAACAAGGTGGCCAACGTAGCGTAGTGACCTCGTATGGTCTCAGGAACAGGCTCGGCTAAAGACAGGATCATCTAGCAGCACAGACCGACTAGACCTCAGGTTACGTACTTGCTACACTTAAACAAGGTGGCCAACGTAGCGTAGTGACCTCGTATGGTCTCAGGAACAGGCTCGGCTAAAGACAGGATCATCTAGCAGCACAGACCGACTAGACCTCAGGTTACGTACTTGCTACACTTAAACAAGGTGGCCAACGTAGCGTAGTGACCTCGTATGGTCTCAGGAACAGGCTCGGCTAGAGACAGGATCATCTTGCAGTAGAGACGGGACTGGATCTTGTCTCTGCGGTCCCTTACGGCTTCTAGTTCTGTGTTCGTGTACATTGCTGCCAATCTGGTGAAAATATATCAATTTTGAGGTTTGTTTCAAAAGGTCGTTACTCTATAGATCTAATTTGATTATGAAACTTAAGGCAAGACAATTTTACAAAAATCGAACTAGCCCCAATAGTAAGCTCACTGAGGCTTATTGTGTTATGCCACAGTTTGAATCTCAGAGGTACATAGTATAGGTAACTTATCATAATATTGATTTAAACTTTCACGATTCTCGCACATTATATTTAAACGAGGCTATGGGCCTCATAAGAAGGCTCAAAGTCACCCAAAGGGCAATAGAGAGGACCATGTTGGGAGTTTCTCTGCGTGATCGCATCAGAAATGAGGCTGTCCGCAGCAGAACCAAGGTAACCGATGTGGCCCTCCGGATCGCTAAACTTAAAGTGGCAGTGGGCGGGGCACATAGCACGTAAAACCGATGGCCGTTGGGGCGGAAAGGTTCTCGAGTGGCGACCACGTACCGGAAGGCGCGGCGTGGGTAGGCCCCCGACAAGGTGACCTGGTAAAGGTTGCGGGAGTCCGCTGGACGCGGGTGGCGCAGGACCAGTCGCTTTGGCACTCTTTGAGGGAGGCCTATGTCCAGCAGTGGACGTCTTCCGGCTGATATGATGATGATGATGATGATTTATTTATTTATTTATTTTTTATTTTTTATTAAAAAACAAGAACGGTTTACACCAATTACACTTGATAAGTCTTACAAATTATATTACAGTATTAATTATTATACATTACTATATTTATTCGTTACGTCATCCATCAATTCTCACACAATAGGTAAGGCATCGAGACATTAACTTAGGCCATATATTTAATATGATATTTAAACGGGACTTATGCGCGTATAATTAACTTATAGTACAAGCTTTGCGTAGTTTGACTACTTGGAGAGGTACTAGGTCGATTAGTGTAAGATTGTTTCCAAATATATATATTTTGTATATATATTTACCTAACTGAGGTCTCCCGACGTTTCAGGTGTGTCGCAACATGTTCACGGGACAACTGCCGTTCTGTCCCGTCAGTTCTCAGTAAGGTAATACTTATCATCCCGGAAATCATACCCCAAAAGCGGGTAAAATGGGAGTAGCTAAGTGGAGGTACCATAGGAGTTCCACTTGGACCAACTCAAGGGCAAATAATTGTTTTATTAACCCCCGACGCAAAAAGAGGGGTGTTATAAGTTTAACGTGTCTGTGTATCTGTCTATGGTATCGTAGCTCCCAAACGGATGGACCGATTTGAATGCGGTTTTTCTTGTGTCATAGATAATTTGATCCCGAGTGTTCTTAGTCATGTTTCATGAAAATCTGTTTAGCCGTTTTTGAGATATTGGACTTTGAAATGAAAATGTCGGGGGTTTTTCAACTTTTCTAGTACCTGTTGAGCAGCGCGTCGCTGAGGCAGGCGAGGTTGGTTGAAGTCTTCACGATGTCGCTCATGTGCGCGTGGCAGTAGATCAGGCAGTCGTGCAGCAGCGGTTCCATCTGTACAACACATTCGTTTTTTTTTTTTTTCAATACAACGACGGTGGCAAACAAGCGTACGGCCCGCCTGATAGTAAGCGGACACCGCAGCCTATAGACGCATGGAACTCCAAAGGAGTAACATGGGCGTTGCCGACCCTTGATATGTTTGAGGACTCGCCGTGTTGACAGCTGAAGGAACAAATATCGAGGAAGGAAATCGTTGCAACGAGGGGAAAACTGTTGCTTGCGTCCGCAGGATTTACCTACCACAGCCATGCACGCTTCCCCTGGGTGGTGCTAAAGGAGCGACAACACTTTCGGCGAAATAGGCGCTTCTCTAAAAATATCACATGGATATTCGCCTATTGTACAGATCGCCATACGATTAAATAAATTAGTTTTACATGGAATATGCTCAAATAAAGCCCAAGGTATGGTAAATCGCCAATAACTGGCCACCGTTCCTTAAGAGGTAATACTACGCGACGCGACAACTGCAGCTCAGAGTAAAAATCCGATACAGAAATCATCAAAACCGAGGTTTCGTTCTCGACTGTTTCCTCCTCCAAAACTTAACCAATCTTAACGAAATTTTGGAAATTGAATGGGAAGGAGACATTCTGTGTCGGACCGTTTTGATTTTTGTGCTTATTATTATACGATTTGTATACTAGGCGTCTGTTTGCGGTCAATTTATTTTGGCGTTTTAAGCGATGTTTGAAGTAGCCTAACTTCTATATAATCAAAAATATCCAATAAATAAAAACGTACCGACATAGATAATGATGATATTAATTTTGTATAAAAAAAATATTGATCTAGGTTCAAAAACCAGGGAGGAAACAGTCGAGAACGTTTGTATGGAAAAATGACCCATAGCATTCCCTCTTAACTGGTCACCTCATACTAAAAATGAACTCTACTGTATTCAACTATAATATAATAAATTTTTAGTAAGTATAAGGAGTTAATTACTGGCCTCCCTTCAATCTGCTGGCCACGTTACTAAATTTAATTCGGTTTGTAGGGGAACAGCTAGTGTTATTGGCGATTTACCCTAGAAGAGTTTATAAAAATTACCCTTCTAAACGGACTAGAAATAAGTAGGTAGATTTTTGACGCTACTATACTTATGACCACATAATAAATAGTAGTAGTTATCAGTCACGTACGGTCATGTTAAGCCATTTAGAGCTCACTTTATACTGGACACTTCAAAGCTTAACTATTAAAAAAACAAAAAATTGTTGACACAAAATCATAAATGGCTCAACAATTAAAATCCATGACCGTACAGGGCCTTCAGTCATCATCATCATATCAGCCGAAAGACGTCCACTGCTGGACATAGGCCTCCCCCAAAGAGTGCCACAATGACCAGTCCTGCGGCACCCGCATCCAGCGGACTTCCGCGACCTTTACCGGGGCATCAATCCGCCTTATGGGAGCGCTATCTATCCTCGCTGCACCTTCCACTACGTGGTCGCCCCTCGAGAACCTTTCCGCTCCAACGGCCATCGGTTCTACGTGCAAAGTGGCCCGCCCTCTGCCACTCAAGTTTAGCGATTCGGGGGGCTATATCGGTTACCTTGGTTATGATGCGGATAGCGTCATTTCTGATGCAATACGCAAAGAAACTCCCAACATAGCCCTCTCCATCCTTCTGCCTTCTGTACGTAACTAAGTAGTAACTAATATTATTTAGTCTCAGTCAGTCCTACACAAATTAAAACGTTAGCACCCACCGTGGAAAATTTGGGATTAATAAAGAAAAAGTGTCCCAAATTTTCCATATCTTTGTTTATTTTTTTGTTTGTTTGTTTATTAGGATTGCCAACAGAAAATACAACACACATCAATAAGAAACATATTAAACATCATTCATAATTGATCTCCCACTTACAGGCAATCACAGCATGCATTAAAGACATTGAGATCTTTTTAGTATTCCACTTCGTAACAACCCATCCATGGAACTTACTGCAACGACCGAAAGTGGATCTTGGCCTATGGATCACATGATGGTTAAAAATTACATTTGGGTGTCGCCTGACCTGCAGAAAAGAAGCTGAGACCAGGATAGGCACGACGTTGTGTGGGTCCAGGAGCGGCCAGTCAGCCACCAGGATAGAGTCGCGTTTCACCCAGCGCATCAGCCAGTCAAAGATCTGATACGGATTTTGTTAGTCAGGCATATTAGAGCTCGGTCTGGAACTGATGGAATTGAAAACTCCCGTGATAGTAACCCCACTCCCAATACACCTACGTCTCATGACAACACGATAAAATGCATGGCAGCAGCGCGGTTAGCACAATACGGCGCGCGACCTCTCTCGGTTTTTCTCGCACTATCCATCTCTCTCTTATTAGAAAACTTAGAAAGAGAGGTATAGTGCGAGAAAAATCGAGAGAGCTCGCGCGCGTGTGCACTTGTGGTGAGCCAGAATCGGAAGACTTATCGCACCTAAAATTGGCCAGAAGTTTGAAAATCCTTCTCTTCCGGTCAACATTTGTAGGGGTAGGTATATTTACAACAGACATGTGGCATAATTTAGCCCTTTAATCGTAGAGAGAGTAAACCTATGTCTGTCAGTCCTGAAATGGCCGAAAGTACCGACTTGGCAGACGGTGCCAAAGGTGGCCATCTTTTTAGGTGCCATAAGTTTCAGATTTTTGCTCAGCACAAATTTCTCGACCTGCTGCCATACATTTTATCGTGTTGACATGTGATGAGACGTACCTAGGTATATTGGGAGTGGGACTATGAGTTTCAGATTAGATTTAACTATAATTTGACGAGTCATTTGTCTTTAAGGTCGAATATCACTCGACATGTTTCAAATCAATCTCGAGACTGAAGCTAGCGCGAGCGATGCGAAACATGTTGAGGGATATTCGACCTCAAAGATGCGAGTGACCCGTAAAATATATATATACCTATATTTATTCCACAGTTTTTGAAACCAGATAAGTAGCGGATGCGGATTCTGGGGTGAAACACCCAAAAAACATAAATAAACCACGCGTCCATGTGATATCGCGCAGTAATCAAACTTTGCGACTGAATTTATTTTAATCTTTGCGAACACAATAGAACAAACGAATTAATGTGGCGAAATGGAGGATTTAGAAACGAAATTAAGATATTTTTGACTTAATGACGTAAATACCTAACACGCACTCGGTACGCGCCTCGTTTTTATTTCGCCTCCTAATACCCACATCGATTTATGCGGATTCGGAAATTCATGCGGAACATCTGCGGTTGCGTATGCGGATGTCTGGAACACCCCTAGTACAAACATACAAAGCTACAATCCCACAGACTTTTCCTCATTATAATATTAGTAGATATAGAAGTAAAGAATAGTAAATTACACTACAGATTAGTATTATACATAATTTTAAGTATAATGCACCTGTATATCGCAATGAACTGATATATCCATATCTTCCAATCTCTGCCCGGCGGTGACGTCAGCGAAGTAACCCATCTTGGACACCAATAGCTTTTGCGGACATCGGAAATCCTTCTTCAGCCCTTTCACTTCATCGCACACGTGAATTTCCACGTCACCTCTGGAAAAAAGTAACAGAAAAAATGCAAAAAGATATTCCGATACCGGGAATCGAACCCGAGCCTCCTGGGTGAGAGCCAGGTATCCTAGCCACTAGACCATATCGGATATTGTAAGTCTTGTCGAAATTAATGTATATGTTGTTTTGACTAGCACTGTAAACAGACTTATAAATAAAAAATCGTATTAAAGCAAATAAAGCAACGGTAGTTATTTATATTAATTATTGCACAACCTATTAATAATTACTGTGCAAAGAAAGACTGATAAAAGATGAATATTATGCTACTATAGTATAACTACATATTATGTATTTTAAACATGTTTTTTTTTTAGTTTTGCTGAAACCAAATAAGTTCATGCTAAATTAAGTGTAGCAGTACGAGGCAGTAATCTAGAAACAAAATATCACAACAGCGTTAATATGTTTTAAGAAAAGCGCCATCTACTGTTGACTAATAAAAACTCACTCTTGCTTTAAGTTTAATTTTTCTTGTGCCGCTATCACCGAGGACTTGCGTCTTCCCAGTCGGTCTCTCGATTCCTTTTCGCATACAAAACCTGAAATTAAAAGTGTTTTACCAAAAGGATATTTTATTTTAAGTATGAATAGAATAGGAAATACACTAACTTCCAAAACTCGCCGGCTTCTTCACTTCAGTGCTAGTATTTGATAAGGGTTTCTTTATAATTGGCGTGAACACACTAGTTGTTTTCGTTGGTTTCTTGTAACCGACCAAATATGGTAAAATTGAATCTAAAATGCCTTCATTTATAACCTGAAAAATAAATTGACTAGAGTGCCATCTGTTGACATTTCTTGGTAACCATGTCCTATTATCGTTTTTCTTAGCAATTTGTGCTAAAATATAACAAAGCAAAAGAAACGCAACTATGCACGGCTATCACAGCACGTCTATCATGAAACGGCCGCGACATACTCTCGAATTTTCTCGCACTATAATACCTCTTGTTCTAAGTGTTCTAATAAGAGAGAGACGGATAGTGCGAGAAAAATCGAGAGAGCTCGCGCGCCGTCTTGTCATAGCCGTGAGGTACGTCTAACATAACTTGCTGCTCAGTCGCTTCGCGCGCGATTGAGCGTCTCCTGTCTCACTCGCACCGTGCAAATTAGAAAAAGGAAGGTAGATCTTTCTCGACTCGCCTCGCGGCGCGGCGCCCCTGTACGTCTAGCACAACTTGCTGACAAGTCGCTAGTAAGACAGGAGACGCTCAGTCGCGCGAGAAGCGACTTGTCAACAAGTTGTGCTAGACGTAGGGCGGCACGCGAGCTGCGTCGCGGCGATATTGACTATCCGTCTCTTTCTAAAGACACCCTTTTAAAAGAGCATTATATAATATAGTCTCTTTTCTTACATCGTTCAATTTGCAGTTTAGATTTGCTTCCGTCCAGACTCCAAGCATCTCGACCCTGGCTTCAGAAATTAGAGATCGCCTTCTAGAACCACCTTCTGAAAAAATATATAAAATACTTATCCCCGCAAAATCATAATACAGCCAACGTGCTTGAAGTGCATTTTCCGTGATAAACGTATTGTAAGTATTAAGTTTTAGACCTAATGTTCATTTTCATTAACTTACGCTCAATCTCACTGCAGCTCATTCTCTTTTCCACACTTTTATTTTCTGTTTTCTTCTTTTCTATTGTAGTGTCGCTGTTGCTAGTGATGGGCTTTTGTTCTGTGAAAGCAGTTTGGTACAACAAGTCTCGTTCTTGCTGTTCGATAACGTGGTTAATAACCGTTAATTTCGTTAATTCCTCCCAGTTAATCTTGCTTCCTTCATCTTCATCTCCTTCTAAATGCTCGTAAACTTGATACGCGGTCTTCATAAAGTCGAAGAAGTCTTTCACTGTTATAATTTCAGCTGGAACTTGTTCTTTTGATTTTCTCCTCGTTAAGTCGTTTGACTGCATTGGACTGCCGGACTTTTCTCGTCGGGCCATAAACATTGACGTGGCATCGCCTTCTGAGCTTGGGCTAGCCATATTTCATTAATTTCGGAAAAACTTACCTTGAAAAATTCCAGTTTAATGTATATCGATCTAACAAGCCACCTAGAAACCGTTACTTTTCGACGAACAAGGTTTTCTATGAAGAAATTTGGTAGACCACTAAGTGATTTGTTAAAAATAAAATTAATCAATTTCGTATTTTTAAGGCTTTATGATTGTTACTTTTACATTAAAATAACGATAATAAATAAACATGTTTTACTATATTTACAAAAAAACAACGGGAAGACCTAGTCTAAGACTGAAATAATTTGACAATGACAATTATGACAAACGTTGTCTAAACGGTAAGTTTCATAAATAATTACAGGTTCACAGATTTTTTACTACCTTTTTGTTACACATTTTTTGCATATAAAATATTGCACAAAGAAAACGCACCGGCGGGGTACGTAACCAAGAGTTATTTTGTCTATGCCGAAGTGTCATGTCATATCAAAAACATTTTCCTTCTACTATTTTGTTGTTCAACAAAGTTATTTAGAATGTTCCTTGCTGTATATTATTATGGAAAGTCACGAACCCGAACATGACAAGAACGGGTTACCTGACACATTCTGGAGGACCCCGCAGCGCGTTCCGGGCAGGCCCCAGAGGGGCGTGGAGGTTATGTCGGGGTCGTCGTACCAGCAGTTCCAGGCGTCGGTGAACGATGCCTGGGACCTGGGGGACGACGAGATCATATCAGGGATCGCGGAGACGAAGATATCGAAAGCCATATCGCAAACCGCCGCTTTGAACGTTATTAATTCGCATAGGAATAGTAGTACGAATGTAGAGACTGTGAAGACTGAGTGTGAGAAGGAGAAGGGGGATGCCGTGCCGGTGAGGAGGAGTGAGACGCGGCGGGGCGGGGCGGGGGGGAGTGCAGGGCCACTGAGGCACTACCCGGGGCGCCCGAGGGCGGTGCGGCTCTCGGCGCTCACGTCACGGGAAGAAAGTAGTGAATCCAAGCTGGAGAGGTTCCAGCAGTTTTACGACAGCGCCGTTATTAACTTGGATGAGCTGAAGCAGCTCAGCTGGTCAGGGATCCCAGTTAAGGTGAGTGTGTTGGGCTATCACTTTGTTTCATAGTCTAATCTCAGCTTATTTGCAGGATGTGCAATGCCAAAGTACTTAATATGAGTGGAATTTTTACTGTTTTTAGTTACTCAGATGGGCATTTCGTAATCGATTCCTGATTACATGATTACTCGATTTTACTTTGTAATCTGACAGCCAGGTGTCAGATTACTTGTAATGGAATCAAGTGAAACGGTGAATTACCATTACATATTAAGGAATCAGTAATCATCTATACAAATATTATAATTACTAGTAATTGGGAATCAATGTCGATTCCAAATTACTGGAATTGTTGACTTGATTACTTCCAGATTACTTTGATATATTAAGTATATAAATAAACTTAATATATAGAACAAATCTGGTAGTAATCAAGTCAACAAATGATTTGGGCGGGAGTTGGGTCGGTCGGTCGGTCAGGTAAACCAAAAATTCCGTCCGTTACCTTTTACGCTTAACCCTTTGACCACCGTCGTCTGATATATCAGACAAAGTGACAATTTAAATTACATCTTCTTAGTTTATGACAGACTTAAAAATTGCAACATACTTTTTTGAGTTTTGGCGGCCAAGGTTAGCTTTGATTTAAATTAAATTACCTAATTTAGATAAAATTTGTGATTATGCGCGGTAGCGGTGGCTTGTTCCTTTGAAGGGCCTACTGCAATAGGGGCGTAGACACTAAATAAAATAATCAATAATGTCATAATCAGGCTTAGGACTTTTCGTAGCATACCGTGGTTCTAAAATCTTTGGAGTCGCCATGTGTAAAATTTTCGAAGTCAAAGTTAAAGTGAAAGTCAAAAAGTATGATGTCTTATAAACTATAAAGATTTATACATACTGTCACATCGTTACTAAGTGCATTTTAATCGAACGTAATTAATGTTATCACAAACCTATATAATAACTAATTACTGATCACATGTGATGCTACAATATTATTTATCTAGTTATACCTACATCCTCTTTAATGCCCGTGTTTAGTGAGTAGTGCAAATTAAATCGCAATTTATAATTAAAAAATATTGACATAATCAGTTGACACTTTTGATACGACACCGTCAAATTGGTTTTTGATTTTATCTAAATTATCTAAAATGAATAATATTCCTACTTCCGAGATTAAATACTGGATAGAGCCATTTAAGGAATTAAAATATAATGAAGAAAAATATAGTATTCATTGTTCCTTATGTGATGTATATTTTACAGCGACAAAAAAATATTTGTTATATCAATAGCATATCTCATCAAAAGAGAATATAGAAGCATGATATGTTTCAAAAAGTCCTAAGCCTTAAATATAACTTCATACTTTGAAGTTCACTTCGAAAATTACACATTCGGCGATTCCATGGATTTTAGAACCACGGTATGCTACCAAATGTCCTAAGCCTAGTCATAATTTCTCGAAAATGGATAAAAAATGTAGTCAAATGCAGAAATAATCAACGCAAAAGGTTAAATAATCACGAAGTTATAAGTGTCCAAAGTTTCAAGAAGGGGTATGTTGCCGATGCCGATTCCAAAGGAATGGATTACAAATTTAATCATAGTACTAGTATTACAGTAATTTTGATTATCCAAGTAATCAATTACTGAGGAATCACGATTACTGGAATGTAATCGGGTAATTAATTCCAAAAGTAATTGATTACGCCCATCTCTGGACTTACTCTTGCATATTTAAGATCTTTGGTATATAAGGGAAAATCGAATGTTCCTCATTAAGAACATTATTATTGAAATTATTAAGCAACAAATTACACCCGTATGTGGATGTGAAAACTGGCTAATCTAACATTGTCCTTGGGATTTAAAACTACTATGAGACTACTTTTTTACCATGACGGTGACAAACAAGCATATTTATGGCCTGTTTCTCAATTGATTATTAGGTGAGTGGATAGTCAGGGTTGACTGTCTTATGGGAAGTGGAACACTGGTATTATGTTATGACACACGATTTCAAAAAAATTATACTAAGTAGGCTTTATAATAAAAATATAATATTATGTTTCATTAATAAATATTTCTTGACAAACAAATTAGCTTCTTATTTTTGTTTAACTCAGTGTTATATATAAGATTTACAAGATATATGTGGGAGATTGATGTTCAGGGCAACACTAGAAGCAAATATTTTCTCAAGTATTACATAGTATTAAAAAGTTATGTTTATAACAAGACAACATCAAATAAGTGTGGATTATAATATTTGAGGTTTTTTATTTTATCTTATCTGAACTACACAAAACAAAAGGCAAACTTATCTCCACCCAGTCTAAAATTAAAGGTGGAAAAGTTTTAGCAATAAAATGATTCAATTATATAACATGTTTGAGATTTATTATCATTGCCATTTGGAATCACGTAGTCTTTAGAACAGAATGTTTATCATACAGTGATCTAAATAGATAAATGTAATCAAGCTTATGTGTTTTATTACAATTGGCACTGTTGTCCAGTCATTGTTTCATCATTAATTCTGAATAGGCCCGGCTGACTTTGTAATCAGGTGCTTGATTTAGCACTTAAGCCCGTCACATACTTAGCTATAATATATATTAATATACCAAAATATATATTGCAAGCAGTCATTATTTATAGCAAGGCATCTTATTTGTATATCTATATATTTATCGTATATCCTACCAATATTATAAATGCGAAAGTTAGGATGATTTGATGTTTGTTACTCAATCATGCTTAAACGGCTCAACCGATTTGGAGGAAATTTTGGATGAATAGTAGGTATGAATAGTAATAGGAGTGAAAGTATCGGATAGTTTTTATCCCGGGTCCGTGCAGACGAAGTCGCGGGCGGGAGCTCGTTACGATATATTACGCCTGATTCAATCAATTAAACAAATTTATGTTATTGTTGTTTAATAAAGTTTACAACAACATTCAAATACTCCATTGTTGGATTATTAATTCTATATTACCATTAGCTTTTCGGTTCGTCGTCACGAAACCGGTCTAATCCCAATAAGGTCTAGTTTTGTAAGGTTTAGTTTTAAGGTCTAGTCTGGGTTGGAAGGTCAGATGGCAGTCACTTTCGTTAAACTAGTGCCTATTCCAAATCTTGGGATTAGGTGTGAAAGCGGACCCCGGGCTCCTTTAGGGCACAACCGGGAATAACGCTAGGAGGATGACTAGTATGGCATACCTACTTAAATATAGCATCCAACGTTTCAAGTTACGTGTAGAGTTTAGCTATCACGAAACGCCCGGGCACGACTCGCACGTTGTAAATATAATACCTACGAGAAAAGCCCGAAGTTCGCGTGAAATTAGCCGAGTCAGCCAAGCGTGAAGTCACTCGTGTATTGATATCTACCATTGGGTATTTATGTTGTAACTGGCTGCTCTGCCCGTGTATTACAAAGAAAGCAGGCGGCGTCGCAAGATAAAATATAACCTATACTAGCTTCTGCCCGCGACTTCGTCCACGTGGGAGTCGTTTATACAATAGTAGCTCCATAAAACCTTTCGCCCCCTTAGGGTATCATATCATTCCCGGGATAAATAGTATTCTTTATGTTAATCCACGCTATTTAAAATTTGTGTACCAAAGTTCATCTTAATCCTTTTAGCCGTTTTTGCTTGATTGAGTAACAAACATCTAAACATCATACTTTCGCATTTATAATATAATTGTCGGCACAAAATGGACACTGAGTAAATTTTTGTTTGACTACTCACTGTAATTAGATACTGAACTATTTGAAAATGCCCATAAACTGAAAAATTACCTCCCTCGCCCAGGCTCGTGCAAACACATGGCGTCTGCTCGCCGGCTACCTGCCCGCGAACACCGAGCGCCGCGCCGACACGCTCGACCGCAAGCGCGCGGACTACAAGCACCTCGTGAGACAGTACTACGACGCGGAGCGGGACGACGATACGTACAGACAGATACACATAGACATACCGAGGATGAGCCCGCTGGTGGCGCTGTTTCAGCAGCACACTGTCCAGGTTGGTGGTTACTACTGCGCGGCTGTCGTCGTGTCCGACGCCATTTTGAACGACGCACAATGTCGGCGCCTGCGCATGTTTATGTGCGGCAAATTGGCTCGCGAGCAGCTCTCCGCGCGGGGCGAGCATGCCTCAGGCTCACCGTGCTATGTAATAAAACTAGCCATGAGAGTTGTTGCACCGTGTGTGTGTTGACCCCTTTAAACAAATTCAATTTGGTTGATTTATCAAAACCCCTTTGACTTTGATTAACTAGCACCCCAAATTTCATAAATACAGCTCAAACCAGCGAACGAAAAAAACATAGAAGGCGAGCTCCTTGCAAATTTCTACCCAAACACGTGCCTAAAACCCGGTATGTGCATGTTTGCCTGGCATCGTTTTGACACCCCGCCCCCAACTCCACATAATGGCAATGAAACCCATTCTGTGGGGCCATTTCCCGACGCTACTGAGACTCCTATGGTTTTTTCGTTCGCTGGCTCAAATTGACTCTGAATGACTAACTAGTCTAACTACAGATCAAAAACTTAACCCACTTCCGGATAATCTAGAAAGTTGCAAATGGCGTCCATGCCTTAGTAGCATGATAAGTTCTATCGTTATGTTTTACGTAACTTTTTAGTACATTTTGGCCATAAATCGTGACGATAAAACCTATCGTGCTAGCTGGGCAGCTGGGTAATTGTGTGTATGCACCGTAGAGTTAATTTTGCCTATTCTAGAATGCAATCAAGAATATCCAGTGCTGGTTTGATCTAGAATCTCCACTTTCATCATCACACATAAATAAAATAAATAAATATTATGGGACAATCTTACACAAATCGACCTAGTCCCATAGTAAGCTCATTAAGGCTTGTGTTATGGGTACTAGACGACGATATATATAATAGGTATAAATACATAGAAAACTTCCATGACTCAGAAACAAATATTCATGCTCATCACACAAATATTTGCCCTTACCAGGATTCGAACCCAGGATCTTCAGCTTCGTAGGAAGCGTCACTACCCACTAGGCTAACCGGTCGTCAAAACACATAAATTGTAGATTGATTCTGCTGTAATCCTTGCATGGTTGCAGTCGCTGTATTATATTTATTATAATCATATAGAAAGACTGAGTATCATTGAAGAAGTTACCGACCATACTTAATCTACCCTTAGTTACACTACATCCCCTAGTATCTTGTATTCACTCATAGAAAACCACTTCTATTTAATTCCAGGTGATGTTCGAGCGCATCCTCTACATCTGGGCCATCAGGCACCCCGCCTCAGGCTACGTTCAGGGCATCAACGACCTGGTGACGCCCTTCTTCATGGTGTTCCTCCAGGAAGCTATACCGGGGGAGGAGCTGGACAATTATCCGTTGGACAAGCTGCAGGAGGGACAGAGAGACGTGATAGAGGCGGACTCTTTCTGGTGCCTCTCGAAGTTTCTGGACAGTATACAGGATAATTACATATTTGCGCAGCTTGGTATACAGTATAAGGTTAGTTGGCTTGAGACATCCTCAAGTGTGTCTTCAACATTACGGCGGACTACATTTCGACTGCACTCTGCCGTATATGGCAGTTTTGATGCAGTTCCGTTGCAGTCGTCAGAACTGCAAGAGGACTGCGCAGTCGGTTTGCAGTTACGTCAACTGTAAAAAAACTGCATTCAAACTGCACTTTCGTAGCCAGAAGGCAGTCGAAATACGTCCGTCTGTATCGTCCACAGCCTATTTGCCACTGACGTGGACGTGTTGGACAGCTGTCAAGCATGCGATTTGTCAATATACGAAAGCACGAGCGTCTGCCCGCGACTCCGTCCGCGTGTAACTCGTTTACATCGTAGCTCCATACAAACTTTCACCCCCTATTTCAACCCCCTTAGGTGATGATTTCCGGGATACCAAATTTCATCCAAATCGGTTCAGCGGTTTAAGCGTGAAGAGGTAACAGACAGACAGAAAGACAGACAGAAAATCACGCTTTCGCATATTTTATAATATTAGTATAATTAGTATAAATAGCTTCAAACCTGTCTGGTGGATATGACCCTTATCTCCGGGATTCGGAAATTTGTGGTTTAACATGCTCAGAATAATTTGTTGTGATAAACAAAAATGTGTCCACAATTTTACAAAAAAAAATAAGCGGTTTCGATTTTATACAAAACTGCTCATAATGGGCTAAAAAAAAATTGGAATCCATTTTTTTCTTTATCGGTATCAAGACTGCTCATGATTCGGAGTAGGATAAACCCAAACTTTCCAAACCCTGAGAAAAATGTAAAAGATACTTACACATTAAATTGAGGAAATTCGCTTGATCTTTATTTTTACATATATTCACTTATATGAGAAACTTATATTTAACTTAAATTAAATAACAGTTTATAGTAGGTGGGCAGAAAGACAACAATTAAGTTTCTAATACGACATTGAGAACCGAATAGTTATGAAGTGATGTCATTTATTAAGAACTCATAACTATAGCTTAGATATGTCGATGTCACAGGACGCTATAACAGGAAAATATGTGTTCTATTGAAAACACCAACCGAATTCCTTTTGAGTCTATACGTGTATAAAAATGTAGAAGGCGAGAACGGCCTTTTTAACCAACTTCAAAAAGAGAAGTTCCCAATTCGTCAGAATCTTTTATTTTTAATGCATGTTCCCCAATTACTCTCTCGAAAATTATTTTTTTGTTTGACTCTTCAAAAAAGGCGAAGTACTGAATTACAGTCGGTTAAAACTTTGTTTTTGAAGTAAATTATGTTGCTTCAACCTGTTCTACTCTCTGTCATTAATAAAATAGTTATTCACATCTTTATGATTATGACGAAAGTAGTTATGCCTATCAAAATTATGACTTTAACACGTTCGCAACCAAGAACCCGCCTCGTAGGCACTCGTAATGTTTGCTCAGATGCCGGCTGAGGCGTGCAGTAGTATGAACCTACACGCCTAGCGAGTTCCGTCGGGTTTCTGGTGTATTGTTCCATTTTTAGTCCGGTTGCGAAAGTGTTAATGTAACCCACAGACCACTTAACCTATAGACTCCGCTTACTAAGGCGCCCGCGTGAGCCAAGCTTAAGCATAAAAAGCACCAAGCAGCTACCACGCCCCCAAACATTCTTTTAGTACGCGGTCGACCGTTCACGAAGTAACATGCAATATTCAACTGCTTTCTTGGCTATAAAGTATACAAAACATGCCTTATTATATGGTGAAACTGTGTGGAAAGTGTAGCATGACATCTAGTCGTCAAAAGGATGAGATTTCATTTCACAGGTAAGCAGGTTTTTTCTTTTTACAACGAAAAAACAATAATAATTTAAAATTTCAATTTATAAAGTAAAAGTTTCTTAACGTGGCGACGCGTTGATGTCTTTCAACGGCTGTCTTTTTCTTTCGCTTACAATTTTGTGTAATTCCGTCTTTGTCGCACCATTGCAGTGTCTTAATTAGTGATGTGACTGATCGATTACTTACGTCACCGATATCCGTAAAACAATATTGAAGTGTTAATACCTAGCGTACAGAACGAACTTGTATTATTGAAATAAAACTACTAATACTGTATATATTTATGAGAGGTTTATTGTATTTGTAAATAATCGTTTGTTTTGTTTTTTAGTATATTGTTTTACAAAACTCTAATAGTGATATTTATTTCTATACATGCATTGAAGATGTTTAAAAGAAAATCGACCGCTTTAGCCTAGTTGGTAGTGACCCTGCCTACGAAGCGAGAGGTCCTGGGTTCGAATCCCGGCATTTATTTGTGTGATGAGCACGAATATTTGTTCCTGAGTCATGGATGTTTTCTATGTATTTAAGTATGTATTCATCTATATACTCGTAAGTATGTTTGTCGTCGTCTAGTACCCATAGTACCTACAAGCTTTGCTTAGTTTTGGACTAGGTCAAGTTGTGTAAGATTGTCCCTTAATATTTATTTATTATTTTAAAATGGAAAAGTCGCGGATTCAAAAACCAATTTTGAATAATAATTAATAATAAGTTGTTTTTTTCTAGTAATAAAGGTGCAACAGATGATGCGATGATATTTTTAACGTTTTTCAGATTTCCAAAATGTTCTACACAAAACCAAATTTGGATAGACGCCACAAAACAGTCACAAAAATGGATTCCTGCTACAAGCAGCGTAATTTGTTCGCGGCACTTCAAACCAGTGTTTCAAATACACGAATAACAACAGACGCTTGTTGTTCAAATTCGAAACCAATAAAATATGATATTCTCTTTAATGTTAAATTTCATTCCAATTAAAAATATTTACATTTATATTCTGTAGTATTATTTTCGAGTGTGTCCCATCACTAACCAAAATGGTGCGCGTCACGTGTCAATCGTGTGATTGCTCGTTGACCTTGAGCTAGCCAATCACAGTTCACTTGTCGCCCCCCGCGCCCCGCCAATTTGGCATAATGAGATACTAGACAAAGTTTTATGAAGTGGAGTCTATAGGTTAAGTGGTCTGTGATGTAACCAGACCCCTTTATGTTAATGATAATGGAGACCTGCGGCCCGTTTTAAAAAGCTATAAGCTATATATATTTTGACGACCGGTTAGCCTAGTGGGTAGTGACGCTGCCTACGAAGCTGAAGGTCCTGGGTTCGAATCCCGGTAAGGGCAAATATTTGTGTGATGAGCATGAATATTTGTTTCTGAGTCATGGAAGTTTTCTATGTATTTAAGTATTTATGTCTATTATATTATATCGTCGTCTAGTACCTATAACACAAGCCTTAATGAGCTTACTATGGGACAGGTCGATTTGTGTATGATTGTCCCCTAATATTTATTTATTTATATTTATAATAGTACAGTCAGCAGCAGAAGGAGCTACGCAAAATAACACACTCAAAATGATGTCTCGTGTGTAATAGGTCATTTTGAGCACTTAAGGTTTAAGGTTAAGGTTTAAGATCATTTAATCTCATAAAGAATTGTACAATTCACTTACATGAGACAAACACATGACTTGACCTGTGAAGCAATTTTTGTTGCTGACTGTCCTTGTGTAAACAGACAACACAGGTCAATAGCCAGTCGTAATTGGTTAACCTTTTAGACGTCATTCGTCACGTAGTGTTAGAATTTCACCACCCCCTTTCTTCCCGTGGGTGTCGTAAAAGTCGAATTATGGCCGGTTCCAATAATCAATCCACTGAGTTTTCCTTACATTTTGACACATTTTCTACGGGTAAACTGTCAAAATGTAACTGCCGGTAAGGAAAACTATCGGTGGATTGATTATTGGAACCGGCCATAAGGGAGCAGAGTTGAAGTGTGTCGTGGGCGATGGGTTAGCAACCTATCACTGCAATATCACATTTTTGCCACTTTTATACTATATTTTATGCTAAAGTTGCTCTGGTACATAAGTTTCACGTTCTCTGCCTACCCCTTTTGGGAATAAAGGCGTGAATGTATGTATCTATGTATGTAAAGATTGTAAAATTTTCCGATCCGATGCGATGCGTGCCTAAACACTAGCGGCCGTATTCATAAACGTTCTACAAGCCCGTTTTAACTAAAATGCCGTTAAAATTCGTTTGTCCTTATCTGTCACTTTGACATTTGTGTTCGTAAGTAAGGGACAAAGCACATTTTACTTAGCAGAGGCATTTTAAGTTTTATTAATAAGGGGGTAGCACACTGCAATGGACCGTCTTACCTTTCCAGGTGAACCAGCTGAAAGACCTGATCCGCCGCATCGACCTGCCGCTGCACACCCACCTGCAGCAGCACGGCGTGGACTACCTGCAGTTCTCGTTCCGCTGGATGAACAACCTGCTCACCAGGGAGATACCCCTGCCCTGCACCATCCGCCTCTGGGACACGTACCTCGCGGAATCAGACGGGTTCGCCACTTTCCAGCTGTACGTCTGCGCTGCATTCCTACTCCACTGGCGGGAGAGGTTAATGCTCGAAAGAGATTTCCAGGGTCTGATGATATTGCTCCAGAACGTGCCGACGCAGAATTGGACGGATTCCAACATTAGTGTGCTGGTGGCGGAGGCTTATAGGCTTAAGTTCGCCTTCGCTGATGCGCCGAACCACCTTAATGCGGGCAAGTCGGATAGGTGACCTGAGTGGCGTCAGCGTTGTTTGATTGTCATTTGAGCGGCTCACTGTAGACTCTCCGGTTAAGTGTTTCACTTAAGGTAGGTTTAGTTGGTTACCTTTTGTTAAATACCTAAACGAACAGACTAAGAGTTCGCAGCACGGTCGACTCAAGGCGACTCTCCATACAAACTTAGTTGGTTCTCATTTTAAAACGGCATACTGGAATAACATCCTATATTATTAAAAGCAATATTTGTAATCATAATCAGTTTAGGGAGGTGAAAAGTCGATCTACCTAGTTTTATCTGGAAAAAATCATTTTCTCCATTTTCACACGCAGAGCAGAGCTCGGTCGCCGTTTGTAAATGAGAACCGTTACGTTTGTATGGAGAGTCGAGCATCCTGCCGACCCTTGTAAAAATGTAAAAGGATTTCCAACTAGCGATACCCAATCATTACACAATACATAGTTCCTTCGACAGAAAATGGAACCACCCACCTTAAAAAGTTGAATCAAAAGTACCAAGAATGCTCAAAATGATTTATACAGCTTGCGTCCGGCAAAAAATGTAGCTTGCGCCACGCCCACTGTTTGCTGGGCGCATTGAGAGTCCGCAGTAAGCTCGGCCGAATTTCACCTTCCCATACAAGCGGAGTTTCGTTCACATTTTAAAACTACGTGTTGGATTGTGACGAAACTTTGCATATACAATGACATGAGGTATATCTATGTCTGTAATTAGTTTATATGGTTCCAGTTTATTAAACAAACGAAATCTGAAGCTATATAAACTAATTACAGACCTGGATATATACCTCATGTCATTGTACATGCAAAGTTTCGTTAAAATCCAACACATGGTTTTAACACATATACAACTTATACTGTGTTAATATGATATAATTGTAATTATGATTAACCTTAGTAATATTATAAGTTAATCATGTAATTTAGATCAAGGTACTAACGTTGAAAATGAGTGCCTCATTTCGCCGTTAAACGTAAGTTTGGCGAACCTAATTTAAGCCTAAAATGTACCATACTTCTTTTTTGAGAAAAAAAAAAAAAAAAAAATAGCGTAACTACGTTTGTATGGAGAATCGAGCTTACTGCGTACTCTTAACCGCATGCGAAAATACGCGGATAGGTGCATCTCATCATAACTGCACGTTTTTTAGCAGAATAGCAAAGGAATATTGCTCTAGTAACTTATCGTGGACTTCCGCAAAATAACGCCTGATTCAATCAATCAGTTTATTATTGGTCAACACGTTCGCAACCAAGAACCCGCCTAGCGGGCACTCGTAATGTTTGCTCAGATGCCGGCTCAGCCCGCTAGGCGTGCAGTAGTATGAACCTACACGCCTAGCGAGTTCCGTCGGTTTCTGGTGTATTGTTCCATTTTTAGTCCGGTTGCGAAAGTATTAAGCTCCTCTGTCTTGCCAATTTACGATCTGCGTAAATACGCCTATTGAGATTGTACAGTCGAGGAAATTGAATGTTTAGCACTTTTGGACCTTAACGTCATTCTAATAGAGTTGACATGTGCCAAACATTCAATTTCCTCGACCGTACAAAGCAGCCAGAGTAGCCAAATATTTCGTAACCCTTATTCTTACAGTAATAAAGACGTGTACGGAAATATTTGGCTACCTTGGCTGCTACTGACTATATCACGCTGACTGTACACAGATCATTTTGAGTGCTTCGTCTGACCAACTTTTGCTGTACATAACATAATGCTAATGTTTCATCGCTGCACACGCCTCTTATACAGAATGAGTTTATGTTTATACTCCGTCACGTATGCTGAAGAAACAACGTTGCGATGGGATGCGTGTTTTTAGGGCTCCGTACCCAAAGGGGGGGTATTACTAACACTCCGCTGTCCGTCTGTCACCATGGCTGTATCTCATAAACCGTGATAGTTAGACAGTTGAAATTTTCGCAGATGTATTTCTGTTGCCGCTATAACAACAAATACTAAAAAACAGAATAAAATAAGTATTTAATGGGGCTCCCATACAACAAACGTGATTTTTTTGCCGTTTTTATAGATAACTAGCTGCCCGGCCCGGTTTCGCACGGATTACCCGTTTTCCCGTAGGAATGAAGCATTTTCCCGCGGTAAAAAGTAGCCTATGTTCATCAGGGATAATGTCGGCTTCCAATGGTAAAATAATTTTTCAAATCGGTCCAGTAGTTTCGGAGCCTATTCAAATCCTTCCGCTTTATAATATTAGTGTAGATGGTACGGAACCCTTCATGCGCGAGTCCGACTCGCCCTTGGCCAATTTTTTTTAAATTAGACATGTCATTGAGATCCGCTTGCTATCCTTTTCGAACCAATAAGTTAGCATTATAGATTATTTGAGTTGGTCGAATTTCATCAAAGTACTTCATTCAAAAAGCAACTACCGCCCAAGGTAGAAGATTCAAATTCCAATGTCAGTTTTATGAAAAGCCGGCCACGTTAAATAATGTTAACAATACATGTGAGTACTGTAGTACCACAAATATAAGTTACAACGATGTACCTGTGCAGAAATAATTATTTGAATCATTTTAACCAATCATAAGGCAGCGCGTTTGCGCGGGTAAAATCTTCAACGCCCATTGGCCGAAATTTTGCGCGCGACGCCGGCAGCTCCGGCGCCCGCCATTTTGTCTGGCGCCATGAGCGGGAAAGCACGACTTCACCTGTCATTGCGTATTGTACCTTACGTAATAGTGCAACAAGGTCTGTATTGAAATGGTCATACGTTCGATTTCATTCGGTACTTGTCAGCACTCGTCGGCGTGGACGAAGATTGCTGATGTAACTTATATTTGTGGTCCTATTGTATCGCGGAAGGCCTAATGTAAGTGAATATATTGATTTAGTAAAGGAGGCAGCTTCGAGAGTCGGGAACCGAGGGGGCAGAGTGTGTCTTGAACTACTTGAATACATGAGATTACAGCTGCAATTTCAATGATAGTGTAAAATGCCTAAGGACTTTTTTGTAAGTTTAATTCATAATCGCAATATTACAAAGATGGTAAAGACATCCGCTGAGCGTTTAAAAAACGCTCGTGAGAGTTGCCCTCGACTTTTATATATGAAGTCCAAGGCCGACCGTTAACTTCAAAAACAAATGTACTTGTCATGGCGTACGCTTTCGAAGTAACATTCATGTTTTCAAGTAGAAAAGTTGGTATGCGAGTAATAGTTTTGTATGAGCCAAAATTTTTTTTTTGCTCAGCACAACTGTCTCGACTGGCTGCCATGCATTTTATGATGTTGTCATGTGACGTAGGTGTATTGGGAGTGGGCCCACGGTCTATAACACGACCCGTTTTCAGGCAGAGACTATATCAACCACATACTGCCTGTCAAACATGTATCTTAACACGTTCAGCTTTTATGTATTTGACTTAAGTCGCTAGGACACTCGACTTCATACAAACGCTTGGTTCTGATTTTACCGACATGCTAGAATAACATCTGAAACTTTGTATATACAATGGGGTCCGCCATATTTAGGTTGGAAACCTGTTCCTGTTGCTAGAAGTTATTATTATCCTATTTAAGACATTAACAATCATAGTTCACTTAGCACTGTTTCGCACTGCTGAATTAAGAAGGAAAATGGAGCGTGTAGAACGTTTTTCATACTCTTCAATCTCGTTTTTTTTCTATTATAATTGATAGCAACAGAAACTAATTTCCAACCTAGCTATGGACAGTCGACTTGAGTCGACCGTGCTAGGGGTCTTAAGATTGATTTTAGCTTGGCCTTTGTAAACGATCTCCTTATGCCTGCACAGTCAGCGTCGTATAGTTAGTAGCAGCCAAAGTAGCCAAATATATCGGAACACGTCCTTGCACTCAGTAATAAAGGCGTGTACCGAAATATTTGGCTAATTTGCCAGCTACTGAAATATTTGGCTACTTTGCCAGTTACTGAAATATTTGGCTACTTTGCCAGCTACTGAAATATTTGGCTACTTTGCCAGTTACTGAAATATTTGGCTACTTTGCCAGCTACTGAAATATTTGGCTACTTTGCCAGCTACTGAAATATTTGGCTACTTTGCCAGCTACTGAAATATTTGGCTACTTTGCCAGCTACTGATATGATGCTTACTGTACAAGTGTAGTCTTCTGTGGCGCTAAGATGTCGGTCGGTAGATGCATTTTGTAATGCCGGCTGTACACATTGGGCCAACGTTGGCGCGTGAGCAGGAGGCAGCTATGTAAACGCAAGAGATCGAATTATAGCCCTCTCCCTCCAACGCATAGCTGCCTTCTGCTCACGCGCCAACGTTGGCCCAGAGTGGACAGCAGGCTTAATGGACGTCTTGTAAGGGGTAAAATAGAGATATGTGGCTTGTGGCACGAATCTACAAGTTACAATTTCATGGCCAGTCGTTATTTTAGACCTGTAACTCATTAAATAGTAACTTGTAGCATCGTGATTCGGGCTGATGGTTGTAAAATATGATATACTTCACTATATTTACTATTGATGTTTTATTTTAGGGGCCAGGTATACAGGCAACGCGCTGCTTTTTTGTTTTATAATACGTACACGGCGATTTTTGTAGCGATAAAAAACGCGATATTTGCGCTACGGAATCGTAACAGTCGCGATATACAGGGTAGAGCATTGATACAACATCATAAACTGATATCGCATTGGATAATGTGAACACGCTCTTCCTTTACCCGATATCGCGCGTTTTAATTGTTGGGTAAGGTCGTCAAAATTAAGTTTTTTTTTACCAGTCTACTTTTGTGTTACATTTTGTATTGCATGTAACACAAATCTTGTGTTATAGATTACACAAAAGTATCACAAAGTAAATTGTAACACAAAAGTAGACTTTGGTGCAAAAGAAACGTAAATTTTGACAGCCATACCCGTTGCAGAAGCGATAGTATTAGCGCCAATCACGTAGGTTGACATTTTCGCGAGAAGAGATGCATCTTTAGTGACGTCACCGAGTAGAAGTTAAAAGTAGAGATGTACCGACTAGCCGGCGACTAGTCGGCAAAATGTGCCGATTAATCGGCACATTACGGATCACAAGAAAACGAGACATACAATAAGTAAACAGACATTTTTTACCATTCGTTTTATATTTTCGACATTATACAATTGCTCTAGTCGATAGTTTAATCACTTTTTGTTTTATTTTGCTCACCAAATGAAAAACGCCGGTCACGACGCGAACGCATGCAGACAGCACGACGGCAAAGCGTAACGAAGTTTCCCGATTGCACCCGAACTTAGCCGAAGTCCACGATCGGCCTAGCCGACTAAGGGGCATTTCACGCGAAGCGGACAGGGAAAAAAAGTTTCACACTTCCGATTTCAGTTATATTTAATTATGTTATACCTGTATGCGTACTCGACAATGACACAAAATATTTTTAAGGTGGCAAGCCTGGTTTAAAAAATGACGGTCTTTGAAGATTTGAGTTACGGTGAGGTGTGTACTACTTTAAATGTCATGATTCGGTTTAAAATAGGTATGGTAAAAAAAAATACTAATGGATTTTATGCTTTATTTAATGACCTTTTAAACCTCATAATTCGAATTCAAAATTAAAAAAATTAACACGGAAAAAAAAGTAAAAACTTTTTTTAAAGTATCTTTTTACAAAGTGAGCATTTTTTTTTATTTTTTTTTATTAAATAAATATAAAGCTTATATTATGTTCATACTACAAGCCAAGTTTCATAATGGGCCGGGTATTTGTTTAGGAGCTATATGTATTTAAATGCCGAAATGCGGCGTCGCGGCGGCTCTATTCTTGCGCGACTTACATGGACTTTTATTTGAATAATAGGTAAGCAAGTAATATTGTGCCCGATTTTGAAACAATATAACGTTGGATATTAATAATGAACACTCGTATATACGAGTTTCATTCGACAATTTATGTTTTACTAACGCCATCTCTGAAGTAAGAAAAGAACTATTTAGTACGTAGGTAATTGATCCTAGCATGAATGAGACATTTTGACCTTGAACCTCGCTGACCGAGTTTAAATTTGGCATTATTAGTAGTTGTTGGCTTAGAAAAGCAACTACTTACTAGGCAGTTGAGTGCGTGATAACTGATTAGTGTTTGTTATTGTTATGGCTCCTTATGGTGATCGGTGTTTTAACCCCTTTCGCTTGCCGTGTCACAATAAACATAAAAATTTAAGACAATTATCAAAAACATTAGCGGTAAAGTGGTCATTTCCAAGCCATTTATATGTGTGTAAACTAGCAGACAACGTTTAAATAGTGAATTGCCGCCGAAAGTTAGTCAAGATGTCGTTCCGAGTAGCCAATCATCAATTGAATATTCACAACAATCCCAAGGTGTATCTTATGTTCCTGGAGATAAGTGTATGAATATTTCGACATAGACCGACGAAACGAATGACACTGAAATCCTTTTGCAATTAAAGGAAAAATTCAACGAACCTTCCACATCTAGTTCCGTAAAAACAATGATCCTCACTTTAGCGCCTAAATCTTGGAGTGAAAATAAGCTTGCTGAGGAATTTCAAACATCTAGACGGCAAGCAAGAAAGGCTAAGGAACTGGTTAGGAAGAATGGTATTTTAACATCACCTAATCCACGTGGAGGTCGTAAAATATCATCTGAAACGGAAAACCTAGTGACAACATTTTACCTAAGAGAGGATAATACCCGCGTAATGCCTGGGAAAAAAGACTTTGTGTCTGTCAAATTAAATGACGGGAAAAGAGTGCATTTACAGAAGCAGCTCATAATGTGCAACATCGATGAGCTATACCGACAGTTTAAATTGGAATATCCGGATACAAAAGTAGGCCTTACGAAGTTCTTCACACTGCGGCCTAAACAATGCGTTTTTGCTGGAGACTCGGGCACACATATAGTCTGCGTGTGTATTTATCATCAAAACGTAAAATTGATGTTAAATGGTGGAGACATTCCATCTCTTACATCGGAATCGGCGATCCCTTTAACATCAATTTTCGACAATCGTTTCAGATGATATTTTACAACCTCCACGTGGATTAGGTGATGTTAAAACACCATTCTACCTAACCAGTTCCTTAGCCTTTCTTGCTTGCCGTCTAGATGTTTGAAATTCCTCAGCAAGCTTATTTTCACTCCAAGATTTAGGCGCTAAAGTGAGGATCATTGTTTTTACGGAACTAGATGTGGAAGGTTCGTTGAATTTTTCCTTTAATTGCAAAAGAATTTCAGTGTCATTCGTTTCGTCGGTCTGTGTCGAAATATTCATACACTTACTATCTTCAGGAACATAAGATACACCTTGGGATTGTTGTGAATATTCAATTGATGATTGGCTACTCGGAACGACATCTTGACTAACTTTCGGCGGCAATTCACTATTTAAACGTTGTCTGCATTGTTTACACACATATAAATTGCTTGGAAATGACCACTTTACCGCTAATGTTTTTGATAATTGTCTTAAATTTTTATGTTTATTGTGTCACGGCAAGCGAAAGGGGTTAAAACACCGATCACCATAAGGAGCCATAACAATAACAAACACTAATCAGTTATCACGCACTCAACTGCCTAGTAAGTAGTTGCTTTGCTAAGCCAACAACTACTAATAATGCCAAATTTAAACTCGGTCAGCGAGGTTCAAGGTCAAAATGTCTCATTCATGCTAGGATCAATTACCTAGTACTAAATAGTTCTTTTCTTACTTCAGAGATGGCGTTAGTAAAACATAAATTGTCGAATGAAACTCGTATATACGAGTGTTCATTATTAATATCCAACGTTATATTGTTTCAAAATCGGGCACAATATTACTTGCTTACCTATTATTCAAATAAAAGTCCATGTAAGTCGCGCAAGAATAGAGCCGCCGCGACGCCGCATTTCGGCATTTAAATACATATAGCTCCTAAACAAATACCCGGCCCATTATGAAACTTGTCTTGTAGTATGAACATAATATAAGCTTTATATTTATTTAATTAAAAAAATTAAAATAAAATGCTCACTTTGTAAAAAGATACTTTAAAAAAAGTTTTTACTTTTTTTTCCGTGTTAATTATTTTAATTTTGAATTCGAATTATGAGGTTTAAAAGGTCATTAAATAAAGCATAAAATCCATTAGTATTTTTTTTACCATACCTTTTTTAAACCGAATCATGACATTTAAAGTAGTACACACCTCACCGTAACTCAAATCTTCAAAGACCGTCATTTTTTAAACCAAGCTTGCCACCTTAAAAATATTGTGTGTCTTTGTCGAGAACGCATACAGGTATAACATAATTAAATATAACTGAAATCGGAAGTGTGAACCTTTTTTTCCCTGTCCGCTTCGCGTGAAATGCCCCTACTATGGGTTTGGCCGACTATTCGGCTAGTCGGCCAAACCCATTGTCGGGCCATCTCTAGTTAATAGTGTTCCATTTTGTAACTTTTATTTGTCATACAACGGGCATGGTTGATTATGGTTACAAAATGGAACCTTTTTTTAAGTTATACTTGGTGACGTTACTAACGATGCATCTCTTCTCGCGAAAATGCCTAGGTAACTATCGCAGGAAAAAAATACCGTGTGCCTTAATTTTTCTCATAAATCATCCGTCTCTTTCTTCTGTATGTAAGCAGGAAAGAGGCAGCCTGTTCTCACTGGCCCCTTAGACCCTAAAAGACATTTTGAGCAGAAGCGCGTTTGCGTTTTGCTTTTATTTTTTTGTGACGGTTTATGTATTATTTAACAAAGTTATTTTAAAATGATAATTATAGCGTTAATATATTATGGGTGTTTTATTTTTTTCTGTTTTTTGAATAGGTACCTGTGGATGAGAAAACAATCACTTAATTTTGCGTTTTTTTCTGACATTCAGTAATTCGACCAGAAAAAGTCCTAAGTTTGTATTTTCTTACAAACATACACTGTTCCAAAACGATATCTTTGTTTGTTTTGGTATTTCTTTTGATTACTTATCATTTTTGATTATTCATAAATTTGCTGGCACTGTTACAAGTTAGCAGAATTGATTAAATCAATAAATATTTGCGGTCAATCTTACACAAATCGATCAAGTCCCAAACTAAGCAAAGCTTGTACTATGGGTACTAGACGATGATAAACATACGTATATTAAGAAATAAATATGTTTATTGTATAATTACATTAATTGTTCATATTGACACTAGAACAAACAAAACAAAACTTATAAGAAACAAAATACATAGAAAACATCAATAACTCAGGAAAAAATATTCGTGCTCTTCACACAAATAAATGCCCTTACCGGGATTCGAACGCAGGACCTCTTGCTTCGTAGTCAGTCACTACCAGCTAGGCTAAAGCGGTCGTCAAAATGCGGCTGAACTAAGATTATCCTGTGCCTAAGGGTTGTATTCCACTTATCCAAGATCTTTGTCCAATGCCCATTGCGTCTCACTCGCTCTTTAAGAAAAATGTGAGACGCAAATACACATTGGACAAAGATCTTGGACAAGTGGAATACCACCCTAAGGCAAAGAGATATACCTATACTACTAATTGGAAAACAATTAAACAAATTGAAACACCAAAGACATAACTAATTGTCTTACATTTATGTTACAATTTAATCATTACGGACAACCTCCAAGGTTGTAGTTTATGTAGACAAGCTGATTTTAATTATACGTGTCCGTAAAAACGCCTCATCATCATCATCCATCCTTCTAACGTTGTTCCCGGTTGTGCCCTAAGCGAGCCCGGGGTCCGCTTTGACACGTAATCCCAATATTTGGCAGTCACTAGTTTAACGAAAGCGACTGCTATCTGATCTTCCAACCCAGAGGGAAACCTAGACCTTATTGGGATTAGACCGGTTTCCTCACGATGTTCTCCTTCACCGAAAAGCTAATGGTAAATATTCCGTAGATACATAAGTTCCGAAGAAGTCATTGGTACGAACCGGGATTCAAACCCACGACCGCCGCATGCCTGAACCACTAGGCTACCGTAGCTTAAAAACGCCTACGCGAAGAAAACAGCAAAAACGTTGCTAATAAATTATCACAGGCGTTTTTTTCCGCAACACTGGCAACTCTCCCAGACATGCGCGCTATCCGACCTTGACCCAGAACTTGACATCGTTGACATTGACAGTCGGAACTGACCTCGAAATCTGAAATTCCGGGATTCACTTTATTATTTATAAAGATTGTGTTTAAAACGTGCGATTTGTGTGACTCATAGTGGGACTTAACTATAGTGAAGTGTTCTAATGCCATGCGTTTGTGAGGACGGAGTGAAATGTCCTTGAAGGTTGAGGGTCGAAATGCAATCGAGGTCAACGCAGGACCTTGGGAGTAAGTAGGTCACTAGTATTCCGTACTCCGTAGTAAGCCGATGGTTTATACAGTCGTGACACAGGAGAGGAGGGTTATTTATTTATTCAGTCAACTTGGATCATATACAGAGGATCTATACACATACCATAAAAAATAGAAATGCATGAGGGTTAGTAGGTAAACATTACAGTTCATCTTACATCTAAGTGTTAGTACCTAGACATTATTTCTCATCACATGTTGCGTACTGCAATGGTTTATGTAGGCACCATCCAACCTGCCTGCACTGATCGCTAGCTCACCCTGCTACATAGCGAGGCGGCTTTCTTGTGCATTATGGCAGAGAAGCTAATCCAGGCGCGTCTCCGCGAACATTGCCGATACGCTGCAGCAGCGAGGCAGCCCCATCAGCACCACAAAAGACTACAATTGAATCGCTCTAGGTACCTAAAACTTACCTATGTTGGATCCTATCTTATATATTCCTACCACTTGATCACATATTTACCTCGCTAATAATTAATATTAATAGTACGAGTATTTGTACAGACATAAGCTTAAGTAGCCAGGATCGTTCACCAGCAACTTGCTCTGTTATACAGTCTCGTGGACCGCGAAGTGCCGTGCTATAAGTACACCTGCGCAAATTCTCGAAAACGGCCGTGCCATGCTCTATTGGGTTCGATCTGTCATCCATCACGGACAGATCGATCCTAGAAAATAGGCCTGATATCATGCTGACAGATGGATTTAAACGTCAGGCAGTGCTCGTCGACATCACCATTCCCCATGACGAGATCCTCGTGAAGGCCTAGAAGGACAAAGCCAGCAAGTACCTAGACCTGGCTCACGAGGTAACCGCCATGTTCGATCACTGTAAGATAAGTCGTTTCTGCGAACGGTCTAGGGTCTCGACCAACCACTGATGAGACTCTCGCTAGATGGCTGGGTCAAGGGTCAGATACAGAAGGCGGTACTCCTGGACACTGCGTGGATAGTCAGGATGTTCCAGTCTCTGTCGCTGTGACCACCGGTAGCTTTAGGCCCCGCCTTGCTGCCGGCGGCACCCTATAGGTTAGGTTTTTTATAAGTTTTTATTTTATGTATTCTTGTTTTACTTTTATACCCGTAGTTATTATAAGAAAATAACCTAAGATAAGAAATAAAAACAGAGTAATATTAATAATACTTCTATGAAGACATACATAACAAGGAAAAATGGATTTAGCTGGAATATCCTTATTGAAAGGCGATACCCGTTAAAATAATTGTTATTTACATTTCGTATTAGGAATACCTACATACATTGCCTTAGCCATGGGTGTTTATCTGGGGGCACGGCAGTGCCCCCGCCAAGTCGAGCGCGAAGCAAACACTGCCGTACCATCCTTTACTGGAACCATTTCGCCGCATTTTCAGTCCCAATTTGAGAACCTCGGGATAAGACCAGAACGCAGAACGTTTCGCCATCCAGTAAGCTATAATCAAATACTTAAAATCCAAAATTTCAAGTCTATAGGTCATTTCGTTCCGAAGTTAAGCAAAAGCAAAGTTTCGCATTTATTAATTTTTTCTTGGACATATTCTACTCGTATCCTTTGACAAAGAGCATCAACAGAAAGAGATCTCCAGGAGAATACAGCTGGGTTGGGCAGCATTTAATAAACTGGACGACATCCTCAAATCCACCGAAGTTCCACAATGCCTGAAGACTCGCCTCTTTAACCAATGTGTCCTACCCACCATGACTTACGGTGCCGAAACATGGACGCTAACTAGTGAGGCTGTGCACAAAATACGAGTAGCACAGAGAGCCATGGAGCGCGCCATGCTCGGTGTTAAACTACAGGACCGAGCGAGGAATGTGGAGATCCGACGTCGCACTAAGGTACGCGACGTTGGAGATACCATTACCAAACTCAAGTGGAGTTGGGCAGGACACCTCGCCAGGCAGAATGATGGTAGGTGGACCAAAAAGGTGTCAGATTGGTGGCCACTTCTAGGTAAAAGGAGCGTCGGCCGTCCACCAGCTCGATGGGTGGACGATATAAGGAAGATTGCGGGTCACTTCTGGATAAGGTTAGCTCAGGATAGGGACGGGTGGCGTACTCGAAGAGAGGCCTATGCTCAGCAGTGGGCGATTACGGGCTGACAATGATGATGATGATGATGATGATGATGATGAAAGTTTCGCATTTATGACACTCACTCACTCATGATCATCAAAATAGAACTAGTACTTCCCATAAACTCAGAGAGCTGAAATTAGGTACAGAGTTAGGGTTTAATGGCCACATAAAGGGAAAACTATAAAAAAAAATGCAATTTCAACCCAGTTTTCTAGATACGCTAACTGTATACATTACTTTGTAATCCTATACAAATATATAGGATTACAAAGTTACATTTGCAGTTAATGGAAAAATTCAAAAGCAAGAATGGGCCTGCGTTCATAGTTTGTATGTATGGATAACACATTAACCTACAAAAAGAAGTGAGATCCCATAAAAAAGAGGCCAAATCTCAAAATAAAAGTCAAATAAAATTTTGTGAGTTTGCAATCACACAATACTATATAATTTTAGGTAAGTATGCAAAAATCCATACAGTTGTGTGATTGCCACGTTGCAGAATTTTATTTAGCAAGCAAATAAAGATTTTTAAGAATGCCTGAGACTTGGCTCTAAGAAATATCTCACAACTTTTTACGGTGGAAGAGTTTCGAGACTTGGCCTCTTTTTTACATGGAATGTTTTTTATGGGTTTATTATACCTCTACCTACTAGCTGACCCCGCGAACTTCGTATCGCCATACATCATCATGATCATATCAGCCGAAAGACGTCCACTGCTGCTGAACATAGGCCTTCCCCAAAAGTTGCCACAACCTTCGGACTCCCGCGACCTTTACCAGGTCATCAGTCCACCTTATGGGACTTGGGGAAGGGGGATTTATCCACGCTGCGTGCTACTTATGGATGGCGATACAAAATGTATGAAATTTAGTATAGTGGTGCTATTTGAGAAGACCTGTTTAATATCTAGGAGCCTTTTTAATCACTACGGTGGCAACCAAGCGTCCGGGCCTGCCTGATGATAAGCGGAATCCGTAACCTATGTTCGCTTGTAACTCTGAAGTCACATGCGCTGACTCTTTCATGATTTGAGGATTCATCGTATTGAAAGATATGTTTTTAAGTATAAATGAAAGAATCACTCTCAACCTCGACATAATGCTTCCTCATTCAAATCGATCCGATCCAGCCCCCCTATTCTGTAACTTGTTTTAAGCTCACCTGACGCGATGGGTAGTAACTAAGCGTAGGTAGAGGTCTATAGTTTCGTGACGGGTGACCGGCGGGGTGAGCCGCATTAGCGCGTAGCGAATAACAGCCCAGCACGGCTCTCAAGCTGTGTCGCCGCGAGATAGACTATGCGTCTCTTTCTAATTAGAACGCTTAAAAAGAGACGGATAGTCTATCTCGCCGCGGCACAGCTCGCGGGCCGTCCTGGGATAGCCATGCTGATGTCGCCCAGAGTGGCGCGGCTGTGGGAATCCTCTGCTCTCTCTCGTCTGCGCTGTCTGCTTATCATCAGGCAGGTCGTATACTTGTTTGCCACGGTCAGGGTATATAGGTACATAGATACCTACATAATATATAACCTCCGGAGTCCTGGGTTCCTGTATGGAATGCTGGCCAAAATTTTTTGGAAAAGTTTAATTTATTGATTTATTTATTGATACATGGAAAACCAACAGCGCAACATATTTATAGACAAAATAATAAAACCATATAGCCAATTACAGGTTCTCACTTATAGAATTTGTTTTGTTTCGTTATAATGGCGTGCCAGAAAGCTCATTGGTCACTTAGATTTGACTTAGGCTACTATGCAAAGACTTGAACACCGTAGAAAAGTTGCCTGCTTAATCGGTGTTCTACAGGATACATTTCGGAGTAGACCGTGGGCCCACTCCCAATACACCTACGTCACATGGCAACATGATAAAATGCATGGCAACAGGCCGAGAAAGTTGTGCTGAGCAAGAAAAACATATATATTATTTTTAATAAGTAGGCTGAAAGTTTGAAAATCTTTCACTTTCGGATAAAATTAGAACAAGAGGTACCTATGGTGCGAGAAAAATCGAGAGTATGTCGGGGCCGTCTCATGATAGACGTGCTGACCCCGTAGCATGGACGGCCTTATCACACGATAAGTGACAAGATCGAGCGTCCGTCACTGGCTGACACCGTTCAACAGAACGAGACGGACGCTCTATATATCTTGTCACTTATCGCGTGATAAGGCCGACCGTTATACGGGGTCTGTAATCGTAATTTGGTGCAAGCCGCCTTCAGTATAGGTATAGGTATTTATTTTTTGTACTCAATAACGACAATAACCACAGTATAGCTACATGCCACGTGTATTAAACTTTGCGCAATACATTGTAAACACGTGGCCTCGGGTTTTTCCTGTTTTTAGTAAACGGGGAGCGGGATATTCCCTAAATGGTCGGTATTTTATATTACGTTAAACTCTTCCTGTTACAAAATGTTAATTTAAATAAGTTTCAAAGATATTAAACGATTAATACGTAATATATAGTAATAATAAGATTTAATTGCAACCAAGTACTTAAAACTAAGATTCATGGACCCTGGAAGGGTTTAGCAACAGGTCCATATACCAAGGTCATATCGATAGGTAAGTACTTATTGACATTTATAAAAAATATGACGGCAACACATTACTTATGACCATTTCTCTTCCAAACATTCATCTATCAGTTTAGATATTACACTGTGTACGAAGGATATGTCAGTTGGTACATCTCTTATCTGGGTCGGCAATGATGTAATATAAATAAAAATAATGAATTGAAAAAATCGTAAAACCCGACTGTGTATAAAAAATGAACTCAAAAGAGAGAAACAAGATGTAAGATGCAAAGCATCAATTGAATCTATCAACTACATCTCTAACTAATAATATAAAGCGGTATTGTTTAATATGTTTGCATGTAGGTAGAACTAGTGTGGTGTGGATTTGAAATAACTTTCTGTCAAAAATTTCATTTTTGGTACAAGCTTTTATTGCAGACTGTACTTTTCTGTATACCGTCATCCATCAAATACTCATTGACGCGATTCTAACGAGCCCCAACTCAACGGGGTTATGTGGTTTTATTACGGAGTTCCTATGGCCACCTTCCAGCTCCATCATCAGATCAGGGGACCGATTTTTGACTTTCGAGCGCTCGAAAATCAAATAAAAGTAAATACGTTTGTTGTGTCAAAATGGCAGGCACTTACTTTCTACCAATAGAATTTAATACGAGTGGTCAATACTACTCGTTTTTAAATTTTCTATCGCTATTTCAAAATAGCATTTCATAATTTTTGTCAGTTTTCGGGTGAAAGAGTCGAGCGGTCGAAAGTCAAAAATCGGTCCCCAGCTCGATGGTACCATAATATTGAATTGACATCCAAGCTATACTTATACCCAAAAAATCAGCTCAATCGGTCACCGGGAAGTGGGTCAAATTTAACTCGCAAGATTGGTCCCATACTAACATACTGACAGGGCAAGTTAAATAAAAGCTAGTAAAACAGTCGGAGGCACATCGCGACCAGTTAAACATAACATTAATTTTATGCCTCCGACTACATTTTCCACACCACATTTTAGACGCAGTCGGGTTTTTTTTTATTTTTTTTTTATTAATTTTTTTTATTATTTTTAGTTAAATCTCGTAGACGCTGAAGCTCTTTTAAAAAATGTGCATAGAGTTTTTTAGGGTCAAGTGTACTAATAGCCAAGTCTGGTAATGTTGTTACTCGGTTAAGAGCTACTTAAGCTCGACCTTTTGCAAAGATATGTGAGCTTAGGTCCACAACAGCCCTATCTAAAGTAGTGTCTGTAACTTGTGGACAGTTACAGCCCAGCAAAGTAACAACAACAGCCAACAACAACAAGACAACAGACTTCTTTCAATTATCCCTTGTCCACGAAACGCATCAAAATCGACACTGCAGCCAGCGCGGGCTTTTAATTGTAGGATCATTGAATTCAATAAATACTGCTTGCGGTAACGGTAAGCAAACCCGTTCTAAAAAAATACAAAATGGCCATCCCAAGGATCTGCGCTGGCACCCTTCCTCTTTAATCTGTACCTACATGCACGACCTGCCAGAAATTTACCTATAAATTATTAAATTTGGCAAGTAATATCGTCTTATACTCCAAGTACCTACAGGGAAAAATCTGAAAAATATACATTTGTAGTTACGAGTAAGTATAGGAACCCTCGGTGGGCGTGTCCGACTCGCACTTGTCCGGGTTTTTTCTAATGGAGCGTCCCGATGCTGGGCACAGGTCTCCCCTTTCGATTTCCACTCGTCCCGGCTCTGAACAATTTGTGGCCAATCATTGCAAAATGCGTCCAGGCCATCGCCGTCTCGGCCTGCCGCGTCGTCTCTACTCTACACTCCATGGCTAGTTTAGCCCACCTCTGTGGGTGCATGCGGCAGACGTGGCCAGCCGATTCCCATTTCAAGACGGCCGCCAACACGCCCCACCGACCGAGCGATCTTGCTCCCGACCGAAAAATAACGACTTAAATAAATAAATATATTGGAGACAATCTTACACAAATCGACCTAGTCCCAAACTAAGCAAAGCTTGTACTATGGAAACTGGACGACGATATACATACTTATATAGATAAATAGATACTTAAATACATGGAAAACATCCATGACTCAGGAACAAGTATTCGTGCTCATCACACAAATAAATGCCCTTACCGGGATTCGAACCCGGGACCCCCCGGCTTCGTAGGCAGGGTCACTACCAACTAGGCTACAGAGGTCGTCGAAATGGGACCGTGCGCGAAGACAGCGCCACGTGACAGGTGGCCATTATGGACAATATTGTCACAGCTATCAAGCGAGAAGTAAGTAAATATTGTGAAAAAAAATAATGAAATCTTTTGTTATTTTACTATATATATTAGACAATTTTGGACGATGGTAGTCAGTAACATTATTGGCAATAACATTAAAATTGTTGTTTTCGGTGAGAAATGAGCCTACTAGTGACTAAAACGGGGTTTCGTGCCATCACCCACGAAATCATTTTCCAACCGGAGACGATGAATAAAGGCAAGAAATTGGTGCTAGCTGGGCATGTCCTTGAGGTTGAAGACATTCGCCAAGGAGACATGAGCTGTATTGTATTATGAAAGCCCGAGTGGTTCGCCAAGCTTGTGTCCCGGCAACGGCGCACGAGTTTTAGAGGTCAGATGACTTACTTTTTTTTTTAAGGCAATTATCCACTTATTTCTTTGGTCTCGTTTCCACCACGGTCTTGGAAATTGGTAAAATTTACAGTCGCTATTCTTCTTGTGTTATTACAATTCACAATAACACATCTTAACTAGGACCAAATTAAATTTATCTCAAAAACGATTAGAAAATGTATACTGCAATATGGATTTGACAGCTCAAGTCAGCGACAAAAATGTAAATTTTAGCCGTAGCGAGCGCTGTGATCGTTTAGGCTACTCCCTCCACCCGCTTTGCACCCTGCCAATACCCTCAAAACAATATTGGAACAGAGTTGCATTTGTTTTACTCCGTTCGATTTCATAACAAAACAAATCAACTCCATATCCTATCATAGTTGATTCCAAATCCCAATTTCATTGTAATTTTCTGTTATCTTTCTTGTATGCCCACCATACTGCTAGAGGTTATGGGCCCAAACACAACGGGGTTAATCTTGTTTGGTTTAGGCTTCGCTATGGCGACCTTCGATCTCCATCATCAGATCTTGGCGGTCCCATAATATTGCATTATCACTGAATTTACATAAGTATATTAAATTTCAGGCAGATCAGTCGCTATCACTTTCAGGAAACAACTCAATTCGCGCGGCTTCTCTAGCTTGTTACAAAAGAAGCTAGCGGAGCCCTGGGACACAAGTGATATCAAAAGATTAAAATAAGCCCTACTCTACTTCTTATTTCAAATATTATAGCTTATGTCACTCACACGGTTATGTGCAATCCAACGACACCTCATGTTAAATCAAGCCCTACTCTACTTCTTATTTCAAATATTATAGCTTATGTCACTGACACGGTTATGTGGAATCCATCGACACCTCATGTTAAAATAAGCCCTACTCTACTTCTTATTTCAAATATTATAACTTATGTCACTCACACGGTTATGTGGAATCCATCGACACCTCATGTTAAAATAAGCCCTACTCTACTTCTTATTTCAAATATTATAACTTATGTCACTCACACGGTTATGTGGAATCCATCGACACCTCATGTTAAAATAAGCCCTACTCTACTTCTTATTTCAAATATTATAACTTATGTCACTCACACGGTTATGTGGAATCCATCGACAACTCATGTTAAAATAAGCCCTACTCTACTTCTTATTTCAAATATTATAACTTATGTCACTCACACGGTTATGTGGAATCCAACGACACCTCATGTTAAATCAAGCCCTACTCTACTTCTTATTTCAAATATTATAGCTTATGTCACTCACACGGTTATGTGGAATCCAACGACACCTCATGTTAAAATCCATCCAGCCGTTTGGACTGTAGACCGTGAAATATAATTTTCTCGTGCACATACATATTTACATAGTTACATATATTCGCTCGAGAAACAAAACCCTCCTTCTGAGGATGTCGGGTAAATATATAACCTAGGTCCATTGCAAATGTTCACTCTATAGATGAAATATTCATTGAAATCGATTGAGTTTGGAACGTACCTACCTACAAACTTATAAAGCTAGGTACGCCCTCGCAAAACACAAATTCTACCTCTTTATAATCAATTTCAATCAATCAATTTTATTAATTGACAATACAACGATTGTGTTTGAAATTACACGTAAATATTATGCACAATACAAATTTAACTAACAATATTATATAAAGAAATGTCAACTACTTAAGTACAATTATTACAAAAAACTAAAACTACAAAAAATGATGTCAATGAAACTAACATTATCCACTAATTCAAATACTACACACTTAACACAAATTCGAGTTACATAAATATAATTATTACAAAAATGTTAAAAACAAAATAAACAAATGTCAATCAAAATAATAATGTTACCTACATCATGATCAAGTTATTGATTATGTTATGTAAATGTTAAGTACAAAGTCAATCTCTTCCAGTTAACCTTAAAAAAAACACCTTTAACGCATTCGCCACCAAGGAAAAAAATGGGAGGTGGCAGCCCCAACACGCCTTGAAAATCGTAAGTCTATTGTTTTTGGACTTCGTATGATGCCGGTGGCGGGTGGGTAGTAACAGTGACGACCTTGACATCAAGTCAGTGGCGGCGAAAGAGTTAAGTAACTGAGAGAAGCGCTCATAGCCTAGCAGCGCCTGCGAGTCGGAAACGATAACGCAGTTTAAGCAAAGATGGCAGCGGTCAGTCTTTGGATGGGTGACCGCCTGATGTTTGAGTGGTTAATATAAATGAGCGCTTCCGTGCTTTGGAAGGCGCGCTAAGCAGTTGATCCCGGCTGCTGTCTATGGCAGTAGTCGATAAGCCGAGTTAGAGGCCTTCGGGCGGCTTAAGAACTTCTCTAACACTCGATCTGCCCACTGTTACCCACGTCCGCAGGATGTGATAGGTAGCCACAACCCTGCACGTGTCCCCTGGGTGGTGCTAAAGAGTGACAAACTTTAAAGGCCAAAATAATGTATGCCATACGATTAAATAAGTACAGTCGACTGCAAAGAGATCGATATGGCCAAAGTTACACAATTATGTACCTATATACGACTTTATTGCATTAAGGCCGTGTTACATATTTTTGTAGCTTGCGTAGCCCCCCTATTCTGTAACTTGTTGGTGAGCCGCATTAGCGCGTATATGCGGCTCACCCCGCCGGTCACCCGTCACGAAATTAGACCTCTACCTACGCTTAGTTTATTACTACGCATCGCGGTGTCAATATATATTTGTGGGTGAGCGTTGAGGTGAGCTGAAAACAAGTTACATAATAGGGGGGCTAACGACCGACTTTATATAGTTGGCCGCATTCGGTGACCGACGGCTGCTGACATGTATATAAGAATAATAATAAGAATGTTTATGGCCATCACCTTAAAATATGAAACAAAAACAGATGAAAAACAAAAGAAAAAGTACAATCACATAACTTAAATCTAGTTAACGTGGCGGTGTGATAATGGGAGCCGATCTCAGCATGTGCTAGGCCTGAGCGCCCAGCGCTGGTTTTCAGATTGGTCCCTCAGACCCCGTATCATGGTCGGCCTTATCACACGATAAGTGACAAGATAGAGCGTCCGTCACTGGCTGACACCGTTCGATAGAACGAGACGACGCTCCTATCTTGTCACTTATCGCGTGATAAGGCCGACCATGATACGGGGTCAGAAAAGATGTGACCGCAGTAGGCGGACAGACTGACAAGATGATAGTGGTTGGCCAAAGTATGAAAGTGAGTTGCATGAGGTGACAGAAGCAGAGTGTAATCGCCGCGTAAGGGCGTGAACACTGAGTATTATTGTTTTGAGCATAGCATTTGAGTTCGGTTATCAGGGCGGCCACAGCTGGGCCTTCCTGCGCAGCTTCCGCCGATAACGACCAATAGTGATGGCCGGTGCTAGTCCAATTTAAAATATGCCAATAAACAAGTGTGATTTATGACAAGGTTTTCGAGGGGCATCGGGATAATCCTATAGGATACAGTTCGTTATTTTTAACCGACTTCAAAATAAGGAGGAGGTTCTCAATTCGGTTGTATTTTTGTTTTTTTTTTTATATTTGTTACCTCAGAACTCCGTCATTGATGAGCCGATTAGTATTTTTCAAAAATTCAGTTGGATCATGGGATTCATGAGGAATTGAGAAAACTCCTCAATTATATTAGGCACGCGTATAGTGATTTTGGTATTTCCTATTATAATTCGTGTATTTACACCCGGAAATAAAGATAAGGATGATAAAGACCACAGATGACTTATGGAATTCCTCAATTATGTACTTAAAAGTACAAAAGTACGTCACAAATTTTGATAAGATTCCGTGGAAATTGCAACTTTTCCTTGTGGAATCGACGAAAGTCCTCAAATATTATCGGCCACATACAGCGATTGGGTTTTTTTCTCTAATAATCAACTCATTTGCTCTCGGTTCATGTGGTAAATTGGAAAAGAAATGTGGAAATGTTCTCGTGACTTGGCGGAGTACTAAATTGAAGTCGGTTAAAACTTTGTTTTTTAAAGTAAATTACATTTACACATTTCGTTATACAGTCGCCAGAACAGAATCACAATAGAGTTACCAAGCCGTTATTGGTTTGAGGATTTATGGTGTTGATCACGGGCCAGATGACTTTTGGGGGTTCAAACTCCAATATTCATATTTATTGTTCCAAAAACTACCTGTTCTTCTTCTTCTTAAAAAAATGCCTTCCATATACCCCCCACAATGGGCCATCCCTATACTCTGATTATTAATCAGACAGAAAAAATGTAAACACTGGTGTTGCCGATTTGCAGCAATGAGGAGATTTATAATTTTCGCAGTTAAGAGAAACATACGTCCTATTTCAATAATATACACTCTAATTACAAAAAGCAAATTAATTTCGATAACGTTAATGTTTATATTTACAAAAATCCTCCCTCATAATTATTTTAAAAGATAATACCGTTTTTATGTGTAGAATATATTTTTAGCACTGGTATCACTGCTGCGATACGCCGGGATTGTGCATCTTTGGGTTGCTTACTATTTTTTTTTCTTAATGCGAATGGCAAATAATATCGGTAGCTGGATTTTTATTATATTTGACGTCTGTCCTGTCACTGCTCACTCGGCTTCTAACAGCTTTATCCACTATACCAGTGTTTCTAAACCTGTGGTCAGTGGACCCCTGGGGGTCCGCGAGTACCTATAGTTATGTACGGGAGTTCGCAGCAGTCTCACTCATAGACAATTTCACAATAATAAATAAATGCCACAAAAAGTCTTGCCTGTTTTTTATTATTAATCCTTGGATTTGTGCTTGATTTACTAGGGGTCCATGGACGGAAAAAGGGTTAAGAACCGATGCAGTATACAATTCAATGCTTTACTAATAACTAGTAACTACTAGTAGTAGAGTAGTTTTGCTTATAATTATTTATCATATTTATTTTCAATTTTGCTGTTAAAGTAAACTTTAAATAATATTGCATGACCGACCCGTACTTTCAGAACCCCTGATACTTATGTCACTTTGACAGTGACTTAACTTTGTTTATTTTTTTTCTGTCTGATTAATAATTAGAGTATAGCCCGGCGGGATGCGTATTGCATTACCTGTGCGTGAAAAAAAAAGGTAGGTAATGGCTACGGTCTTTGGGGTACTTCCCCAGTTGGGACTTGTATGTATTATCCTTGCAATAATTACTCATAGAGTACATCTGAATGTCTGTCTAATTAGACCAGCTAGACCCACCACCACCACCACCTACCACCACACACCACGCCGCCGCCACCGCTTACCACGAGGCAGCTTGACCCATTCCCCAGTTGGGCTGCAACCGCTCCTATGACCATATTGTATCGTCTCGATATAAAAGCAAGTACAGTCAGCATCATATAGTTAGTAGCAGCCAAATATATCGGAACACGTCTTTATTACTGTAGGAGTAAGCAAGTGTTACGATATATTTGGCTACTTTGGCTGCTACTATGTGATGCTGTCATGTTCAAGTCTAAAAATTTGGTTGCACACAACTTACTCATAAATTTGTCCTATCGTTCTTATGTCAGCGGATTAAGGTTTTGGTACAATATTTATGAGAGGAATAAATTTGACTGTAGCTTCGGCAATAATAATTTGGACAACCCTTCCCTCCCTTAAAACAGACGTTCATAGAATGGGTCATATTTGAATATTTAAATATAACCCATTGATTGAATTTGTAGGTGAGTAAACTGCCTAACTTTTATAATAAAAAATATACCGCAATATGGTTCCTCGTAGTTCTGGAAACGAAACATACGATCCTGACCACACTGAGTCACATCCCTATGCAAAACGTATTGTTATATTCATGATAAGGACCTTAATTGTAATTAATAAGAGTTATTTTTGAGTGGCAGGATGATTAAGCTAGTTTTAAAGGTCGTCGGACACTGAATTCAATATGTAGCTTTTTTTAACGTGACTACATTTTACAATGACGGTAATGGTTTGGGACATTAACCCTTAATTTGATATTGCTAGCCATCTGCAACTCTTTAAACCTTGTTTTTCTAACCCCCGATACAAATTTATTATTTAAGTTATCGTAGCTCCGAAACGGATGGATCGATATAGTGCGGTTTTTTTACTCAAAAATATTTCGTGACCAGAATTGTTTGGACTAAGCAGCGTCAGCGAGGCTTCGGCTATGGGCCTTAGCTATAATTTGTCAAATGAAGGCTTGATCCCGGTTGTTCTTCCGCATTTTGGCGGTAATGTGTAAATCGCATTTATTATTATAATATATATTATTGATTAAAATGATTGATTTGGTTGACTGCAACTGAAAACAGCGCTATACGGGCTCACAGAAAAGTTTAGTTCCCTAAACATTTTGACACCGCAGAATATTTTTTAACATATTTGCTTTGACGAGCCTGCGACTATTTTTTTATACCACGTCGATGGCACTTAAGCGTATGGTCCACCACGGTCCCCGTCGTAGCCCATGAACGCTCACAAGTCGAGAGACGTCACAGCCGTTGCCTAAACGTCTAAAGAAAGATGGCACATTAAAACCGACTAATTTTAATGTCATTATGACTATAATTGGTTAAAAGAAAGTTTAAGCATAAAAGGCCATTGATGAACAACTTTTTATGTTGGTCGTGTCAGTGGGCCGGGGGGTATGTGCCAACACATTTCCCCAGCGTCAAAAAAAAAAAAAAGGGTTGTCGCGCACTGTCCGCCGCCCCTTACATTTAACAGTGTAACTCCATTCCACGCGACATTGGCACTGCGCAGCCTAATTAGGCAGCCGTTATTAAATCGTGGCTTTCCTTATAGATAACCCGGTATAATGGTATATAAATCCACTGGGTACAGTCCCGTCATCATTGCAGCCAGCAACAAGCTTGAGTTGATATGTGACCACTTCCAGTGAGGCGGGAATCGGGTGAGTCCTTTTCAGTATTTTCTTTCGCCATGTTGTAAAAGTTTTCTTTGCATTTCTCTTCAGACGTTCGGAAGCGCTAGATGAGCAATTCTAGCTAGTTTGTAGTTACCACGTCAGTTAAAGTTAGCTTTCATTATTCCTTTTTATTTATGACCAATTTTATTTCTATTTTTAGTAATTAAGGTTCTGTTAAGCTTATACTTTCTTAATTGTAAAGACCAATGTTTTGAAAATTATTAAAAAAAATGATAAGAAAAAGGAGTAATGAAAGCTGACTTAATTGACGTGTTAATTATATACAGTTAGTATCGTATAGTTAGTAGCAGCCAAAGTAGCCAAATACATCGTAAAACAACCTTATTGTTACAGTAATAAAGACGTGTTCCGATATATTTGGCTACTTTCGCTGCTACTAACTACATGACGCTGACTGTACAAAGTTTTCTAGTAAAGCTCAGATAGAGACAGATTTGTAAAAGTAGCTATAGCTACAGAAATATTTGTAAAAGTAGATGAGCTTTGTGAGTTTATAAAAGGTCTTAATCTATAAAGGTGTCGACTATATTGTTAGTGCTACGTAGTACTATCACTTATTCTGTGGTGCTACTCTACTTAATAGCTTATTGCCGAAGTTTGACGTTGATTTATTTTAAGAGAGATTTCCATAATCTTATTCTTTGTCTGCAAAGTTTTGTCTAACTTAATAGTTTCCATATTCTATACCGTGATTAGGTACTTTATTAATGAAATGTTAGAGTTATGGAAAACAAGCTCACGTAGAACTTGTCATAATCTCAACGCAACCTATCTAAAATGCTATCAGTAAAGTCTGCGAGGTAAGTAAAGTCTGCGAGGTAAGTATAATACTAAGTCTCATATTCTTTGCGCTTTCATTTATAATTTCTACATCATCATCCTCCTAGCGTTATTCCCGGTTGTGCCCCGAAGGAGCCCGGGGTCCGCTTTGACACCTAATCCCAAGATTTGGCAAAGGCACTGGTTTTACGAAAGCGACTGCCATCTGACCTTCCAACCCAGAGGGAAAACTAGACCTTATTGGGATTAGACCGGTTTCCTCACGATGTTTTCCTTCACCGAAAAGCTAACGGTAAATATTCCGTACATAAGTTCCGAAAATCTCATTGGTACGAGCCGGGATTCGAACCCACGACCGCCGCTTGACAGCCGCATGCCTGAACCACTAGGCTACCGTAGCTCTATTATAATTTCTACATAGCTATACCTTAGTCTGTGAGGTATAACTACAAAGCTACAACCTTACTCAAACTTTCAAAGCTACAACCTCACTGAATAATCTATACAGTCTCTAATATAACTCTTTCACAGTGTACAGAATAGACCTTTAGAATGGACATATACTATATAATAATATCCGACGACTTCGCTTGCCTTCTTTGTAATACGCTGTAAATAATCTTGTCTGTGCGCATATTTTCCAACTCGATAGTATAGGTACTTACTTGAGATTACTTACTACTTATTTGGGTTGATCGAATTGCATCAAAGTAGTCTATTCAAAAAGCAACTCTACCTCAAAGGCAGAAGATTGCCATTCCAATGATAGTCTTATATCAAGTTCCACATTTAGTCATCTCAATTATACAGACTGTAGGTACGGTAGCCAAGTGGTTCAGGCATGCGGCTGTCAAGCGGCGGTCGTGGGTTCGGATCCCGGCTCGTACCAATGAGTTTTTCGGAACGGAATATTTGCCGTTAGCTTTTCGGTGAAGGAAAACATCGTGAGGCAACCGGTCTAATTCCATTAAGGTCTAGTTTTCCCTCTGGGTTGGAAGGTCAGATGGCAGTCGCTTTCGTAAAACGAGTGCCTATGACAAATCTTGGGATTAGGTGTCAAAGCGGACCCCGGGCTCCTTTAGGGCACAACCGGGAATAACGCTACGAAACTTTGTCCACGACAATACTAAGTATTATAGACTCGTAGGTACATACACCTACTGTTCAGTGTCCACGTGGAGCTACTATTGCTGCTGACTCATATAACTGTACAATATAATTCAATGCCCAGCGACATACACTCCGCCGCACTGGGCGTTTGAGAACAGTTCCCCGTCGCATTGACACTTGCACTCTTGCAGGCAAGAACCCGCCTACCTACTACGAGCGACTGCCCGCTGATCTTAGACAGGAACCATCTGACGAAGCATTTAGACACCGCCTTAAATACCTTTTATTGGAAAATCCATTATACTCAGTTAAAGATTATATGAGTCTTGACTTGACATGTTAAATTATTATTATCACCTATTTAAATTTGTTTGAATATGATTTGACATTAAATGTATGTGTAAAAAATGACGATACCTAGAGGTTGATATATTTGTATTATTTTGTTTTTGGTTTGTTTTTTCTATTTCCTTGTTATTATGTTCTTACATTTGTTGACATTGTCTTAATATTATATACCTATTAATTATTCTCTGTTTTTGACGATCTTGATAAAAATTCTTATTTTTTTGACATGTATGCAAAATCTAATCTAATCATAGAAGATTTAGGTCAAGAAACAAAATGGGAAGAAAAGAAGATTTACATGAAAGAAGAAAGCTCGTTGTCAGTTGCGGCTCATCGTATGGCAGTTTGCTTTTGTGGTTTTGCCAGCTGCCTAGCGAAGGGCAACAAAAGACAGAGCTGATCGACAGAACAGAAGATAGAAGATGGAACAAAATACACAATTTATCGGTTTATTATTTTAATTAATAAAAAAATTCGAATTTAAGCCATGTAAGTAACTTTGACATACAGTGCCCGTGTCATAGGTAGGTACTTCAGTGCACCGCCGAGGTGCCCGTGTCATAGGTAGGTACTTCAGTGCACCGCCGAGGTGCCCGTGTCATAGGTAGGTACTTCAGTGCACCGCCGAGGTGCCCGTGTCATAGGTAGGTAAATCAGTGCACCGCCGAGGTGCCCGTGTCATAGGTAGGTACTTCAGTGCACCGCCGAGGTGCCCGTGTCATAGGTAGGTACTTCAGTGCACCGCCGAGGTGCCCGTGTCATAGGTAGGTACTTCAGTGCACCGCCGAGGTGCCCGTGTCATAGGTAGGTACTTCAGTGCACCGCCGAGGTGCCCGTGTCATAGGTAGGTACTTCAGTGCACCGCCGAGGACTATAGGACCTTAATGTGTGAAAAAGGTGACTTTACCAATACAGAAGTAGGCATTGTTCTAACGTATTTTACACCAAATTATTAATCACAGTTTGCTGATGTGTAAACATACATAAAATATCAGCTGATCCTGGTTTATCGGACATATAACAGCAGCATAATTAGGTTTTTTGATAAGCAAAGCCCGGCCGGACCACCTCATTTTTAACCGACTACAAAAACGGCAAAGATTCTCAATTCGTCGGAATCTTTTATTTGTTAACCCCCGACGCAAAGAGAGGGGTGTTATAAGTTAAACGTGTCTGTCTGTGTATCTGTCTGTGGTGCTCCCAAACGGATGAACTGATTTTCGTTTAGTTTTTTTTTGTGTCATAGATAGTGTTATCCCGAGTGTTAAATTAATGAATGTTCAATTAGCCATGTTTAATGAAAATCTATTTAGCCGTTTTTGAGATATTGGACTTTGAAATGAAAATGTCGGGGGTTTCTCAACTTTTCTAAGTTGTAGTTATTATATACGTTCCCCGATTAGTCTAAAACGCTTGGACCGATTTGGAAATTATTTTTTTGTTTGAAAGGGTATTATTTCCATGTGGTTCCATGGTCATTAGGCCAGGAGCCAATAATGGGACTCAGGAGAAACGAGGGAACACCTGACAATTACTGTCATGGTCCGGGCCGCGCCGGTCTGTAAGAGGCTTAAGAGTCCGCAGTAAGCTCGGCCGAATTTCGCCTTCCCATACAAACGGAGTTTCGTTCTCATTAGAAAACTACGTGTTGGATTGTGACGAAACTTTGCATATACAATGTCATGAGGTATATCTAGGTCTGTAATTAGTTTACATGGCTCCAGTTTATAAAACAAACGAAATACAGCAAAAACCAGTTTTGTATGAACAACGTAAATTCACTCTATTTTTTTACTATGGTATCTGAAGCTACATAAACTAAGTACAGACCTGGATATACCTTAACTTATTCTAAGTACAAAGTTACAGAGCAAACTAGCTAGTCGTTACATTTGGATGGAGAATCGAGCTTACTGCGGACTCTTAATAAATTGAGTTGTCAGAGTTTAAAATAACTTGAGCTTGATGCCTTGGGTTATTCAAAACTGTTACTGACCTACCTCTACACAAGTGGATGGACCAGTAAGCCTGACCTCCGTTTACGTACAGTTGTTTCGAATCTAGGGTTAGTCAGTTAGTTATAAGACTTATAAGTTATCCTTAGCCTTTCCGCAAGTCGACATGCGTTTTGTTTTGCGTAAACAAGCATAAAATGTTGAAAACTCTGTAAGGTAAACGTCTGAGTGCTTGACACTGTACTAGTATATGACAAAGGGCACTGTATGTCAAAGTGACATGGCGTAAATTCAAATGAAGAAAAATCCTCTTAGTTGAAATTTAACCCATATTGCTTAGAGGGGCCATGCCATATATTAGTACAGTGTCGAGCACTCGCACGTTTACCTTACAGAGTTTGCAACATTTTATGCTTGTTTACGCAAAACGCAACAACCTTACCCGACTACGGAATGTTACTGAAAAAACAACTTTTTCTTTCATACCAAAGGGTAGCCTATATCACCTGGAGCATACTTTTGAATTGATTAACACATCGATCATACAAATCGGTTCAGTATAAACGCTACGGTGGCACACACGTTGATACAAACAGAAAAAAACAGCTAAAATTATATACCTTTCATCTCGGTTTTCCCGTAGTCGGGCAAAAAGGGGGTTCCGCTACTCTAGCCACTCCAGCACCTCCACCAATTTTGGGTTCCACTACCACTGCTCTAGCCACTCCAGCACCTCCACCAATATTGGGTTCTACTACTCTAGCCATTCCAGCACCTCCACCAATTTTGGGTTCTACTACTCTAGCCACTCCAGCACCTCCACCAATTTTGGGTTCTACTACTCTAGCCATTCCAGCACCTCCACCAATATCGGGTTCTACTACTCTAGCCACTCCAGCACCTCCACCAATATTGGGTTCTACTACTCTAGCCATTCCAGCACCTCCACCAATTTTGGGTTCTACTACTCTAGCCATTCCAGCACCTCCACCAATTTTGGGTTCTACTACTCTAGCCACTCCAGCACCTCCACCAATTTTGGGTTCTACTACTCTAGCCATTCCAGCACCTCCACCAATATCGGGTTCTACTACTCTAGCCACTCCAGCACCTCCACCAATATTGGGTTCTACTACTCTAGCCATTCCAGCACCTCCACCAATATTGGGTTCTACTACTCTAGCCACTCCAGCACCTCCACCAATTTTGGGTTCTACTACTCTAGCCATTCCAGCACCTCCACCAATTTTGGGTTCTACTACTCTAGCCATTCCAGCACCTCCACCAATATTGGGTTCTACTACTCTAGCCATTCCAGCACCTCCACCAATTTTGGGTTCTACTACTCTAGCCATTCCAGCACCTCCACCAATATTGGGTTCTACTACTCTAGCCACTCCAGCACCTCCACCAATATTGGGTTCTACTACTCTAGCCACTCCAGCACCTCCACCAATATTGGGTTCTACTACTCTAGCCATCCCAGCACCGCCACCAATTTTGGGTTCTACTACTCTAGCCATTCCAGCACCTCCACCAATTTTGGGTTCCACTACTCTAGCCACTCGAGCACCTCCACCAATTTTGGGTTCCACTACTCTAGCCACTCCAGCACCTCCACCAATTTTGGGTTCCACTACTCTAGCCACTCCAGCACCTCCACCAATATTGGGTTCCACTACTCTAGCTACTCCAGCACCTCCACTAATTTTGGGTTCCACTACTCTAGCCATCCCAGCACCGCCACCAATTTTGGGTTCTACTACTCTAGCCATTCCAGCACCTCCACCAATTTTGGGTTCCACTACTCTAGCCACTCCAGCACCTCCACCAATTTTGGGTTCCACTACTCTAGCCACTCCAGCACCTCCACCAATTTTGGGTTCCACTACTCTAGCCACTCCAGCACCTCCACCAATTTTGGGTTCCACTACTCTAGCCACTCGAGCACCTCCACCAATTTTGGGTTCCACTACTCTAGCCACTCCAGCACCTCCACTAATTTTGGGTTCCACTACTCTAGCCACTCCAGCACCTCCACCAATTTTGGTTTCCACTACTCTAGCCATACAGCACCTCCACCAATTTTGGGTTCCACTACTCTAGCCACTCCAGCACCTCCACCAATATTGGGTTCCACTACTCTAGCTACTCCAGCACCTCCACTAATTTTGGGTTCCACTACTCTAGCCACTCCAGCACCTCCACCAATTTTGGTTTCCACTACTCTAGCCATACAGCACCTCCACCAATTTTGGGTTCCACTAATCTAGCCCCTCTAGCACCTCCACCAATTTTGGTTTCCACTACTCTAGCCACACAGCACCTCCACCAATTTTGGGTTCCACTAATCTAGCCCCTCCAGCACCTCCACCAATTTTGGTTTCCACTACTCTAGCCACACAGCACCTCCACCAATTTTGGGTTCCACTAATCTAGCCCCTCCAGCACCTCCACCAATTTTATCATGCCTTGACATTGTTTCTTGCCTGAACGGTCTCGTTCGAGAGTCAGAGTCAGGGTCTTGTCGATGTCTTCGGTCGTCGAGTGTCCAAGTCCAACTGCCCGGGTCGTCTCCTGTTTTTCCGTTATGTCAGTTATGTCAGTACAATTTAAAGGTCGAGTTCCAAAAACAGTCGTAGTCGGCCAGTATCGTGTCGGTCTGTCAGCTGGTCGGAGGTTGGACGCCCCGACATCCCCACCTCCAGTATTGATGGTCGTCCAATACTTAAAGGCGAAGGGGTTTCCAACCACCGCACCTAGTAGTTGGTCAGGTCGGGTTAAGTCGAGGCAAGTCAAGTCCGGTCATTTGAGGCAGATGCCCTCACGTCAAGTCGGCACAGTTTCGTCACCGGTCGTTGGTAAGTTCCGTGTGCGGTTCGGACATCAGCCACTCTAACCTGCCCGTCCCGGCCAGGGTACGTCTTGTCCACAACGCCCCGTGGCCACAGGTTTCGAGGTGACTGGCTGTCTGCAATGATGACCACGTCGCCCACAACAAGAGGTACAGACGAGTGGTACCATTTGTCCCGTCTCGTCAGCGTAGGTAAGTACTCCTTCACCCATCGCTTCCACGCAAGGTCAGCTAGTCTCTGCGACTCTCGCCATGAGCGTCGCAGTAGGTCTCCGTCAGTAAAGGTCCCAAAGGTCGTTGTCATGCCCGTCCGGTCAGTCGTTGGGAGTAGGAAGTCATTTGGTGTTAGAGGCAGGTCATCCGTATGGTCAAGTGGGACGTAAGTCAGCGGCCTACCGTTGACCATTGCTTCTGCCTCAATGAGAAGCGTGGCTAGAGTGTCCTCCCTGGGGACCCTGTCCTTCAGGGTCACCTTAAGCGCGGTTTTCACGGCCCGTACCATTCGCTCCCAACAACCACCCATGTGTGGTGACACTGGGGGAATGAATGACCACTCTATAAGTCGTGTACTCCCGTACCTAATGAGCTCGTCCCTGTCGATGGCCTGTACCGCCCGTTTCAGTTCTCGGTCGGCACCTCTGAAAGTCGTAGCGTTGTCGCTCCATATGGTTTTTGGGCATCCGCGCCGAGCAATAAACCGTCTGACCGCCATTAGAGCACTGGAGGTCGTCAGGTCGCTGACGATGTCGACGTGGATTGCCCGTACGGTTAGGCACGTGAAAAGTACGCCGTACCGTTTCTCTTGTCGCCGTCCGATCTTGACAGTCATGGGCCCGAAATAATCAATTCCGGTGTGCGCAAAGGCCCTGGCAGCTGGCGTGACCCTCACTCGTGGTAGTTGGCCCATCAGAGGAGGGCAAGGCTTCGCACGCTCGTTCTTGCAGAACTGGCAGTTGCTCCATGCGGTCTTCACTGCATTCCTTCCATCGATGACCCAGAATCTGCGCCTCAGGTTGAGGTGCACCTCCTCCCTGTTCACGTGGGCTTGGTCCAGATGCTGCTGGTCAATTAGCAATCTTGTGTACCGGTCTTTAGGATGCAGTATCATTGGGTGCTTCGCATCGTTTGTCAGGCTTTCAGCGGCGTCAGTCCTTCCGCGGGCTCGTAGAAGTCCGTCTGTGTCCAGGTAAGGAGTAAGCTGGCGAAGTCTGCTGCTATTGCTTACGACTTGGGACAGTCTCAGTGTAGCAATGTCTTCAGCAAAACTTCGGTCTTGCGAGTCAATTATGCACAGACGTTCGGCAGCCTCGATCTCCTGTGGCGTTATTTCGCCCGTTATTTGGGCTTGAGACCCCTGTCGCTTACTCTTGATGTTGCTCAGGTATCTCAGAAGCCAAGCTACTGCCCTTACGTACCTCCAGTATTTCGAGAACCTGTTGATGTCTGGAAGAGAAAGTCTGGCTTGTGTGGTCAGTTGGCACACGATCTTCAGTTCGGGGTCGCAAGGGTCCATAGTAAATTCGGAGTCCGGTCTGGGCCAGGATAGTTCGTGGTGCCTTAGGAAGTCTGGTCCAGTCAGCCATCTTGCACGGTTGGCTACGTCTGCGTCTCGTGTTGCATCGTCGGCTGGGTTGTGGTCAGTTGGCACCCACCTCCAGTCACGGTCGTCGGTCAGTTCCATGATTTCGGCAACACGGTGTGCGACAAAAGGCTCAAAGCGTCCCGTGTCAGATTTAATCCAAGCTACGACAGTCTTAGAGTCGGTCCAGAGTGTCGTCGTCATAGGTGTGTCGATATTGACATGTTCCCTCAAAACACGGGAGAGACGAGCGCCCATGACGGCTGCCTGAAGCTCAAGTCGAGGGATGCTGAGGCGCTTGACAGGGGCTACTCGTGCACGCGCCATCACAAAGGCAAGGTGCCAACCGGCGCCATCTAGTAGCGGTGCTCTCAGGTAAGCGACAGCTGAGAATGCTCGTGAGCTGGCATCACAGAACACGTGAAGTTGCAGGTCTGCTCCTTTATTACAATCTTCGGTCATCAACCACCGTGGAATCCGCGTGTTCTTAGTTTGCTCTAGTTCACTAAGCCAGGTCTTCCATCGATCGTAATGTTCAGTCCCGATCTCGTCATCCCAACCGATTTTGTCTCGCCAGACGTCTTGTAGGATCATCCTTCCTTTTATGGTGGTAGTCAGAAGAAATCCTAGAGGGTCGAAGACACTCATGACGAGACGGAGAACTTCTCTCTTGGTGGGTCGTTTAGTTCCAGTCTGAAGGTCTTTGTCGACTCTGTGGAACTTCAGGCTAAAGGCGAAGTTGTCAGCCTCAGGCTCCCAATTGACACCAAGGACTCTCTCCAGCTGCTCCTCTTTGCAGTCGGCGAGAAACTTCACTCCTCCGGGTGCTAGCTTGTCCTCCGGTAGGTGTCGTAAAAGCTCCTTTGAGTTTGACATAAAGTTCCGCATGTTGAAACCTCCAGCCGAGTGAATGGAGATGACATCGTTGACGGTCTTGATTGCTTCGCGCGCGGTGTTTATGGAGTGAATGTAATCGTCGACGTAGTGATGGTCGATTATAGCTCTAACGGCACTCGGATGTGTATTCTCAAACCGTCGAGCATTCCGGTTTTTTATGTACTGTGCCGAGGCTGGAAAACAGATGGCGCCAAACGTCATGACGTTCATCACATACTGGCCATCCACCCATAGCAGTCGCTGCGCTTGTCGGTCTTCCTCCCTGATCAGTACTCTATGGAACATTTCTTGAATGTCCCCCACTACTGCCACCTTGTGGCAGCGGAAGGCAAGAAGTACTCCGGCTAAAGACTTAAGGAAGTCAGGCCCACTCAAAAGCTGGTCGTTAAGCGACTTGCCCGATGACTTGGCAGCACAGTCTAAGACTATGCGTAATTTGTCTGGTTTGTTTGGGTTAAATACCGCAAAGTGCGGCAAAAACCATGTTTTGCCTGTCCTGACAGCTACATTTTCGTCAGTTACTTTAGATATATAACCTTTTTCGAGGTTTTCCTTTATTTTATCCGAATAGCGTGCCGCAAAGACTGGCGACTTCGCCATTTTCGTTTTAATTCCCTCAAGTCTCTTACGTGCCAAATCGTAGCTGTCAGGCAGGTTGGGAATGTCATCCTTCCAAAGAAGGCCTGTCTCCCACCTGTCACCTAGCAATTTTGACGTGTCGTCCAGAATTTTTAAGGCTCTAATATCGTTCTTTGAACGAGGTATGTCGGGGTGCGGTCTAGTTTCGAATCCCTCAGTTGAAAATGAACGCTTTACAGCGTCATTTAGTTCCTCGCAGGCGCATAAATGCATGACGCGTTTGACGCTGTCCGTTATGACGCCTGGGATTTTGCCATGCAGCACGTGGCCCAGACGTGTGGACGACACGTAAAGCGAGTCGTTGCATTTACGTCCTGAATAAAGTTGTCTCGTCACAATCAAGTCAATGTTGTCAATACCTAAAAGTAGTAAAGGTCTTTCTTTTATGTCGTCAGTCGTCCCTAAGTCGTCGAAAAAGTGTTTTATTAGGTTATTACTATGAGCTAACCTACCTAAATTGACTCTGTACAAAGGCAATGATAAATTATATACAGTATTGATATTAATATTGTAGTCGTCCTCCATCTTCATGCCGCGGATGTTCAGTCTGACGCGCTGTGACCCGCTAGCTGTCGACCGCATCTCGGAGACTCCCTGGATACGCAGGTCTGATACGGGGCCGGAGACTCCGATGCGACGCGCGAGGTCCTTGTCCATCAGGCTGATCGTTGCTCCTTCGTCTAGGAGACACAGCACCAACTCTGATCCCAGCGGCCCACTGACAATCACTCTAGCGACCTTCAAGAGAGCGTGACTGGTCGATGTGTTGTCAGTGTGAGTGACGACGGCTGTTGACGGTACCGGATCAGGCTTCGGCTTCGCAGGTTTCGGCTCGGCGTGCAGCATGACGTGGTGAAATAAGTCACAGTGCTCGCATCTCTGCTTACCTTTGCATTGTGAGATTTGATGGCGAGGAGACAAGCATGAGAAGCATAGCCCATTTTTCGTCACGTATTCCCAGCGGCTGTCAATCGTGAGCGAACGAAACTTGTCACAGTGCTCAGTTGCGTGGTTATTTTTGCACATTACGCATTTGTATGGAGTTGACTCACTGTGCGTAGGCTTGTTCATTGTGAATACGGCGGCGTGTCTGCTTGACGTCGGCTGACCACGCGCATGGTTGTATAGGGCAGGTTTGTTGCGAAAGGCTGGGGCGGCGGCGTGTGATGGGGGCTCTGTCCGGCGGTCCACTTGTACAGGCGCAATGATGGTGGCGGCGTCTGCAGTCTTCATAAGCCAGTCGGACAGCGTTTCTAGCGTCACTGGGCTGCAGTCTCGATCGTAGACGTAGAAACTCCATTGATATTTCAATATTGACGGCAATTTGGAAATGATTTCACGAATGAGGGTCGCGTTTGTCACATGGCCTGTCTCAGATGACAGTGTCATGGCTGCCACGATATTTTGCACGGTTGTTGCAAAATCGATAAGACTATTAATGTCATCATGACGTATGGTATGAAAATCGTGAATTTTGGCGATCATATGCTCAATAATTTGGTCTTGACGTCCGAAACGAAGTTTTAATGTCGAGATAATTTTGTTTAGACCGGTCGCACTTACCAGGAGTGCTGACACGGAGTCACGGGCTCTTCCCTTTAGACATCGCATGAGGCGCGCGATGTTTTCCTCCTCACTGTAGCTGCATAGCTCTGTCGATGTCTTAAATTGGCTATAGAACATCGGCCATTCAAGAGCGTCGCCACTGAAGGCCGGTAGCTCTTTAACCGTCTGCCTTGCGAGGAGCTTGGTCAGCGTACACTCTATTGGCTTAGCCACATAGCTCGCGGCATCGTCCCTCGCGGTTGTTGGTCGTTGTCGGCGACTTGCGGGGAGTGAGGCGTGCGACAGCGCGGGTGAAAGCGCGCGTGTCGAGCGCGCGGGTGACGGCGCGCGTGTCGAGCGCGTGGGTAGCGGCGCGCGTGTTGAGCGCGCAGTGCGTGGCGAGGGCGGGGTCTGGCTAATTGCAGAGTACATTCTTGATGGTGCGCAGCTGCCGCGCGCGGAGAGCGGCGAGTGGTTGCGGCTGCCTCTTCCGGAGAACGGCGAATGCATGCGGGCACCTCGTACGGAGAGTGGCGAGTGCGCCCGGCTGCCGCGCACGGAGAGTGGCGAGTGCGTGCGGCTGCCGCGCACTGAGAGTGGCGAGTGCGTGCGGCTGCCGCGCACTGAGAGCGGCGAGTGCGCGCGGCTGCCGCGCACTGAGAGCGGCGAGTGCGCGCGGCTACCGCGTGCAGCGATTGGTGAGTCCGCACGGCTGCCGCGCGCAAAGACTGGCGAGGGCGCGCGGCTGCTGTGTGCGCGGGGAGGTGAATGCGCGCGGCTGTCTGGCGCAGCGCGCGGTCCTGGCGGTCGTGTCGTCGAGTCGACGATTTGGCTGTCGATGTTAGCCATCTTTTTTCTGCTCCGTGTTTCCATGGGCTGGTTCTGTTAGGTTGAAGGACCACTTGAACGGTCTCGTTCGAGAGTCAGAGTCAGGGTCTTGTCGATGTCTTCGGTCGTCGAGTGTCCAAGTCCAACTGCCCGGGTCGTCTCCTGTTTTTCCGTTATGTCAGTTATGTCAGTACAATTTAAAGGTCGAGTTCCAAAAACAGTCGTAGTCGGCCAGTATCGTGTCGGTCTGTCAGCTGGTCGGAGGTTGGACGCCCCGACATTGCCTTTTGTAACTCTTCTCTCTTCGAGAGACCACTAGCTAGATGGTTTCCTCTCCTACCTGCTTACTATGCAGTAGAATTAATGATTTGTTGTTTATTTGCAGAAGCATTGTAGGTACAGTAGGTTTTATATAACTAAATACATTTGTCAGTTTCACCTGATAAACCACGTACTTAGTTACTACGTGGCAAATGGTGTGTCTGTAGGTTTATACTGTACTCTGACTCCATTAAACCGATGAATCGATTTGAGTGCGGGGTTTTTTTTTACCTAAAGTCTTCTCTGGTGGTATGGTGTCGGGGGTGTTTTAATTTATTTAGTGGTGTAATTGGCTCATACTCGTACAGATTGAGTAAACAAAAGTCGTCTTTCCTGTGCTCAATATAGTTAAAGATTTCCGTCCATATAAATAAAATTTTTTTTCATTGCATGAAATCATATAAGAGGAGTAGTCATATATGTGTATTAAGAGTCCAACCCAAAATTTGGCGTAACTTTGGCAATTTCCACACAGAAGATACGAGCCTAAATGACTGTGTGACCGAATGGCTTAGTATACTTAATAATAATAATAAATCAGCCTATATACGTCCCACTGCTGGGCACAGGCCTCCTCTCATGGATGAGACGGAACGGGCACTAGTCCCCACGCTGGCCCAGTGTGGGTTGGGGACTTCACATACACCTTTGAATTTCTTCGTGCAGGTTTCCTAACGATGTTTTTCCTTCGCCGAAAAGCTAAGGTAAATATCAAATGATATTCCGTACACAAGTTAAGAAAAACTCATTGGTTCGAGCCGGGATTCGAACCCACGACCGCCGTTTGACAGCCGCATGCCTGAATCGCTAGGTTACCGTAGCGTCTTTCTTATTTTTTTTTATTTTTTTTTCCACACTTATGTACAACTATTTTTACAGGTAAGTACTAAGCCTAAGACAATATTGTAACTATGTATTTGTACATTCATGTTTCCTATTTATATCTACGTATTATAACATATTATGAACAATGCCGACTGTGAATTCATTCAGCACGTCTACCACACGACGGCCGCGACATACTCTCGATTTTTATCGCACTATACCTCTTCTTCTAAGTGTTCTAATAAGAGAGAGACGGATAGTGCGAGAAAAATCGAGATAGCTCGCGCGCCGTCGCGTGCTAGCCGTGCAGAGAACACGAAAACAGGTATATGTTATCTGCTATTAGTTGAGGTAATGGTTTAGTATATCGGCTCAAATATATGGATCAAGTTATTTATACGAGGCACCGCGGCTCGCTGTTAAAATGTCTCGTGAATGGCGGGGATGCGTCGCGTCGGAAGCGGCGGCGCGTTTACATTTTATTAAACGCTTTATGTTGTGATACAGACACAGTTAAACCATTTCACAGTATTATATCTTCTTAAATATGTACACTCAGGAGATTAGGTACCCATCACGCGCCCAATGCCTTGCTTTGTATAATATAAGAGTGCTACTTACCTACTCTATAATTATCATTATATTCATTATAGATCACTAGCGGCGTATTGCAAACAACGCAGGGAAACCCGCGGGATGAAATATAGCATGAAAGAATATCCTGAAAGTCCATTCAATACACAGGACATTGTTTAACGAGGGGCGTAAGTGGAATATTGCGAACAACAGTCTCTCAGAAGATCTCTCTCTTTGATGACTTGAGTTCTCAATATACTTACGCCCGTGTTATGAACAATGTTTTTCATTACATTTGCGAGGAAATCATAACTACAATAGACAGAAAAATCCATGCTTCATACAACCGCACCAATCAAAAATTGACGAAATTGACACCTTCATTTCCAGATCAGTGGAGTGGAGCGCGCAGCTTCAATATTTCAATCAATCACAGAGCAGTACAGTAGTATTCTTGAGGCGCGCGGCCAACTAGATTTGCTAAAACCAATCAGATCACACACAAGCTCCTAGGCTCCTAACTCTCTAGGGAGTTATGAAAATCCATAACTTCCGTGGGAACAATGTAAGCCATTGTTCTTCTGTATACAGGCATGGAATAACGCCATTTACGAGCAAGTGTGATGAAATAGATTTTCTGTAATCAGTCCAATGGTTTCGGGGATTATCTATTACGTGTATACAAAGTTGTAAACTTAGAAACTTACAAAGCTACAATCTCACATTAATAATATTATATTAGTTTAGATTATAAACAAGTCATGACGGGGATATCCCTGTTCAATCCCAGAGTAGGTATCCCACGTCACAAAGTATCCCAGGACCCCAACTTACAGATGGTGACGTAGTTTTTATTTTACACGGCACTCACGGCAGTGCATAAAAAGTAGTATTATGTAAGGTCCTCATTTGTGTGCACTTGTGAGTTTTTATAGTTAAAGCAATGACGCGTACGCTGTACGCCCCAGTCCAAGTTGGCCAGTTCGGGTTACACAGGGCGGTTGCACAACAGTTCAGGAGCTCAAATACCGCGAGCCATCCGGTTGCCTCTTAGACACTGCAAAGTTACGCGTCATAGCTCTTTATATTATTGTTCCAGAACTACCAAACCTACCAAAAAAGAGGTTGGTATTTCAGTTTTGTCCCTACTCACCCCGTTTTACGGTACTGCTTAAATCATTCAATTGTGCGACAGAACTGGTTGCCGAGCGCCGTGAACTCGCAAGGACGACTCGCGGCTCTCCACTGAGTTACTGTGTCGGAAACTGTCCTTTGTTTATCCTCGATTCAAAGTAAAGGAGTACCTAATTAATGGGAAATAGGTAAATCGATAACCTAAACTTAGTTTTCAGGGGGGAAAAATATTTCTTACTACTACACAATTCAAAAAAAAAACACTTTCTCTATTTGCATAGAGAAAAGTGAATAGGCACTGATCTATATCTAGGTATGCATGTAACACCCTCGGCCTCATCATGCTTATCATCAGGTGAGATTAGGGTTGTCAACCGAACTATATTATATCATATATAGTATTGTACTATATTTTGACTTTTTGTACCTACTACGAGTATATACTGTTGAAGAAATATATAGTACGCAAATCTACTATATTTTGAGGGACCTTCGGAAGTGGATCAAATTGCCAAAGTTTTTACTAAATAGCAACTTGCCCAGCCAAGTACTATATTTTTTTACATTGACTATATTATTCTCGTTAATAAATAAAAATAATAATTACCCCAAGCCCAAGCTGAAACGGATAACTTTGTTCGCTTGGCTCGTTCGTCCCATAAAGGTTCTAGATTTTTCTTCTAACAAACAATTCATTCATTTTATCTAAGTCGTAATTACGACAAAAACTTATAAGAATTACCTATGTACAATATGTACCTACCTACATGTATTTCTTGCTTGATAAATAATTGTGGTAAATTCAGCCATGATATTTTTTTTATGGTAATTGCTTCGGTGAAAGCTTAGTTACATTCGTTAATTAAATTTTATCTCATTCTTACTCCAGGTATTAATATAAACATGCCAACGAAGGATGTGTACTTATGGATTACTAATTTTAAAGTCAAGTCGAGTTAAATGGCAAAAATAACTAGTGCTGTAAACTGAAGGCCGAGCGCATCTCAGCCCGTAAAACTAACTGCGCCCTTTAGAAGGACATAACTCAAACAATTATCCCTTCAATAAGCCTTTTTTGATCTGGACAGGAACACAGCCTTCGGCCAGGCAACAAAATTGAATGAAACCGAATAACGTCACATTATCATTTAAATTAAACGTAATTTATGTCCTTTTTCTTTTCAATTTGTGATTGGATCGAAGTCATTATTATAGGTACCCTACCTACTGCACAAAAGCAAAAAGCGACTCTTTAGTTCATATAACTTTAGGCTGTAGCTATGAGGTGTAGAAGAAACTGTATTCATTACTTTTCATTGAAAGCTCAAATTAGAATGGCAAAAATTAGCGGCATACAAAACAAAAGAACGTACCTTTGCTATACTTACCATTTTATATTCACGTTTTTACAGGCTTCAATTATGTACCTAAATGAGTCATATCTGTGTGTTATTTATGTTAAATTGGAACTGGAATGAATTCAACCCCACAAGTCTATTTTTGGTCCGGTAATTAGCGTCTGGTTTGCTTGGAAGTGGAACACTTACATATAAAGCGCTGATCGTTGTACTGTGTTTATTTTATTTGTGACTCCTCAAAGCTCTATATGAACTATGAAAAGTCTAGATTAGTTTCTATAGGGACGAGAAACTGTCAATTTTGCTATTATACAGCGTGTCTCTGACTTTGGGGCTATAAATGCAAATGTCAATTATGCTCCTTAAACGGAACTACTTTTGCTCTACAACTTTTCAAAAATACGTTCTTTTTATATTTTCATTATTCCATACAAATAAAATAAAATGTTCAATGTACATCATCCATTAGTTAGTTTTCATACTTGTCAGTGTCATGGATGTCAAATAATGAGGCCGTGTTTGCAATACATTGATGGTACAGTTAGAGTTCAAACGCGAATAAATTATAGAAATAATAGTTATTTTACAAAGTTGCGGAACAAAAGTGGTTCAGTTTCAGGACCGTAATGGACATTTGCATTTAAAGCCCCTAAGTCAGAGACACACTGTATATAACATACAGTGACGGATCAAGGATTTTAGTTTGGGGAAAGGCTTTGAATAGAATGTCTGCGTCATCATAATCTTTTAACCCCTCCTGACCGGTTTCGGCCTCGGCGCCTGCTTCAACTCTGATGGCGTTGATGTCGTGCGTGTGCCCCGGTGTGGCTCACGTAGCCACGTAGTAACACAACGGGCACGTGAGCACACCATTTACAAAGTTATAGCTGACTGCCGTAGGTGGTCGGGCTTTCAGCTCGTCCCGTTTGAGATCAAGGGCCATGCATCGACGGGACTCAAAGGTGGATGTTTTCATTTTTTCATCATATCAGCCGAACGACGTCCGCTGCTGGACTTAGGCCTCCCCCAAAGAGTGCCACAATGACCGGTCCTGCGCCACCCGCATCCATCGGACTCTCCTTTACCAGGTCACACATACAGGTACATGTCGGCCTAGGCTAATTTTATTTGGTATTATTATTATTATTCTAGATAGATACCTATTATTATTCCACTCAATCCTAGACTAATGGGGTTAGCCAAAAACTGTAAATGACGTGCGATGGCTGCCATTTTGGCGCTAGGCCAGTCACAGACCTAAACGGTATTTACCTACAATATTTGTATCACCTTCTAGAAAAGGGCTCTATTTCGAAGAATATTCAAGATCCTAAGGGGTTCACGCGGGCGAAATTCGATCTAGCTAAGTTTCATATCTGGGAAAATTCGTTCTCTCTCTGAAAAACACGATAAACGCCGAGCCAAGCTCGGTCGCCCAGGTATTGTATGTTTATGTTATGTCCGGGCGATCTAAGGGTGTAAAATCTTCGCACATTTTTGGTGGATTCACCTAAACGGCAGTGAGCTTAATCCCAATAAATCATCTCTGGGTGAATAGTCAGATGGCAGTTACTTCCGCAAAAAAACTAATGTTTTAGTTAGCGGCCTTTGGTCTGTTTTAGGATGCAACCGGGATGACGTTATGATGACAATATACAGTGGGATAAACTAGCCTGTGTCCTTCAGAAAAGCCCACAATCTATAAAAAATACACTAAGTAAAAAGCAAGCAAGCATGGCAAGGGCACTTTATGTTAAGTTAATTACATGGCTTAAATTCGAATGAAGAAAAATCCTCTTAGTTCGAATTTAACCCATATTGCTTTAACATAAAGTCCCCAAGTCATTCACTAGTGCGACGTCGAGGACGGCGGAGCAGGACGAGTGAAACGTCCTAACTTTACGTCTTCAGATATTACCCATGTCATACGGAATCACCTCTTTATAATACCTATAGGTGATTAGTATAGTACGTACCTAAAAATACATTATTTTCACCACTGGATGAAAACATCTAAGAAATATAATAAAGTACCTACTTGGTTCTGGAAGTCACTGAAGATTTAGTGGACTCATCGATTATCCATTTGCTACCAATAGGGATGATGACTAAGATTTTTTTGTGACGTCATTCGAACCAGTTTTTGGAGAGGAACAAATGTTTGTATGGGAGCAACTACAATTAAAGAACATAAATACCTAAAAATTTGAGATAAAGACTGACCTCGCTGGCGGCAGCGCAAAACGCTCCATACTGTGTGTCTATACAATTGTGACGTCACATTTGTATATTTGTACTAATCGTACTATGGAAAATCAGGTAAATTGTTGTTTCGGTCGCGAAATACTGCGTTTAAGTACATAGTTGTCATACAATTTTGTTTCTAGAAAAGCGTAAGGATTCTATTGGTAGTTTTTAATTTACTCTTGGACAATAAAAAAAATGCATATTTTTTCTAAACTTTCAAGGTTCATATCTTTTTATGATTTTAATTATATTTTATAATTTATACTTTATTACGATAATTTGATGGTTTACTATCCATTTAGCATCACTACGGTATCAATTTGAACATGAGGCATCATGCCGATTCATGAATGAATCAATGTATGAATATTTTATTTGTTAATAATAGTGGGTTTACAAAACGGTCTTAAAAGTATACATCTCATTATCATAAGCATGCTTTAATGAGCGAATCTAAAGCTAAGCTTTATTCCAAGATGCCGGACATTATTGTATGTGATGTCGCAATTAAGAAATCGCGATGGCTAGGGGTTATTCTACGTTCGGTTATTGAACTCGAATATTTATTCGTGACAAATAATACAGAAAATAAAAGAAATAAATTAAAATAACACATTAGGTTTTGTCACGACACACATTAGATAGACATTCATGGGCGCATGTAGTATATTAAATGAAACATGCGCCGATTGTTTTGTGTGATTTATTTTGAACTAGCTTCTGCCCGCGACTCCGTCCGCGTGGAACTCGTTTATATCGCAACTCCATACAAACTTTTACCCCCCATTTCACCCCCTTAGGGGTTGATTTCGGGGATAAAAACTATCCTATGTCCTTCCCCGAGACTCAAACTATCTCGATACCAAATTTCATCGCAATCGGTTCAGCGGTTTAAGCGTGAAGAGGTAACAGACAGACAGACAGACAGACAGACAGACAGACACACTTTCGCATTTATAATATTGGTATGGATGGAATGGATGGATAATATAAGTAGAGCGAATATAAAAGCGAATTAAGTAAGTTAGCTTTTTTTCATGTGTGCTATATTGTTTGATTTTGTCTCTATCTAATTATTTAAATGATGATATATCCATTAAACAGAAAAACCAGGTAAGATTTTTTTTTTCTGTAGGTACTACTTATAGTTATTTAAATTTCTAACTACAGATACTTAGCTACGGACCCCATTGTTATAAAAAGTTTCATGTTATTCTAGCCTGTCCTTATAAAATGAGAACCATGTTTGTATGGGGAGTCGAGCGCCCAGGCGACCCTTCAGGGGACCGATTTTTGACTTTGAGCGCTCGACTCTTTCACTCGAAAACTGACAAAAATTATGAAATGCCATTTTGAAATAGCGATAGAAAATTTAAAAACGAGTGGTATTGAACACTCGTATTCAATTCTATTGGTAGAAACTAAGTGCCTGCCATTTTGACACAACAAACGTATTTACTTTTATTCGATTTTCGAGCGCTCGAAAGTCAAAAATCTGTCCCCAGTTCTCGTGAAACTTTCCAGAAATTGCTTACAATATTGCTACCTGCTTATTATTGAGAAGTTCTGCAACTTGTAGTTTGCTAGTCACAGGGAAACAACACCGACTGCATATCTGCACAGAATTGTCCATCTCTAGAGACAATCACAATGACTGAGCCTGGGAGTAATTATCGCATAGCTACCGATGCGTCGACAACGCCCAAGGTTGCCCATTCATTACGTTCCTGTCTTATGTAATTTCTCACAGTGTCACAGTAAATATATTAGCTAAAGCAATATCTCAACTAGAGTATATCTATAGCTAAGTCCACACCAGTGCGCTTTCACGTTCAACGATATAGATCAATAGTGGGACCGGATTTTTGCCCTAAAAGTTTTGATAATTCTAAAGATGGAAAAGTGATGCTTATATGACATCGGACATATTTTTAAGTATATTTGCAAAATATGATGAAAAGTTAGAACGAGCGTTAGGTATAAATTAGGTATTTATATATTTTTATTTATAATTTGTGAATATTGAATTAAAGTGCAAAGTTTTAGCTTCATCGTTTATAATATGTATGACGCTGTATGTCATTAAGTTTGTAGAACTTTTTTTACGCAGCTTCTTTGTCAAACCAGAATTAGGTTATTACTTTGTCGATATTGAATTAAAGTTTAAAAATCCTCAACAATATCTCTAATTTCTTAAGTTGATAGACAAAGCTAAAAATGTAGAAGAATAGGATACATGCTATAAAAGTAATATGCGTTTTTTGTCCTGTAAGATCTAATATTGAATTAGAGTCTGTAAAAATAAGTCTAATACTATAAAATAATATATGCAACCATATTATGAAAAGTAAGAAAATTCTGTGTATTGCTTGCATTAATAATAGTATAATTTATTTAAAATGGCGCGAAATTCATAACCACGCCGCGCTGGCCCTTCAACGGCGGCGCGCGGGGGCCGATCGTAGCCGACCTAGCGAGCGATACCTCGCCCCGCCCTCCCCGCATTACCGCGCAAGCGCTGCTGTTGTCTTTCAAATCATTCATTTGTTTGTTTATCGTGCACATATTAGATGCAATTTTTAATACATTTGCTCAAAAAGTTCTACTTTTACGTAGCTGTTTAGCGTGCGGAAAGTTAATTTTCACGAACTAGTGCTTTTCACTTTTCCCAGTCAATAATCGTACAAATTGTACCATTAATTATTATGTCAATAAAAAATAAATAAGATAGAGCTGTACTAAATAAAATGCGTATTGAACTTCATCTTTTTTCAACTGTATTACAATGACGTTACAGAATTAATAATATAAAAGTTTCGAATTCCTTACTTGTTGTTTTTCTTATTTTTTCGCAACTGTATTAAAAAACGTCGTTGTGTAGATTACTATACATTGATTCGAAGGCTATATCGGCGCACAAAAGAAGAATGGAGATGGAGGCACCGGTAGCACAGCCTAGTGACGATGAGGAATGCTTTGATTTTCAAAACTTTTGTTTTTTTTTGCAACGAAGCTGCCAACGAAGTGTTTAAACAGTCAAACGCCCTGTTCAAGTCAGAATCACTGTCAGCGAAATAAAGAAATGTACCTACTACACAGATGTTGTTAAACGCAGCTATAGCTGCTCGCCGCAAGCAAACCAATGTTAGTTTGCCCCTGATTACGGATTGCTGTTACGAACACCAGGGTGATGTTGCAGGGTAATATCGCCGGTTAGCGACCACCTAATTTATGGTTCCGGTTTGCGACCACTCATTTCAATTGGTGTCAGGAATCTACCGCAAAAAACGACAATATATCCTTTCAGTTTTTTCAATAGATTGCATACATACATATACTCACGCCCGTATCCCATTGGGGTAGGCAGAGACTAAGAAACGCCAAATACTACGGTCCTTAAATACTTCTTCAATAGATTCCTGTTTAATAATTACTTTAAATAATACATGCGGGGCACGGTTTATTTAGAGTGCGTTGTAATGTCATTTTATTAGGTTTATTTAATTGAAAAAAAAAATACGTTGTCTTTCACGTGGTCGCTAACTGAAGCTGGTCGCGTAACCGGGGCGGCGTATTGACCCAACGTTATTAAATTAAACATTCCAATTTACGTTAACACTTAAAATAGGCCGTTTCTGCTCTAATAGTACCTGATTAAAGAAAACTTAGAAAGTAGAGCATATTCTATCTGCGCCGGGGCCTTACCGCGCGCACCGTGCCCCATCCCCCCGCACCGCTCGTGGAGCAATTATGGCTAAAAATTAATATTAATTGTAAACGTTTACTGATCGGAACTGCATATCGTCCCCCGTGGCTTAACGTGGAGACTTTTTTTGACGCTATTACGGACTCAATTACTTCTTTTACTAACTACGACCGCTTAATATTACTTGGGGATTTTAATATAAATTACTGTGACAAAAATGACACAAAACTCAAACACTTGACGCAATTTTTGACAACACTTGACTTAACTCAGCACGTAAACGACCCGACGCACTTCACAGACCACAGTGAGACCACGATAGACTTAGTCTGTACTGACGCCCGCGTTTTGTCTGTGGATGTGAGGCATATTCCAGATTTAGGCAGACACGCTTTTATTACAGCTGAGATTGACATTAAAAAAAGGAAACCGACGCCAAGACGTATTACCTACCGACCTCTTAAAGACATTACCTTGGATGACTTCAACAATGACCTTGACGCTATAGACTGGGAACAAATTCTTTTACTGTATGACGTAAACGACATGGTTCGGCGATTTAATGAGCTTTTACTAGGACTGTTTGACATACATGCACCGGAGAGGACAATTGTTGTGAGGGAGGCACCCAAGCCGTGGTTGACGAGTAACGTCAAACTTATGATGCGTCTCAGGAACAAAGCTCATGCTAAATTTAAGGAGACAAGGAACGAAGCACATAAAAAATATTACTTGGACCTGAAACATCTTGTCATTGAGGCAATCCACAATGAGAAGCGTGCCTTCTTCCAACACGAGATTAATAATATGACCGACTCCAAGACCCTTTGGACCAACTTGAAGCGGACTGTTATTCCAGATTTCCGGACGCAAACAGATCTCCCGCATCATTTTGACGACCCTGACTTACTGAACGGACATTTTCTGGATATACCAGGTAAACGGGACATACCAATATCGGACATGACTTTTTATGAGTTTGACAGACACTGCAATAAAACTTTTTTTCTTTCACCTACGACTGTTGCAGCTGTCACAAAAATATTGACATCAATTAAGACGACTGCAAAGGGACTCGACATGATTGACATTGACATGCTACTTTTGACGCTGCCTAGGACTGCTGACATACTGACCCACATTATTAACAGAAGTATACAGACTATGACTTTCCCGATGGACTGGAAAATTGCTCAAGTGACTCCATTACCAAAAAAGCCAAATCCAGCTAACCTGTCCGAGCTCCGTCCCATAAGTATTCTCCCTTGCGCATCAAAGGTAATAGAGCGCGTGGTCTGCGACCAGCTCTCAGCATACCTGGAGGAAAATGGCATCCTACCTGAGCTACAGTCAGGCTTTCGCAAGGGTCGATCGACAGTTACTGCGTTGCTTGATGTAGTCGACAATATTCTACAGGCTCGGGATGTTGGGGAGAGTAGCATTCTCGTTCTTCTGGATTTTTCAAGAGCTTTTGACTGTATAAATGTGTCCTTACTTCTATCGAAGATGTCATATTACGGGTTTGATGTTTCTACAGTGAAGTGGTTTGATAGTTATCTCTCCGGCCGCGTGCAGACGGTGGCGTTGCGTAGGATGGATGGTAGCACTTTGCGGTCCGCTCTTTGCCCTGTGGAAAGAGGTGTGCCGCAAGGTTCAATACTGGGTCCCCTGCTTTTTATATTGTATAGTGCTGACATCACTTGCAATATAAGAGGCAGTAGATACCATCTTTACGCTGACGACCTCCAGTTATACCTTTCTAGCGCACCCACGGACATATCTGTTGCGATCAACACCATCAACGCAGACCTGGAACGTATTTCTACTTGGTCGGAAAAGAACTGCCTAGTCCTTAATCCGAACAAGTCGAAATATGTTGTATTTGGGTCAGAGCATCAAATCCGTAATACCATCAGTAACCTCGAGACTTTGACTACCAGTAAGATTGCAATCATGGGCGAACCAATAGAGAGGGTGGTAGAAGCAACTAACCTTGGCCTCCTTATGGACGGCAAGCTGCGCTTTGAGAACCACGTACTGAAAGTTGTGAGTAACTGCTTCTACCGCCTTAAAGTTCTTTACAATGTTCGCGATTACTTAAGTGTTGATTTGCGTGTTAACCTTTGTGAATCGCTGATATTGTCAAGATTAAACTATTGTGATGTTGTCTATGCTGGCTGCATTACTGGTCGTACAAAAAAGCTCATACAACGAGTGCAAAACGCATGCATTCGTTTCTGTTTCCGAGTCCCACCCCGCTCCCATATCACTCCCTACTTGAACGCCGCTGGTCTGCTGAACATGCCTGCACGCAGACGGCTTCACCTCGCCACTCTTCTCTTTGGCATAGTTCAATCTGGGGTCCCAGCATATTTGCTGAGTAGACTTGTATGGCCTAAGAGTGCGCGTAGGTGTAAGGCGATGATTCTGGTGCCAAAGCATCGGACCGCGGCGTTTCGAGGTAGCTTCAGGTTCGCGGCGTCCAAGTGTTGGAATGATCTCCCCCCACCTATCCAAGGAGCGTCTAGCAGGTATACCTTTAGGCGCCAGCTTAAGGGCTATTTGTTGACGCTCCAAAAATCCCAACCCTAACCCATCCAGCACTTTATTTAATTTGTATCCACTTTGTTTTATTAAACATCCCAACCGTTTCGCGTTTTTCACATGTCTCTCATCCCATTGTGCTTGTGTTACTTATTTTACTAGTATATTAATTATTTATGTATTTTGTGTATACGTTTGTATCGGCGGTATGTTGTGTTGCGTTCCGTGGGTCACGTACGGTGCTGTCTGAAAATCAGCGCTGTAGGTGTCTGTCTGACACCTCGGCATAATGCTGAGACAGCGACCGATTCACTGCCGCGAAGACACACACATTATGTGTAAATTGTATTGTATTTGTACTCCCTTTGTCTCTGTGTGTCTTTTGCGTAGTGAATAAATGTCTTCTTTCTTTCTTTCTTTCTTTCTTTAATTTAAACCATAACATTGAGAAATATATTCTTTGATTGCAAATATTATTTGTATGCAGAATGTAATGATAGTGAATAAAGCAAGAAAGGCTTGTCAAGATCGTAGCAAGTGGAAATCCGTGATTTCTGCCTATCCCTCCGGGAAATAGGCGTGATGTACATTTGTATGTATGTATGTATATTATTTGTAGTAAGGTAAATCTCCAATAACTGGCCACCCTTGAATAATCGGCCCCCTCATACTAAAAATTAACTCTATTCACGTATAATAGAATAGATATAGATAGTATGAGGTGGCCAGTTATTGACGATTTACCCTACTTGTTAGGAATATTCGAGAGAATTAAAGGTTTACTAAGCAGAAACGTCTGCTAACGAAGTTCTAAAGGACAACGCTCCCTAGGATGAAAAAAAAGTTGAAAATTTTGTTGAAAAAACTATTTTGCGTATTAATGTGTATTATTTCAAAAAAAGTGAGTACCTTTACATTTTGAGGAAAAGAAATGTGAATGGTGACCCAGATTTGAGCTGTATAGTAAAATGTATGCAGAAAAAAAAAAGTGGTCAGATTGAAATGAAAATAATATATGTCATAAGAATCGTTTCAAAAACAACTTGAAAAAAAATCTTACTGGTAAAAGTAGGAAGAATCTAATCACTTATTTTTTTTTCTTTTACATTTTACTATGAAGCTCAATTCTGGTTCAGTTAACAGTTTTCACAAAATATATTTTATTGAAAAACTAATCCTTACTTAAAAAGTTTTTGTACCTTCATTATTTTTAAACATACTTAAATACACAAAATAGTTTTTTTTTATTCAAAATATTCAGTTCTTTTTTTCCATACTAGGTGTGCGGTGTTTTTTCGATCAGAATAAAAAAAATCGCCAGTAGCCTTTTCAGGTTTGCGTAGGCAACAAGGAACCCTTATAGTTTCGCCATGTCCGTATGTCCGTCTGCGGCTTAGCTCAGTCACCCTTACTACTAGAAAGTTATAAGATTAGAATTGAAGACTTTATTCTATTGCACTTCGAAGAATCGAGATTAGACTGTAAAAATTAGAGTTCAATTTTAATAATAATGAAAAAAAAGTTCCGTCTTAATTATTTTAGTTATTTTGTGAAAGCTGCACAGAATAATGAGAAGTCGCAGAAGTTCACTTAGAAATGATTAATACTTATACAATACCTACTTGCAATTTTATTATAATGTTGTCGTAAATGGTTGTATTTTTTTACTATTGTGTTAGCCGTCCATACTGACTTTAATATAAAACAATAAGTACCTACTTTATAAAGGACTTAACGTCGAAAATTTATAACATTTCGACTGAAAATTTTATTCTTTGACACTTCGAATAATCGAGATTATACTGTATTAATAAAAGTTCGCTGTCAGTTATATTATAATGTGAAAAAAGTTACAATTAATTTTTTTGACTGTTATTGTAATAAAAATATACGAGCTATTCACAACTATTTTTATTATTTCTGTTTATCCTGGTTCCTATTGTCATATCTTGTCCAGTCCTATTCGCCGTCATGTATTATACTTACCCCACCATATTATACGGTCATTACGCCGGTTACGTGACCAACTTCGGTTTACGACCACCTTAAGGACTAGTTTTTTTTTCTTCAATTAAAGATATAATAACATTTAAACAGGCTGTAAAAATGCCTCGGTACGTACGCAATTTTTAAAGCAGATATTAGGCAGCAATCTACTTAAAAAACGAGAAAATATCCTCTCGGTTCACCATTTATTACTCCCGAGTGGTCGCAAACCGGCACACTAAATTAAGTGGTCGCTAACCGGTGAAATTACCCTACATCCTAAATATACAATTTCATCTAAGGTAAATTGAGTTTAACTATAGCTTACTGCTGACCACGTCGCAAAAAAATACATGTAGGTTATTTGTTAGTAGGTATTTATGCAGCTGGCTTAAAGGAGTAACAAAACATGGAAGAGTGGTCATTTGTATAAGGGGCGATCCCTAAAATATTGTTAAATTATGTGTATAACGCGATAACCAGTTCGACGAAACCGCGGGCAATCCCTAGTATAGTTGGTAATAAATAAGGATACATTTCTTCTTTGTATTTCCATTAACGTACGTATAACAAAATAACATGTGTTTTGCCATTGATATTTATTCTTTGTGGATTTTTTTATGGATCGTGGACGCAATCAAGGGCACTCCTCTACCGTTGCGTTGATCGCTGCCTGCTGCCACAGCGCACAGCGCGGCGCGCGCATACATGCCGCGCTTTTTAAATGTATTCATTTACGCGCGGAGTACTTAGGTATCAATATTTAGTGTCGCCGTAAGTTTATTTTTCTTAACTTTTGTTTGGTAACTGATATCATTGTCATGATCGTTTACTATTAACTCTACAAACTTTAATTCAATATTGGCTATACTGTTTAACCGGAAATCAATATCTAGACAAGCCGATTGTCTACATTTCTAACTTTTTTCCAATATGTTAAGTGGATCGACAATATCGTAACTTTGCAATATCAGCTACTCTAATTCTTTATTTACAAAATTATTTGCATTTTTACGTTCACCAGGATGCAGAAGTCCCAGATTTCTAAAAACAGAATATCGTATATAAATTAAAGTGTTATTGGATATGTTACAGTTTTTTGTAACTTTAATTCTATATTGACATAGTTATTGGCAAAAACTAAAATATTTCAATATAGCCGAAAGCTCCACCTACAATTTTCTAACTTTTTACATAAGTATTATTTAACATGCCTCCAACGACATATCAAAAAAGAAAAAACTTTAATGTTGTAATAACCCATTTTTGTTCAACCGCTGGTCTAATATGCGTCATAGAGCTGTCACACTCAGTCTAAGAAGAAGTGTGTGTGCAATATGACGCACGCGCTTGTTGAACGTGAAAGCGCACTGGTGTGGACTGTGGACACACCACATAGTAGGTGCTCCATTGAAATCAGTTCTACGCGACACATGCGCGCCATGATGCACCGCCTTGTCCACCGAAGTCCATTTTTAACCCCCGACGCAAAGAGAGGGGTGTTATAACTATAAGTCTAACGTGTCTGTGTATCTGTCTGTGGTATCGTAGCTCCCAAACGGATGGACCGATTTTAATGCGGTTTTTAATGTCATAGATAATTTTATCCCGAGTGTTTAAACTTAGCCATGTTTCATGAAAATCTGTTCAGCCGTTTTTGAGATATTAGACTTTGAAACTTTTCCCAGGGTGCTGTCCAACCACGCAATTCCACCGTTTTAATTGGGTTCGTCCTATTAAAGCAACTGTCTGGGATAAAAAAAAGCATTGTATAGTCTGGGTCGTCCCAAGAAAATTAACAGCTCAGTTGCGTTTCGGAGGTCAGACTTTAACTGGTTTTCCTATACCCTGTAGCGATGCGTGTTGGGAATGCTGGTAGATTTAGTGCCAGTGGTAAGTAGTAGTAGCCCGCGAGCTAGCAACAGACTTTTGTGACCAATAAACCCCCGTGCGATAACTTGTGAGAAGGTTAAGATTGTTGTACCATGAAGCTCCGTGGAAGTCAGCTGCGGCTCCGTTGGTGGATTGACCAGCAGCAGCCACCCAAATACGTAAAAAAAAATATATAATTTTGCGATTTACCCCCGATTCATTTTATCATCAAATGATAGTTATAGGTTTAGTGGTAGTAGTACTCTAGTACTATTACCACTACCACGTGAGATTGACCTCACACGTAAGGTCAATCTCCCGGCGATTACAGACGGAAGAGAAAGAAAGAAAGAAAGAAGACATTTATTCACTACGCAAAAGACACACAGAGACAAAGAGAGTACAAATACAATACATTACACATAATGTGTGTCTTCGCGGCAGTGAATCGGTCGCTGTCTCAGCATTATGCCGAGGTATCAGACAGACACCTACAGCGCTGATTTTCAGACAGCACCGTACGTGACCCACGGAACGCAACACAACATACTGCCGATACAAACGTATACACATAATAAATAAATAATTAATATACTAAATTTGTAAAATAAGTAACACAAGCACAATGGGATGAGAGACAATGTGAAAAACGCGAAACGGTTGGGATGTTTAATAAAATAAAATGGATAAAAATTTAATAAAGTGCTGGATGGGTTAGGGTTGGGATTTTTGGAGCGTCAACAAATAGCCCTTAAGCTGGGGCCTAAAGGTATACCTGCTAGACGCTCCTTGGATAGGTGGGGGGAGAACCTAAAGCGGAAGGGTTGGAAGTTCCGATAGGTCACTTTCGCAAAACTGGTCTAGTCGTAATTCTTCTTGGTATTAGTACTAACTAGTCTTCTCTGATCTGTGGTATTCGGTATTGGGCGAAATAGTATGTAAAGGCTCAATAAACACCGTATCTGTTTCATGGAGTCATCTCAATACAATACAGTTCAATTTAGGTTACGAAAAAGAGACATTTTAACAACAGCCTTGCATTCGTAAAAAGGCGTGAATCTGCCATTATTGCAATCACTAAAAGAAAAACAATTTTTCTAATTAGAGTAATTAGTAAATACATATACAGCATTTTAGGGGCTAAATTTGTAGCAACATATACCTACTGAAATTACCAATTACGAAATTGAAAAAAGCTGTTCTATAGAAAGCTTCGAGAACTCATGTATCATATATTCATGTAGCCCACCAATAAATTATTTACACAGTTTAACTGTTATTTATTTTATATCCAGATAACACTATCTGTTTAAAATACCAGTCAAAACGTGTTAACATCAATGATTATTTTATCAAAAATCCGTCCCTTTAATGGTTTTACTATATACAAAATGATAACACTAAAAGGATTCCGTATCACCACAACAAAACAACAATAGTTTAAACTGGTAGTTAAAGATAACTACAAGGATAACTGCATACCGCATCTATGCAGAGTGGACTATCAAAATGGGTCATTGAGGCGAAATCAGAGACTATAATATATATATATTAGGGGACTATCTTACACAAATCGACCTAGTCCCAAACTAAGCAAAGCTTGTACTATGGGTACTAGACGACGATATACTTATATAGATAAATAAATACTTAAATACATAGAAAACATCCATGGCTCAGGAACAAATATTCGTGCTCATCACAGAAATAAATGCCCTTAGCGGGATTCGAACCCAGGACCTCTTGCTTCGTAGGCAGGGTACACAGGGCACTACCAACTAAGCTAAAGCGGTCGTCAAATAAGAAATAACACATTGGACATTTTGTACTTCCGAACCACGACATCTATTGAATAAACGAAAGCTGCCTGCTACACAGAGCACATGCGAAGAAAAAATATAGCTTACCCCTACGTAGTTGCATACTCCACTAGGGTGGTACTAAGTAAGCAAAGCAAGTAGGTAAGTAAGTCAGGTAAAAATACAGACAAAATAGATTAAATCGGTACAAAGGTGAACTTGTCCCTGTAAGGAATCTCTTCCAAGTTCTGTAAGTTAGAGCGTCGTAGGTATAGGCACATCTTGAAAATGCCTATTATATATTTCTTCTGCCGATGCCCGACACCTATACTATTACGCCACACGCTCTTGACCGTCGTTTTTCCAAACTTCGATTATCGTAGATAATGAACTAACCGCGTTGTGGGAGACGCCCCACCCGGCGTCTCGCCACTCAGCCACAGTACCTTTACCGTTGCCCGCGAAAAAACGCGTCCGTCGATTTAAAAAGTATCGTTTTATTTTTAAATTGCGTAGATTATAAATAGTGGATGCGCACCGCGTGAAGCGCTGTGCGAGACGCGACTTCGAGACATGTACCGGTTAGTGCATTTCTTTTATTGTTGATAGTTCCCGAACGCAAGTTCATGGTTATTTGGCGGGAAAAAATATCTATGGTTACACGACGTTTAAAATTGGTTTTTTGTGTTTATTATTATTTAAGTATTTGTAGAAAATTGTGTAGGTAGGTACCCGAATGACAACATGTTTGTTGTGATGATTTGTTTTCATTAGAAGTTCGCAGTGGTGACTTTGTGTACTTCACTTTTAGAAGAAGAAACTATTTTATCAAAAAAAAAACTCGTATTAAATTAATAGATTTTGTTTATACCGAAACAACTTATTTCATTAAATATTTTTGTTTCGTGTCAATTTAACGTGGAAGTTACCACGATCAAATTTTAAACGATGTGAAACAAAAAAAAATATATATAATGGAAAAATAATCCAACATCGCCTGAAACCCAGGGCAAGACTCGAATAAACACGTGTTTATAGATTTGGTTTACATAAGACTAAACCACGTCTTTTAGCAAAATATAAGTTAAGTACTAAATATGTCTCGTGTCAATTTATCTCAACATTTTTTTCTCTACCGTCCTAATAATAAAACTAAAAGATTAGGTACAGTTTAACAGGCAAACTGCACGCAAGCTAGCGGCTAGCACGTGCAATAAAGGTCGCAATAATTAATTTAATATACAGGAAGAAACCTAGTCGTAAACATATTTTTTTGTTTCTATCGCAGTATTTTAAGGCAAATTCATTGCATTAACTATAGAAGGAAACAATTAAACTTTATTGATAATAATTTTAAATAGCAAAAACAACAACCCTACCCCACCCTATTCGACAAGACTTGTACGGTGGTGGGTACTATCACGCGACGGCGCGCGAGCTCTCTCGATTTTTCTCGCACTATCCGTCTCTCTCTTATTAGAACACCTAGAACAAGAGGTGTGAGATTAATAGTGCGCGAAAAATCGAGGGTATGTCTTGGCCGTCCCATTATAGACGTGCTGGGGATCGTCCTAACCTAATACAATGCGACTACGCGATTAACGCAAGTTCGCGCGAATATTAATCGCGCGAACGCGCGATCAAACATATTGGACAAAAATAGGTGTCCTAATTCCTAATTGACAATCGCGCGAACTTGCGATGTCATTTAGGACACCTATTCGAGTTTAATATGTTTGATCGCGCGTTCTCGCGATTAATATTTTGCGCTAACTTGCGTTAATCGCGTAGTCGCGTTGAATTAGGACGATCCCTTGGTCTTAACGTAGCAATTGGGGTGACCATGAGACTCAGCAAATTTAAACCTTTTTTTAAATAACGAATTAACAAAAAACGTTTTCATATCACGCCTGTTGTTACGTCCACGTGTTTAAACTAAAGTTAAACAGTAGGAAACACATATTTCTGATCACGACTTAGGATTCACCCTGGATAAAAAATATGCACCTATACGCTACCTTATATAAAGAAAAAGAAAGAAAGAAAGAAGACATTTATTCACTACACAAAAGACACACAGAGACAAAGGGAGTAGAGATACAATACAATTGACACTTAATGTGTGTGTGTGTATATCGCAAGTATAAAAGCCATTATTGTTCGGATTCACCATACATACTTCGTTGATTGGTCTATAATGTATAAGTTAAGTGTATGGGTTCGTATTGTTCATAATCATAATTAACTGTGTGTTCACACGAAACTACAACAGGCCGGACGTAGGAAGACGGAAGTATTTGTTATTTTTATGATTCCAACAAACTATAATCCAAAAATCTTTCACGCAGCTTCGCCCATGTGGACTGACCAATGGTTTGTTGGAATCCTCATCAGAGGCGTCTCTAGCGACGACCAAATGTCTCAGAATCACCTTTCTTGATGTATTGACGGAACTCCTCAAATATTATACATAGGTACAGCGATTTGTTTTTTTTCTGTAATAAGCAATGTTCATGTGGTATAGTCGAAAGGAAATGTGGGAATGTTCATGTGGCGTGGCGAAGTACTGAATAGAAGTCGGTAAAAATAAAAACTTTGTTTTTAAAGTAAATTATAAAATACAGGCGTGAGCTTTGGTATGTACTTTTTATGTAATAATAATAATAAATAATTTAATTCAGGCATCTAAGGCATAACAAACAGCAAACAACATATATCTAACATAAACAAATACTATGTATGATGTTCTTTCGTTCACGAATCGTGTCACATTTCAAAACCCCGACACGGTAAAGTTAACTATCCGCTTAGCGAGATAACTTGGAACAGAACAATATTTCCTGCGTGTAACAGGCATTGTGTTCAATGTCTACGCACAATGCACGCTTTTTGTTTTGTACAATTGTCTACGGTTTGTGGCAAAAACGGTCGTTTGAAACTACTTAAGTTAGGTTTAAGTCGTAAATCAATGTAGAAGGGGCTCGTAATCATATAGTTACCTATATCATTTGATCCGTTAAAATATTATATAAAATATGTGGACTAAGTGGTTACCAACTTTCCTGGTTAACTGTGTGCATTTTAAGGGTTCCGTAGACAACAAGGAACCCTTATAGTTTCGCCATCTCCGTCTCTCCGTCCTCGGCTTAACTCAGTAACCATTACTACTAGAAAACTATAATTCGGCATGGGTATATAAAACAATCACACCGACAAAACAGTACAATAAAATCTCGAAAAAATTTACACCCAAAGTGGTAAAAGGTGTTTTTCGGCCTTTAGTTATAAAATGGCAAACACAACACAATACAATACAAATATTCTTTATTGCTCACCAGACATATACGTAGTAGATAACAGAAAAATAGAGGTAAATTAAACATAAACAATGGTAAACAACAGGCGGTCTTATCGCTAAAAAGCGCTCTCTTCCAGACAACTCTTGGGCGGTGGAGATGATGCAAGAAAAGATATGATTTGAGTAGGTGAAAACAGAAAAACAGAATATAAGAACAACTTAACTATAAGAAAGACTATACACTTACATAAATACATATATAGAGGTATATATATATATAAACCTACATACACAAACAATAACTAAATGTCATAGAAACAGTATCATGCACAGACTGTAAGAGTCGAAAACAAACGGCACACACCAAGTAGGAATGACTGGTTACGGAAGAGAAAAATATTAATCCTTAAGTTTAGTTTTAAAAATGGGAAGAGACTACGTTTAATTTCAATAGGCAAAGAATTCCACAATCGAACAGCTCGGAAAGTAAAAGAATTGTTGTAAAATTTCGAGTTTGATGGGGGAACACTCAGAAGCAACTTCTGAGCAGACCTAGCAGAAGAAAGAAATTTAAAGCGTTCCTTGAGATAGCGAGGAGTTGCAGCGTTAAAAAGAACCACCTTTAGGCCCGCAGATATTTATGCACGCTATGTTGTCGCCGATATTCATGCTGTTGACTGTCGGAGGTACGCTGTCATGTTTTTACATAACACGGGAGCATTCATCGTAAAACATCTAATAAGAAAAAGTTAAGAGGCTCCCATACGCCAATGACCTTCGATCTGAATCCCTTAGTTTTCTAATGTTTTTTGTAGCTTATTATATTAACAACAACGGCTTTAAGCAATATAGTATCCCATATTTACTTCAAACTTCATTGTTTTCGAGATATTTGGCATCAAAGTTGAACAATTTTAGGCCAAAAAACTGGTTTTCTGGCCAAAATTTTTGTGTTAATTGGTTTAAAATTAAAACCCTCTGCCAGTTTTTAGAGACGTCATAGACGAACCCAAATTTGTAGATTTCGTATATGTTAGATCTTTCACGTCAATAGAGATGCGAAATAAGTGTTTTTTTAGACAATGTTTAAAAAAATCATACAAAATTAAGTATTAATTTGTTTCAAAATCCGGTCTGTCAAAATGGAGATAAAAGATTGAAGAACCGATAGCCGTTTGATTTATGATTCTATCTGTAGTGCAAAAGTAGTAGATACGATTCAAAACTTGTCAAAAATCGATGAAAACCTCGGGTAGCCCCTTAATAGTTTCGAGTGGACGGAAAGTCGTTAATCTCTAGTTTTTCATATCCGCTTGCACGTTAGTTAATTAATGAACGGAAGAAGTTAATTAATGTCCTCAAAATAAAACGCTCAGTATAGTACCTTGTCATTCACTGATTGTAGCAGTGTTGTGTTGGATATTATTGAGCTTCGGTCTGTCTAATAGAGCTTTCATCATTGTCGTAGCGACTTTCCCGGTGTTGTGCCTCCTAATCCCAAGATTCAGCGTAGGCACTAGTTTTACGAAAGCGACTGCCATCCGACCTTCCATCCCCGAGGGAATACTAAACCTTGTTTTGGGACTAGACTGGTTTTCTCACGATGTTTTCCTTTACCGAAAAGCCACTGTTAAATATCAAATGATATTTCGTACATAAGTTTTTTGAAATAACCCAGTGGTAGGTACTAGCTGGGTTTGATCCAGAGTGATCGTCGTGTGCTACCGTTTGGCGAAACTATAAGGGTTCCTTGTTGACTACGGAACCCTAAAAATGACCGGTAATTATTATTTATCATCAGGAAAAATAAATATTTTTTTATTTGTCAGTTATGTTAAGTGCGAAACATATCGAGCGATATTTCACCTCATGACGTGAGTTACCCGTTCTTTTAAATTGGTATGTGACTAACTGAAACTTGCGAGAGTTTCCTAATTAATCCTCGGGTTGTTCTCATAAAAGTGGCATCGGCAGGGTAAAGTAAATGAAAAAAAAAAAATGTTTTTTTTTTACTTTTTAGATTTAATTATGTTTTTGAGTGCATCAATGATACCAAATTTGTGGAAGGGAACGAAATAGTCGTAAAAACGTAGAACTTATGGCGAGATGAAATTTCAGAGATACAGGAGAAAGTGACAATAGACAGGGTAGTAGGGAAAATGTGGCAGGTTAAAGAGAGTTTGAATAAAAAAACAAGTTTACCAATAACAATTCAACTGTTTTATTGAACTTAAACTTAATATATACGACCATCATGATTTTACGCCCTAACAGCCTCATGTTATGATTCAAACAACTTTCTTTAAGTAGAAACAAAAAGGACATTAATAAAATTGTTAAACAATAATCAACTTTTTTTTTAATAACAGTCTAAATATAATCACAGTCTTGTAAAATAACAAAACATATATAATAATTACAACTCGATTATCCTTTTCAATTAAATTATAATAATAAACAGCTGGCTTTAGTTTTTGTATTACTATTACAATTTTAATCAAAGTCAACGTAAAATAATAAGTATTGTTATAACTTTAAAGTAATATTTAATGTCTTCTTCTATTCATAATAAATAAAACTCCTACGTAATACTGATCAACGCAATAATTAAATATCAATTCCTAACAATCAAAAGATATTGAATTCTGAATCGTCACTCTCACTATCTAAATTATGTCTTGTGCGACTGCTTAGTGGAGATTCAGTTTGGTTTTCCGGATCTTCGGTTAATATATTGTCCAATACAGTACGTTTTAACACATAAGACAGTTCTATCTCAGAAAGTGCAGAAAAAATACTGACTCTTTCGAGATTTGCGACTAGTTCACTGGCATCACTGCTTTCAGAAACGTTGTCATTGTCACTTTCTCTAACGAAATGAGAACCACTGGCATCACTGCTTTCAGGAACGTTGTCATTGTCTCTTTCTCTAACGAAATGAGAACCACTGGCATCACTGCTTTCAGAAATGTTGTCATTGTCACTTTCTCTAACGAAATGAGAACCACTGGCATCACTGCTTTCAGGAACGTTGTCATTGTCTCTTTCTCTAACGAAATGAGAACCACTGGCATCACTGCTTTCAGGAACGTTGTCATTGTCTCTTTCTCTAACGAAATGAGAACCACTGGCATCACTGCTTTCAGAAATGTTGTCATTGTCACTTTCTCTAACGAAATGAGAACCACTGGCATCACTGCTTTCAGAAATGTTGTCATTGTCACTTTCTCTAACGAAATTAGAACCACTGGCATCACTGCTTTCAGAAATGTTGTCATTGTCACTTTCTCTAACGAAATTAGAACCACTGGCATCACTGCTTTCAGAAATGTTGTCATTGTCACTTTCTCTAACGAAATGAGAACCACTGGCATCACTGCTTTCAGGAACGTTGTCATTGTCTCTTTCTCTAACGAAATGAGAACCACTGGCATCACTGCTTTCAGAAATGTTGTCATTGTCACTTTCTCTAACGAAATGAGAACCACTGGCATCACTGCTTTCAGAAATGTTGTCATTGTCACTTTCTCTAACGAAATGAGAACCACTGGCATCACTGCTTTCAGAAATGTTGTCATTGTCACTTTCTCTAACGAAATGAGAACCACTGGCATCACTGCTTTCAGAAATGTTGTCATTGTCACTTTCTCTAACGAAATGAGAACCACTGGCATCACTGCTTTCAGAAATGTTGTCATTGTCACTTTCTCTAACGAAATGAGAACCACTGGCATCACTGCTTTCAGAAATGTTGTCATTGTCACTTTCTCTAACGAAATTAGAACCACTGGCATCACTGCTTTCAGAAATGTTGTCATTGTCACTTTCTCTAACGAAATGAGAACCACTGGCATCACTGCTTTCAGAAATGTTGTCATTGTCACTTTCTCTAACGAAATTAGAACCACTGGCATCACTGCTTTCAGAAATGTTGTCATTGTCACTTTCTCTAACGAAATGAGAACCACTGGCATCACTGCTTTCAGAAATGTTGTCATTGTCACCTTCTCTGACAAAATGAAAACCAAGATTGTACCATGTTGGCATAATGATGCTTTTGCTAAACAGGTTTCTTCAGTACAACTTACTCTTCTGAGAGCAACAGATGATTTTTCATGTTCCCAAACTGCTTGATGAACTTGTAGAGTTCCCTTAAAGGTCTTTAAATTTGTTGGTAAAAGCGAATCTTTTGCAAGAATGTCATCGTCTGTAACGGTTCAGAGTAGGTACGTAAACCGTATTCTTAGTCCAAGTCCAAGCCGAACCAAACCTACTATAGTAATTCAAATATATTCAATTATTTATAATCATAAGCTTTTAATATGCGAATAAGTTTTTGTCAAAAGAAATATTTTTGATTCAAGCTTTTATCGCCAATATATGCATTGTCATTCAAACTAAGCGTGTAAATCAGCTCCATCGGTTGAAGATTTTTACTTCAATTTGAGTTGCAAGATTTGACCCAAACATACAAACAAACATACAGACATACATACATTGCAAGTTAGTACAAACCTTGTAAAAATAGCTTTTTTTACTTTATCTTGCCATAAGAAACATTATCCTGGACATGTATCTCTTTATCCTGTCAACAGTCACTTTACCCTGCAGAATGATTGCAGGATAAAGTTACACAGGGTGTAGAGAAAAGCCGATTAACTAGATATTATCTCCGAAACTGTTAATAATACAACTGTCATATTTCTAGTATAAATAGTTATACCTTAATACAATATTAAAATGGTATTGGTAAAAAAACTGCCGTATTAATATTTTAAAATAATCATGCCAGAATAAAGTGTACATACCTGTTACAAACTCCGAACGTCACACTTCGAAAACTTGTCGCCTCAAGACCGCGGCACCTCACGCACAAGCCTTCACACCGGCTGCTAGAACCATACTGACTCCGTGTTTTGCGTGTATTAGGGTCTCAATAAGACTTTACTATGTTGAGTGAGGTTCAATGCCGCGAACGCACAGGATATAGAGAAAATATCGCTGGACAAATTTCGAACGTGAATATTTGTGTTAAAAAGTAATCTTACATCCTGTGCAACGTATATTTAATAATTTAATAGTCTAGTTTCTATAAAAAACTATGTTTTATTATCATAGAACTGTATTTCAATAATATAAAGAGCTAAAACTGGAGCAGTGTCGAGTTTGGACAAGGCAGGGCACAGTGAAAAACGGTATTCTTTTTTTTTTTTTTACAAAAGTATTATATTTCTAGAGAAATAATGTTTTGGCCTCGATATGTCATGTTAGTGTCTATCTATGAAAATTTTAATTATATGTGAAAAATATATATTTGGCATACTTTCTATTCAAAAACGTGATGGCAGGGTACGATGCCACTATTTTGAGAATTACCCCCTCCTGAGACACATGGAGCTAATAAGAACCGAGTTCAACGACTCGTCGGCAATCTGCGACCAACCTGCATTACATCCACCTAGTAATACAATTAAAATAATCAGTCATCACTGTGACAGCGCAACAATATAATTGCCGTCCTGCATTGTGCACACTTCCTAGTAATCCGGTGATAGATCTTGCTAGACACTTGAAATAACGGCCGACTAAATGTTTTTCTCAAACATGGAATGAAATATTGACGTTCTTCATTTTGGGCTTCGAAGTGTCACGTTTCGGGCGCAACGAGACGAGAGACCCGTAATGGCATTTCATACAAAATTGGAGGCCTAGGCCTGCAAGATGGTCTTTTTAGGGTTCCGTAGCCAAATGGCAAAAAAACGGAACCCTTATAGATTCGTCATGTCTGTCTGTCTGTCTGTCTGTCTGTCCGTCCGTATATATGTCACAGGCATTTTACTCGAAAACTATAAGGTGTATTTGAATACAATTTTCAGGATAGGTGTATTTTGTTACCCGCTACATAGTTTTGTAACTAAATTACTAAAAAAAATTTTTTTTAGGGGTGCACTCCATACATAACACTGAAAGTCAATTTTTTTTTTTCATTGCAAGCCCACGTGTGGAACATCAATCGATAGGCCTTTCAAAATAAATATAAGGTTTCTCAGCAATTTTTTTGATTAAGTGAATAGAGTCGGAGATAATCTCCTCGAGTCACTAAAATTGTGTCCCCCCCCCCTCTAGTTTTTGAACCGTGTTTTTAAAAATATGAAAAAAATCATGCTCAAAAATCAATCAATCAATCAATCATGCATGGCTTATTAAATTCTCTCAGCGAAAATTGTTTTGAATAAGATCGGTTCAAAGGTTTTTGAGATATTTCTAAAAAACTGCCTTCCTTAAAGAAAAGGACGTAAGTGTCATAAGATTTCAGTAACGATACGACCTTTTTAATAGGCACGGAACCCTCGATGTGCGTGGTCCGACACGCACTTGGCCGCTTTTTTTTTAAATTTCCATTCCACAATTTGTGGCACAAGATCACGGCGTTCAGCCATGAAAATTCAAGTTTGATTTCTTGGAGTTTTTTTTAATTTATTTCATTGCATGTTTGAGAAAAGCACTATACATACCTCGGCGTCAAAAGGGGTTGCCGGCCTCATAACTATCCGACCTCGCTACGCTCGGCCCTTACTTCCCGGCCTCTGTAGTAATGTACTATTTTCGTTCCTTGCAATTAGATGCTTATCTAAAATCGGGTTCGTGTCCTCTAAGACCAAAACGTATCTCTTATAGTTTCAGATTTTCCTTATAAGTACCCCTTTTGTATTATACGAGTACACCCTGTATGCTTGTAATGTTAAGAGATGCCCGCACAAATCAATCTAAAGGCTTAGGACATTTGGTAGCATACCGTGGTTCTAAAATCCATGGAGTCACCGAATGTGAAATTTTCGAAGTGAACTTCAAAGTATGAAGTTTATATTAAAGGCTTTAGGACTTTTTGAAACATATCATGCTTCTATATTCTATGGAATTTTTAGTTGTAAAATAATATATAATAAAGATAAAAGGACATTTAATAAAAATAGTATAATGTAATATATTAACAATGCATTTTATAACGGTGATATAAAAATTAAACCTAGAAAATATAACGTTAATTTCAACAGACGAAACGTGATCGGTCGAAACGTCGCTAAGCTTTACTCAACAAATCAAACTTAAACTGAAGCTTCCAGGGGGCGTTCATACTGCCAGTTTTTTTTTTGGTGACTTTGGCTTTTCACGTGCTTCTCTACGTTAAACTTTATTAATTTCAAATTAGTATCACACGCCGAACAATATATTGTGTGACTTAAAAAATGAAAAAAAATTATAAAAATAATAAAAACAAACAAAATGCATATTTGGAATCGCAATGCGGTACCGAATATGCCCTTGCTCGGTTTACACCCCATTTTTGATACACCCTGTAGTTAACGTCGACTGTACATAGATACAGCGTGCTTAGGTAGGATGCATTTAATTTTACATGGTAAGTAATATATCACTGATTTCTGATTACTAATAATTATTATAGATTTGGGGGTCCAATTAAGGGAGGCGCTCTCATGCGATAAGTATTCGTTCGATACTCCAGGCAAAATACGGTTTTGAAAAACATTAATTTATAATAGCGTTTTTTTTGTCAAGTCAAGAATCTGACAAACTTTCCACCCGGAAGTAATTATGTAGATTTAAATGAAGCATGCATTATCTTTTTTTGTACGATTTGTCTTGAATATTATAGAGCAAATGTAAATGAACCAAAATAAAGACAAACACATTCATTAATATTTTTACTGACTTTTTAGAAGCCAGTTAACTTATCATTTTTTCGATGTCTGAAATTTTGTCGGATTTTGTCGCTGGGTAACTATGTAATTGATAATATATCCGTTATACATAAAAATAAGCTATTATAAATTATTTCCAAAATTGTCATTTTTTCCATACAAGTTGTCAGTTCATTGCCTGGACTACGAGTGGTAACGGTTACCAGCCGCGGAAGCGCATATGCGTGCAGCCATGCGTCTTGTGTAAGTAATATTGCATTGCATCGTATTAAGTAATTAATTCCGATACATTTTTGGCCGTCATCACGTAATTTTACACTGTACAGAACGCAAGCGAAGTCGAAGGTAAAATATAGCCTTTGTCTCTCACGATAGTCCAGTGTACTACCTATACTGGTGAAAATTATAATATGCTTTGGTTTAGCCAGCCGTCAACACAAATCTTCAAATAATGGAGGGTCGGTAACACACTTGTGTGTGTGTGTGTGTGTGTGTGTGTGTCTGCATACCGTCAGGCAAGCCAGGTCGTTTGCTTCAGGCAAGCCGTCGTGGTATAAAAAAAAATACTCCCAAACTGAATGAGTTCCGTTCTTGCACCAAAGAACGGAAGTTATAATAACGTCCCTGCGAAATTCCTACCTACTCTCTCCTATGTATATTATCTTCAGTGCCAGTCTCAAAAAGTGATAAGGCGCTAGTCCATCGCCCGCAACGTACTTCAACCCTATTCCCGTATTCGACTCTTACGATACCACGAGAAAAATGGCTGTGGTGCTATTTTAGCCCGACACCACACGGGATTATTACGACCAAAACTGCCTAAATACTTCCTAAATTGAAAAACGTTCTAAACTAATGAAAAAGGTCGCGTAAAGGCAAGTTAGTTTCTATTGTTCTATGTTAAGTTGTTCAATTACTTTGACGATTGTTGACAGTTGGCAAGGCTGCAGTCGGCAAACACCTCTGACCGTCGAACAATACTAATGGGCTTGGTTATATAGAGTCGGTTAGAGCAACAAACATTTGTTATTTTAATGAGGAGATCGGTTACACGATTTGTGTTGTTGCGTTTGTAAAATTGTAATTAGGTACCTACTTTATCTATGATTTTTCCTTTAGTGTGCATTTTGCCACTGTAAAATATATTTAGGTACTAGAGATTGAAACAGTGAGTACAATTGTACCTAAATCTTAAGAACTATTTATATAATCTGTGCCTATAAAATTTTACAACCTTATTTTAAGTCTCCTGCGTTACTTTCAAATTAATTCTAAACTAACTATGTACTAATTTCGTATGTTCATTAGTTTCTACCCTACCGCATTGAATGGAAATTGTAATGGTAGGTATTGTGGCTTTAAATAAAGGAAATATTAAAATAAATGAATAAATCAAATCGTTTAAAATATGATCGGGGTAACTTCCTCGTTAAAAATAACACGAAACACGTGAAAATATTTAATAAATAATTTGTTTCGTTAAGAAAGTAAAAAAGATACTCTGTTCAGTAAACCAATTAATATGTTTACATATTTTCCCTAGGGGCTAAATGTACTACTTTAGCCCCGCTATCTAAGCCTAATATGACACACTTTTCTAGCATGAGAAGTGAAAAATCTATAGCATCCCGTAACTGCTGGTGAATTCCACCGTAACAAAAACAATTGAATACCAATCTAGCGAGATAAAGCATTCGCTCGTAGGTATTAGAATTAATTAAACTAGCAGGTTATAATTAAGTGCGAGAGGGACGAAAGGTTTTATGTCCGACTTAAACGCGATCATGCTGGCTAGGCTTCTCTAACAAACATAACAAGTTTGTCTCTTTGAGTTCCCAGAATATTATGGGTATAAAAGTTGATTGGCTACGTCAATCTACAAATTAATGAATAAGTAAGTACCTAACCCGATGTCACATTTAAATCCGCATAAGTCGTGACCATAAGACATTTACTTAGGTGACATACGATGTGTTATATAACTTACTAAGAATCCTTTGTACATTTCGTGTGTGGGTGTGCTCATATTGTATTACTCAAACACAAGTTTGGTGGAAGACGGTCAGGGTCCCCCAATATTTGCGGCCGACATTTTTACCGAACTGCGTAATTGTTTGAGCCCACAAATAATAAACAGAGAAAATGTCTTCTATTCTATGCGAGTTCTTATTATAATGTACCTATAGCTACTGACAGTGATTTAGGCTATTCAATAGTCTATTCTGTCTACGGCATTAAAAGGTTCTGGAGTATAAATACGCTTTATTTTGACACAGGCCATAACTACTTACTCGTACATCGGGAGTATTATTATGTCTCTTAGGTATAACTTCTCATCCAGCTTGCCAATGCCCCTTTTATAACCGACTTCAAAAAAAGGAGGAGGTTCTCAATTCGGTAGTTTTTTTTTTTAGTATCATTTTTTTTTTCAGTGTTTGTTTCCTCAGAACTCCGTCATTGATGAGCCGATACGTAATTTTTTTTTTGTTTTTTTTTTCAGGTGGGTCCCATTTTTTTCAAAAAATCAGTTGGATGATGGGATCCATGAGGAACTCCTCAATTAAATTAGGCACGCGTGTAGTGATTTTGGTATTTTCTATTATAACTCGTGTATTTACACCCGGAAATCATAAATTTGGTGGAGTGGAACTGATGATGAAGACCACAGATGACATAAAAGTACAACAGTATATCACAGATTCTGATAAGATTCCGTTGAAATAGCAACTAATGAAGTGCCAAAGGTGATCCTTGCGGAATCGACGGAAGTCCTCAAATATTATCGGGCCACATAGGTACAGCGATTGGGTTTTTTTCTCTAATAATCAACGCATTTGCTCTCGGAAATTAGTTCATGTGGTAAATTGGAAAAGAAATGTGGAAATGTTCTCGTGGCTTGGCGGAGTACTAACTTGAAGTCGGTTAAAACTTTGAGTACTTTGTGTGTTTGAGCTTGGCGGCATTTTCAGCCGCCGAACCAGCTGACTTAATTGTGTGCCTTAGATGGGACACCGCAAAAGAGCTTACACAAGTGGCATGCCATAGAAGTCACCGCCCTCTCTGCCAAGGAACCAACGTCAACCCGTCCGGTCTTTTCCCGTCAGTCCGAGACAGACCCGGGGGCTCCAGGATGCACGGTACGTTGGCCGACACCATAGCCCGACGCACAATCTCGTTGATAGAATGGTGTCTAGGCAACCGACCCGCACATCTTTTGCAGCTTAGCCCGTGGTGGTCATTCTCCTCCACCATTGTCCCACAAACGCAACGGTGCGCTTCGCATACCTAGCTCCCCAGCCTTAAAGCAACTGCTACCCTCAGGGAGTCGTTGTCGAGCAGAGTGCCGAGTTGAAGGAAAGGCAAGGCATGCAGCCACGCACCAGATTCGGGCTTTGTACGCTAGCCATGGTAGTGGTTATAAAACAGCGCACAGTTTATAGAATATTAGTATTTATTTGTAGTTTTATTTTAAGAATCTTGTCGTTGACATGTATGAATAAAGATTGAGGGATGTTTTTCTTCTTCTTGAATGCCATGCGCGGTGCAGCCACACCGCGACGTATTTAAAGTAAATTATATTATACTACTAATGACCCATATAAAAATAGGAAATAACTTTTGGTTTAGTAAAACTAAGATGTTCTTTGCATCAGCTTGGGCCAAACCTCTTTCGTATGTCCGGCTGTGCAGCTGTTCTCCTCTACAGGTTTCTCAACCCATTCTCGTGAAATTTTGTGAGCAGTTTCAATAACTATATGTATATTAAGTTTTTATGTCGATTCAGTTTTTGGAAATTTATAACAAAATATATAAAAAAACAGCAGATTCACGAGTTCTACCAATACTTAGTACTCTTGTAGCCTATTTGTAGAAATAAGTATTAAACTTCACTCGTTTTAAAGATTTCTCGATACGCAAATTACGGATGCGTGCCATATGATTATACCATTCTAAATTCTTATATTATTTTAATTCGATAGATCTGGTTTTCCGTCCCAAGTCGATGCTAATAAATAACTACAAATCGGCTGTTTCGTAATTAACTCGCCGTTTGTCATCTAGATATTACACCTGCTAATACATTTCAAGTTCGATGAACCAGTTCATGGGAAAAAATGCTAAAGTGCACGCAGCAGTATTTTTCTACTTTATTATACTTTTATTTTCTAAAGACAGAGATGATAATTAACATTAACTAAATTAAATTAAAACTAAGTTAATCTAAAATAAAACCGGCCAAGTGCGTGTCGGGCCACGCGCAGTGTAGGGTTCCGTAGTTGCCTGTCTGTATTTGTTAAATGGACCGTGTGTATATACATACATTTTTTTTACGCAATTTTTTTTTTACTTTTGTATGGAGCGTTGGCCGACTGGAGCGACTGTACTCCATACAAATTTAAAAAAAAATTGCGTCAAAAATTTTTATTTTAGTTTTTTTATCAGAACACGATACCCGTTAAGCCCTTGATGTCTGAAAGGTAGAGTAGTTGTAGTATTATCTCGTAGGTTGTGGAGTGGAGTAGATGCTCGCAACTTTATCTGCATAGATTTTTTTTCGCATTCTCACCAATAACTGCATTGTCCAAATCCGGGACTCGAACCCGAACCTACCTCCACTCCGTATCAATTTTAATCTAAATATAAGTATCAGTGGTGGACATTTTATTTTATGGAACTTTTTTCTTTTTGCATTTCACCCTGTATTGTAGCTTTTTCTTCCTTCGAATTTAAACCATGTTTTTTTTTGTTTTTTTTTTCCAATTTATGTCATGGTTTGACATAAAGTGGCCATGTCATGTTGATTTTATTATATTTTATTGTACAAAAATTAACATATTCTGTAACTAAAAGGTAACTGATTTGACTACTTTGTTAAGGGAATGAATGAGACCGATCGATTGAGTGAATGGTTAGTTTAAAAGTCATTATCTGTTCAGATCTTTTAGTTACTCTTGCGCCATGCCTCTCTTTGATCCAGACTGTAATCGTAGATAGACGTGTCCTAGCTTCCAAGTAAAAAATTAAAATCATAATAAAATAAATGAGAATAATTTAACTGCTACTAAGTATTTAATTTAAAATAAATCCTATACCCTTACCTATCTATATGTCATACACTAGTACAACGTCGAGGACTAGAATGTATATATATCTACTTATGTTATAAATGATATGTGCTATGGACTATATTAAATAGGTAGCGGTATTATACGTAAGTAGGTATACCTATGTAGTATATATCTAAAGGGAAGGGGAAGTGAAGGGAAGGGGGGGGGGGTATAGGATACTTTGTAAGACCACACGTGTTATTGTTTTCCTGGTACCGATTCTGCCACATATTATTTACCTTATTAGTATACAACTATAGCTTACTGACCTCATTAATATTATAAACCAGCTTTTGCCCGCGACTCCGTCCTCGTGGAACTCGTGTACGTGTATATCGTGGCTTCATACAAACTTTCACCCCCCATTTCAACCCCTTAGAGGATGATTTCCGAGATGAAAACTATCCTATGTCCTTCCCAAGGATTCAAAGTTTCAAACTATCTCCATACCACATCTCAATCGGTTCGGTATCTGTACACACCTTTGTGACATTGACAATAAAGTCCTGTACAGATATGTATGTCCTTATTTATGTAGGTACGTGTATAAGCTAATACCCGTGACTGAAAGTGCAAGAATGCTCTCTAGTTCGTCTAGTCTAAACCCATTATTAACGGTAGGTAAATATGTGTCATTAGCAACTCTAATAATTTACTTTAAAAACAATTTAGTACTCCGCCAAGCCACAAGAACATTTCCACATTTATTTTCCAATTTACCACATGAACTGATTTCCGAGAGCAAATGCGTTGATTATTAGAGAAAAATATTTGAGGACTTCCGTCGATTCCACAAGGATCACCTTTGGCACTTCATTAATTGCTATTTCAACGGAATCTTATCAGAATCTGTGACGTACTTTTGTACTTTTAAATACATCATTGAGGAATTCCATAAGTCATCTGTGGTCTTCATCATCAATTGCACTCCACCAAATTTATGATTTCCGGGTGTAAATACACGAGATATAATAGAAAATACCAAAATCGGGGGCGCTTTGGTTTACCTAATTTTTTAAGTCCTATTATTTTAAGTCCGAAAATGTTCTTCATAACAATTTACGCCATAATAATCGTTAGTCCTAATAATTCTTATTCCCAACGATCTTAAGTCATAACCACTCGAAGTCATAATCATAATAATCATAATTTTCTTATATCCTAATATTTATTTTCATATTTTTTTTTCATCATAACACACTTGTCCGTTGTATATAAATTCATAATGACACTAATCATAATTTTTTTAATCCTAGAATTGTTTTTAATAATATTTTATCATCGTACTTCAAACTTCAATGTTACTTGGCGTTATCGAAGTAAATAAACGTGTTTGATTTGTCGCAAGTCGCGAGGCGAGGCCACAAGGCTCTAGCTAGACGCTAAGCAAGCCGCCTGTCTGTACGGACGTAGCCTAAGGCAGGTCCGTGTAGGTACAACGACGAGCGAAGCGAGGAGGAGTGTTAGTTGTACCACGACACTACGCGCGCGAGCCGAGCGAGCGAAGCGAGCGTGCCGCGGCAGCGGCCGGCGAAGCGTCAGAACCGATTTTTTTTTATTTGCTTAGCAAAAGAGTTTATTCATTAAGAAAAACAAAATTAGGAGTTGAAGAATCTTCTTAGTTATGATATTAGGACTAACAAAATTACGATATAACTATGTCCGTTATGAAGAAAACTGTTATGATTACCAAATTGATGACTTCAAGCAAGTTCTTAGTTATGAAATTATGAAGAACAATTTAGGACAACTGCTCATTATGAATTCCGATGAGGGTTACAGAAATTTAGGAACAAAAAAGTGAGGACGAATAAAATTAGGACTAGCGATGAATATGACTACACAATACGTTAGTATAAAAAAAAACTAGGACTACGAATTTTATGGCAGCCAATATGGACCCACCAAAATTACTACCTCAATTCCTCATGGATCCCATCGATCAACCAACTACTGACCTGCCTGGAACTTACAAACTAAAAAAAATTAAGAATCGGCTCATCAATGACGGAGTTCTGAGGTAACAAACATTGAAAAAAAAATTGATGAAAAAAATACAACTGAATGAGAACCTTCCTCCTCCTCCTTTTTTTTAAAAATAGCCCAACGATTCTAGAAATAATTAGTCACCAGTAATAATTTTCTTAATTATAATAGGCACATAAACCTAAATAAATTCCAATCACAACAACATAGCGGTGACATAACAAGGCAAACGTACTCCTAATGGCGGAGAACCCAAACCGCATTTTATCAGAACTGTGCATTTTGAAGTTAATTAACTATATTAGTCAGTAATATTACCGGTCGTTTACCTTATTAGTGTTGTTGATTAACGGTTAAATATAAGTACATACATACATACATAGGTACATAGGTTAGTATTCTCAGTACCATTCCAAAGCGCTCATAGCCTAGCAGCGCCTGCGAGTCGGAAACGACAACGCAGGTTAAGCAAAGATGGCAGCGGCCAGTCTTTGGATGGGTGACCGCCTGATGTTTGAGTGGTTAATATAAATGAGCGCTTCCGTGCTTTGGAAGGCACGCTAAGCAGTTGATCCCGGCTGCTGTCTATGACAGTATAGTCGTTATGCCGAGTTAGAGCCCTTCGGACTGCTTAAGAACTTCTAACAGTCGAGTTGCCCACTCACTTGACAAAGGGGGGACAACTGTTACTCGCGTCCGCAGGAGCTACCTACATCAACCCTGCACGTGTCCCCTGGGTGGTACTAAAGAGTGACAAACTTTAAAAAGGCCAAAATAATGTAAGCCATACGATTAAATTAATAGGACATCAAAGGGAAATATTCTACTAGTTTAGCTACTAGTTTTCGCGATTCAAAATGGTTTTCCTTGAAATCGCGTAACGATTAACGCACGATTTTTCTATTATTACCTATCTGGAATAGAGTATAATACCTATTCAATTAGGTATACCTGAATCATTAGGCATAATCTTGCCTCAGGCGCCCATTTTAGAATATGATGTACCTACTATAGTTTTATACTCAGTTAACCTACCTACTTATTTAAAACTTAGCTTTAAGTTTAATATGAAATGTGACCGGCAATAAACCACTATGTAGGTATTTGCAATTTTGAACAATAATGGGTAAGATATCAATTTATTTTATTACGAATATTGTTATTGTGCCTCCTGTAGCAACCCTTTTACCCATCTATTTTGAAAAGCTTCGCACGTACCTATTCAGTCAGACGTATCAATCATCATCATCATATTACAGCCGAAAGTCGTCCACTGCTAAACCGGTGACAATGACCGGTCCTGCGCCTCGCATGCGCATTCCCGCGAACTTAATAATAATAAACAACTCTTCAAAACAAAATATTTACCTTCCAGACTCATCCTAATCATCGCCGCCGCAGCGGCCGCGCCGCAAGAGAACAGCATCACCTACATCAAAATGCAGCCGCAGACCGAGGCACCCCTCCCAGCTGCCTCCTACACCTCCGTCATCGACGACCACCCCACCATCAGCGACCAGGACACATCAGACTACATCACGGACAGCAGACAGAGTGCGGAGACGGATTCGACGGAGGATTCCGCGCTAGAGGAGTCTACGGAGACAACTGAAGCTACTGCGGTTACGGAGAGATATCTACCTAAAACGACGCCGAGGCCTAAGGTATGAATACACTTATAAATAGTAAAAAAACCAGCCAAGTGCGTGTCGGGCCACGCCCAGTGTAAGTAGTTACCTGTGTCTTTGTTACATCGACGTGCGGTGCGGTTGCGTCGGCCGAATTTGTACGAAAATTGGCCGTTCCAAGTACACATTAAGGTGGTCGTCTATTACTCGGTAACTACTTATGCTTCTTCTCTTCTTTGGAACTCTTTGGGGGAGGCCTATGTCCAGCAGTGGACGTCTTTCGGCTGACATGATGGTGATGATGATGACTTAGGTCTACTTATCCGTGATAGTTTTCCTTTTAAATTCATTATATTATGAAACTACTACCACCATTCTTTTCACATCCCCAGTAGTCGGCAGGGAGGACACACGACTCGAACAAAAATTTGGGCTTTAAAGCCCAATATCTCGAAAACGAATCACTGATTTGAAAAATGGTTTTAAAAAACCCATTTTTTAGGGTTCCGTAGTCGACTAGGAACCCTTATAGTTTCGCTTTGTCTGTCCGTCCGTCCGCGGATAATCTCAGTAACCGTTAGCACTAGAAAGCTGAAATTTGGTACTAATATGTATATCAATCACGCCGACAAAGTGGTAAAAGAAAAAGTGTTTTATTTTATTTTATTAGGGGAGATACCCTATACGTAACGAGGGGTCTTTTTTTTTTCATTTCAACCCTAACGTGTGATATATTGTTGGATACGTATTTAAAAATGAATAGGGGTTTGCTAAAATCATTTTTTGATAATGTTAATATTTTCGGAGATAATCGCTCAGAAGTAAAAAAAAATGTGTCCCGTCTAACTTTTGAACCATAAGTTTTAAAAATATTAAAAAAATCTCAAATTAAAAAAAAAATTAAAAAAAAAATGTAGGAAAATTATTTTGAACTTGATAGGTTGAATAGTTTTTGAAAAAAATTACAAAATAATTTCTGGACGAAAAACTACGGAACCCTACACTGAGCGTAGCCCGACACGCTCTTGGCCGGTCTTTTTTTTAATGAGAACAAAGATTACATCCCCGCTTTAAATGTAGGGGAGGGGTATATATCTGTTGGTCTAAAAATGTTTGATGATGACGATGATTATTTGGGTGGATCAACTATTTTCTGTCACGAGTCGCCATAGTTACGTCTCACGATTTATGGGTTTTAAATCACCATATGTGGGGTTTTCTTGTCAAGTTCGACCCATTTTGTATGGACCATCTTCTAGGCACGTTACCAATTTTTCCAAGAAACTGTAATTTTGCCTCCTGGCTAGCGGGACAGAAGAACAACGAGAAATAGTTGATTGACCCATTTAGTTTCTCGTTTCAGTTTAAAAAAGCGCTTCCAAAGTTCTACTCAAAGCTGAGCTACTTCGAGAAGCCCAGCTTCAGCTCGGTGTCCACTAACCTGGTGGAGCGCGCTGGTCGGAGGAAGTTCCGCTCCAACTGCAGGTGTGAGAAGATCTCCAACTGCCCCAAGCTGCAGATCACGGTGCCGAGGTGCCCGGAGGAGTATTTCTTATGCTGCTTTTAATGTACAGAGGTTTATCCTTGTTATAGAATTTAGTTTCCTACACCCTTGTTCATAAAACCTCAAACCAATGCTAGCTAAATTATGCTGTCCTTTTCTCATAGACCATAGGTTAAAGTGACATGAGTTATAAGGGTTGTGGTGTCCGGTTAGAATTTCACCACCCCCTTTCTTCCCGTGGGTGTCGTAAAAGTCGACTAAGGGAGCAGGTTTGAAGTGTGTTGTGGGCGATGCGCTAGCATTCTATCACTGCGATATCACATTTTTGCTAAAAGTGGCACTGGAAAATAAGTTCCAGCCCTACAGGTTTGATAGGCGTATATGAATGAGGGCAATAGTGATTATTATTATTTCGTAGTAATTTAAAAAAAAAACGAGAATTTTCCCAACTTAACCTGGCCTTACTATCGAGAAGTGCCAATTTCATTCGTTCGTGCATCAACCTCCCTATCGCTTGAATATACTTGCGATAAAGATTGAGATACACGAACAAACTTCGCGGTAGCAGCTCTGCCTATGATGGCTATGGGTGACAAATTATCTAAGAAATTAATATTCCTATAAAATAAAGCTTATTTTATAAATAGAGCTTATAGTAAACGTCGGGTGTCGGACATACTCGTACAGTACTAGAAATTATGTAACTGCGAGCGGGACAAATGCTTATGCCCAACATAAAAGCATTCATGCTATCTAGGCTGTTGCAGTTGTACCACAAATATAAGTTACAACGATGCACCTGCGCAGAAAGCATTTTTTGAAAACATTTTAACCAATCATAAGGCAGCGCGTTTGCGCGGGTAAAATCTTCAACGCCCATTGGCCGAAATTTTGCGCGCGACGCCGGCAGCTTCGGCGCCTGCCATTTTGTCTGGCGCCATGAGCGGGAAAGTATGAGTTCACCTGTCACTGCATACTGTAGCTTACGTATAGTGCAACAAGGTGTTTATTGAAATGGTCATACGTTCAATTTCATTCGGTACTTATTATTATTATTTATTATTTAAGTAAAGCACTTTACAATGACTTAAAATTAAATACAAAGTCCCACAAAACTGTTTGCACTAAACTTGGCAGCACTCGTCGCCTAGACGAAGATTGACGATGTAACTTATATTTGTAGTACTATACTGTACTGTATGTGTATACACCCTGGCGTGAAGGCTCACTGCGAGCTTCAGAAATTAAAGGAAATCACAAAATGGACTGAAGTAATGTGTTACATTTAGATTATCCTTTTTTTTATCGTGCAATAAAAACGAGTATCATAGGCCCCGCAGATAGATTGCCTATTTTAAACCCAAAATCTGCATATGACCTCTGCGCTGCGTCTAAGATGGTTGAGATTATAGCTGTAGAATGCTGTGAATCTTTGTGTTGTGTGGTAACACAGATTAACTTAACTCTGGTGAAAACGCACCCTTAGCCTTTTGACAAAGATGTGTTATCATTATCAAAGACTTATTTTGTTTACTGTATATATACATTTTGAAATGTGTTAGCTGTAAGTCGAGAAACACAAACAAATGGTTTCATATCTTTAATTTCAGCTATTAAAACTTTACCTACTCTTTGTAAGTATCGTGGACAAATAAATCAAGAGGACCGTCAAAGCATGCACAAAGTCACGTTTCTTAAAAATAAATTAGACCGGGTTGCATTCCGGGTGTGTGGAGAAGTGAAAACTCAATGACATTGTAACAGTTTTTCGATCAGATCACGTGTCCGTCTTACGAATTTTCAATATCTCGAATCACACGGTCACGTGACCTGTGGCGAGTTTAACAATTTTTTTCCCATCACAAAAAGTGCACAGCGCCGCTAAAGAAGTTTTCACTTCAAAAAGCCTATTTTAGCTGGTGTTACTGTTGAAGTCTGTGCACCATTAGGTTACAGGAGCTTTTCATTGAGTTCGTAAATGGCGTTATTGTAAGCGGAGATATGTGTTAAGTGCCTTACAAAATTAATGGTAAAACATGATTATATTGGTGATTTTCCTGATTTATTCGTCCATGGTAAGTATGATTCTAAGTCAGCCAACCGTGTGAGGTGTATTGTTAAGTCGACAGCAAAAAAAACATTTTTTTTCACCTTATGTGGTGCGGTCAAGGTCTTTAATTGTTAAGTGGGTTGGGCCATTTAGGTGTCAACTAATTTTGGTTATTAATGGTAGCTGTGAAAGGTCCCGTATAAAGTGAGCTCTAAATGGCTCAATAATTAAAGTCGACTTGACCACCAATAAGGTCTAAAATTGCATACATATTTTTGTACTCGACTGTACACTTAGTACTTAAATCGTTTTCCAACGCCCCACCGATTAGTCTCAGAACATTCCAATTATGAAAATAACTGAAACTATTAAATTATAAACACTGCCAAATGTCAAAAGTTTCACTAGATGCCGTTGAAAAATATAATAAATAAGAGATCACTTTGTCATACAGAGTATATGGAATTGTGATCTCGTTTAACGATGGATTAAAAAAGCAAAGTTATGATTCGTCCACAATTGAACTAATTCTTTATTCATCACGAAAATTTGTCAATGCAACTATAATTATAGGTACCTTACATAATCTAATATTACTAATTTGGGGCGAAAGTAAGTCCAACTATAATATGACGTCCATCGAAACTGAATATTACCGTTGAATTTAAGCAACAACATTTAGTAAAGTATTGACATTTGTCAGTCCTTTACAATTTAAGACCATGAAAGTAATACAATTGTAAATATGCTTTAAACTATTGTTAAATTATAATAAAAATAAAACATGATAAAATAATTAGAAATTTTATTTTGGAATTAAATAGCAACACTAGAAATAATTAGAGTAATGAATGACTTGTATCACAAATGTTTAACAGAAAACAGTCATTTTATATTATATTTTGAATAATTATCATTAAATACAAAGTTCTAACCGACTTCAATTCAGTACTTCGCCTTTTTTGAAGAGTTCCCTCGATTTTTCCTCATCATCAGACCCCGACTTGATGACCATAGGACCACCAGGAAAGGATGGGATACTCTTTCTAACAAAAAAAGGATTTCCCAAATGCAGTCCAGGCGTCTTCTAGTAATCGAGGAACATTCTTAAAAAAAACTCAAGGTTTGATGATTGAGAACCTGCTCCTTTCTTGAAGTCGGTTGAAAATAGTCGTAATACAAAAAAAACATAATTCAATACCCTAAAGGCCCATAAATACTAGTACGCGTTTCACGCTTGGCACTTTTTACTAAACACTAAATAAATATAAAAAAGTAGAAGTTATAATCTAGTTACATTATTATTTTCATGATATATTTTTACATTAGGATTTCTTTTACACCTTTTATTCACATGAAAATAAATGTCAGTAGACCAACAACAACAATAGAAAATTGTCAATAGTTGTGATGGATCTATTTTTAATTTTCTTATCATAAAATAACCTAAAACTGTGTCCCCACTTGAGCGTCGCAAATGCAACACATTGTAAAATACTTTAATTGAAATTATATGAAAGGTTACTTGTACCATCAAAAATATACTGTATCACCTCAAGATAGGATTAAAATCGTGACATTACGATTTCAAAGTATGTTCGTTTAGTTAAAATAATTACAATAAAAAAAGCATACGTCAGTAAGCTACATGGATAAATGCTCACGTCACACACTAACCGTGGCGGCTCAAATGAAGACATAGCTCAAAACATATTTTGGTAAAGCGAAGAAAGGAAGTCATAGACATGATCAAAATTATTACGTATGGATAGTACCTACCTAACCCGTTCACTGCCACGCCCCTGAGGGTGGTATTCCACTTGTACAATTTCTTTGTCTAATTTTTATCAAATTTCTTCGCCCTAGAAGTTGTTCCTCATATATTTGATCAAGTCATCCAATTTCTTTTTGCCCAGTGGCCCACTGGGCATAATTTCATGCACAATTATGATAATTGTTTTTATGCATCGGAATATTATAAAACCTGATCATTATGTTTTATGAAATTATATAAATTTAACGTCACACAAACACATCTCCCGGAACGTCAAGTGAATATACATTTAACTCCGGTTATACACTAGCCCAACGAACAGCTACCTATCTCACTTTAACAAATAGCTGTCACATAAGTAAATGCGCGTTCTTTGGCCCAGCGTGTACCCGGCGTATACACATGAAGATCTAGGTAGTAATAGTAGTTTATGCAACTGATACATAATCAGAGGCCTTAAAACAGGAGTGTGGTTTTATGAAACGAGCGTCAGCGAGTTTCATAATAGGATCACACGAGTGTTTTAAGGCCAAATTATCTATGTACAGTTTCATACACTACTTTATCTACACAAATATCATAAGTACTCTAAGATGGGTTCAGAAGCCGTAGGAAAATGACCTGCATTGCTACTATAGTGCTACCTGTAAAATATCTTTGTTGCAATCGTTGCTGCATTTACGATATCCGGCGGAGTGTGCATATCGTTCTCGGAGTCACTACTACTCATATTTTAAACTAAAATGTGAGTTACAAACAACTTTTCACAATTCTACTTTCGTAACAGCAAAAAACCAACAAAGAAACGACAACAGTAATGGCGCCAATTCGATCATCATAGACAAACGAATGAAGTCCCTATTCTCATGTCACTCGACATCAAATATCGCGCGGTTTATGTTAAAAAAACATACTGAATTGACGTTTCGCATCGATAACTGTTTTAATATCTATGAATACTAGAATAGAGACCCGTATGAGTTTGACAGCTGTTCCAAATTTAAACTCATAATCTTACAAAAATCTGTACTGTAATAACATTACAGTACAGATTTTACCTACTACCACACACAAGAAAGTTCTCATAGTAAAATTGGATGTAATAATGCTGGTCATTTCCTACGGTTTCTGAACGCATTTAAGAGCACTAATGATATGTGCGTAGATAAACATCATTATTTTGCTATGTAAGTAAACAAAATACAGTATAATAGATATTTACATCCGTTTTTGAGCGAAACTTTTTGATCCTGGAACACTTTAGATTGCCACTGTTTTAAAGCTGAGGCATCCACTTCATTTCCCCTTTAGGTAAAAAACTCAACTAAAGCTGTTGAATGTAGTTGTGATCTGTTTGAATATACATTAATTACATATAAAAATAGTGTTTGTGACAGAAACAAAACAAATACCTATTCCAACAGGTCACAATTACATACAAGGACTATACTTAAGTTTTTACCTACCTATACCTATTCGTTTGTCCGAACGTACCGTATCACCGAAACAATACATTTGTCAAAATAATTGCATTCGAAACGAAGGTCATAAGAGAGCTCAGACAGGCAACATGCTTATGGATTAACATTTTATTACCTAAGAACAGAAGCAGATTGCTCGTTCATAATGTGTTAAAAAAATATAAAGCACCAGCCTCTTTCTATCAAGTTGTGTAAAGAGAACAAACGATAAAGACAAGATAAAACATTTGTCGCTATTTGACGGGCATTGTTTTATGATTTACCTTTCGTTTGCCATGTCATAACCGCTGTAGCGCGTAGTTTATGGCGTAGAAAAGACGAGATATAGCATCTGTCCCTTTCTGGCACAATTTGACAGAAACTGCCGGACACTTTATCTTTCATTTGACAAGTGATAAATACGAATATACTTGATTATAACCTGCCTTCTGAACATGCTATTGGAAGATTTTGAGGAGGAAGTTGTCATGCGATTAGTATTTAAAAGATTACATATTTGGTCATAATCAGTCCGGGTACAGCAAGTTCGCTTCTCGTCGGCACCGCTCCTGTAAAATAACATTATTTAATTCATATTGCAACATGCATGTAGGCTAAGGGCGGGTTCCACCAACTTGCGAATAAGGACCGATAAACGGCGATAGCTGTCATTCCATATAAACTTGTCAAATTGAAATTTGGTGTAACCCCTAAGGCGTTTTTTTACCACCTTATAATATATTATATTTTACGTAATAATTTAATGAAAAAAACTTTATTGCTAATTTACAATGTACATTTCATCACTTTAATTGGCAAGTAATAAAATAAGATGAAGAAATGAATATGTCTTTATAGGTGACTATTATTCTATTTATATATATATTGACTATAGGTATAATATTATATTATCCATTTATCATACATACTTACTGGTAGTAATCATTTGTGTATTCACATATCTTTGCGAGGTCTAGAGTTTTATGTTTAAAATAACGTAAAGTAACGTTATAAATAACGTAGGTATGTTACACAAAATATCCAAAAATAAAGAGGTATCTACGTTCGTTATTACTTATTATTATCGTGACTAATCCGCTAAAAAAAGATTCTCAGTGTTGTCAGTGTTAACGCACTGCTATTAAAATTTCATCAGGCGTAATTTTAGTTATTTTTGCGATTAAGTGAGGGGGTGCGCCCCCGGGGTAAGTGCGCCTTTCATCAAACACTCCAGGCAAAATACGGTTTTGAAAAACATTAATTTATAATAGCGTTTTTTTTGTTGATTTCATTTGAAAATGTTATTCTAAGATGATTTAGTCAAGAATCCGACAAACTTTCCACCCGGAAGTAATTATGTAGATTTAAATGAAGCATGCATTATCTTTTTTTGTACGATTTATCTTGAATATTATAGAGCAAATGTAAATGAAACAAAATAAAGACAAAAACATGTATTAATATTTTTACTGACTTTTTAGAAGCCAGTTAACTTATCATTTTTACGATGTCTGAAATTTTGTCGGATTCTGTCGCTGGGTAACTATTTAATTGATAATATATCCGTTATACCTAAAAAATAAGCTATTATAAATTATTTCCAAAATTGACATTTTTTCCATACAAGTTGTCAGTTCATTGCCTGGACTATATCGAGATCTACAGATATTTCACAAATAACGACATTTTACATTCATGCAACAAACTAAACCTCTCTACGTTGTCTACCTCTACCTACATGTTATTGTATTGTTTCTCTTTTTAACTGCTTTGTTTGTGTGAGGTGTGCAATAAAGAGTATTTGTATTGTATTGTATTGTATTGTAAAACAAGTTTATATATGCATGGATTTCAGCGAATTTATATTGATTTAAATGACTGAATGATGAATGAGGCGCACTGTGGCACTCTCCAGCCCCGAGGAGGCCTATATCCAGCAGTGGACGTCTTTCGGCTGATATGATAATGAAAATGTGGTCTCACCTGGTGTTCGCTGATGAGGTAGACGGGCAGCGACTCCGTGCAGAACTCGCACGGGATGACGGGCTGCTCCATCTCGGAGAGCGTGCGCGGGCGGGGCTGCGGCGAGGGCCGGCGGGGCTGTGGCGAGAGGCGGGGCTGCGGCGAAGGATGGCGCGGCGAGCGCGAGCGGGAGCGGGAGCTGGACTTCTTTGGTCGGTACTGCGTGAGGTCTGGCCGGCAGCCCGTCTAGAGAAACCAAGTTAAGGTAACTAAGGATTCTAAGACTTTCTTTTACTACGACGCCACTGTATGGAGGTATGTACCGTCCGACTTCAAACCGTGACCAAATACTCGCAGTACCCTCTGCTTTTTTACCTGAATCGATGATCACTAGACCTCCTCAGGATGCGTCCTCGTATAAATGATCAAGGAACTACGTACGCTGATGTTTCTTCTTTCGAAACAATTAATTTTGGCAATGTCCACAGAAAAAAAACGAAAACTTAAAGGGGAAATCAAAACCTTGACCACTGTACAGTGGTGTGGGTGTACATACCTACCACTGGGTTTTTACAAAAACCTATGTACGAATATCATTTCATATTTAGCAGTGGCTTTTGGGTATTTATGTTCTTTAATTGTAGTTGCTCCCATACAAACATTTGTTCCTCTCCAAAAACCGGTTCGAATAACATCATTAAAAAATCTTAGTCGCATCCCTATTGTATGGTTAATTTTCGTGTCACAACGGAAAACGTTCATAGAAAATCAAATTGACTGAGTTAAGCTGGCCAAGAATTTGGTCCTTACCCAAAACAGAACGCATAATCCCGCTCCAACCTATGTTGCGCCGCTGCCGCTGTTACCACCGCTCCATCCTTACCCGGCCAACCCTTCGAGCGGCGGCGGCGCGCCATACGTGGGAGCGAGAGGTCAGAAGGCAACATCGCTCCCTATGTTTCGCCGCTACCGCTCGAAGTGTTGTCCCCATCGACCGCGCACGAAACCGCAACTTCGTTACGGTCGAAGAACTTTTATTCTTTGTACGAAACTAGTTGCGATCGAAAAATTCGTCTTCCTTGTTTGAAACCTGTTACGTTCGCAAAACACAGGTTAGGCTCGTTAAGGGGATGCCTTGATTGATTTGAGTCGAACACGCCCCCTAGACAGAGACACGCTTATGCCTTCCGCGCACGAGAAATCGAGATGTAACACACTTCGGGAATGGCTTTTTTGGACAAATTTCGATAAATATTCTGATTCTGATTCAGAAATTGCTGTGTAGCGCGGTGCACTCCCGGAGTGCAACACGGTCTTTTTTTTCTATCGAGATAGTTTTAAGCAATCATGTATCGATCAAATCAGATAAACAGTCATATACAGCAAGAAAAATAATTATTCACCAAGTAACTGGTTACGTGGCGTTGGTTTCGTAGGGGGCCGAAAGTGTGTTGCCATGTTAAGAGTTTTTTTTTTTTTTTATGGACTTGCGGGCTTTTGCCCATAGCCATAATCAAGTAAAAGGGAAGGAAATAAAATCGATGTGAGTTGTTACCTGGTGCAGCACGAGGTCGTGTGCGGGCACGGGGACTCCGCAGAACTCGCACGGGAGCTGCACGAGGACGTGCTCTTCATCGTCGTCGGGCTCCGACGGCGGACTCGGCGGACTCGGCGGACACAGCCGGTTGCTGTCACTGATAAATAAATAAAAAATATTCTGTCAAAAATTTCATTTTTGGTACAAGCTTTTATTCCGACTGTACTTTTCTGTCTACCATCATCAACTACTATTGAAACGATTCTAACGAGCCCAAACTCAACGGGGTCACGTCGGTTAAGTACTGAAACCCATGGCCACTTTCTGTCTCCATCATCAGATCAGCTCGATGGTAGGTACCATAATATTGAATTGTTATACAAACTATACTTATAACCAAAATTTCAGCTCAATCGGTCACCGGGAAGTGGGTCAAATTTAACTTGCAAGATTTGATGACAGACAGGTGATACTAAATAAAAGCTTGTAATAATACCAATAAATACTCTTTATTGCACCACTACAAGAGAGAAACATCTTGCAAAAAAATTTGCTTAAAAATAATGGTAACAACAGGCGGTCTTATCGCTTTAAAGCGATCTCTTCCAGACAACCTTTGTACAGCAGGAAACACTTAAACTAGAATTTTAAACAGGTAGTGCAGGAATTCATCAAGAAGAGCATACTAACACATCAATCTTTCAAATATTACTAAACAGGACACACCTAATAAATGAATTAATACGCAGACATATATACAACCATACATACATAAATACATACAATATACATACATACAATACATAAAAGGCAACTTAAGGGAGAGACAGGTAATATTGTTTCAACTGATTTTTGAAAATAGGAAGAGATTTTGCACACCTTATATGCAACGGCAAAGCATTCCACAACCGAACAGCCCGAAAGGTAAATGAGCTGTTATAAAATTTGGTAGATGAAGGTGGTGGGGCGAGAAGATGGTTTTGGGAAGATCTGATGGAAGTGAGACGATTAAAACGCTCTTTGAGATATGGAGGAGTAGAGGTAAAAAAAAGTATACTGTAGAGTAACGCAAGAATGTGAGAATCACGGCGGAGACGAATTGGAAGCCACTTGAGCTGAGAACGAAAGGAGGAAACGTGGTCGTACTTGCGCAAACCAAATATGAACCTAAGAGACAGATTTTGAAGGCGCTCAAGTTTGTTAAGCTGGTCCTCAGTAAGGTCCAGATAGCAAACATCAGCATAATCTAGAATGGGAAGAAGAAGAGATTGAGCTAGCGCCATTTTAGTGGCGAGTGGCAAAAAGTTACGAAGTCGACGAAGAGAACCGATCGAAGCAAACATCCTCCTGATGACCTCGCTCACCTGAGGTACCCAAGATAATGTGCGATCCATTATGATACCTAGGTTCCTTACCTGGTGCGAATATGGAATTTGAACACCATTGAACATTACGGCTGGTAAGTTAACAAAATCAACCCTAGGAATGAGCTTCGGACTGCCTACGATTATGACCTGGGTTTTAGCAGGGTTTACCTTAAGCCCAAAACGTTCACTCCAGGTAGAAATACTCTCCAAGTCCTTATTCATGGAGTGGATAACCTGAGGTAAATCAGTAATAGCTCCTTGAGAGTAAATTTGAAGATCGTCGGCATAAAGGTGATATGATGAAACGATGTTACTAGTAATGGAATTAATGAAAATTGAAAAAAGAAGAGGAGACAACACACCACCTTGCGGGACGCCGGCAAGCGTGTTGCACCACGACGAATGGGAAGAATCTACCTTTATGCGCTGCCGACGACCATGTAAATAACTATGAAACTTGTAATTAATATTTGCGGACAATCTTACAAAAACGACCTAGTCCTAACCTAGGCAAAGCTTGTACTATGGGTATTAGACAACGAAAAACATACTTACTAATAGAGATAAATGAATATTTAAATACATAGACAACATCCATGACTCAGTAACAAATATTCGTGCTCATCACACAAATAAATGCCCTTACCGGGATTCGAACCCAGAACCTCTTGCTTCGCAGGCAGTGTCTTTACCAACTAGGCTAAAGCGGTCGATAAAAAAACATCACACTAAGTTATTTCATTTAAAAAACAATTTTGGCCAAATGGTTAGGCATCACATTTAGTCGATGTCAAAGTTGAAACCCGTACGTTTTGAGTTCTACCTTGAACAGTCGATCACGATTTATTTGATTTAACATTGGACTAGAACTTCCAATCATTACTTACATATGAGTATTATTTGTGGCGTTGGACGCGGAGTTGTACGGTGCTGTCACCTGAAACACGAAATATCATGTTAGTTGGTATCACCCCTAAGGTTTATGGTCATAAAGAAAAGCCAACATTTCTTAGAATTACGCTACACAAGAAAATCAAGCGGGTCATGTTGCGTAACAGTGGTCCCCGCCCCCGCTGCCACTCGTGCTGCGCCCGTCAGCCGCACTGCAAGTCGGTCCGACCTGCACCCAACTGCAGCCCGGAGTCCTGGCGCCATTGCCGACTGACCTCGTTGAGTCCCCGCCGCAGCTCCCGCAAGGAGGACTTGATCTCGCTGAAGCGGTCCCCGCCCCCGCTGCCGCTCGTGCCGCGCCCCGCCGGCGCCACGTTGCGAGTCGGTCCACCTCGGTCAGCACCCAACTGGAGCTCCTGAAATCTGGAGATCAAAGATAAGGATCGTTTATATTGGAGCCCGCAACTGCGAATCTTCAGAACGGAACCGGCCCCGCCCTGACGGGTTTTTGTTAGTAACCCGCATGGAATGTTGAGTCAATAACCCAGTATCCTGAGGTAACCACTAGACTCGTTTAACTGCTCAGCCGGCTCCACTGATATTACGCCCATGAACATTCCAAAAGCGAGCGAATATTGTAGATTTCATGATAGCTGACGATATGATACGTGACAAAGCATCCTTATCCCAAACAAATTGCCTACCTATCCATGAACTGCTGTGCGGTCATGGGCCGCAGATTGCTGATGTCACCCACCCCGTTGCCATCACGCTCGAGCGTCTGCTTCTCTCACCCTCGGAGCTTCTGGCTGTAGTCCTCTTCCACCTCGCGGTTGTGGAGGGCGTCAATCTTGCGCAGCTAGACAAACTGCGCAAGATGGAAGATGGTTTGCCAGGAGTGACAACGGGTGCGAATTCTAGAAAGAAATAGCCTACCTATCCATGAACTGATGTACGGTCATGGGCCGCAGATTGCTGATGTCACCCACCCCGTTGCCATCACGCTCGAGCGTCTGCTTCTCTCACCCTCGGAGCTTCTGGCTGTAGTCCTCTTCCACCTCGCGGTTGTGGAGGGCGTCCATCTTGCGCAGCTAGACAAACTGCGCAAGATGGAAGATGGTTTGCCAGGAGTGACAACGGGTGCGAATTCTAGAAAGAAATAGCCTACCTATCCATGAACTGCTGTGCGGTCATGGGCCGCAGATTGCTGATGTCACCCACCCCGTTGCCATCACGCTCGAGCGTCTGCTTCTCTCACCCTCGGAGCTTCTGGCTGTAGTCCTCTTCCACCTCGCGGTTGTGGAGGGCGTCCATCTTGCGCAGCTAGACAAACTGCGCAAGATGGAAGATGGTTTGCCAGGAGTGACAACGGGTGCGAATTCTAGAAAGAAATAGCCTACCTATCCATGAACTGATGTACGGTCATTGGCTGCAGGTTGCTGAGGTCACCCAACCTGTCGCCATCAGGCTCGAGCGCCTGCCGCTCTCGTCCTCGCAGCCTCTGGCTATAGTCCTCCTCCACCTCTCGTTTGTGGAGGGCGTCCATCTTGAGCTTGTCTAACTTTGCTGGGAGTGACAACGAGTGAGAGTTCTAGAAGAAAATGGTCTACCTATCCATGAACTGCTGTGCGGTCATTGGCTGCAAGTTGCTGAGGTCACCCAACCTGTTGCCCTCAGGCTCGAGCGTCTGCCGCTCGAGCGCCTGCCGCTCTCGCCCTCGCAGCCTCTGGCTGTAGTCCTCCTCCACCTCGCGGTTGTGGAGGGCGTCCATCTTGCGAAGCTTGTCTAGCTTTGCTGCCGGCGATAACACGGGCGGCAGACCTGGTAACCAGATCAGAAATAAAATAAATTTCCAAGTGCTTCACCCTGCCCCAACAGGTAGGACCATATCTTAATCCATTCGCCGCAACTGACTTGAACTCAAGTTCGTCAGAGTTGCAACCCACCTGCCACCGACGCCATACGAAGTCACAAACAACAGTTGGGCGTGCCACCTCGTTTTTAGGGACCCTATTACTAAGGCTCCGCTGCCCGTTCGTCCGTCGGTCTGCCTGTCCGTCACCAGGTTGTATCTCATGAACCGTGATAGGTAGAGTTGAAATTTTCACAGATGATGTATTTATATATATATATATATATATAACAACAAATACTAAAAAACGGAATAAAATAAATATTTCAGAGGGCTCCCATAAAACAAACGTGATTTTCTTGCCGTTTTTATAGGTAATGGTACGGAACCCTTCGTGCGCGAGTCCGACTCGCAATTGGCCGGTTTTTATGTTTCTGTTGCGGCGAATTGGTTAATAATATTCATTCATAGCAATATAAACGTGACAAACAAAGTATCAACAATTGAAAGGAATGTACCTATCAAACATTGGGATGTTAGCCTTGGTTAACCCAAATGACCCACAACCAAATTGCTGAAATCCTTTGCAACTGCTAAATTGTTTCTACTATTTTTATAAGTGCCAATAGCTTCTTCTCTCAGGGCCAAAATCACGCGGCAAACTGCATGCAGACCGCCAATATCGCTCGTCTGGCGGCAACTATTGAAGAATGTCTGACAGTGGTTACTAAACGGCCTTACCGACAGAGAGGTTATAAGCGGTCTGCTCCTCCCGCTTCCGCTCCTCTTCCTGGGCCCGCTTCTGCGCGCTCCAGAACGGCAGGTCGCGGCGCGCGTCCGGCGCCGGCTCGGGCGGCGGCGGCGCCGGATGCTTCTTAACGGCGCCGCGGGACGGCCTGCGACCACACGACATGACAATCATACTAACTATCCACCAGCGGGGCTAGCACAACTGACGCCGTGCCGCAACGCGAGTCGAGAGAGATCTACCCTCCTCTTTTTAATTTGCACGGTGCGATTGAGACAGACGACGCTCAGTCGCACGCGAAGCGACTGAACAGCAAGTTGTGCTAGACGTTCTGAGCTGTGCGAACTTGCGAGGCGTTGAGCGGGAAATAAATCCACCAATATAATTGCTGGGCGCGCTTGCGCATCGTTTGCTATTGGTGCAATTTTACTTCGCAACCTCAAACAGCTCTAGTGGTTGCGATACTCATCCTTAAGGGACACTGTTACAGAAATCGAATTAGCCCCATAGTAAGCTCAATAAGGCTTGTGTTATGGGTACTAGACAACGATATATTTAATAGACATCAATGCTTAAATACATCGAAAACCTCCAAGACTAAGAAAGGAATATTCAGTCTCGTCACAGAAATATTTGCCCTTGTCGGGGTTCGAACCCAGGATCGCTAGCTTCGTAGGTAGAGACGCTGCTAGGCTAAAACTTGATGACTTTTGCATTGCCTCAGATCTTTCAAGGCTTCGTCAGACCGTCTACGGAAACGCAGAGCATTCCACGAGGGTTCGCGCGAGGCGCACAGAACGATAAACATAAACTGTTAGGCCGAACGGTGACCCGCGTAACTCAAACGTTCCGCTCAGGGTCTCAGCTAAAGTAAAATTAATAAATCAAGTAAGAATCAGAAATCAGTTAATGACTAATTGTGCGATAACAGGAGCTTTTAAAAAAAAGGTTCACAATCAACCGGTTATCCAATAATGTATAATCATATTAGCAAATATATAGTATTAGTACATGTCAAGGCCTGAAGAAAGCCTTGATGGCTTTATAAATTATGATTAAGATAAAACACATTAGAAACTAAGAAATATGTGAAGAACTAAAAGTACCTATAAAAGCAGCAATTAAAATTAATACATAAAAAACTAATATGAATTAATTATTCTTCTTTCCAATAAAACTTATCATTCAATAAATTAGTAGGATTACCAAATATTCATAGGCTGATAAAAACATGCAATAAGATACTCACAATTCCTTATGAACCTTCTCCCGCGGCTCCACACTCGTATTGATCTGCGGCTGATCGTTCGTCCTCTTCACCGCCACCTTCCCATTCCTCTCAGCCACCCTGTTATCCACACTATTGGCTCCTCTATCCGTACTTGCAACTCTATCAGCTTGATTACTAGAACTGGCACTACTAGCTCTGCTATCCACATTTTTGGCAGCCCTATCCACATTACTACTCGACCCTGCACCGTAATACCGTATTTCTGTTTGAGGCCTGGGTCTGTTCAGATCAGGTCTAGGAGCACCGTTTTGAGGGCGACTGATGGAAGCGTTCGAGATCCCGTTGGTGGTGGGTTTCGGTTTGGCTTCCTTTGGTACTGGATCTGAAAATTAGGCAAAATTGTTGATATCGGCCTTATTCATAAACATTCATAAACGTGAAAACGTGTTCTGAATTGCCATTGATTCGTATATCTTTGGAGTCACTTTGATATTTGTGTTGGACAAAACACATTTTACCTAACAGAGGTCTGATAAGAAGAGCCGCACATTACAGCCACTAATGGCTTCATGTAAGGCGGTCCTAAGCCTCCCCCGAAGTATCCGTCAATTTACCTTCAACAAACACCATGCGATAGATCTCAGGGTACCACCGTTGCACGTTCACGCAGCAATGTCTCACTCAGTTCAGAGCGACAACTGAGAATTGGGGCTGATTTTATCGAAGCAGATCCAGGATCTTTTTGGCTTGACCTCACTAAAGATTTAAGCTGAATGTAAAATTTGTCCCAGAACTCTGATGGTTTTGAGGGGGCGTGAGCCTCCTAGCCCCTGGATCCGCTGTGCCGGAGCCTACCTTCGTCGAGTCGGATGAACCCGTGGTTGGACTGCAGGTGCAACTGCCGGTACTTGAGCATGACGTACTCGTGGCAGTCTGGGCACTGCTCGCTGCGCGCGCCGCAGTAGTTCTCGTGCGCTGGGAGCGCGCTACGGGGGAGCTCCAACTCGCAATACCTGGAGGAATGCAGGAAGGTTGAGTCAATGTTAAAGCCTGTCATACATGATCAGTTTTGCCTTCAGTTCTAACTGACCGGATACAAATCCGCACCGTGTATGTGCAGTTTGGCCTTAAGGTATACTCGCATCAGGCCGCCGTAGCGACTGAACGAACTTTAAAAGATTTTCCTGACCGGATGGACTGATCTGACCGTGTGTAGGCGCAATCCGGCCGATCGCTTCAGTTAGCGCTCGAGCGCCACGTTGCCTGCACGTGTAGGTCGTATATTTTTGTGTCAGTTGATTTAATTTTACGATAAACAGAATGGTTTCATGGTCAAAAGAGTTTCTTGTAGAGTTTATCGAACTTTTTAAAGCACAGGAACCACTTTGGTTCATAAAATCGAAAGATTAATACAACAAACAAAACACAACTTCGGTCATACGTAGGTAGTCAAACCAATCCCTCGGAAAAAATCTTAGTTACTCTTAAATTTTTGTATGGGAATAGTGGTTCCTCTTCTGAAGCAATTCTTTAGTCCACATTGACCTCTTTTTTCTTTAGCTAGTAACGCTATGGCAGCGTAACACAATAATTCTGATTCATCCATAACTTTACACTCGCCACACACGTCTTAACTGTCCAAACGTTACAGCAGAACTGAGCGGATTTCGTCATGTATGGCCACTCGATCCGGTCAGGCCAAACTGAAGCAGTTTTGCCTGATCCGAATGACCTTTCCATGTATGGTAGGCTTAACATCATGGCTTGGAAAAATTAAACAATTTCACCTCCACATTATACTTTCGTCGGGAAACTGCTACCCGTTGCCGACCGAAAGGCAGTATTTGGCAGCCCTCTTAATACAGGTGTAGACTCGAAAATTATTATTACGCCAAAAGAAAGATGGCAAAAATATATGCCTAGTGACGAAAATCCCATTCAGATATCTCAAAGAATTACGAAGCTACAACCGTTTTAATATTACTTCTTAGAGAGAGAAAACGCAAACAGTATGTGACGTCACGTTACGCGAAGCTGCCGGGGGGCCGCGTCAACGGCGGCGTCGACCACGACGGGGCGCGGCACGTTGCCGTCTATTAGTGACGTCACAATCTTCAAGCGTCATCGTGTCATATGAAGTTGCGTTTTGCAAAAAAGGGACCGAACATACCCCTTTTTAAAACTTCGTGATTATTTAACCTTTTTCGAGAAAATATGACATTATTGCTTATTTTATTTAGTGTCTACACCCCTATTATATCAGACCAACGCGCGGAATCCTTTCTCAAGGGCGTTTGCCTTCCACAGATCCTAGAATTGTGTGTTTCTCTAGCTAGATGCCTAGATGACCGCATGATAATAAATGATATATAATATAAATGCGAAAGTTTGGATGTGTAGGTGTTTGTTACTCAATCACGCTTAAACCGCCCAACCGATTTGGATGAAATTTTGCGTGAAGATAATTTTTAGCCTCGAAAATAAGGATATTATCCCGGGTCCACGCAGACGAAGTCGCGGGCGGAAGCTATGTCCAAAATAAATTCATTTTGCAGGACTATTATGAAATGACCGCAAACTAACCCAATGGCTTCTACGGCGTATTAGTGGACTGACCTGCAAGGTTTGATGGTCTGCGCGCAAGAGTCCCGTATGTGGTCCTCGAGGTCCGTCCCGCAGACACTCTCCCCGCATTTCTTACACGGCACTGTTTCAAAAGAAAATGGTCAACGTAACGGTTATTTGACTGAAATTTGACGACGGAAAATGCGTCGAGCGCCGTCGTCTTAACGTGTTATTGTGTTTCAAGTTTTGTTTATCGATATGTTTGTTAGTCTGTAAGGTATTTGTAAACATGGGCTTTGTTGCCTGATGCAAATAATGATAATAAATAATAATAAGTATTTGCGGACACTTACAAAAATCGACCTAGTCCGGAAATAAGCAAAGCTTGTACTATGGGTACTAGACGACGATAAACATACTTGTATAGAGAAATAAAAACTTAAATAAATAGAAAACATCCATGACCCAGGAACAGGTATTCGTGCTCACACAAATAAATGCCCTTACCGGGATTCGAACCCAGGACCTCTTGCTTGGTAGGCAGGATCAATAGGTACCTACCAACTATGCTAAACCGGTCGTCGCTTATTTGACCAATTTATGATGGGACGTAGAAGTGGACTAATTCCAGAGATTTAACAGGATAACCTTGTCATAATGTTCTTGTCACATTCACTGGTTAGTTAACCGGTAAATTTTTCCAATCGATTTATTTATTTATTTATTATAATATTTATTTACACAGCATTACAGCTGTAACTTAACCAATGCACTGGTAAACATCCATACTTCCATACTAATATTATAAATGCGAAAGTGTGTCTGTCTGTCTGTCTGTTACCTCTTCACGCTTAAACCGCTGAACCGATTGAGATGAAATTTGGTATGGAAATAGTTTGAATCCCGGGGAAGGACATAGGACAGTTTTTATCCCGGAAATCATTCCCTAAGGGGGTGAAAGTTGGTATGGACTATGGAGCTGCGATATAAACGAGTTCCACGTGGATTGAATCGCGGGCAGAAGCTATAGGTACAAAAAAGAAATTATAAATTATATTGGAACACTGGATTGCCTGCTATCAATCATCTCGCAAAACTTTAGACATGCACAACAAACAGGCGCCCATCGCCATGCAAAAAAGTCGCATTCAGGTAGATACTGACATCAGAAGCGCATTGAGAAGTTTCATCGCCCGAACAAATGGCGAGTTCCTGTGCCACAATATGCGAGACTACGACTAAGACAATGTAAGAAGATAGAAGTTGCGTCTCACTTCCAACGAATTGTATCCAAGGGTCCCAAGTAAGAACTTAGTTGGATACAAGTAGTACTGTTACTGCACATAGATCTTTTTGTACAGCATTCTTAAGAAAGTTTTTTGGACCTTCTCAAGAATCAAAGCGTATGTCGACTCATAAGGATTCCATTCAATCGATAGGACAGCCACGCCGTGGCAGGGTGACATCAGTTAAATCCTCTAATCATCTCTCATCCACGACCCATCAATACGGGTGTATACTCGAAAATTATTATTACTCCTAAAGAAAGAAGGCAAAAAAATATGCCTAGTGACGAAAATCCCATTCAGATATCTCAAAGAATTACGAAGCTACAACCGTTTTAATATTGCTTGTTAGAGGGAGAAAACGCATACGGTGTGTGACGTCACATTACAGGATGATGCCGGCGGGCCGCGTCGACCGCGGCGCCGAACACGATGCGGCGCGGCACGTTGCCGTCTTCAGTGACGTCATTCTTCCAGCGTCATCGTTTCATATGAAGTTGCGTTTTACGAAAAAGAGACAGAACATACCACTTCTTAAAACTTTGGACACTTATAACTTCGTGATTATTTAACCTTTTGCGTTGATTTTTTCTCCATTTGACTACATTTTTTATCCCTTTTCGAGAAAATATGACATTATTGATTACTTTATTTAGTGTCTACGCCGCTATTGTGCCAGTTATGCGTGGAGAATGCTCGTATGATATGTTTTTTCAAGAGGTTCTTTCTCACCTTCTTTATGAAGCGCATCATGATGTTTCTGCAGCTGCGCGACGGGAACGGGCTCCTTGCACACGGGGCAGGTGCGCACGTTGCGCGCGCAGTGCACGGAGTGAGTCGTGAAGTTGACGGCAGGGATTTCGCGCTTGCTGGAACAATTAGTTTGATATTGGTCCACGAAGATCAAGGATATTAATTTATTTATTTATTTTATTTTTGTTTATTTGGGGCATCAACAGCATTACAGGAAAATATTACAAAGCTTAAAAGCTAATAACAAAGCCAGTTATAGATGTCCACCGAAATACAGTGAATGGAAAAGAACGTAAACACAGAGTAATTTAAGAAACGAACTAAAAAATTAAATCTATAACATGCTTGGTAAATACAAAATATCATGTGTGTGTGTGTGTGTGTGTGTGTGTGTGTGTGTGTGTGTGTGTGTGTGTGTGGGTGTGTAGGTGTGTGTGTGTAGGTGCGAGGGAAAATGTATATATTTGTAAAAAGTGATAGTCGGAATATTAACTTTAGTTATAAGTATAATTATTAGCTTATTTTTCTGCAGTGATCCTTATTCCTTATCCTTTGTCCTTTAATAACAGATTAACTCGCGTCTTAAGAGTAGGTTTGGTGCAATTGAATAAGTCGATAGTATTAAACTTTTTATTATAATTTCCTAACATACGAATTAGAGGCGAATTCTGCGCATAATTTGTGTGCACAACTGGTATACTGAAAAGACTGCGCTCAGTGTGCCGAGTTCGAATTGCAGGAACGGAGAATTTAATTTCCGCAAGCAGCTCGGAACTGTCAATGCGTCCAAATAAAATGTCATGCAAAACCGACATATCAAGCGACAAGCGCCTACTTTCAAGGCTCAAAAGATGGTGACGGCTGCACATTGACTCGTAGGGCGTATCCCACTTTCTGAGCCGAAAATTCAGGTGTCGAAGAAAACAGCGCTGAATTTTCTCTATTTTCTCTTTATGAGTTACATATTGAGGGGACCAGATACAACTGGCGTATTCTAGTATGCTCCTGACATAAGAATTATAAATAACTTTAATACAACTTGTATTATTGAACTCGCTGCAAACCCGGACAACAAAACCTAGGTTTCTTTGAGCACGGTTCACGATGTTATCAATGTGTTGGTCAAAAGTTAGCTTCGCGTCAAGGAGTACACCTAGGTCCCGTATCAAACTTACACGTTGTATTACTTCATCTCCGATTTTGTACTGAAAAATGACAGGAGACAGACTACGGGTAAAGGAGATCTGTACGCATTTTTGAGCGTTTACGTTAATACGGTTTCTGATATAATATATAGATAGTCGATCAAGATCATCTTGCAGTTTGATGCAGTCTTCCGGCTTTCGCACATCTAAGAAAACTTTTTTGTCATCGGCATACATCAGAAAGTAGGAATTTTGAAACACTGTATAAATGTCATATAGATATGCGTTATACAACAGAGGACCCAGATGTGACCCCTGTGGGACTCCCGAGGGAATGCCCACAAAGTCCGACCTGCAGCCAGCAAGTACAACCGCTTGGCTTCTATTTGAGACATATGAGCAGACCCACCTAAAAACATCACCGCGTAAACCCAACCAATATAATTTGCGGAGCAGAATGATGTGATCCACACGATCGAACGCTTTTTCGAAGTCTGTGTAGATCACATCAATCTGCTTCCTTTGTTCCATGTTCCTAAGAACGAAATTACTAAATAGTAAAAGGTTCGAAACTGTTGACCGCCCTTTTAAGAAACCGTGTTGTTGGGAAGGAATGCCTTTGTTTAAAACATTATATATATTATTTAAAATTATTTTTTCAAAAGTCTTACTGAATTGATTTAATATTGATATGGGACGGTAATTTATTATTTTAGTTTTCGACCCTTTTTTGTGAATGGGCACAATCAGCCCTTCCTTCCATTTATTTGGAACTAAACCCTCAGCTAAGGACTTATTAAAAAGTATAGAGAGCGGTAAACCAAGGCTCGATGCACAGTTTTTAATAAAAAAAGGTGGTATCCCGTCGCTTCCTGCACCGCCGTTAGCATCGATCTTTGACAAGGCCCTAGTTATATCCTCAGGTGAAATAATTATGGAAGATACTGATTCACCATTATCACAGAACGGAGGTGGGAGCGGATAGTCAGGGTACAGACTGAGGGGTTTACTAAATACGGAGCTAAAGAACTTACCAAATTCTGCACATATATCCTCATTCCTATCCAGCGTGTTATTCAAGTACTCAAACGACTTTGGATAGGAAGAACCGCCACGTCGAGCTTTAATGAAAGACCATAGCAGCTTGGGGTTTACTTTAATATTATTTTGGACGGAGTGCAGGTACTGTCTCCAGCATGTCTCCTGCACGCGCTTTTGTCGCTTACGTAGAAATGAGAAACTGTCGTAGTCAAGCGGATTGCCATACTTTTTCCATTTACCATGCACATGGTCTTTTTCTTTTATAATTTTTATTAGACTGCTTTTATACCAAATCGGATATCTGCCTTTGTGCGTACGGGAATCCAGAGGAACATGAGCAACAATAACTTCATTAAGAGCTTTGTAAAATTTCGTGAGCGCCGTATCCAGAGGGTCTCCAGCAAGATAAGAATTCCAATCAATAGTATTAAGATGATCGTTAATGGCAATGTAATTGCCTCTGCGGAATCGAAATAATGGTGTAGAATTTTCTTTCAGCGGAGCTAAAAATATATCGGCTATTGTTATTTCTAGAGGAGGATGGTGTAAGTCAATTTTAACAAGTGGAAAATGTGATTTCCTAATTTCAGCAGGAATATTAGAAAAAACAAGGTCAAGAGTGTTATTACTAGGATTTTTTATGTAGTTACTTTGCTCAAGGCCTGCGAAAGACAAAGTGCCAATCAATTTGTGAGCCGCGTTTTGGACTTCTATTGGCCCTCGCCGTACGTGTACAGGAGGAGCTTCACTATCCCATTGGATATGAGAAAGGTTAAAATCTCCGGCAATAAAAAAAAATGAATCTGGGGAATCGGTAAATACTCTCTCAAGGAGACAATTTATATTAGAAATATGGCTAGCTAAACATTGACCGGGGGGTGCGTATGCGGAACAGATATGAAGGTCCCGGCCCGACGAACGAGAGGCGCCACGCGAGTTCACTGTCGCAGCTGGGATAGTTACCCACAAACATTCAGCGCCGATAAAAGACCAGTCTGGGCGGGCTCGAGCGCCAAGAGAGCGCAATACTAATATCATTACACCACCGCCGTCCGATTTGCCACTCACAGCCCTGTCTCGATCTCGTCTAAACCCATCATATCTGTTATCGCACAGCTCTGCATCTAAAACACTATCGCAAAGCCAACTTTCCGTTATCATTATTACGTCGTAACAGTTACTTAAGATATTCTGGTATAACTGGTGCGTTTTAGATCGTAAGCCGCGAGTATTTTGGTAAAACACACTTAATTTTTGTATGGTAGCCATGATATCGCATTGTGTGAGTACAGAGACATGATGTACGAATTGTATTTAAATTCACTGATTGTACGACCGGACGGCGTAAATCTAAAGGACAGCAAATGTATTATTATGTGTGCAGAATTAGTGACAAGTATATTCCTATTCCAGTGTTTAGTGTAAGTGTAGTGATGTTGTGTGAGAGGTATGTTTGTTATTGGAGTAGTAAAACAGCAATTACAAACTTTATGAGTGAAAAAGAAAAATGATTTTAAATAAAAAAAATAAGCAAGCACATCATACAATTTTGCGAAAGTCAGCTGATGATCTAATATGGATCAATGGCGCTTGGTCTGCCTGTCGCGCATATATATTGCAGTTTTTGACCCATACATACATATATTTTTTTTCTAAGCATATCGTTTTTTAGTCCTTTAGTAACTTTTTGTTCACGGGGGTCAAGTGGTCATGCACAAAAATCTTGGTTGATCCGCCGCCAAACCCGATGTCACCGGTGTTGACGCCGCGCGTCCTGCGCAAGCCGGAGATAATATTGTCCTTCAACGTGCGCTGTCTCAACTTCAGGACAATATTCTTCGGTCTGCCCTGCTGAGGGCTCGCGGGTCTCACTCGGTGAACAAACTCGATGTCTTCCGGTTTCAAGGAAACACCTGCATGCTCCGCTATTTTCGTAGCAATATTGCTTTCAAATCAATTCAGCTAAAAGCCCAAAATTTATCCACACAATGTTGGCAATACAACGTGAAATCATTTATTGTAATGGACCCTGAGGCTAGATTACATCATCTAGCGTTATTCCCGGTTGTGCCCTAAATGCTCGGGTGCCTCTAAATGATTAGTTGACAAAGCTCGGGGTCCGCGTTGACACCTAATCCCAAGATTTGGCACAGGCATAAGTTTAACGAAAGCGACTGCTATCTGATCTTCCAGCCCAGAGGGAAACCTAGACCTTATTGGGATTAGAACACAATGTCGGCTCGCCGCGAGCGCATGTTTATATATGTGCACCAAATTGGCTCGCGAGCAGCTCCCCGCGCGGGGCGAGCATGCCTCAGGCTGAGCCGCTCAAATTCGTACGCAGCTTAAGTAGTAGTATTCTGTTTGCTTTGTGTACACGAGATACAAGATTTGGCACTGGCATAAGTTTAACGAAAGAGACTGCTATCTGATCTTCCAACCCAGAGGGAAAACTAGACCTTATTGGGATTAGACCGGTTTCCTCACGATGTTTTCCTTCACCGAAAAACTCATTGGAACGAGCCGGGCTTCGAACCCACGGCGGCCGCTTGACAGCCCCATGCCTGAATCACTAGTGACTAGGCTATACCCCGCAGCTTCCCTCGGAGACTCAATACATTTCTCGGAAATTATTTGATGAATGTGTGCCCAGGTAACGGTCTATTGTTTCATTGTTGCTGCATTCATGTCACGTGATGAGACCATTGTAAGCTTGACATGTAAAAGAGGCCTACTTGCAGAATAAATATTTGTATTTTTATTTTACACCGAACACACGCAGGGCGCTACGGTAATGATTGCCCACGGGCGCTGCATGAGTTAGAGACTCTGAATATATGTTGGTCATAGAGGTTTTTACGTACGAGTACAGTCAGCTGCAGACGTAGCTATGCGACCGAAATACACAAAATTATCTCCACACGCTAAAATAAAATGGACTCTGCAGATCAATTTCGAGCATGCTTTCTAAGCTAAGTAGCTAAGCAAAACGCTGCTACTAAGTGTAAAACAAAACCTTATTGTATTGTTATCAGCGACCCTGGCTTACTCGTATGAACAAAGAGTCTCACAAAACTTTACTATATTGCACAATGTATTACGGACTAAAGAATGGGGTTCCTGAAGAAAGCAGTGTACAGATTTTTAATGGGTCGGCAACGAATACTCGTTGCCGACCCATCGTGATCGCGCATACGCGAGTCCACAGGAGTTGCAAGCGTCCATTTGTTTGCCACCGACATCGTATTAAGAAAAAGATCGATCGACTATGAAAATTATAAGATGACGTTACGAATTTCGCCCTCTTGTTTACATCGATACTTTTTCACTAAGCTTCTCAATGACTATATCAGATACAGAAGTTACTTTATTTTTAGTTGTAAAAAGAAAACAGCTCAGACTCAATTAACAAAGCCAATTTGGCACTGAGTCTTATGTAGACTAATAAAGAGAGAAAGGTATTAAGATTCCATAAAATGCATTGGAAATTATCAGCAGAATATAATGGTGCGTACGAATTAGAGCGGCCTCGGGTTGAGGCACGCACGGCTCACCTATTTTATTAATTACGGCAAACACATTATAAACATGTATCTTCCATAAATTCAGCTATGGAATAGTAACATTTCTCTATTAGTTTAGATTTTAGACTGTGTACGATCGGCCGCCGACATATACAGTCAGCATCAAAAGTAACTGGGCAAACGAAGACGTCAAAAGTCTTTATTAAAAGGGAATAAGAGCTTTTGAAGACGTCAATTGCGCAGTTACTTTTGATGCTGACTGTACAGGCCATTAGGCTTGGATTTCGTGCATTCCGTTCTCAAAGCAGGGGTTCCAGATGTACAAAATCGGGGAATGATCTGCCTCTAAACACAACAAAGTGCACAATTGGATAAATGTATATGAATAGTCTGTTATTGTTATTAAATAATGAATGTATAGACCAGTGCAGATAACAACAGTAGAATATTATGTACAGCGATTGTGATATAGTTACATTGGCAATAGCCGTCTATATCTAATCATATTCACATTAGCATATGATTGTATAATAATCTTATAAGGTTCATAGCACTCTGCAGTCACCATGATTATCACTTGCTAAATAAAACACATTTTTAAGATAAACTTTCTCGATTTACAAAAGAGAGACCACCCCCATAAATAAAAAGAGTAGCAGGTACCCATTGCCTAGATATTTAAGTTTTTAGAAATTTGTTCTTTGTTTGTTAAGCTTTATATTTCGTTTTAATTAATTTAAAGTTGTGGCAATAAATATATATTTTTATTTATTTATCAAATGTGCGGTGGTGATATCATGGTTATCAAATACACATGCGGGTTAAATAATCTTACATACTAACTGAGCGTTTTCATGTTTTGATTGAAAGCCTTGGTAAGACATTGATCTCAGTGGTAACGGCAGTCACTAACGCTAGTTTCAGGCCCCTCAGATGGCTTGATCACTTTTAATGTATGTGTATTATACACACTCACACACACGCGCACACACAAACTGAGACATTTCGTGCCGACAAACAGCGAGCAATGTAAAATGGATTAACATAGTTACCAGGGTCTGCCTGAAAACCAGCGTTGCAGTGGCCTTACTACTGTAACACTATGCTGAGGCAAGCCCCTTTTTAACATCACATAATGATAACTGTAGGATTAATTTTAAATTTATATGTTAAGTCTACTTTTAAGGTTCCCATGTAACTTGAATTGTCATGTGATGTTGAATAATGTTTTTCTATGCTAATCTATTCTAATAGTCAAGTTGACTAAGCCACAATTTCAGGTTTCCACTTTAGGTTGAAAGGTTGAAGGTTGAATGGCAGATGCAAGCATTATAAGAAGAGGAACCTTTAGGTACAGTAGTTATGGTGAAATGGATTCAGTCTACCCTTTTATTCTTGAATGATTATTTCTAGGAAACCTAAGATTTTTCAGGATAAGCAGAAAATTCCAGAGCAAAATTAATGCATAGTTTTCAGTGTCAATTTTATAAGTCTACAGTGGAAATTGGTTTGATAACATTCACGGAAACATGAATATCATAGACTTTAATTTAACTGACACTATACACTTTCTTTCTCGACCAGTGTCTTTTACCAGTGTGTGTTGCCAGTGATGACATATGGCACTGAAACGTGGTCACTTATTATGGGCCTCATAAGAAGGCTCAAAGTCACCCAAAGGGCAATGGAGAGGGCCATGTTGGGAGTTTCTCTGCGTGATCGCATCAGAAATGAGGCTGTCCGCAGCAGAACCAAGGTAACCGATATAGCCCTCCGGATCGCTAAACTTAAGTGGCAGTGGGCGGGGCACATAGCACGTAGAACCGATGGCTGTTGGGGAGGAAAGGTTCTCGAGTGGCGACCATGTACCGGAAGGTGCCGCGTGGGTAGGGCAAGGTGGACTGATGACCTGGTAAAGGTTGTGGGAGTCCGCTGGATGCGGGTGGCGCAGGACTTTGGCACTCTTTGGGGGAGGTCTATGTCCAGCAGTGGACGTCCTCGGCTGATATGATGATGATGATATGATACACTACTGATTCTTTTACCACTACTTTAACATGATGATAAAAAATATATGGAGCCTTCCTTTGAAATAAAATGTGGTCTATTACCTATATTTAAGGAGTTCTGACAAACCCATTTAGGCTTAAGCGCAGTCTTTGAAATAAAATATACTAATCAATTGAGCAAGTACTGAAGTATTCAATTTTAGAATTAGAATAATTGAGACACAGATTCTTTAAAGTTTGTTAAAATTAGATTAAATATTCGACATAGCTACAACAATGTTATATTATGTCCATTGCATGTACAATCAAGAATGTTTCCTACATCTTTCCGGCGATTCTTTCACTAAGGTAAACAACCGGAGCAGTTACAACAGCTGTATTGCTCTACATAGGCTAAAAATAAACTGTGAGAGCGCATGTTAGTATAAATAGGACCATTTACACAACACGGGACTAATGGCGTTTCACTTACCAGTTCGGACATTGTTTCGTATCTTCCTCCTCCATTGTACACTTTTAACTCCAAATTAACTATTTGTTTATCGAATTTAAAACTTAAACTGCTCAAGTTTCTTTATTTAATTAAATAAACGAGGAAACACGCGGTTCCAGCCGCTTCCAACAACGTAATATATGGACATGAGGTCGGCGGTTATTCTCAATGGCATTTATGTACCCTCTTATCACAAAATGCAATAGAAATAATTTTACATTTGTTTCTCGGTGAATCCCACGAAAATGGTTGTTGTCAAAGTAGTGATGGGCGAAAATAACGATGTGATAACGGTTACCTGTCAACCAGCTGGCCAGTAACACGTTATTGTAATGGCCACAGACTAGAACGTAATTTTTTTACTTGTTGGCGCGTTGCGTCTTTTTGTAAATTGTTCTAAAATTGGTACCGGTTAATGTACGGCCCGATAATCCGCGTCCACTTATTCTTCTCTCTTCATGCGTGGGTTAAAAAGAGCAAGAGATAAATAATGAGAATTCTGAGTTTGTATGTAACAGGTAATCTCCGGAACCACTGGACGGATTTCAAATATCCTTTCACTAGTGTATAAAACGGGACTTTCCGTGTAGAAATGGGATATTTTATCCCGCGGTTTAGCCTGCGCTCGTTGTAAATTGCAATACGCGGGCAGCTAGTCTAATAAAGTATCACCATATTTCTGTCTACGCAAGTTTTATGAGTTTCCCGCAACTATACATTTATTCTTAACGAATCACCGAGGTCTCGCGAGAACACTCCAGTGACCGGTTCACCACTAAAATCACTTGCCTCGATGTGTTGGGTATATATCGGATCTCAGAAGACAAAATATCCGGGTTAGTATCATCTCGTCTAAAAAAGCAGCTGGTCTAATTATTTTGACGGAGCCCCGCTCCTATTTCTGGTCTGTTTGCCCTTCGGGCATCTGAAGATACCTAACGAACCTAACCTACCTACCAGTAGTACCCACCAGGTAGTTCAATTTTAGACCAGCTGCTTTTTTAGACGAGATGATACTAACCGAAATATCTTATCTATACTGTATTATTTAACGCAAGGACAAAATAAAACACTGTATAAATTAATAATAACATTTATTACCTTAGATAATTAAAAATAATAATCATTGCATGGACTATGACTAATGTTTCCTATAACTATTAGGACTTACAAAACTATATCAGCATTACAGGAGGAAGATCTGTGACCACACAATAATTATTTATTCTCACTAAATATAATTTATCACACAAATAGCACTAGTATCTGCACTATTAGTATTAATAGATGATCATACATGGTTAATTCTGAGCCATAGGTTTAATTTCCTGTATAACATACACTTTATATTATGACTTCAAGGATGTATAGCTACCATACAAAATAAAATTATTCTTGTCAATTTTAATACACATTGGTTGCCGTTGACGCGACATCGCGTTCAAACTATACTTGAAACCATAATTAGATTCCAAAAAAATAACCTTAAAATTGCCATTAAAATTTAAAAATAACCGACACTGGCAAACTTACACTCTTCCAAATGATGGACGTAGCTAAAAACCAGCTAATGGCAATTTTAAGGTAATTTTTTTGGAATCTAATTATGGTTTCAAGTACATATGGAATATTTGCGCCTCGGTAATGGATGGCTAGAGAGTTGAGAAACAAGAAATATAAGTTTTGCAAAACAACACACCTCTTGTCGTAATTAAAGTCCTTTTTCAAATGCGGGAATCAAGACGGGAATTCGTGCGTGCAGCGGGGACCGATAGGTGCAAATTTTATGGGAACTCAGGTGGGCGCCATTTTTGTCACGAGTTCCCGGTCTCGAGGACCAACAGGTAATGATTTAATTCTAGACATTTCTAACCAATACCATGAGTCAGAACGAATCATATTCAACTATCTATCACTTAATATACACATCCTATGAAATAGTATTGAAGCAATCATTTCACATACAGCAGCACTGCACAATTATTGACATTCATACATTACGAGACTCCTCACAGCCCAATCGAATTCAGCCAAGAATGAGCATGTCGGCTAAGGCTAACATAAATATAAAATAATTATTGATTAGTGCCATGACTTGTTTAGGAATTTCGTGACCAGTTATTACAATACGAACACCACTCCGTAGGCGAGGATAGGAATTCTTCGCAATTGCATGTTTAGTTACTCATGCCAAATGACAGTTAAAATGTTTAGCAGTTTTATACTATTTCTACAAATGTTTGAAATTAAAACGATAGTGACAAAGGTAGCGCGGTCGACATAAACCTCGCAGGTACATATTTACGATGGGATGGACGCTTTATAACGGCGTATACGCGTTCGTATCGATCTTTAAAGCTTGCAACTATTTCTTATACTATATGTATGTAGGATTTTATTGATGCTTAGAAAAAGTACAATTGAAATGTTGCCTTTATAAGCTGAGACCTGGCTTGGAGGACACCAAAGGAACCACCAGTTTGTCTTGCAAAGCGTTATATCTTTACAACGAACATTATTACAAATGAGGGAAGACTTACTGTAGATTATACAATCTCTTAATTATTTTCATTTCTGATTATCCTTGAGTAAAAAATTCAACACTTTTCGGTGAAGCATGAAACCGCGATCATTATCAAACAAGTGAGGAAAATATTACATTTCTAATGTCTATCAACATGAACATCAGGCCATCGGGTTTTTTCCAGTTCACAACCTTCATTGCCAACTACGAACTACTGTACGCCTATCACAAGACGGCCGGCGAGCTGCGTCGCTGCGATATAGATCATACGTCTCCTTCTAATTAGAACGCTTAGAGAGAGACGGATTGTCTATGTCGCCGAGAGAGATCTGTTTTCTGTTGTCCGGGTGGGACACAGTAGCCTGCACCAACACTGTGTGAACTCAGGGAACAGCCCAGACGTCAGCCAAGTACAGCATTTCTCAGTCACCACGCGAACAGTTCCACTATCAGTACGCTACACACACAATTAGGTTCCAAGTCACTTGAGGCACATTGTCCCACCACTGGCACTGCACTAGTACTGTCCCCGCTGGAAGCCCAGCCCGACGCCGCGCATGGTGTGCGTGGTGGCTCGCGCGACCTCGTACTGCGCCTGCATGGCTTGGAACAACTCTTCTTGCTTCTTGATGGGGTCTGCTTCCTTCTGGGGGGGTTCTTGTTTGGCTGCGTCTGTGAAAGTTACCAAGCGTTTAGTACATTCGTACGGACAAATGATAACGATGGATTGCAGAATTAACACTTTTAAGTACATATTTTATATTCCCAACTTTATCCTTTGTTACCCAACTTCATCATGAAGGAGGGTTATGTTTTATGTGTAGTGATAGACTATAATTGAAAGTCTTTATGCCCACTCTCTGATTTGAGACCTATACAAAAAGACTAGTCCAAAAAATAACATGTAATAAAAATTATCCTTTGTGTAGAAATTAGCCTAATGAAGTAAGAACATACAAGCAAACTTAAGCTTTATGTATAATGCAAAAAGATTTTAAAAAACGAAGGAGCTTTATGAACGTTTTTGTTGACCCAGTCAAGAAAAGCAGTTATACAGTCAGCGTCATATAGTTAGTAGCAGCCAGAGTAGCCAAATATTTCGTAACACACCCTTATTCTTACAGTAATAAAGACGTGTACCGAAATATTTGGCTACCTTGGCTGCTACTAACTATTTGACGCTGACTGTACAAAAACAAACAACCATATAAACAGAAGTTCTTCTAGCTGAACACAAGAGGAAACGTGTGATTAGGAACCAGGCAGCCGGCCAAATCGTCCGGAAATCGTACGTACGCTCAATGTGACGTCAAATCACACATCAGATCATAGCAGACTTGGCCGTGAGCCCGACCGCAAATAGTTACGATTCTTTAAAACTAGTTCACACGAAATAAAGTTATAAATAACAAATAAAATGACGCAGATGTAATATATGTGTGCTAATTTTTCCATGTCATATCATAATCATAAACTTGTTAGGCCATGGCAAATGGAATTTCACTCTGTATTTGACGGGACACTGCGCGTTGGGCAGTCAAGTGTAAAAATATGGATGGGAGCATACAACTTACTTACAAATTATGTCCCTCGCTCTTACGTCAGCGGTTTCGGTACATATTTATGAGAGGACTAAATCAATACATATTTTTGCACTAGACATCAGTTTTCGCCAATTGGATGGCGGGCAATATTTGGAGCAGCCCAACTCGAATTAATAAAAGGCGCCTGTTTCTTCTGGGATCCGGAAGCGTCCACTACCATGTTTACTGACCTTCATGGTATAAACAAGGCAAACTCCGGGTAGAATGAACTGACCATGAAGATCGCACTATGATCGCTTTTATTGAAGATAAACCGAATGTGGTCCCTCGGCAGCAAGGACATGACAAGGGTTTACCCTTGTTTTAGGGTGATAGTCCACTTGTCCAAGATCTTTGTCCAATGTGTATTTGCGTCTCACATTTTGCTTAAAGAGTGAGATGACAAAGATGTTGGACAACCCTTACCGATCACCGTTTCATCGAATGAATGTTTCGCCAAATTTTCATCTAAACAAAATCACGTTTTTTCATAAACAGTAAACTTTAAAGGATTGTTATAAAACCTGTGTGTGTTGTTATATTACCTTTAAGCTATACCTACAACATATCGGTTTCTGAGAAAAGAAATCGATGATTTAAAATTTGGCGAAACCACAGATATAGGAAATAAGGAGATCGGACATGCCGCGCGATTTGTATTGAATATGCCTGTCGCAAGTTCTTGAATTCGTGGTTTTATTTGAAATAAATAGTATTTATATATATTTACAACGGACGGTGAACTGGCGGCGGAGTATGCCCAATGAGCTAACATGTGCGACACAGCCGCCGGCGGCTTGTCCGCTCTATAGTATTATATGCTCTGAGGGCGAAACAATGCATTCGTAGAAACGTTTGTAGGTAAGGGGTAAGGGTAAGGGACTGGACCGGGGAAGGTAAGCCACTGACCGGGGTCCCGGATGCCCATGAGCCGCATGAACTTGGTGGCCTGCCTGCCGTCCTGGTCGGCCGCGAACCGCGTGCCGGTCCACGGCGCCGCCTTCTCCGCTTCCGACTTCTCTTCCTTCTTGTGCGCCCATAGAAGCTTGCGTTTCGCCACCTGGGAGCAAACAAATCAATTATCATTATTTTACCCCCTTAAGGTCTCTACCCATTATACCGTATCATACCATGACCGTACTATGAACGTGTCAGGCAAAAAAATATTCTTTGTATCAAAAAGTGCCGGTGCAGGAACGGTCTAGTGGGCGTCATCTCATAATGCCTCATACAAAGAATATTTTCTTGCATGTGCCGGTACGGTTACGGTCATGGTATGATACGGTCAAGTGGGCACAGACCTTTATTCATAAAATTAAAATGCCTCTGCACGGCTATCATGAGACGGCGCGTGAGCTCTCTAGATATTTCTCGCACTCTCCGTCTCTCTCTTCTCTGAGCGAATATTCCCCTAGTAGCAGTAAATGGTGGTCAGGGTACTGACCTGGTCTAGGATCTTGTGAGCCTGCGGGTTGTAGTAGGCGGGCAGGTTGGTGGGCGCGCCGGGCTCGTGCGCGGCGGCGCGCAGCTGCTGCGCCGTCGCCATGGACCCGTCCGGAGTCTTGATCTGGAGCCCTGCACACACCGTACATCTAAGCTTCTAGTCTAACATCGCTGTCAGAGCCCGATGTAGGCCCCTAGGGTACGCACTAAGCGTCTAGCCGCGTGCGGCTTGCCGTGCGGTTGGACAAAACATATGAAACCGCAAACGCAAAACCCCTACGCACTAAGCGGTTGGCCGCAACCGCACGCGGCTAGCCGCTTAGTGCGTACGTAGCCCTAGACTTTGTCCCTTTTCCGCAAAACGCACCATCATATGAAACGATTGTCGTTTACTACGCTCGATCGTGACGTCACGATCTGCTAGCATTTTCTCTCTAAAAAGCAACATTAAAACGGTTGTAGCATCGTAATTTTTTGAGATATTTGAATGCGATTTTCGTCATAAGCAATATTTTTTTGCCTCCTTTCTTTTGAAGTAATAATACATTTTGAGTCTACACCCCTATTGTTTCATCATCACATCAGCCGAAAGACGTCCACTGCTGGACATAGTCCTCCCCCAAATTATTTACTTTATAAAATCTTTGAGGGAGCACCACTGTGGCGAAAGGTTGATAGTACACTTTGACAGCAGGCCCCGTAGCATGGATGGCGTTATCACGCGATAAGTGACAGGATAGGCGCGTCGTCTCGTTCTATCGAACGGTGTCAGCCAGGGACGGAAGCTCTATCCTGTCACTTATCGCGTGATAACGCCATCCATGCTACGGGGCCTGCTGAACTTTGTGTTATCTAGTGATGCGGTTATATAATTTTGAAAGACCCTCAGAGGGATCACATGCAGGTCTCTCGAGATAGTCTCTTTCTTATTACGTAGAATTAGACGGGTAGTTTATCTCGCCCGCGGTCTTGTTCAGTCGCGCTGGCAACTTTTATACACTGGCAGTAAAAAGGGTTTAAACTAATAACATAATAATAGAAAATACAAATAACACATATTCACATCAAAGATTAGATTAGATTTCTTTATTTCTTTAGTGGTTTCCGAGCGACTGGTGTGTACGAACGTGTCCGCGCAACTGCCTTCACCTGGAGCTACGTTCACCTGGCCCTGGAGCTTTGTTCACATGTTTATGAAAACATGTATGTAATACTTTATAGTACAAGACACAGGTAAAAGTCAGACAAATTTGGTTAACCCCTCGTGCCAAAGATTAGAACCTATTGTTTTACAGCTCATGCTCTTCATTAGATTGGACAATTTTGAATTTTTAAGTCGTTACAAAGGCGAACTAGTCGTAAGATCATGTTGCCTATCTCAAAGACAATATGTTGCTCCTTAAGCGGTCCCGCGGGCAGGCCTGTACCCGGAGCGCCTGGGAACGTTCCGTGTGCAGGCATGCCCGTGCAACCGACTCAATTTTTCAGTTCCAATTCTTCTGACAGCTTCCCCTGTGGTCTTTCGTCATATAGTCTTGCTTGTGAGAATGTGGGCAATAAGGTGGTCCCGCGAAACCATACCTAGTTACCGAGCGACTGATGTACGATAGGTAACCAGGTATGACCGCAAAACGGCCTTGACTTTTCGGTTTTTCCTGGTGGCATTGACTTTACTTTTCTTAAGAATTCTTGTGCTATTCTTGTCAACGCTTCATTGTCCTGGAATATGCGCCATGTGTTCTCGTGGGTAGATATTTAAGCATGTGACCACAATTACTACGGCTTGGTGCAGTTCTAGTCCCTGTTGAAAGATTTGCTGTTTTTGGAAACTGAAAGACTTACCCATTTTCTCCATGACTTCCAATTTCCTGTTGACCTTGTAGGAGGAAGGTTTATAGTCGCCGGACTGGGAGCGCTGCTCGCTGTATCCGGAACCGCTGTAGAAACCAACTCTTGAATTAATAAAATGCTATTCTGCATTTACCAACTCCAATAGAATAACCTATTATGAATATAATGAGGTTCTCAATTCGCCGTTTGTCTTTGTGTTTGTTAAAAAATATTGTCAACCAGAGCCAAAAGCAGGAGAATTGCTTGTTTATATTTTAATCATTTGCGTGTCGAACAATACAAAATTTAGGTATGTTGGCTTTTTATACAAAAACTATTCAATTTATTACATTTTAAATAAGACGCTGTCTACCGAGTCAGTACTCGACACACTAAGTGCTCTAGACGTAAAATGATTGTACAAGTCAATTATTGATTTCACTTGTAACCTATTAACTTAATTGAAATTCAGCACATCAAATTACAATTAAGTACCTACTCTTAACGGATCGATTATCTAGGTAACTGTACACGTTAGTCGGGTCGTAAATAATTATTTAATTATATATTCAGAGGCAACTTTAAAAAAAAATCGTACCACTGGGTTTAAAAAAAAACTTATGTACGAAATATATTTTTTGGTGAAAGTGGTCTAATCACAAGGTAAACAAAAATTAATGCTTTAAAGCCCAATATCTCGCAAACGAATCACTGAGATGAAAAATGATTCTGTATTTAAAGGGTTAAAAAAATAGGAGGAACCCTAAAAAAAATATTCGAGATATTATTCTAATGGTTTGTCGGCGTGATTGAATAAAAGAAAAGATCGGGTTGCACTCCGGGAGTGCCGGCAGAAGTGAAAACTCAATAACATTGTAACAGTTTTTCGATCAGGTCACGTGACATCTTACGGTGTCACCCTAAAAATGAATTTGACGCAAATTTATAAACAATTATCAATTATTTAGGCGGACGGGCCGCGGGCGCGTTGGGTGCGACGGCGACGGGCCCAACGCGCCGCCGCGGCGCAACGTCGACGGGCGGCGGCAAACACAATACCAATTTGTTTTTGCCATTGCCAAATATTTTTCAAAGCTTTATCTCTTTAGGAATAACGTCTAAATTCGAACTATTCGAATTTTCTCAATAGCAAAACGGTGAAGGTCGCGTTGGTATTATTACAAATTTATTTGCAGAATATGCTATTGCAAAAAGTGTTTAACGGCTTTATACTCTTACGAATAGCGTTCAGTTTTGAATGAAGTCTAATCGGCTAGCAGCAAAAAGTGACACCTCCTTCACATCTGACGTCACAAAAATCTGTCGCGTATTTAACAATTTGTCCCCATCCCAAAAAGTGCTCAGCGCCGCTAAAGAAGTTTTCAGTTCAAAAAACACCAAAGAAAATCTCAACTCTTTTCTTATTTGAAGGTTTTATTTCTATTGGGCCTTTATCTTTATCAGAATAAAGAAGAAAAAGAAGAAATATGCACCAATATTCAATAAAGGTTTCGTAAAGTATGCGGCTTGCTCAGATGAGATTTTATTCTAATGGTTTGTCGGCGTGATTGAATTAAAAAAAAAAAAAACCGTAAAAACATGGTGATTGTTTTATACAGAGTGTTTTTTTTAAATGGGACAGTATGGGGAAATCCGAATCTAAAGGAGATAGAGGAAAAGTGTCCAAGGAGACATTAAGTGTTTTTTGATGTAAACAAATTTGGCTCGTTAAAATTTTTGGTCAAGCGTGAGTTGTTCTTAAAAAATTATAAAGTAGGTCAATTTTTTTTTTGACGCGGGTCGGCTCTGTTTCATGTAAGGATTATTTCATTGTATGGAAAGAAAAAAATCTGAACAGCAGAAGTTGGTCAAATTTAATGAAAACTAATCTTCATACAGTTGGTTTATTACTTGAGTAAATGTTCGATGTGGCCGCCGTCTTGTCTTATGCAGGTACGAGCACGCTTCAAGACACTTCTAGTTGCATTTAACAGAGACTTATGGTGAATTATGTTTAAAGTGTTGTAAACAGCATCTTTTAATTCTTGTACGGAGTTGTATCGGGATTCATAAATTCGACCCTTAAGGTAACCCCATAAGAAAAAATCTAATGGCGTTAAGTCGGGCGATCGTGGGGGCCACTTTATCGGCCCATATGTACTCGTACCCATCCAACGGTTTGGAAACTGCTCGTCCAAACACAGTTTACTTGCCCTACTGTTGTGGGCTGGTGCACCATCTTGTTGGTAGATTATCTTACCAGTTCCTTAAAAAAATGTTCTTCTCTTGAATCATCTGGAGCTCTTATCGATTATCGAAATTTAAAAATGGAATAATTTTAAATATTTTTTTACACGCCTAGGCACTTGTAACAATATTAAAAGGTGAATACTGCAATTGAATGAAGATTAGTTTTCATTCAATTTGACCAACTTTTGCTGTTCAGATTTTTTTCTTTCCATACAATGAAATAATCCTTTCATAAAACAGAGCCGACCCGCGTCAAAAAAAAAATTGACCAACTTTATAATTTTTTAAGAACAACTCACGCTTGACCAAAAATTTTAATTAGCCAAATTTGTTTACATAAAAAAACACCTAATGTCTCCTTGGACACTTTTCCTCTATCTCCTTTAGATTCGGATTTCCCCATACTGTCCCATTTAAAAAAAACACTCTGTATACCCATGCCGAATTACAGTTTTCTAGTAGTAAGGGTTACTGAGCTAAGGTGAAGACGGACGAACATGGCGAAACTATAAGGGTTCCTTGTTGACTATGGATCCCTAAAAACGGCTATAGTCTGTCAGCGGTATAAAGACGATGGAGGTCACGTGTTTATATATCATATCTATCAAGATGAGGGACGCAGTAGGATATTTTGTGCATTTGCCCTCTCCTTTATGCCTACTCCCAAGCTCCCTCCATCATTTACACAAACCAGATGATGCAGTTCAGTGGAAGTACCTTGAATTACTTTGGTTACGGGTATTACCAAAGTAATTGATTGTTTTGTCTGGCAAGGGCATTCCCACAGTAAGAGGTGACGTATTTACCCAGCGGTGTGCACGGGCGGTGGCGGGAAGGCGGCGCCAGCGGGCCGCGGCCGCGACCGCTCCCGCTCCCGCTCCTCGAGCCCGCGCGGCGAGCGCGGCGGCTCGCGGGACCTGCACACACCACACATCAACCCATCTATAGTGCCGGCTGTACACACTCCTCGAGAGCGAGAGCCGAGACTCGAGTGCGAGAAGCTCTCGATGAGACCACACCATGTGCACACTCGTTGCGTCATTTGAACAGCGGAACAATAGGGGTGTAAACACTAAATAAAGTAATCAATAATGTCATATTTTCTCGAAAAAGGATTACAAATGTAGTCAAACGGAGGATGGATGTAGAAAAATCAACGCAAAAGGTTAAATAATCACGAAGTTATAAGTGTCCAAAGTTTTAAGAAGGGGTATGTTCTGTCCCTTTTACGCAAAACGCAACTTCATATGAAACGATGACGCTGCACGCTGGAAGATTGTGACGTCACAGAAGACGGCAACGTGCCTCGCCTCGTCGCAGCATCCCGTAACGTGACGTCACACACTGTTTGCGTTTTCTCTCTCTAACAAGCAATATTAAAACGGTTGTAGGTTCGTAATTCTTAGAGATATCTGAATGGGATTTTCGTCACTAGGCATATTTTTCGCCTTCTTTCTTTTGGAGTAATAATAATTTTCGAGTCTGCACCCCTATTATACTAGCTTGATAACTACGGCTTAGCGATGTACAACTGAATAAGTACCAGAGTGCGCCATTAAGGTATACTATACACACACACATTAGGTGGAGGCTACACGGTGCACGGGTGGCTCTCCCGCCGCGGGGAAGCTGCCGCAGACCATGAAACGACTCGGAATGCGGTTCATAGCTGTCTTTTGTTCATTACTGGCCACGCACGACGAGCGCCCTCGCACAAGCTCCCGTTCAGGGCGGTTTTCCGGCCGCGAAAATCCGCACTAGACACAATTGAATTTTCTCAAACATGCAATGAAATATTGACGTTGTATTCGTCATAATGGGCTTCGAAGTGTCACGTTTCAGGCGCAGCGAGGCGAGAGACCCGTAATGGCATTTCATACAAAATTGGAGGCCTAGGCCTGCAAGGTGGTCTTTTTTAATTTCCATTCCACAAATTGTGGCACAGGATCACGGCGTTCAGCCATGAAAATTAAAGTTTGATTGCTTGGAGTTTTTTTAATTTATTTCATTGCATGTTTGAGAAAAGCACTATACATACCTCGGCGTGAAAAGGGGTTGCTTTACTTCCCGGCCTCTGTAGTAATGTACTATTATTTATTTATTGGAAAACCAACAGCACACAAAACAGGTTAAAAACAGTTTAATATGGAATATATTGATTTAAACTTTCACGATTCTCACACATTATTTATACTAAACCCGTGACCATGGATGCTGCAACACATCCGAAACGTCGGGAGACCTCAGTGAGGTAAATAAATAAGTTAATTATAGGCGATTAAGTCCCGTTTAGTATAAATAATGTAATAAGATTAATATGGAAGTTGGAAACCGCACAGTGTAGCATGCAGGATACAACTTCCATATTAAATTGTGTCTAAGGCGGTTTTGGAGTGGATTTCGCGAAGGGAGAACCACCCGTGTAGTATAAGGATGCAAATAAAATAAAAAGTTTTATTGATGTGATGACAAAGCGGTACAAGTCTTAGGTTTACTTCCAAACTAGCTCAATTCATCAAATGAAATGAAAAAAAAAAAACCGATAAATTGTATATTTCCGAATTAAAGCTAGATTTCATTCCAGGCGTGTATATTCGGGCTAATTTATAAACATACCTTCTATCATCGTCGCGACGGGCGTAGCGGCCCTCCCGGCTGTCTCTGTCGCGCTCGCGCTCGCGCGATCCTCTGTCTTTGTCGCGACGATCGCGATCAACAAATCTGAAAAAAAATAAGCTGGAATGAGTAACATTACTTTGACGTAATAAATAAATAAAATAATAATAGCCTTTATTGCTGAGGTTTACGATTTGCAAAAACTTATACCACTTAATGGTACATTGTTTAACGAGGGGCGTAAGTGGAATATTGCGAACGAGAGTCTATCAGAAGCAATATTCTTACGCCCGTGTTATACACAATGTTTTTCATCACATTTGCGAGGAAACAAATACATTTTAGATGAAATGAATACAAATCGTAATAAAAACTGCATCATGTCAGTCGTCCATTTTGTTGAATTTGACGTGAGGCGTGTATGGCAAAGACCCTTCGGTATACAGCCACGATTTGAAAACACTTAAAAGCATTTTACATAGACACTAAATAACTACATATTCAATCTATAAATAATTCAGTTAAACATGTTTAAGTAGTTTTTTAAGTTTAAATTTATTTATAAATACGTTTTCAGACATCATATTTGATATAAAACCTCTTTGCTTTGTAACTGCCGCATGAGTGACAGATACAATTTAAGAGAAAAACCATTACGCCCGTGGGCGGTAACACAGGCTATTACAGCTCTGTATGTCTGCGCAGTATGAAGCCCTTTTCGAGCAAGTGTGATGAAATAGTACATTACGTACCCAGGGCGGTGAATTCGTGAATGGCCTAGATCGCAGGTGTTTGTGGCCCGAACCGAAGGTGAGGGCCATAAATATGCGATCTGGGGCTTTACGAATTACCGCCCGTGGTCAGTACACAATTTTACGTCTTTATCTGGCCACAATGCGAGTTGGCCAGGTGTGACGTAAATAAATAAACATACCTGGGCGACACGGCATCGCGGGCGTCGTGGTCGCGCGCGCCGTTCCCGAACTTCAGCTCCATGAGGGCGGGCGGCTGCAGCGCCACGGACTTGTCCACCTTCGACACCTCCTGCTTCTAGTCAAACACAACAACATATGACCTCCTGCAACACAAGACAAACTGTCGCGTTTGGGGTTATCAGTAGTTGGGTTACTCACTCGTGAGGCGCCTCATTTGTCATACTCATTTCATTCAATTGTCGCATCACTTCACGCTTGAAATGTACTACTTTATTCCTCACGAGGCACCGCCTCGTTCCTCACTCTCTCGGTCATCACCTCGCTCTTCATTTATCCCTCAAACCTCAAGGCCTCGCCTCTCGAGCACCAGACTCGCCACTCGCGCCTAACTTTCCACCATCTACAATACAATATTGTATGTAGTGGAGGAAGGTAAGTAAGAATATTGGACATGAAAGTAATTGGTGGCCTATTGTACACTTCACTTGAAAAACACCTTGTTATTATTTCCGATAGATATTAATTATTAGATGGTACCTCACCTCATTTGAAGTAGGACATTGTACCACCTCGTTTTTGGAAATGAGGTGCTCATACAAACTAATTTTAATTTCATGTCCTACCCAACACTACTTATCAGTACTAGGGTTTGGTCCCGGGCAATTTCGGGACTGGCTATACAAATCCAGTCCCGGGTGCAAACCATAATTAGTACCCTCTCAACAAGTACACCACCAACCACCAACACAGTCATCAATACTGTCCAAAAAAGTACAGTCTATAATAAAAGCATGTACCGTTCGGCCGAACATTCGGGTGCTCGGCCGAGCGGTTCAGGCGAGCGGTGGCTCGTCTACACTGAGCGCGCACGTTAGGGCGAACCGTGTTCAGCCGAGCCGCTCGTCGTTCGGTGTGGCTCCGCCTATCCAGAAATGCCACAAAGCAAAATGGCGCTATTAAAAATCGATTGTCATATGCTGTACAGTGGACGTCAAAGACTTGTTTATATAAGGCGACGGGGCGGAGGCCAATGTTTATATTTTCGACGGAAACTTGTCAGTAAAACTTAACCCGTCAAGCGTCCTGTAGACTAACGTTAGTCTACAGCAATTTTGTACCTTTGTACCTACTGATTATACTCATAGAGTTAAATTTTGAATGGCACTTTGACCTATGGCGTGCGTTCGACGGGTTAAATCTGAATGGTTAGGATATAAAATTTTGCTTTTTAAATACAGATTACAGATTTAAAAACATTCTGTAACCGAAAGTGTGAGTGTGACGACTGGCAACTCTTGTACTCGTAGGCCTTACCTTGTCAGTCCTGTCATCGGGCCGGTCGCCGAGCAGCCCGCGACGGGGGCCTTCGAAGCGGTTCCGCTCCGGCCTGTCCAGTCTGTAACAAATAACTAAATATTTATAAGTGTATTTAGTGACTACACCTGCCACGGTAGCCCAGTGGTTCAGGCATGCGGCTGTCCATACCACGACCACTGGGTAGTGGGTTCGAATCACGACTCGTACCAATGAGTTTTTCGTAACTTATGTACGGAATATTTACCGTTAGCTTTTCGGTGAAGGAAAACATCGTGAGGAAACCGGTCTAATCCTAATAAGGTCTAGCTTTCCCCCTGGGTTGGAAGGTCAGATGGCACTCGCTTTCGTGCAACTAGTGCCTATGCTAAATCTTGGAATTAGGTGTCAAATCGGACCCCGGGCTCCTTTACGGCACAACCGGGAATAACACTAGGAGGATGATGACCTTGCCCAATTTGTAATAGGTTGTTGTGGGTTTGGAACACTTTAGAGATATTAAATAAATCAGAATGTGCTGTTGCTGATATTTGGAACAGCCAAACTAGAGGAGTTCAACAATTCAACTTGCTCTGTAGAAAATGTGACGTAGTGTTTATTTATTTATTTATTCAATTATTTGAGACACTAACAGAGTACATAAGCTGAGTATATAAATTTATCTGTAGCACAATTATTATTTGGGATTTTATGTACCCCAATTATAGGTGAACACATCATTGTGATAATGTTAAGATAATAACATTTCATAGTGTTGAGGGCTAGGCAGCCAGAGATCTCGAAACTACGCTTCGTTGAGAGTAACGGTCCCGCATTTGTCCACAGCTGTTGACACAACTAATCCTCAAATCAATAACGGGTATTATTTATACTAAACGGGACTTAATCGCGTATAATTAACTTATTTATTTACCTCACTGAGGTCTCCCGACGTTTCGGATGTGTTGCAACATCCATGGTCACGGGACAATTGGCTTGAGCGGGTATCAACATCTCCTTGCTGCGCGGGTTAAAATAAGGGTTAGGCAACGCGCTAGTGAGCCTTAAGGCTGTGCATTGGAAATTATCGCGTGCTTTGAAACGTCGTTCTGACTAGATTAAGAAACAATAAGGTCTGATTTTCAGATATATGATTGTTTATCTGATTTTATGGATACATGATTGCTTAAAATTTCCTCGACAGAAAAAAATCCAAAGTTGGGTCTGTATTTTCCCTTTTTTACTCAGCCTACTTAAACGACACATTATTTTACGACACAATCAAGTTAATACTATTTATCTCATCTAAAATCTCACTTTATGAAATTTAAATAGAACTTCACTAAGTTACAGTCAAAAAAACCATTCCCGAAGAGTGTTAGTGCAAGGCCTGAGTGGACGCCCCGCCCAGAACGGGGCGTGCAGCGTCCATATAAACCAAATGCAATTTATATGGACGCTCCACTCAGGCCTTACAATTACATCTCTTTTCCTCGTGCGCGGAAGGCATCAGCGTGTCTGTGTCTAGGGGGCGTGTTCGACTCAAATCAAGGCATCGCCTAAGTCAGGTTTGCTCTTCTTGCCGCTCTACTCAGCTCTCGCACGCCGCCGAGGCGCTGATGCAACCGCGCTAGTAACGAAAAGAGCACGTGCTATGCGCGGTTGTCATTAATTGTATAGTTACCTGTTGGGTCTGTCATCGCGGCGGGGCGAGCGTCGCTCGCGCTCGCGGTCGCGGTCGCGGCGCGGCGAGTCGCGGCGCCGCGAACGCCGGTCACGAGAGCCTCCGCGAGGTCGCTCTCTGTCACGGCTTCCAGCTGTTTGACAATACATATGAATAGATAAATATTTGTCAATCTAGTCCCAAACTAAGCTTGTACTATGGGTATCAGACGACGATATACATACATACTTATATACAACGTGTTCCCGCCAATTTCCGTTAATTGAAAGGGGGCATAGCTTAGGTCAAATAAAGGTAATTTCTCCAAGACACCAGTATCTTAACTCTTACTGTTAGCAAGATATTCAACATTTTAATTTAATCAGTTATGCAACTTTAACCAGTGTAAACGGTTTTTTGACGTGCATGTCATGTGATGTCATTTGAACATTATCACATTTGACACTAACTTTTCATTAACTCTTAAGACCCTTGTACAATAACCGTTAATGCTAAATTTAATTATTTTGTATGAAAATCGAAAAAAAAAAACTTTTTTTTTTTGAAAAACTAATTATGCTACTTTGTTTCGGTGAATGGACTCTGAAATATGCCGAAGTTCAAGGAAATTCAGAAAAACACCCTGTAGATACTAGCTGCCCGTCCCGGTTAGTGCGTAGGAATGAAGCATTTTCCCGCGGTAAAAAGTAGCCTATGTTTATCAGGGATAATGTCGGCTTCTAACGGCAATTAGTAGTTTATCTACGCACATATCATGAGTGCTCTAAAATGCGTTCAGAAACCGTAGGAAATGACCAGCATTATTACAACCAATTTTACTATGAGAACTTTCTTGTCTGTGGTAGTAGATAAATTCTATACTGTAATGTTATTACAGTACAGATTTATGTAAGGTTATGAGTTTAAATTTGGAACAGCTGTCAAAACTCAAGTCAGTCTCTATTCTAGTATCCATAGATATTAAAACAGTTATCGATGCGAAACGTCAATTCAGTATGTTTTTTTAATATAAACCGCACGACATTTGATCAAGAGTGACATGAGAATACATGACATTCGTCTTGACGTAGGATCGAATTGCCGCCATTACTGTTGTCATTTCTTTGTTGGTTTTTGCTGTTACGAAAGTAGAATTGTGAAAAGTTGTTTGTAATTCACATTTTAGTTGAAAATATGAGTAGTAGTGACTCCGAGAACGATATGAACACTCCACCGGATATCGTAAATGCAGCCACGATTGCAACAAAGATATTTTACAGGTAGCACTATAGTAGCAATGCAGGTCATTTTCCTACGGCTTCTGAACCCATCTTAGAGTACTTATGATAGGTGTGTAGATAAAGTAGTGTATGCAACAGTACATAATTTAGCCTTAAAACACTTGTGTGATCCTATTATGAAACTCGCTCACGCTCGTTTCATAAAACCACACTCATATTTTAAGGTCTCTGATTATGTATCAGTTGCATAAACTACTATTATGCAACTGATACATAATCAGAGGCTATTTTGAAATTCGGCCATATTAAGATTCCGGTGTTTTAAGAAAAAAAAATTAGGCATTCTGCAATTTAGGTATTTTGAGACCACAAAGTTTTGAGATCTGGGAATATTGATAAAAAGGTAAAATGCAATTTTGTAGTTATAAGCCCAAAGCGTTTATATTAAAAAAAAAACATACTGAATTGACGTTTCGCATCGATAATAGTTTTGATATGAATACTAGAATAGAGACCCATATCACATATGAGTTTTGACAGCTCTAGGGTTTCCAACTTTTTTTGGGGGAGATATAGTATTTTACAAAAATATAGTGCACTGTAAAAAAATATAGTACTTGGCTGGTAAATCTTGCTATTTGGTATAATTTTTCTGAAACCTGGGCAATTTGAAGCACTTCGTAAGGCCCCCGTAAATATAGTATTTTAGCGTACTATATATTACTTCAACAGTATATAGTACAAAGAGTCAAAATATAGTACAATACTATACAGGGTGTTAACGGGGTCATGATCCGGAATGACAAAAAGCGAATAAGATGATCATACTGAACAACCTTTCCCATGGGACCAACCACGAAATCGCAAAAAAAAACCAGGTATTCCATACATAACTCTCAATTAAATCGCAGTTAACTCACAGTTAACTCTTAATTGGCTCTTTTTTTTTGCGATTTCGTGGTTGGTCCCATGGGAAAGGTTGTTCAGTATGATCATCTTATTCGCTTTTTGTCATTCCGGATCATGACCCCGTTAACACCCTGTATAATATAGTACGGTTGGCAACCCTAACTACCACGGACAAGAAAGTTCTCATAGTAAAATTGGTTGTAATAATGCTGGTCTTTTCCTACGGTTTCTGAACGCATTTAAGAGCACTAATGATATGTGCGTAGATAAAAGAATTTTTCAAATCGGTCCAGTAGTTTCGGAGCCTATTCAATACAAACAAACAAACAATCAAAACTTTCCTCTTTATAATATTAGTGTAGAAATAAACACTTAAAATACATAGAAAACATCCATGACTCAGGAACAAATGTTCATGCTCATCACACAAATAAATGCCCTTACCGGGATTCGAACCCGGGACCTCCGGCTTCGTAGGCAGGGTCACTACCACTAGGCTACAGAGGTCTTTAAAGTCTACGTCTGAAACGGGCCACAATTTTTCAAACAAAGATGGGTGGGTTTGTTCTCCTTTTTTACTGACAATCAACTTTAAAAAAAGACATGTAATCAACTAATCAAGACGATTAAACACATACCAAAACCGGTAACACTTCACACAGTGCCTCAAGCCAATAAAGCAACACTCATACAGCTTATCTAAAGTTCCAAGTGTTCATGAATTACATTTTAGAGATGCGCCGAATATTCGGTATTCGGCATATTTTTCAATGTTCGTTATTCGGCCGAATTATTCGGTTCAAATGCCTAATCATTTTAGAGGTGTTTGTCTGCAAGTTGCAAGAATGTAAATATCAGTAATCATTGGCTTGTGTAATTGTTATTCTAAAACTGTTTCTTATTGTTTATAATATTTAACTGTACTTATACATACAATAAAACAAATTTTACTATACTTAATTAATAACTATAATATACTTATTTTAATTTAAAAATCAATAATATTTTTACCACTAAGTGAATCTGTTTTGATAAGACATTACGTTGACCCGAATAATGAGGCCCAATATTTGGTTCGGCAAAACCCATATTCGGCGCATCTCTATTACACTTATTTGCCACCATCATAAAATAAAAAAAACAAAGCTATTATTTACCCTTACCGGAGACGCGGTCGTTGGGGCGCTCCGCCTGCGGCAGCTCGGGCTCCGACTCCTGCCCCTGCGAGTCCTGCGACAATACACAACAGGCTACATTTCACACTCTACTAACGTCTACGAAGATTCGGAACAAGGTTAAAGCGGCCTTTAGACCTATCTAAATGCAGTACACTAAATCAGAAAGGCTGCAAAAAGACAAGTGTAATAGTACATTACTACAGAGGCCGGGAAGTAAGGGGTTGCCGGCCGAGTACATATAGACGGCGGAACGTAGCGAGGTCGGATAGTTATGAGGCTGGCAACCCCTTTTTACGCCGAGGTATGTATAGTGCTTTTCTCAAACATGCAATGAAATAAATTAAAAAAACTCCAAGAAATTAAACTTTATTTTTTGTGGCTGAACCCCGTGATCCTGTGCCACAAATTGTGGAAATGGAAATTAAAAAAAACCATCTTGCAGGCCTAGGCCTCCAATTTTGTATGAAATGCCATTACGGGTCTCTCCTCTCGCTGCGCCCGAAACGTGACACTTCGAAGCCCATTATGAAGAACAAACGTCAATATTTCATTGCATGTTTGAGAAAAGACTGTTAGCATGTAAGTCACCCTAATTAGACAGTTAGACTCGACACTGCCACTCTGAATCAGTCAGCGTACTGCATTTAGCATAGTGTAAAGTGATTCAAAGACTGAACGCATCATTTGCTCGTTGACCGCGGTAGAGTGCGCACGCAAGCGGCATAATGTCAACCACCAAGGAAAATAAAATATTTTTCAAAAAACCCAACTGCTTTTTTTTTCAAATTTTATAGCCTGTCTCCCACGATTAAGAGGAATCCAACGACACCTCATATGTCGAAATCCGTCAAACGGTTTAGGCTGCAGGGCGTGCCAAAGAATAAGGTCACATACATACATACATACGCTCGAAAAACATAACCCTCCTCCTTCGGCAGTCAGGTAAAAAGAAATAATTTTAAAAATTCTCGATCTCTACAGAGAGATGCCCTATTTATGGGATAAGCAACACAAGGAGTATAAAAATAAAGATTGCCGTAACGAAGGAAATCGGGTGCTGTTAGAATTGTACAAAAATTTAGAACCAAACGCTACCTTAAAAAAAATTCTGAACTTGCGACATTGCGTACGTGCACTTCACTTGAATTTTTGTCCGTACTGAGTTAGCACGCTAATTAGTTCAAGTGTAAAGAGGACGCACTAAATCCCCCCGCACCGCTGTCTAAATGCAGTGTACTGCATAGATAGGTCTAAATGCCGCTTATTGGCTATGCTTCGTGAGAGAATAGACAATCCATCATTCCATCTACACATCATTATTCATTCATTCACTCATCTATTATTATGTCGGAGGTGGTACGTCCGACTTTCATCCGACAAGCGTACAGAGGCTCTACCGCGAAACGAAACCAAAGTTTGTTCGTGTATCTCCGTCCCCGTCGCGGTATTCGACTCCTCACCTCGCGGAGCATATATAATGACCTTGATCGGTACAATCCTTGTTGGAGACGTTGACGATGTCCATTGAGCCATCAATGACCTCCCGCTCTGCTACGAACTTGAGCTAGAACCATCGGACTAAGGTGCGAGCAAGAGGTCCGACCTAAAGATTTATGGCTATCGGCACGTTAATTTTTGCCCCGTAATAGTTCGATATTGTAATAAACTTCTGGAGATCCTTTAACGCCATTGCGATTTATCATCAATGTGATTTGACGTTTTTGGTATTCAAAAAATTAAGATACCTATTCAAATCGTGATAAAAGAAAGCTTTGCCTTTCATAACTGGTGTAGCTTGAGTGGCAACACATCATATACATCATGTTGCTCCAAAAAAAGTTACTGATGGGGTAAATGCAACATTGCAACTTGTATTGTTCCAGATTTCCGGGTATTTACCTTACCCCACCCGACCAAAGAAAACTGTAGTTCACGACCTATAACTTGGAACGCAAAAACGCGTGAAATTGTTACTAAGGCGGCACTACCGGCGATAACGTCGGCTAGGTACCGCCATGTTTCACTTATCGCCAGCTTCCACTCCCATGGCTATAAAACTAGTAATTTCGCGGTTTTCAAATTGGATCTCTATTTTTTGATAGGTTTGTGAAAGAGCTTAGCAGACTTGGAAGAACTTAAAGATCCCCAGCATTGGTCAACTCAAGTCGACCCTATCCAAACGTAGTTAGGTTGACCAAATTACGTTTGTATAGACCCTCAAGTTTTCGATGGAATCTGTTGACGTCCAACCGAGACCTGTAAATTGTCTATAAATAACTGGTTGTGATTAACCACCACCATACATAAATAATGTTTGAAACAAGACTTTGTAACGTTATAAATGAAACACTTAAAACTAGCTGATATTTAGTAGTCAGTTAACGAAAAATTTAACTACTTATGCGAAAAATTCCGAGGATCATTTCATTACTTCAAAACTATAATTTCGAACTGAAAATTTTGTTCATCAGAGTTTAGTTCAGACTATGCATTGTTGTATAATATATGAAAAATATACAATTACTGCCTATAATATCTGCAGATCATTATCCAATTTTGATTTTATAAACATGTAGTTCTAAAATATTGCTTTAGTAATTTACTACTTTTTGTAAAAAAAAGAACTTGTGTCAATAAAGTTTATTTTTCGAATAAATACTTTAAATCGGCAATTGTTTTGTTTCAAGGACATATATAATAATACTCTTCCATAAAATATCTCCAAGGACTTATCACAGCCCAAAGCAATCAATACCGGCAATGTGCCAAAATTACAATATATGTCCACCCTACATTATTAGCTGAGATGATATGGTTGTGTCATAATCATAACTCATAAAACACAAACATAACAATGTAAAACATGTATTTATATCTTTACACCAGAATACCCTACATTACAAAAACCCCACAAGGTTTATATAAAAATATAATAACCTGATATGCTACATCCATCCCAATCAGAGCTAGCAGAAGACCCATCAAAATTGTCTAGTACTTTCAAGAGCAGTGGTCATATTGAAAACTAAGTTCAATTTTATGAGCCATACACATGCTCATCAGAGAAAAATGAAAATAGCCATTGTTGGATTCGATACCACAAGGAGGAGATACATTTTCTCACAGTAAGCTAATGCTAAGTACTTACTTGAGCCACAGCTAGCGCGAGGTGCCCTCAGTCCGTGCGGAGTCTCAGCCGGGGAATTTGACTTTGGTTTTGTGTCAATTTACAAATGGGTAACCATATAAAATAAAAGTGTTAATATCATCTTTGAAAACATCTAGGAGATATATAGATTTAAAGATACTATAATGAAACTTTGTGTAGGACACAGGCTTACTTAAGTATATAGCTGGGCATAAGTTGGAGGTCTCTGGTTGAGTTGCTACCACAAGTTGGTGTCCCAGACTACATTGCTACATTAGCCAATGGATTTGCTGGATGAAATGCAGAATTGAAACATGTCATGAAATTGACAATCAAACTCAAACATTTATTTTGTATTAAATTATTTCTGATTGATTCTGTATTTCACCCTAATGTGCCTGACAATTATAATGCCTACTGTAAGAACTATATAAATTGACTTCTAAAGCACTTGCCAAGTCAGTAAACCATAATAAATGAAAAAGAAGTAGCAAATTCGTTTGCAATAATTACTGAAGATAAAAGTAATTTCTCACAAAGAATAGTCAAGAACTCAACCAGGGATGCTCTAACAATACGCAGCCTAAGTGCAAGGGTAGTGTGAAGGTAGTTACCTCGCTCATGTCCATATTCACTTCTTCGTAGTTGGTGTCGTCCTCCCGCCGCCGCCCCGCACCCTACAAAGTCATTCTATTGTCAAGAGAATGCTGATTAATAACTAAATCACAACTGCATTTTATATAAATACATTATAAATATTCCAGAGCAGGCGCAGTGGCAGAAATAAGTAATCATGCAAATATTTCATAGTTAGCATTTAGTATATGGCTTCAGTTTTTTTTCACAGTGAGCAAGGACGTTTAGTAACATTGTAAATTTACATATGTGCTCATTTTTAAGTACTGTGACGGACGGACTAAATAACTCATAGGTACATATACTTCCAACTGAAAACATGAGCTCAGAGCAAAGGCATTTAAATTAGGACTACTACTTACAACTACTTGTACTAGAATTTTGTAATAGGTAAATTTATGTAGAAACACCAGGTTGTTAACAATTTGGACCAAGCTTTCTCTGCGTATTTATTTTGGGTTTATTGCAATTTGCAGTCTAATTTATCAAGTTTTGAGTGACATACTACTATAATCATCGTCCTTGAGTGAAGGCACCAATTTCCCAAAATTAAGATTTGTAAACAGATTCGATTTCATAATCATGTAAAGGATGAAAAAATAAACTTACCGACGAGTGATGACCACCGTAACGATCATTATCATGTTCATCGTCACTTCCGTAGCCTACCAGGGAATCCATAGCGTGCAAGATTACTTTAGTGTAACAACTAGCGGACGAAACTATCAGAATCAATAATTCAGAGCATCAAATAATATAAAACGCGTTGTGACAATGGCCAAAATTTGTACAATATGGCGGATTGGATCGCCGCGGCGCTCCTTAGCTTTATGCACTGCCATAAAGGGTACGGCCTGATACATCAAGCCAATCAGAACGGTTGTATGTTGTCGTGTCGTACATTTGATTATTAAACGGACAGCGGGTTAGGTTACCCAAGATTCGCTTCTTGATAACATAACCTCACATAACCCTAAACAACACTGTTAGTTAGTCATTAGTGGTTTTTGTTGATCAATCTACTCATTGCATATCCTTGACGCGCTGTAGTGTAGCCTTTAGCTTTGATCATCCGATCGAGTATCGATCGACAGAATGGCTGGACAGACGAGATCACAGAGTACTTTTCTATATTATAGTGACGAGATGGGCTCCGGTCGGATCGTCCGTCGGTCCGGTCTATCTAGGATCGGACTTGTCATACCATACCATAAAGTGATAAAGTACGCATGCGCCAGATTATTTTTTTACACTGCGTAAAACGGAATCTCCGTTCGAATACTAGTACTTCATTGTATGTACTATTCGGGTAAGCAATTCCAACAGAATGATTTATGAACGAGAAGAAAAATTGAATCGTCACTAATATTACCCACCTATATGTTGATATATTAATTGGATTATTAATCTATATAATTTTCATGTTTTAAGTCATTACATTAGAATTAGTTTTGATAGATCTTATAATTGTATCCGAACATGTTTTTTTTTGCTTACTTTTTTTTTTCTTTTATTTAATATGGCGGAAGCATTGACCGCCGACGGGACGTCTGATTTTTCATTATTCAGTTACGATTAAATTTATCGCATTAATTTCGCGTGTATGTGATATAAATGTGAATATTTGAAGCTTGTGTGATATTTTCCACGGAATAATTATATAGACAGTGCGCTGAAAAATCCGGTTCTTCTATAAAAATGGTAATGATAGTTTTTTGTTTTGATACTTTTTTACGAAGTTGAGTCTCATGAAAAATGTGTTTACGGGCATTATTGTTAAACTTTTACATGTTTTCATGGTAAATACTGATAGTTTAAAGTTGATTTTTTATTGAATAGGCTCAAAAATGTATTTTTCGCCCTTTTTTTCTTTGTTTTCAAGTATTCTAACCAAAAAAAACTGTCATCAGGTGAAGGCAATCTCACATGTTTCTCGTTTTCGGATGTTTTTGACCAAAACCTCGTAATGTCTTGGGAGATTTGAGATGTTAATTATGCAAGCTGGGTGTGGCTGTATTGATTTTCTTGGAAGGTTCTAGGTATAGCGTTAGAATAGGTCTTATGACCTGCACTTAGCCTATGCAGAGCTTGGCTAACAATGCGGTTAGAGCGTGCGGGATCGATGTTAACTGCTCATTCTCTTATCAATTATTAATAAACAACGCATATTTTTGCTCAATAAGTTCAGAATACTGTGAATGTTGATTTGAGGAAAATGTTTTCTTGCAATGTCACTGAAATGCATGTAAGAGATTGATGTCAAATTTTCAACATAAAATTGTGATGAAAACGCATAAAAGCTATAAAATTGCAGAGTAAACACTTGTTATCGGTTATGCAATCAAACTACAGTATATTATGTACATCCAGAAATAGAAAAATGAAATGTTTTTGTTTCTTTGTCAGACCTGTCACTTCCATGGCCAGAGATTTTTATACTGCTCTATATTATCTTTTTTTTCTCGTAAAATTTGCTATTCTTTATTGCACAAGGTTGAATAAGTTGTTAAAATTGAAATCAATATATTGTTTTAGTCTAAACGGGCCACATATGGAGATGATGAGGATAATCCACCCACACCATCAGATGACTCCGACTTTGATGATGATGAAGATCCAGATAACTTGGAAGTCCCGGGTAAGATTATTAAAATAACTGTTAATTTTTATTCATAGTGGTCAATTAATGTAATAGGGGCTGAGCTTGGCTCTGAAAATTAAGCCTTAATATGAGGTTCAATGAAAAAAAGTGGCTTCCATCTAAATTGTGGTGATTTTTGGTTGTTTAGTTGGAGATAACTCTTTATATAATTCCTTAACATTATAAGGTATTTATATATGAATATATTTCAAACCATATTAAAGACCCCTGACTGGTATAGGCATCCACCATGGCATTTCAGTTGTCTCTGTTTTTTTATTAACCATTTCGGGTGATATGATGATGATGGCTGTGATTTGGCACAAATGGAAAACTCAAATGACCATTTTGTTATTGGACCAAAAGCAATGTTACCACAAAAATAGAAAGTGAATTTAGCACAATTCTTACTGCTTAACATATTTTATCTTATTCGGTAATATCTAATCTTTACATCACTTTTAAATTACAATTAGCTGCAACCCCCTTTTAAAGGCTATGCAACCCGGCAGGAGGTAGCACACACCCACACACCCACCCACACATTAAAAACAACTATTACAGATTTGTTTATTTGTTGGTTTTCCCCCTATGTAATAAAGAAAAACACCAATAAACACCAAAGCATTTATTTACTTATCTTAACAAACCCTGAGCAGGTTTACATAAAGCATCTAGATAAATCATACAGAATCATCAAGATTTGGTAACTGTGTGCCATTCAGAGAGGTTTGCCTGGTTAGTACACTAGGCTAATATATTTAAAAAAAAAATGTGTCATATGTTATGACTATTTGTATGCCTTAGGGCCCCCCCACATTACGGCGTCTTGTGAACGTTTTTCATGCGGCGTTGTCGCAACGCACAATTTTGTATGAGAAACGTTCACGAGACGCAGTAATGTGGGGGGGCCCTTATGCTTATGGCAAAGACATAGTGAGACTGTAAAATGTTCGTAACACCTTTGTATGTACCTATGTTTTACGAATAAATGATTTGATTGATTGATAGGCGAGGCCTGTCCCGTAGGAAACCAGATAACAGCCAAGTTACCAAAATTAACCAAATTTGACGCGAATCATTCAGATTTTTTGTACACATATTAAATTACAACCAACTATCATAGTCCAGTCAATAAACTGACAACTTGTATGGAAAAAATGACAATTTTGGAAATAATTTATAATAGCTTATTTTTTATGTGTAACGGATATATTATCAATTAAATAGTTACCCTGCCACAAAATCCGACAAAATTTCAGACATGAAAAAAATGATAAATTAACTAGCTCCTGAGAAGTAAAAAAAAATATTAATAAATATTTTTGTCTTTATTTTGTTTCATTTACATTTGCTCTATAATATTCAAGATAAATCGTACAAAAAAAGACAATGCATGCTTCATATAAATCTACATAATTACTTCCGGATGAAAAGTTTGTCGGATTCTTGAATAAATCATCTTAGAATAACATTTTAAATTGAAATCAACAAAAAAAACGCTATTATAAATTAATGTTTTTCAAAACCGTATTTTGCCTGGAGTATCAAATTAAAGTAATTACTTAGTAGCTAGAAAATTAGGATGGAAGTAAGGTACTCATAGAATTTGTGCATATATTTATTTATTTATTTATTAAGGATTACCAACAGATAATACATCTTACGTGCTCTTAAATCTATACATATAACAATCATGACTGATGCTTATCTAATTATAGGTAACCACAACTTGTATAAGTGTCTTGTACCTGTGAACAATAGTGAACATGCAGTAAACTTATTGTTATAATTGATTACATTTACCGATACGTTACATTAACTAATGCTAATACTTGATAGAATGATGCTAAATAGTTGATTACAATGATTACTACTTATATACAAATATTTTCTACAAATATTTTATTAAGTATTTTTAAGACATAAGTGTATGTGATACTGTGACTGCCTACTTTGGGATATCCAGTGAGCCAACATATTTAATCACTTTCCTTTTAAACTGTGCGATTTTGTCGTTAAATATGTCAACTTCCGCAGAGCCTGGGATATGATTGTATAATTTTGCCATTCTCAAAAGGGCAGAATTACGACCTAAATTTGTTTTCCCGAATGGAATGCCAAACAGTTTGTACAAACCAGAACGAGGTAGCTTAGCAGGAGCAGTTATTTTAATTTTACTTAACAATTCTGGGCAATCCAGCCCCCTACTATTAACCAATTTGTAAAGGAACATTAAATCTAGCACTTTTCTCCTGCTGCTTAGTGAAATAAATCGAAAGAATTTCAGTCGTTTGCTATATGATGTGAGTTTACGGCTTTTGGAAGAGGAATATCCTAAATGTGTTAAGAATCGTCTCTGTACCTTCTCAATTCGATTCGCATGCACCTGGTAATAAGGTGTCCAAACCTGGGAGCAGTACTCTAGGTTACTTCTTACTAATGTATTATAGAGCAATACTTTAGTACGTGCACACCTAAAGTGCCCAGCGTTTCTTAATAGAAAACCTAACATACGAGACGCTTTTTTAATGATGTTTATGTAATGGGCATTGAAATTTAACTTACTATCTATTGTTACTCCCAGGTCACGGATTGTATCAACCTTTTCAAGTTGCGTGCCTCCGATAGTGTAACAAGTGGGCACAATGGTTTTATTACGAGTAAAAGAGATGTAAAAGCATTTCTTGGCATTCAGCGTCATTCTATTCTGGGAGCACCAATTACTCAACCTGTCCAAGTCGTCTTGAAGTAGAATACGATCAGAAGAATTTTTAATAGGTCTGATAACTTTAAGGTCGTCGGCGTAGAGATAAGGTTCGGAATTTACACAGCAGCTCACTATGCTGTTAATAAAAATTAGAAACAATAATGGCCCTAGGTGCGATCCTTGTGGGACACCTGATGTTGCAGAAAATTGCTCGGATTGTTCACCATTAATGGCTACATGCAGCATGCGTCCGACCAGGTAGGACTCGAACCAGGACAAAAGTGACCCAGAAACGCCATAATCTCTCAATTTACTTATCAAAACGGTATGATCGACTTTATCGAAAGCCTTACTGAAATCTGTATACACAGCATCTACCTGCACACGATTATCTACATTCTTTGTAAGGCTTTCGATAAAGGCTACCAAGTTTGAGCTAGTAGATCTACACTTCACGAATCCGTGCTGTCTATCTGTAAGTTGTTGTGTAAAGTGGGAATATAAGAAAGGGTAGATCAGTGATTCGAAAATTTTAGGCATAACAGATAAGATAGAAATAGGTCTATAATTTTTTATGTCGGATTTCGAACCATCCTTAAATATCGGGACTATTTTTGTCTCCTTCCATCTTTCAGGAAAAATGCCCGTTTCGAGAGATTTGTTAAATATGCATTTTAGCGGTTGTGTCAGGCCTTCCGCACATCTAGAAATGAAAATCGGCGGCAGACAATCCGGACCAGGTCCCTTATTTAGATCCAAAGCTTTAATTTTTTTTAAGATCATGTTTTCATCCAAAATAACTTTATGTAGCGAATTGGTCAACACCGTTTGTTCTTGTATGAGGTTTGTTTTGTTAGAACTATCAACGTTTGGTTCGTAAATTGAAGAAAAGTTTCTCGCAAATAGTTCACAAATACTTTTGCAATCACAAGCCTGTTCATCGCCAAGTTTCATGTTAGATGGTATGGATGATTTGTTCTTCCTTTTATGTTTGATAAATGACCAAAAATATTTTGGGTTTCGCGCTATATTGATTTCAAGCGTTTTGCAATATTGATTGTAACAGTTTAAGGTTTGATCGGTGCATCGTTTCTTAAGCAAATCGAGTGAAAGTTTATCTAAAGGATTTTTATATTTTTTATAACGTTTACGAATTTTTTCTTTTTCATGTAACATCCTAATTATTTTTTTTGTAAACCAGACTGGGTACTTAGTTCCTTTAGGTCTAGTTAATGGAACAAACTTTTTAATAGCGACCTGTAATGTCTCGTATAACTTATGCACCATTTCATCAACATCCCGACATGCCTCTAACAATAAGAACCAATCAATATCGATTAAATATTTAACTATTTCATTATAATTAGCTTTATAAAAGTTTAACTTTGGACGTAACGTAGGAGAAAGAGTACTCTCAAGTTTTAAATCTAAGGATATTTCTAACGGTGGGTGAAAAGAGTCAACAATGCTTAACGGGTAATTACTTCGATCTAAAGAGACTGTATTTGTTGAAAACGCAAGATCAAGTAACCTATTATTGCTGTTCATAATACTATTGTACTGCTTTAGATCACAAAAGGCCATAAATTCAATAAGTGCTTGGTATACATTACAAGAACTATTTACAGGTAACATGGATGTATCGGAATTACTTGCAATCCAGTCCACGGAAGACAAATTGAAATCTCCTAATATTAGTGCTTCAGTAAAACCAATAACATTTGCGGAAGCCTTATCAAAAAACAGCTCCAGATCATTAAATTTTACTGGTGGGGGTAGATATACACAGCATAAGCATATTTTTGTTACACAATCTCTAGATCTGTTCTCTACAACTATCCACAAGTCTTCCAGTTGTGTTTCAAATTCATACATTCTGTAGGACACTAATCTCTTATTTACAGCTACCATAACACCTCCGCCAGTTTTTTTAGCTGACGGACTATCAATATTTCGTGCACGCCTGTACACATTATATCTGTCATCGAACAATTCACCATCACTTATATTATCCTGTAGCCACGTTTCAGTGATACAAATGATATCGTATTGATTAACAGAAACATTGCATAAAAAGTCTATGGTTTTAGTGTTCAATCCTCTAGAATTTTGATAGTACAGAGTTAAGCTATTCACGGTAAAAACAATAGTTTAAAATTCATGCACTAAAATTTAAACAAAAGATAGCTAAAGATGCTACTAATTATAGCAGTCGACTAACTGAAGACAGGTCTTTCAGAACAATGGCTGGCGACGTTTCGTCTTTGCGAATAAAGATTCGCCCGCTTCGAACCCAAACAAATTTGTAATTCTTATCTTTAGCTGCTTTTCTTGCCGCCTTATGCAATTCTCTATTGTACGGCGAAAGGTACAAAGGTACTACGCATAACACAGTGTTATTTTTAACGAGGAAGACCTCGAGGGGTCCTCGTAGCTCAGTTGGTAGAGCAGTCTAGCGTTAATAGAAAGGTCGCAGGTTCGAATCCTGTCGGGGGCTACAGACGAAGATGGTTTATTTTTCTATTATATTCTTTCTCTGTATCATATCGTTTAAATATTACATTAGTCGGATTTCAGTCTCAAAATAATACTAAGGTTATTAAATAACTAACGAATTATCATAGTACATGTTACTAGTAATTTTTGCCTCTATGCCTGTCCCTGTTCGTTGTTTAGTTTGACAAATTTAAAACCAGTGGATTCTCGACTTTATCGTCATTTTTTGTATACCACGTCGGTGGCAAACAAGTTTACGGCCCACCTGATGGTAAGTGGTTACATCTATGGACGCTTGCAATTCCAGGGGTGTTACATGCGCGTTGGCGACCCTATAATATTTTATACACTCCTTTTATGAAGAACCCCATACTGTAGTCCCTAGCATGCCCTCCCAACTCGAACAACGTATAATTATTACAAAAAAGAACTCATAGATGGCGACACAGGTACCGAGCGAAACATTTGAACTACTTATATTGTGTGTAGGTATGCGTGTGAGTGTGATGAGTTCAGTGTTTAGGTAAGTTGGCTCTCAGTTTCTGCGTAAGTTAGTGTGCTCAGCCATTCGTGGAGGTTTCTTTAAGTTTTAGGGGTTATGATTGGAAGTCTGTTGTTAACTTTATTATTAACTAGCTGCCCGGCACGGCTTCGCACGGATTACCCGTTTTCCCGTAGGAAGGAAGCATTTTTCCGCAGTAAAAAGTAGACTATATTCATCAGGGATAATGTCGGCTTCTAATGGTAAAAGCATTTTTCAAATCGGTCGAGTAGTTTCGGAGCCTATTTAATAAAAAATAAATAAAAAGTGAAAGTACGAAAAAATATAAAATACTTTTTCATTTAATTCAAACAAACAAACAATCAAATCTTTCCTCTTTATAATATTAGTGTAGACTAATATTATTTCAGTAATTTCCTTCACCCTTTCATTTTTAGGGTTCCGTAGCCAAATGGCAAAAAACGGAACCCTTATAGATTCGTCATGTCTGTCTGTCTGTCTGTCTGTCTGTCTGTCCGTCCGTATGTCACAGGCATTTTCCTCGAAAACTATAAGGTGTATTTGAATAAAATTTTGAGGATAGGTGTATTTTGTTAGCCGCTACATAGTTTTGTAATCTAATTACTAAATTTTTAGGGGTGCACTCCATACATAAAACTGAAAAACAAAATTTTTTTTTTCATTGCAAGTCCACGTGTGGCACATTAATCAATAGGCCTTTTCATGTAAATATAAGGTTTCTCAGAATTATTTTTGATTAAGTGAATAGAGTCGGAAAAGTCTGAAACTTTGTTAGTTTATAAATTTGTATGGATAACTTCCGGAACCGCTTATACAATTTCAATAATTCTTTCACCTGCTCATAGAATGGACTTTAAAATAAAGAAAAGATTGCATACATACATACATTCACGAATGTTTTCCCATAAGGGACGCCGAGCACATGAAACTTTTGTTCCAGCACCACTTTTAGCATAAATGTAATGTAATGGGTATAAAAGATCGATAAAATGATAGGCATCGCAGTTGATAAAATGATAGGTGGCCAGCATATCGCCCCCAACACACCTCAACCCTGCTCCCTTAGGGCCGGCGCTCACTGAGGGCGTGGCACGGCATGGCACGGCAGGTTGTACTGCGGCATCCCGCGGCGTTCCGTGGCATGCCGTGGCATCCCGTGGCATGCCAGTGCGTCTTCTCCCTCCCTTGCCCCCGCGCACCGACGGGAGGGAGGGAGAAGACGCACTGGCATGCCACGGGATGCCACGGCATGCCACGGAACGCCGCGGGATGCCGCAGTACAACCTGCCGTGCCATGCCGTGCCACGCCCTCAGTGAGCGCCGGCCCTTACAGATTGCATAGTTTTAATATTCGGTTATCATTTATTTTCCTCCTCATTGAAACATAAATATTAGGAGCTTGTCAAACATCACATAAGTACTTTTTTAATGTGTTTAAAATTCTTGACCATGCAAACAGGAAGCTACTGTTTTGTTATGTCGCCAATGATTTATCACCAAATTGGGAGGCTGGGTGTTGCTACGCCCCATTTCAAGGAAAAGACGAAAAGATAAAAAAAATATGAAGGCCACCACACACCGAACGCGGGTCGTGCGCGGCGCGGGTCGTGCGCGGCGCGGGTCGTGCGCGGCGCGGGTCGTGCGCTGCGCGGGTCGGGCGCGGCGCGGGTCGTGCGCGGCGCGGTAGGTATCTCTCTCACTACCACAGCGGGCCCGCGCCACTGTGTGATAGAGATAGTGAGAGAGATACCGCCCGACCCGCGCCGCGCATGACCCGCGTTCGGTGTGTGGAGGCCTTAATAGGCACAGGCTTCCGTCCGACTATTATTTTCGATCATTGCCCGACTACGGCAGAACTGAAAGTAAGGGATATGATTTTGGCAGTCTATGTTTGTATTTACGTGTGTTCCACCGTAGCGTTTAAGATACTGAACCGATTTTGACGAATGTGTAGGGATACCGTTGATAATGTCGCTCAAAAACCAGGTCATATAATTTATTTCTTAAACGTGCAATGAAATGGGTAAAAAAAAAACTCCAAAAAATCAAACTTTAATTTTCATGGCTGACTGAACGCTGGCGCTGTAATGCTGTGCCGCAAATTGTGGAATGGAAATTTTAAAAGACCATCTTGCAGGCCTCCAATTTTGTATGAAATGCCATTACGGATATCTCGTCTCGCTGCGCTTGAAACGTGACACTTCAAAGCCCATTATGAAGAACACAAGGTCAATATTTCATTGCATGTTTGAGAAAAAAATATTTATTGATTTATTTAGGATTACCAATAGATAATACATCATACATGCACTTATATCTTACTAGCTTCTGCCCGCGACTTCGTCCGGGTGGAACTATTTTATATCGTAGCTCCTTACAAACTTTCGCCCCCTATTTCGCCCCCTTAGACGATGATTCCCGGAATAAAAAATATTATATACTCGTATTTTAATCCAGGTTATACACTATATGGATCGCAAAATTCATTTTAATCCGTTTAGCCGTTTATGCGTGATTGAGGTCCAAACTTTAGCATTCATGATATTAGTATTAGTAGGATTTGCAAAATTTCCAGGGACACGACTCCCTTGAACCAACAGGCAATTTAAGTTTAATGAATGAGATTTATTCACGATTTTCGCTACGGTGATAGAATTGTGCTAAGTTTACCAACAAAGTGAAAATTTAATTTATAAAATATAAAGTAAAGGAGAATCCTACTAATATTATAAATGCGAAAGCTTGGATGTTTGGATGTTTAGATGTTTGGATGTTTGTTACTCAATAACGCTGAAACGGCTCAACCGATTAGGATGATATTTTACACGAAGATAGTTAAAATGCCTGGATTAAAATGTAGGATAACTTTATCCCGGGTCCACGCAGACGAAGTCGCGGGCGGAAGCTAGTTATTAAATAAGCGATAAGCGATAAAACTGGCCAAGGTCGAGTCGGACTTATGCAACGGTAAAACGCGCCTTTGATCATGTTAAAACTAGTTGTCGATTTGCGCCATCTAGCGAGCTTAATTTTAGTCCAATTTCAGCTCGATAGATGACGCTTATATTATGTTTTTGATTTTATTGAGACTAATAAAAATAATATACCAAACAGTATTAAATGGGTTTAATTTGATTCTATAATTATGAAAGGAACACTAATCTAACTGTAAATGTATGTAAGTGTAATGTCATACAATGTTTACGTAACATCGCAAACAGAACATTTTATCAGTTCATATTGTAATTAAGTTTGGCCCAGGTTGGGGTCGTGTTGGACTATAATCGGCATAAATTAAAAACGCTAAGACTGCATGAATGCTTTCAAATCCACAACCGTCGATATTGTTCTTAATGCTTAAGCTTTGTTTTTACCTGGGACCGAGTTTTTCTCGGCTTTGATACTACGAAACAACTAAGGCAACCTATGTACTACCTTAAATTTAAAAAATTACTGCGAGCTCATTTCATTTCCTCGAACTGCAGAGGCAAATTTAAAACCCACGCAACACACAACACGACACGACACACAAAACAGCAACACATCACACAACAACGGACACACATAACATCACACACACATACATATACAATCGTTATATATACGTAAAATACAGATAGACAAGACGTTTATTAACATATGTTTTTATTTATAGTATTTATTTATTTATAGTATCTATTTATTTATAGTATTCTTATACATCTAAACACTTAACACAAGAATAATATGATCGTAGAGCAATCATTTACCAATTTAACATTAAGTACGTGTATAAGATAGACGTAGTGTTACGACCAACCCTGTCCAAGGGACTCGTCTGAAAACCAGCGCAAGGCTTCAAGCCTTGCATATGCTGAGACGAGCACCCATTGCCCAACCTAACGCAATTTAGTATTTTTAGTTTTAATTCTAAGGCATTGTCAAGCTATTTCTTTGTACCTATGTTAAAAGTTATATTTTGTGTATTTTTTTTGGCAATAAATTAATTTGAATTTGAATTTGAATTCATCGATTTTTATACAAAATTAAACAAAAAACCAATAACTTATCGTATACCAAAAAATATTACGAAATAAAGTGATGAAAAGAAAACAAAAAACCACATCGCTGGGGTTCGAAGCCATCAGCAAAGAAGATAAGCCATTGGTCATCATCGAAGAGTAAGTACGCCTTTTGCGAGAAAATACGGAAAAAAACTAATTTTCTCGAAAAGAAGACAAACATAGATCGGTTTCTCGGCCCCGTAAACCCCTATTACTGCAAATGTCATCAGAACATGATTAAAAAAATATATAAATATAATTACAAATATAATAATATAAATATAAGTATATTATATACAAATATAGCTCGTTTAATAGTATCGGATAAGACCGGTAGCCCCATTTATTGTGGAGTTCTTCATTCTGCATTTCTACGTACAAATTTTCAAGTAAGTTTTAAGCCCTTTAGAAGATCAATTTTAAAAAACGCTGAAATTGTTTGTCTTGTGTTTTAATGTCAAACCATTTTACGAAGTTTCAAGTCCCTAGCTCGAAAAAGAATCCACTCTCCATACAAATTTTGGATTAAATTTTCAAAAACGCTGAAATTATTTTTCTTGTGTTTCATCAAAGTACTTTTTTACGAAGTTTCAAGTCTGTATCTTAAAAAATAAATTAATTCCCTTACAATTTTTCAAATCTTACATCGACCTCTGAAGTTTATCTAAAAAAACGCCACGCTATGTCCTATTCTGAAGTCTAAACTACAATATTAGAAAGTGCCATTAAAAATCGGTTCAGTAGTTTTCGCTAAAATATACTGGTTGTTATCGCGTCCACATGCCAACAAAAGATGGCGCTGGTACGTATACACGACTTTATCAAATCGGTTATCCTCAAATTTGGTCTGCCGGTCACCTTAACTCCATCAAACTTTTTTATACGTTTCATATGGTTTGACGGGGTTTAGACGCCGAAAAAAAAATGGAGAATGGCCTACTAAGGCTAGAATATGCATGGAAATTGGTGATGTTCTGCATCGCGCTATTGAAGTTTTTAAGTTATGTTGTTGTCTTTTTCATTAATGGACTGTAAATTACGAGATTAAAATATACGAAAATGTTCGAAATAATGTTTGTGTGGAATAGTCTCAAAGTCAATCAAATTGAGCACTTACCAGGCTTGTCTGCGATTGTAGTATGCAGAAGTCGGTGTCAGCTAACAGGGCAGAGTACTTTCACCAACCTTCAGCTAGCCGACTTACCTACAGTTCGCGAAATACCTTTCCTGAAGCTTCCACCGATAGGAGTCTCGTCGGCACTCAACTGAATTGACTTAATGCTTGGGTCCTGCTTCCACACACGTCTTATATTTAAAATTATGTTATTCACAACTGCGACACGACAATCAGTTGTTTTACGGAATAATTCAGCGCAAGCCAATCGAAAACGACACGATAACTTTGGCTGCTACAGAACGACTCAAATTCGACTGGTCATTGCATAGACAATATATTTTTTTTTACTTTTTTTTTTAAATCTTAGACCGATAATGTTGCTAGGCGATAATTGGTTAATTGCAATCTTTAACAGTTGTATAAATACAATTTCCTTCAGGTTCTTCTTATTATGTCTCTCTGACAACATCTACGAATTTTCACATTTATAATATCAGTGTGATAATCGAGACTGATGCTTATCTAATTATAGGTAACCACAACTTACTCCAACGCTGTCCTACCTACTACTAGTAAAAGAGCCCACGACCAAAACCATGTCTCATAGCAATACGGCAAAAACCCTATAAAATCGTTAGATTGTATAATTCTGAACCCGACTAGGTGTGTAGTAACGGTCGAAAGTGTAGCAACTGCGTGGGAGGCCATTTCTGCTGTGTCAAAAAAAAAAGACAGTCGGTATTATAGCAATACGTCTGATAGTGAAAATGTACAATAGATTTTATAATTGTATTACGAAAAAGTTTGTTTGCAGACATTTTGCGCGTAGCATATAGCCTGAGCGCATTTTTGAAAATGTCAACAAATTTAACCGACCTGTATCATAGCAATACGGATATTTTTTTTTTTTTCAACTTTTATTGCTGCCATGATTACCAAAAACCTGTTTTCAGACACTTTAAGTGTAGCATATACTCCCAAAAGAAGAAAAGGTGCTACACTTAATTTGTCTGATATAAATTTTTTGCACATGTGGACAACTTATTTTATCATGTCCAACAATTTTCAGACATATTGCTATGATACCGATCGGTAAAATTTGTTAACATTTTCAAAACGGTCTCAAAATTTAATGCGTTCACATTTCCGTCTGAAAATTGTTTTGTTCGCATCAAATAACCAAAATTTACTAATAAAAAAGATTTTCAGACGTATTGCTATGAGACATTTTTTTTGTCTCATTTTTAATTTTTTTAAGTGATTTTACGGGTTTGCGCTACACCACTAACGTCTGAAAAATATGTTTCCGGTATCTCAGAACTATCATTCAACTACAGTCTGCAAATCAGACATATTGCTATGATGCAGTTCGGTAAAATTCTTTGACAATTTTGAAAATTCGGTCAGATCAAACGCTACGCGGAAAATGTCTGATATTGGTATTTTCGAGTTCAGGATAATCGTATCTATCGATTTGATGCGGTTTTGGCCGTATTGCTATGAGACAAAAATTTTGGTCGTGGGCTCTCGTACTATACCCATAGCATGCAGTTAAAAATAAGATCTTATTTGAATTTTTATTTTATACAGGAAGAAAAATTTAAACTTTTCGTTTAAAATAATTTAGGCTATCATTGAATATATCAATGCCGATGGACTCTAGATGAAGTTCAAAAACAATAGACTTAAGATTTGCGTGGCGTGGGGCTCGGTTGCCACTTCGATTTTTTTTCTGGTGCGGCGAATGGGTTAAAAGTAACCTGTATGCTTTCAAATCCAGTTTATATTCGCTATATCGTACAAGGATGTTGGAGTCTCAATGTAATTTTTTGACAGGATGAATGGTAGTGAAAATGTTAATGATACTGGTGACCAAAGTATAGTGATGTATTTGCTTGCAGGCGGCGGTAAGACCCTCGCGGCAGCAGCACAGCTGGGCAAGAAGCCGAAAGCCAGTGCAGCACCCATGCCCGTCACAGTCAGAGCCACCACAAATCCGCTGGCCGGTGAGTATTGACAGACCTGATCTCAGGATCAGTGTCGTTGGCATGTAGCATCATTCACGCAAATGCTCCGATAGCATGCGCGGGGAGCCTTGCGTCGTTGCTACGTGATACGGCGCGTGTGTTTGTGTATATTTATTGTTCGGACCCGTCAGTGGGTCCGGCCCCTTAGAATTAAAAAGTAAAATGAGTGACAATACTTAGATGCAGAAGCGATGCTGAATTAAAACAGCGCGACTTTGACGTTTGTATCCACGGAATAAAGATTCTTTATCCCGTGTTTGTATCGCTACCGCTTCGCTTCTGTCGCGCGTTACAAATGCGGCATGGGGCCACATCTGAACCAGGACTGAATCGCTGAGACCTCCATAAGAAATTTTTTTTTTTGCAGCTGCCTCTGGATTGGCGTTTGGCCAGGTGGCCAACCAGGTGAAGCCGATCAAGATATCGGCGAGCTCTCTGTCCAAACCTATCAATTTGGGCGGGCTGCCTCGCGGCGTAGGTGAGTTGTGTCACTACTAATGTATTTAGGCGTCTAACCTTAACCCATTCAAGGCTAAGGACTCGCATATAAGTCTTGTTTCTAGTCTACAAAGCGAAATATTGAGGCCAATCGTATGGATTAAAAGTATTAGTAGTAGAGAACGAAAAAACCATAAAATGCGAGCTCCTTGCAAATTTCAAACCAAACACGTGCCTAAAACTCGGTATGCGCATGTTGGAACTAAACAGCTGCCTGGCATAGTTGTACCACCCCGCCCCCATCCCCGTATATCCAATGGCACCCATTCTGTGGGGCCATTTTGCGGAGCTACTTACACTTCTATGGGTTTTTCGTTCGCTTAATAAAATCATCATCATCATTGGGCTTTAGATCTATGAAAAGATGATTTAAACAGCGTCCATATTAGAGGAGCTGCACTTACGTACGTGGCTTGTAAGGCCGATACGGGAGCGACAGACACGACCGCATAATTGGCAAGTACATGTGCTGCCCGGAGATGAAAGAGGAAAAAATAATAAAATACTTATAAAAAATAACGTGAATTGATATTAATATCAACTTAATATTTACTTGATAATTAATATGATCATGCTTGATCTTCACAAGTACATAATATTCGAGTAATATGATAAAAACATTTTGACTCTTTCTATTGACTACGGAAATAACAAGTGAATTACTTGTCAGATTGGTCGTCTGAGGCGGGACCTCGATAGCGGGGTTCTTGGCTGCGAACGTGTTAATTCACTAGACTACGTCCCCTGGGAAGGATACTTGTATGAACGCGAACGCATATATGCGTTACCGGCGCTGAACGTCTCAAATCGGCTACCTCGAAATGGCAAATTGGCAATAGACACATAATGTCGAAATTATTTAGTTAAATTTATATAATCGGTTGTAAATATCGTGATACTCACTTAGCATAACAAAATGATATAGATCAACGGCAATAGAGAGCTAACGGCGGTTCGTATCGTTCCGCCATTAGGCTGGATATCCACCATCTCTAATGGATATAGACCTGTTGCACAGTCGCCGTCAGACATATTTACACTTTTATACCCAAATGTATGCTAAATGTGGTACTGAGACAAGTTTCAGCGCCAGCTCTTGTGAATCGACCTGCATGTATGTACGTTACTAGCTTTTGCCCGCGACTCCGCGTGGAACCGCGGGATAAAAACTACCTACCCCGTTTGTCCTACCCCGGGATTCAAAGTATCCCCATACCAAATGGCATCCTAATCGGATATCGTAGCTCCATACAAACTTTAACCCCCATTTCATCCCCTTGGGGGGTGATTTCCCGGATGAAAACTATCCTATGTCCTTCCCCGGGATTCAAACTATCTCCATACCAAATTTCATCGCTATCGGTTCAGCGGTAAGCGTGAAGAGGTAACAGACAGACAGACACGCTTTCGCATTTATGATATTAAGTATGAAAGTATGGATTCCCCCGTAGGCCACACCTAGCTACTAATAACTGCGTAATGAAACATCACGAATAGCCACTTCGAAGAAATTATGATGTCACCTTTAAATTGGGTATTTCCGTCGGCATTCCCAATATTTCAGGGACACGTCACCCACAGACATTTAATTACTACTTAAATTAAAGGAATGTTAACCTTATTGAATCTGGAGCACGGCTGATTTTAATTTGTATAAACATTGTATGCATATTCATGGGATTCCCATTGCACTGAGAGCCCGATAATATTCTATCCGGATATTCTATCTAGATTTATATCCGTTGTAAACAAGACGGGGTCAAATGTAGCATTTGACTAATCGCGCGTTTCAAAATAGCAAATTTTGTACACAAATCGACCTAGTCCCCAACTAAGCAAAGCTTGTACTATGGGATTTAGTCGACGATATAATAAATACTTATATAGATAAATAGCTACAAAAATACATAGAAAACGTCCATGACTCAGGAACAAGTATTCATGCTCATCACACAAATAAATGCCCTTACCGGGATTCGAACCCGGGACCTCCAGCTTTGTCGTAGGCAGGGTCAGGTCAGGCTACAGAGGTCGTTAAATTTGGTCGTATTTCGTTCAAATTTGGATCTAATAAGGAATATGTTCCCTATTCTAATGTTCTTGCACATTATCGTTAATAACGCTTTAACCATGTGTGATATATTAAAGTATAAAGTGGCGAACTAAATAACACATCGGTCTATTGTTATGAGTAGTGTTGCGAGTAACAAGAAAGTTACTTTCTGCGGCTAAAGGGTTACTAATGAAAACAAAAATATCGTGTAATAAATGCATCTAATCGAATCTAAAGAAAACATACATAAATGGTGCAGGGCGCCGGAAATGTTCGCCAAAACTCACACGGACGGTTTCCAAGCGATAATGCGCAAAAAAAAACCCGTCAATGATGTGTCGCGTTAGGGGAAGTCGAAACGGCGTTCTGAAGGTGATTGCTGGGATATATAACTGCCCCACATTCTGGCACTGAGTACATCACATCAGGTCAGGACTACTTTGACGTATGTCAAGTAGTTTTTAGTATAAACGTAGCACTAACATAGTTTTTAACCTATGGTCTGAAATAAAACATTTGAATTTGAATAAACGGTGTTGGTTGTGGATAGGCGCACCGTCTCCGTTCGCCGCGGGTTCCTCGGCCGCGTACAGCGCCGCCTCGCTGCTTGCGCAGAGTGAGTATGCCGAGGGCATATAACTATGTAGTCGTGTGTATGCTGCGATCAGAATGGACATAGTTATTGGTACTATCGACAACACAGCTAACTGACCATCCGTGCACTTTATGTACATTGTAATAAGGTTCTATGTAAATGCAGGATGGTCAGTTAAGTGTTGGCGTTTGTACAACTGGAAAGCGCACAATATCAGTAAAATAAGCTGACTTCGGTGGCGCCAGCGACAGCGGTGGGATACATGGGAGCGAGAGGCGTTTCGATCTCCCGCTCTCGCATATGGTGCACCGCTTCCGCTGCCGCCGCCGCCTATGGACTGCCTCTCGCAGCCCCGCTGCCCTCTGGCGTCCAGTCCGCGGCCTCAGGCTGAAACAGCTTGTGGATGGATGCGTGGGTAGATTATAGATGTGTTCCCGTTAGTTATATTTGACGAAATTCAAACTACGCAATTTTTTTATTCACGATGAAACGTAAATCCACGGTGTGTAATATTAATATAACACTGAGAATGAAGATTGTTTTCCAGTTGTATATATTAGCTTGCACTACATCATTTGGTCTTTCCATGATCTTACTTTAAATTTTATATGAATGTATAGTTTGGTTGAACCTCTGTTAAATTCTGATCGCAGCCTAATAATACACTTATAGCAAAGCATGGATTCTATTACATATATGTATTATTGAATGTGTAAAAGTAATGTAGTTATTTCGAGATTTCACCGGTTTATATATATTGTTGACTATTGGATGTGATTGTTTAATTTTTAGTTTGTATCTTGATTTTTAAAAGTAGTCTTGCATATCTTTTTTGGATTACTTGGTAGTTTTGATTCTTATAAAGTATGTAGCATCCTTCCTGCATTTATATTATGTTATGCTTCCGACTATTTCATGTTAGGGTAAATCGCCAATCACTCGCTAGTCTGGCTACCGTTCAATAACTGGCCACCTCATACTAAAAATGAACTCAATGAATACACCTAAAGTAGAATTCATTTTTTGTGTAAGGTGTTAATTACTGGCCACCCTTCAATAACTGACCACGTTATACTAAATTGAATTATGTTTGTAGGGGAACAGAGTTCATTTTCAGTATGAAGGGTGGCCGGTTATTGGCGATTGACCGTATGTGGTTATAGTCACCAAAATCTGTATGTAAGTGCTATTTTATTCGATTATTTAGCACGTTTCCTGTCCATTGTATTATTGTGTTTACAATGATGTATTATTCCAGACATCGGAAGTTTTGGGACAAAAACGTGACTTCCCTAGGCCTTGATAAAATTTTATGTCGATGTGCTTTAGTATCGGTGTTAAATGAAATAAATACTAATTCTAAAATTCGCCAAACTTCGGCATTTCTTATTGGCTTTCGAACCCTTATAAAACTATCAGGGTTTAACCAATAATTGTAGCTAGCTAACCGTCACATTTCGGTACAAAAAAATCTGATGTCTGGGTATACATTTATATGTGTACGTAAGGGATTCCTGAAGTTGTTCGAGTCTCCGGTTTAATTACTAATTGGGATGACAAGCGCTCCCGAGCGTGCGTGCACAAGTATGACCAAACCATTTTTGATAAAACCCGTGCCCATCAACAGTAGCTTTGTGTAGTATGTGAAACTTCTAACAAACTTTTGACAGTTGCATTTTAATTGTGGGCCCTTTTCACGAAGCTTCTAGTTACATTTTTTTTTAATTCTTGTTTCGCGCCATTTTGTTACAATTCCCAACAGATTGATTTGTAGTCATAGCAATAAAGCAACTAGCAAATCAAACATTATACACACTTCAATATTTTTTGGACTATACAAAGTGTACCAAAAATGGGGTCTGTACCGATCAAGAGCATAACAGGTATCGTGTTCTGATAAGAAAAAAACTAAAAGATTTTTTTTTTGACGCGATTTTTCTCTTAGTTTTTTCTTATCAGAACACGATGCCTGTCACGTCCCATTTTTGGTACACCCTGTATACAGCATCCGGCCATATATTATGTCTTAACTATATTTTTGCATTCGCAGTGGAAATGTCGGGCATCCCAGGGATGAACTCATACCTCCTGCAGAACCTGAACCAAATATTAGCCTCTGGCATGGGCGGGCCGCTAGCTGGCATGCTGGGCCAGTTCGCGCAGCTCACCGCGCCCAACTGGGGGCCTAAGGCGGCGATGTTCCCTCAAGATAAGGTAAATTAATTAGACGACTGATGGTACCGTCGAACTCGCAAGATGCTTGACAATTTTGTACCGAGTCGCTTTAACGACACGTTTAAAATGCCATATGTAGTTGTTAGACGTGAAAGCTACGAGGTATCAAGGTGTTTAGTTACTTATGAGTTCGACTATACGCGAGTCCAAACAGCAACATGGCTCACTGACCTCCAGTAGACCTTATCTAGTTGCAATAAGAAACAAAAACGGTCAGTTAACAACTGTTAATGGGGTGCATTGGAAATTATTGCGTGCTTTGAAACGCCGTTCTGACTAAAGGGTGAACACTATTAAATTGTCGCCTACATTTTTATTTTTCTAGCGTGTTGCATCAAACCTTTTTTTAGTATTGATTAAAATTTGGAATTTAGAACCCTCGTGTACCATTTTGACAACCATAAAATATTCATTTGTTTTTTATTCATGAAAATGGCGTTACACGAAAAAAATGTTCGTGAATTAATTTTGCGAGAATTTAGTAAAAATCCTAGTCTATCAACTTTGGAGCTGGCAAAATCTTGTCAAACTACTCGGAGGACGGTACAAAGGACCCTTAAAAAAATTAAACAAGGTGAATCTATAGATAGGAAGCGGCGTGAGGGTCAACCTACCAGAAAATCTAATGTTAAGTTACAAAGAAAGGTGTGCAAGTTATTTGAGAAGAATCCGAGTATCTCTTCCCGGGATGTGGCGAAAAAAGTAAAAACTAGTCAGTCAAATGTCCAAAAAATTAAAAATGATTGCTGCATTAAAACATATAAGAAGCAAAAGGCTCCAAAGAGAACTGCGGAGCAGTATAATCGTGCGGTTAGACGTTCCAGGTTATTGTATGCGTTATTGGTTCAGAAAAAATGTTGCCTAATTATTGACGATGAAACGTATGTCAAAGCAGACTTTAAGTCTTTACCAGGTAACCAGTACTATTCCGCTCGTGACATTTCGAATCTGGACGAGTCGAAGAAGGTTATCGCAGTAGAAAAATTTGCTAAGAAGTACCTTGTTTGGCAAGCTATATGTCAGTGCGGCTCGAGGAGCTCACCATTTATTACTACTGGGACAATTAATACCGATATATATATATCAGAATGTTTGAAAAAGAGACTGTTACCATTCATGAAGAAACACACTTCCTCAACATTATTTTGGCCGGACTTAGCGAGCTGCCATTACTCTACTCGAACTTTGGAATGGTATAAGGCGAATTCAGTCGAGGTAGTACCTAAGGAGAGCAACCCACCTAACTGTCCCGAACTTCGCCCCATTGAAAAATATTGGGCAAATATAAAAAGCAAATTGCGGAAAACTTGTCAACCTGCCACTTCATTGCCAGATTTTCAACGAAAATGGATTAAATGCACAAAATTGGTAACCGATGATTCCGTGCAAAGGTCGATGAATCACATCAAAAGTAAAGTCCGGGAATTTTCACGTCGTTCGTTGAAAGAGCCCTAGTATTTTTTTTATAGATTGTACGTTATGTAAAATTTGTTATATAAAGAGTTTTAAGCATTTAAGATTTTAATTTTCTCATCTGTAGCATATTCGACCCGCGACAATTTAATAGTGTTCACCCTTTAGATTAACACATTCATTGCCCAGAATCGCTACGCGCTACGCTCGTAGCCGATCCCGTGGTTTTCCTCGTATGTAGCGGAAAGCGACTACGACGGTCTGACGCATATGTGTCGTCATGAAACAATAAGGTCTGATTTTCAGATATATGATTCTTGACTATAATTATGATTGTTTATCTGACTTAATCAATACATGAGTGCCAAAAGTTTCCTCGATAGAAAAAAAATCCAAAGTTGGGTCTTTATTTTTCTTTTTTTACTCAACCTACTCAAACAATACATTATTTTACGACACATTCAAGTGAATACTATGGTATTTTATCTCATCATCTAAAATCTCACTTAATGAAATATAAATAAAACTTAAAGAAAATACTAAGTTTTTTTTTTGACGCGATTTTTTTTACTTTAGTATAGGAGCAGGTCGCCCCAGTCGGCAAACGCTCCATACAAATGTAAAAAAAAAATCGCGTAATTTTTTTTCCGTTACTTTTTAACCGACTTAAAAAAGGAGGAGGTTTTCAATTCAGTTGTATTTTTGTTCTTTTTTTTTCAATGTTTATTACCTCCGACTCGGAACTCCCTCATTGATGAGCCGATTTGTATTTTTTTTTTGTCTGTTGTAGGTATATGTTTCCAGGTGGGTCCCATTCTTTTCAAAAAATCAGTTGGATGATGGGATCCATGAGGAATTGAGGGAACTCCTCAATTATATAAGCAACGCGTGTAGTGATTTTGGTATTTTCTATTATACCTCGTGTATTTACACCCGGAAATCATAAATTTGGTGGAGTGGAATTGGATTGGAATGGAATTCCTCAATTATCTACTTACTTAAAAGTACAAAAGTATATCACAGATTCTGATAAGATTCCGTTGAAATTGCAACTAATGAAGTGCCATAGGTGATCCTTGTGGAATCGACGGAAGTCCTCAAATATTATCAGCCCTATATACAGCGATTCGGTTTTTTTTTCTAATAATCAACGCATTTGCTCTCGGAAATCAGTTCATGTGGTAAATAAAAAAAAATAAAAAAAAATAAAATTGTTTATTTACCAAACAAAAGTTGCACAAGAAACATAGCTTACAATTATTTGGTTAAACTTATGAGTAAAGCTTGTACACTGGTGAGAATTACCATCGGGCCCAAACTAGGCACAGCCTGTATCTTGGGAACCGAGTTACTAGATTTGACAATTCAAAGTATAACAATAAAGAATAGTACGGCCGTTTTTGGAAAATGTAATGGAATGTTAAACAATAAAAAAGCGGGCTATAGAAAAAAACTAAAATTAAATCTACTTAATTAAAAACCTGGTGCATGCGTGTATATATAATATGTATATATAAGTGAGTGTGCTTGTGAGTGTGCTTGTGAGTGTGCTTGTGAGTGTTTGTGTGTGTGTGTGTGTGTGTGTGTGTGTGTGTGTGTGTGTGTGTGTGTGTGTGTGTGTGTGTGTGTGTGTGTGTGTGTGTGTGTGTGTGTGTGTGTGAGTACAGACACTCTAGTTATGCTTTAATAATATCTTCGGTTTCGATCGTATGAAAGGGTAAGAAGCCATTTTTTTACTGTGGTTTTCAGTCGTGCATTAGGAATAGTGTCAAAAGAGCATATTTTAGAAACCCTGTTGTAAATAGTGGGATGTAGGTAATCGGGAAAGCGTTTGGCAAAAGCAGTCTTGACTCGGGGGTGCTGGAGATATAAATGTTTAAGGCGTTTTTGAACACGTCTAACATGATCAACTGAAGCAATAGCCTTTTGGTGAGATTCAGCAACAGCTTTGACAATGAAAAGTTGGCGAACTCTAAGGATCGGCGCTAATTGGAAAAGAAATGTGGAAATGTTCTCGTGGCTTGGCGGAGTACTAAATTGAAGTCGATTAAAACTTTGTTTTTAAAGTAAATTATTTCTTATCAGAACACGATTCCTGTTATGCTCTTGATCGGTTCTCACCCCATTATTGGTACACCCTGTATATAGATATCGTATATTATTGATTGATATTTACATAGATGCCCGGTGAAGACGAAGAGGTAGACGACGAAGAGATGGGCGTGGCGGAGACGTATGCCGACTACATGCCTACTAAACGTAAGTGATTTAAATGTCCGAGCTTCTGGTTCAACAATATAATTTTCGCACATTATTTTCCGCGAGTGGAGCAAGTTTTTGAAAAAAAGCAGTGTAATTTCTAAGAACTCATCTATGAAGACGTAGTGTGGGTTACCACTGTTACCAGATCATCAGTTCACCTTCCGGTACGTGGTCGCCACTCGAGAACCTTTCCGCCCCAACGGCCATCGGTTCTACTTGCAACGTGCCCCGCCCGCTGCCACTAATATTACCGCTAATATGTCCGCTGGATGCGGGCGGCGCAGGACCGGTCATTGTTGCACTCTTTGGGGTTGACGTCTTTCGGCTGATATGATAATGATGATGAGTGTGGGTTAAATGTATGGATCAATCAATTATTTCTTGTGTTTATTCTGTTCCGTTAACTAGGCGGTGACAGGGAACAGTTTGACAAACAGAAAAATTGCTACAGTCAAGTGCAAAAATGTATTGATAACATCCTCTCATAAATAAGTACCAAAACCTTAATCCGCTTATAAGAGTTATGGGACATATTTATGAGTAAGTTGTGTGCACCCATATTTTTACACTTGACTGTACAACAGAATCAGAAGAAAAGTATATGTTAACGCCCCTGTAACCTAGTTGGTAGTGACCCTGCCTACGAAGATGGAGTTCCCGGGTTCGAATCCCGGTAAGGGCATTTATTTGTGTGATGAGCACGAATAGTTGTTCCTGAGTCATGGATGTTTTCTATGTATTTGAGTATTTATTTATCTATATAAGTATGTATATCGTCGTCTAGTACCCATAGTACAAGCTTTGCTTAGTTTGGGACTAGGTCGATTTGTGTAAGATTGTACCCAAAATATTTATATTTATTATTACAAGCTTTTATTTTGTTTCACCTGTCCCGTTGTCTCTGTCTGTAATTTGCAAGTTAAATTTGACCCACTTCCCGGTGACCGATTGAGCGGAAATTTTGGGTTTAAGTAAAGTTTGGATGACATTTCAATATTATGGTACCATCGAGCTGATCTGATGATGGGGACAAAAGGTGGCCATGGGAATTCCGCACTTAACCGACGTAACCCCGTTGAGTTTGGGCTCGTTAGAAACGTCTCAATGAGTAGTTATGATGGTATACAGAAAAGTACAGTCGGCAATAAAAGCTTGTACCAAAAATGTTTTTTTTGACAGAAACTTGTTTATTTATTACAAGCTTTTATTTATTTTCACTTGTCCGTTGTCTGTTATCAAATCTTGCAAGTTAAATTTGATCCACTTCCCGGTTTCCGATTGAGCTGAAATTTTGCACGATTATGCAAATCGCGTGACATTGCAATATTATGATGACGTGGAGCTGATCTGATGATGGAGCTGGAAGGTGGCCATAGGAACTCCGTAATAAAACCACATAACACCACCGAGTTTGGGCTCATTAGAATCGTCTCAATGAGTAGTTGATGATGGTATACAGAAAAGTGCAGTCGGGCAATACATGTACCAAAAATTTTTTTTTTGAGAGAAACTTGTTTATTTATTAATGTTGAAATCCCCAGTGAAACTGGGTCGCAAGCACCCCGACCCCGTGGTGGAGACGGCGTCGCTCTCGTCCGTGGAGCCGGTGGACGTGCACTACCAGGTCAGCCTGCCCGAGGACACCATCCGCGGCGGCCTGCTGTCCGCGCTGCAGCTCGAGGCCGTCGTGTACGCCTCGCAGGCGCACGAGCACACGCTGCCCGACACCACCAGGGCCGGCTTCCTCATTGGTGGGTGCACCAGATGCGTCTTTAGCTATAGCAGCCTCAGCCCGAGCAGCCGCAACTTGAGGCAAACAGCCTCAAGTCGAGGCTGCTCGGCCGGAGGCGCGTTGCGGATCAAGCTGAGGCAACACGCCTCATCAGGATCCGCGACTTCCGACCCAGTTTAAAACAAACACGCGATGGCACCAGACGCGCGTAGAATCGCTGCTGCTTTAATTGTAATTAGCGACATTAAAAAAAAAAAAACGGATCCCAGAGAACTCACAGACACTCGTATAATTTAAATAATTTAATTGTTGATTCGTTGTCCATTGCGAACCCAAGCAACACGCCCGTCTCCATCAAATGCACGGCTCAGACTGAGGCCCCTTTGAGCACGCCAAAAAGACCGACAAAATATGGCTCGGCTCGCGGCGCCGAATTTGCCTCGTGTCGGCGCTATTGAGGCAGCGTCTCCACTTGAGCGGCCTCGGAGAGGCAGCCGCTCGGCCCGAGGCTGCCTCTAGTGGATACGCGGCTTATGGTGCAGGGTGTGCGTTGCACACGGGCGCAGTGGTCCTAGGGGGCGCCGAGCGCCGCCCGCTACCATTCTATTTTGACCGCGCGCTTACTAGGGGGCGCTAGAGTAATGTTTGCACACGGGCTACATGGGCTAGAGACGCCTCTGCTGTACTCTGTACTTGCAGTACAGGCGCCATCAGATATATAGCAGCGGCCTCGACAATAGAGACGTGTTCTGATATTTGTGAGCACTTTGGCCGCTCCTGTATGTCTAATGGCGACTGTTACATAAGTTTCTTAAAATATCACGTCCTTCGCCTGCGAATGTCAAAATACATTTTGTATGATCTCGAACCACCATAATGGGCATTCACTACAAAACTCGGTACTTTTCTCCTACCTATACGTACCGATGGAAATGTTTAGTTGCAAGTCGACCTAACTCGATTAGTTGGCCCTTTCCTACTAGGAAAATCCGTAAGTTTTAATGGAATGAATAAAAAAAAGCGGACGCCATTTTGTTTATTTTTGTTTTTCAATAGGTATTTAAAAAGCTTCTGTTCCTAAACACTTCCTGTTACGTTGACGTCGTTTGACCGTTCGGAGTTTGCTGATCTGTGCCGGCAGACAGTACCGCCAGGACGCCATTTTTAACTTTTTAGACACCTTGCCGACTACATTCTAACTGACGTAAGCGAACAATAACTGAAGCAGGTCTCGCAGAAAGGGAGGTTCAAATCTAACCTTACTTTAAACTCTTTAAAGGAAAGGCCAGATGCTAGTTAGAATCATCATCATCCTCCTAGCGTTGTACCCGGTTATGCCCCTAAAGGAGCTTGGGGTCCGCTTTGACACCTAATCCCAAGATTTGGCATAGACACTAGCATGGCCTCCCACCTCGAACAACGTATAATTATTACAAAAAAGAACTCATAGATGGCGACACAGGTACCGAGCGAAACATTTGAACCTGTAATCATGAAGATAGAATGATTTTTACACCTTAATAAATTCAACGAACCTTAATTATATCGCAAACATCCTTCCGTACATAAAATAAAGGTAAATTGTATAAGTTTAGTAAATGCAATAAAATTGGTACTCAATCCATGTAACTCGTACGATACGTGTGAGTTAAGTAAGTTTGCTACACGTATTATTGGGTACTGTCACTAGATGGCGCCATCACTGGTCGCGAAAGTTCTATGGAACCACAGGCTCCAAGCGTTTGGTTATGTATAATTTTGTGTTATGTGTAATATTGTCTCGAAAATACTACTTTTATATAAAAAAATATCAAAAATACTCTATTTGTTGCCCGGGAAGTCAATGCCATCTGGTGATATCTCAATGTATTACTAAAACTATCAGGTAGGCTGACAGCGTCATAGCCGTGGTAGCTCGGATACTGCATCTACTGGTGTAGCTACGAGACTAAAATTGTATACAGAATTGCCTACATTAGGACGGTACGCTTTTGCTCTATGGGATTGGGTATCTGTACTTGTATTCTTTAATATGTGGCACTAGTTTTACGACAGCGACTGCCATCTGACCTTCCAACCCAGAGGGAAAACTAGACCTTATTGGGATTAGACCGGTTTCCTCACGATGTTTTCCTTCGCCGAAAAGCTAACGGTAAATATTCCGTACATAAGTTCCGAAAAACTCATTGGTACGAGCCGGGATTCGAACCCACGACCTGCCAACCACTGGGCTACCACCAACCGAATTGTTTTTGTTTGCTAAAAGTTGACCGTGTTCTTCAGGCGACGGCGCCGGTGTCGGCAAAGGCCGTACTATAGCCGGCATCATCTTCGAGAACTACCTGAAGGGCCGCAAACGCGCCATCTGGGTGTCTGTCTCCAACGACCTCAAGTACGACGCCGAGCGCGACCTGAAAGACATCGGCGCCAGCAGGATTGAGGTTCACCCGCTCAACAAGGTAAACAAATGTGTAATGTACCTTTTCCTCGATCGACAGGTGAAAAGATCATACCGAGGGCTGAGCGGTAAGAGGTTTTTTGAAAATAGAACCATGCGTAACGAATGTTGAGTTCTTATTTCAAACAGTAGCGATCTCAATTCATCGGATTAGATTACTGGGGCCGACCGATTGGGAAGGATTTGGTGGAAGCTGGATCGAGCAAAGAGGCGTGCTCTTGTGTCCGGAGGCCAATACTCATTTTGGGTCATGGTGCCAACCCAGTTAGTAGGTGACCCTTTTTTAACCCTTTTCCAGGCAGAAGCGTCACATCGACCACATTCTGCTTGTAAAACGTGTAATGTCAATGAATTTGTCATTTTGCAACTGCCGGCCTGGAAAAGGGTTAACTGCAACCCCATCGTATTTATTTACACTTTGGTCAACTTTCTACAAACGTAAAAAAACCATGACCAATAAATGAACAACACACGTAAGATTAGGTATTGAATATATCGTGAAAATATAAACTAATATTGAAACAATGAGACAGAACGGTGGATTCACTTACTAACCAGCAATTCTGATTAATTGCAGACGTGCTAAATCAATTCGATATCGATTATCAATGTCACTGAATCTATAATCGCCGTGTTTTACTGGAACCAAGAACTACCAAATAGAAAATTATTCAATCAATCTTAACCGAAACAAATCCCGTATCAGCGTGATCCTCGCTTTAGGGATACTTCCAATAAGTCTATAGAACTCACAGTACTAAAGAGGTTGAACTTTCACAACTCCGGAGAACAAATAGGAAGTACTTGCTAGCAGAAGAGATCTATCAAAAACTGATAAAATGTTTGACAACAAATTTGTGGAGACGTACATGGCCCTAAGTATTGGGAAGTAGCCACATAGCCTTTACTTTATATCACAAATTCGTAACTTGAATGTAATGTAAAGATACGAGACCTTATTCTCCCTGCCCATATCAAGTACATTACATGGCGCAGCCGGTAGGATCAACATAACGCACAGATACAATCTCGCTGACTTCCTTTTTATAATGTTAGTCAAGTCCCGTTCAGTAACAATAATCTCAACACTTCGCCCCCAGTTCAAATACGCCAAGATCTCGTCGGCTATAAACGGCAACGTGAAGAAGGGCGTCGTGTTCTGCACGTACTCGGCGCTGATCGGGGAGACCCAGTCTAACACCACCAAGTACCGCACCAGGCTGAAGCAGCTGCTGCAATGGTGCGGGGAGGACTTCGATGGATGCGTATCCTTTTTCAGCCGAAAGACGTCCACTGCTGGACATAGGCCTCCCCCAAAGAGTGCCACAATGACCTGTCCTGCGCCACTCGCATCCAGCGGACTCCCCTCCTAATCCTATCCCTCCTTCCTTCCTCCTATCCTTTCTATCCTTTTTATTAACTTTACACTAACTTATAATTTAGGTAAGTACTCTTCAAAACCTTCAAAACCATTCTTCAGCTACTTGCCGGTATCTGATTGAGCTGAAATTTGGCATATTTGGATAAAAATCACCTTTACGAAAATCAGCGGGGCTAGCACAACTGACGCCGCGCCGCGACGCGAGTCGAAAAAGATCTACCCCGCTTTTTCTGATTTGCACGGAGCGAGTGAGACAAGAGACGCTCAGTCGCGCGCGAAGCGACTGAACAGCAAGTTGCGCTAGACGTAATGTTTGACAGGTTTATATGGGATGACAGCTTCCGGCGCCATATTATTTAAAGTTTATCTAAGGTGTGGTTGATGCAACCCGCACTTTAGTGCGTGTCAAAGACACCTGCGTAGTCATGTATTTATCATGAGCAGTGATCGGTTTTTTGGATTCGACATGGGGTGAACGACCTCAATCATTATGTTAGTATGGATATGCCCCGGGAATCCGGGCTTCATACATCAAGTCAACGTAGGGCTCGATCCAACTTAGAATAGTTTCATCCTTAGGGAAAGAATTAGGTTTTCGCGGCATGCCAACTAGTATGTAACACTGCCTTACGGTCTAGTACTCCCCGAGAATATTCCAATCATACGCGAATCAAAAGTTCAATTAGAATAAGCCACAGTTGTCGTAAAAGATAATCTCAGAAACAAGTCGATGAAATGAAAATTGAACCATAAATCATAGTGCGCGAACTTAACGTGGATACTTATTTATTGGATCGCCTTTGAGCTATAAGATCTATGTATTTGCACTTATACGATAACCTGTGACCTAATATTATAGAAATGCCTAATATGAAATGTCAATGTCAAGATTTTGAAGTATTTTTTCCATCATGATAGATATATAAGCTAATAATATATTTTGCTTAAAATAAAGTGTAGAGATTAGGAAAAGAATAGAAGTTTATGTCTCAACTGGTTGGCATGTAAGAGTAAAAAATTCCTTAGAGATAATTTAAATTGTTTTATTTTTGTACGGTTTGTTCGGTATCGCGGAAAACTGTCGTATCTATATTAACTTTTCTACTTGATATCCCGCGAGGGAGAATCCAAATAACCGATCACTGATCATGAGTATTTGTGACTCAATATTTCGTTCCGTACAGTTAGTCTTCTTAAATGTTCTTTTAGTTCGAACGCATTTGATAATATTGACTGATCTTAGGGTTCCATTTTCTTACTATTCAAACTCAATGAACTGTAACCAGCAAATCTGGCTAAACTATCACTCTTCTCACGACGACAAAATCCTTACACCACCGCTCAGATCGTATTCGACGAATGCCACAAAGCGAAGAACCTGTGCCCCGTCGGCTCTGGCAAGGCCACAAAGACCGGTCTCACAGCCCTAGAGCTCCAGAACAAGCTGCCGAAGGCTCGCGTGGTGTACGCGTCCGCCACGGGCGCCTCCGAGCCGCGCAACATGGCCTATATGGTGCGCCTCGGGATCTGGGGCGAGGGCACGCCGTTCCCCACCTTCATGGACTTTATCAACGCAGTCGAGAAGAGGTCAGTGTTCTAGTCAAGGCCACAGACGGGTCTCACAGCCCTAGACAATGACGTTAGACGGTTCAAACGCTAGGAGATTCGCCCGTTATATGCGCACTCGCAAGCATGTCGGTCTAGGAGTGTGGGGCTCAGCTTTGATAGTTGGGACCTTTATATATTTAACGCTTTTTCCGCTTTTTCACAGGGGTGTTGGCGCCATGGAAATAGTCGCCATGGACATGAAACTCCGAGGCATGTACATCGCACGGCAGCTGTCGTTTCACGGCGTATCGTTCAAGATCGAAGAGGTCCCGCTTACGGAAGCGTTCCGCGAGACATATGACAAGTCCGTCGCGCTGGTGAGTGTCACCACACTTTAGTCTTGTTAAAAAACATTTACCCCTTTCCGACCGGAAAAACAAGGCCGTGCTGATGTAAAATGAAGTACATTGTATTGGCTGGGTCCGAAAAGGTTACACGCTTGCCGAGGCTTGGAAAGCGTCCACAAGCATAAGGGTATAAACGGGTGTATTTGGCTTGCGCGAGCTTGCAAGAGCTGGTCGCAGATTCAGAGCTAGCGTCGGATTTTGAAAACAGATCAAAGGAAGCTTGCGGCAAGCGCTTGTCAATACGCGATTTACACGTTGACCCTAACGTCAAGCCAAATGCAATAGTCGTCACAACGTCGACATTCACGTCTGCCATGTTGGCCTGTCCGGAACACACTAACACACTCGCAAGCTTCCAGCTTCGCTGGCATCCAGGCAGTTGGAGTTGGGCGCCTACACAGCCTCAAGAAGCTCGGTACAGGTTTACAGGCTAGTTGTAAAAGTAAAATACACACAACGTAATAACAATAAATATTTGTTGTAGTGGGTGGAAGCGATGCAGCGGTTCACAGAAGCGGCGGAACTGATCGACGCGGAGGCTCGCATGAAGAAGACCATGTGGGGGCAGTTCTGGTCGGCGCACCAGCGGTTCTTCAAGTACCTGTGCATCGCCGCCAAGGTAACCTTCAACACATCTTCAATGTGTATGCTAATTCTATGGAAATATTCCATGTAATATGACACACGGCTGCGGCGTCGCCAGTTCTAGCCTTGAACTTGGCTTGACACGCTCCCAGTGTCTAGATCTAAAATAATCAATAATGTCATATTTTCTTGAGAAAGGATTAAAAATGTAGTCAAATGGAGAAAAAATAAACGCAAAAGATTAAATAATCACGAAGTTATAAGTGTCCAAAGTTTTAAGAAGGTTCCTTTTCCGCAAAACGCAAATTCATATGGTTATAAGATTGTGACGTCACTACTAGACGGCAACGTGCCGCGCCCCGTCATGTTCGGCGCCGCCGTCGACGCGGCCCCCCCGGCAGCATCCCGTAACGTGACGTCACACACTGTTTGCGTTTTTTCTCTAACAAGCAATATAAAAACGGTTGTCGTTTCGTAATTCTTTGAGATATCTGAATGGGATTTTCGTCACTAGGCATGTTTTTTGTCTTCTTTCTTTTGGAGTAATAATAATTATCGAGTGTACACCCCTATATTGTGGTTATGATATTGTCAGGTACACCACGCGGTGGTGACCGCGCGCGAGGCCGTGAAGTGCGGCAAGTGCGTGGTGATCGGGCTGCAGAGCACGGGCGAGGCGCGCACGCTGGACCAGCTCGAGCGCGACGACGGAGAGCTCAGCGACTTCGTCTCCACCGCCAAGTTAGTCGCTATTGCTACATTTTGAATGTATCGTGCCCGCGAGGTCCTCTAAATATTATACTTAACCCTTTTTTTTTTAAGTGAAAACTTCTTAGCGGCGCTGAGCACTTTTTGGGATGGGGAAAAAATTGTTAAATACGCGACATAGTTTTGTGACGTCAGATGTGAAGGAGCTCACTTTTTGCTGCTAGCCGATTCGACTTCATTCAAAACTGAACGCTATTCGTAAGAGTATAAAGCCGTTAAACACTTTTTTCAATAGCATATTCTGCAAATAAATTTGTAATAATACCAACGCGTCCTTCATCGTTTTGCTATTGACAAAATTCGAATAGTTCGAATTTGGGCGTTATTCCTAAAGAGATAAAGCTTAGAAAAATATTTATCAACGGCAAAAACAAATTGATATTTCGGTCGCCACCGTGCACCGCCATCTGCTGTTCTTGCAAATTCGAATAGTTCGAATTTAGACGTTATTCCTAAAGAGATAAAGCTTTGAAAAATATTTGGCAATGGCAAAAACAAATTGGTATTGTGTTTGCCGCCGCCCGTCGACGTTGCGCCGCGGCGGCGCGTTGGGCCCGTCGCACCCAACGCGCCCGCGGCCCGTCCGCCTAAATAATTGATAATTGTTTATAAATTTGCGTCAAATTCATTTTTATGGTGACACCGTAAGATGTCACGTGACCTGATCGAAAAACTGTTACAATGTTATTGAGTTTTCACTTCTGCCGGCTCTCCCGGAGTGCAACCCGGTTTTTTTTTTTTCAGGTTGACAGTTGTAAAATTGTATTCCAGTCTCATTTTAAGATAAAAACTTGTTACGCATTGTGTTCAATGTTTCACGATGTATACAATCCATACATCCCTACGATCATTAGAAGTAAAGAAATATATGTGAACCTAAGTTGAATTCAGCAGAGAATTGAGTAGCTCCAAAAGTGAGACTCGAGACATTTTTTAGTCTGTAAATATGATCAACCCTGTTAAAATTCTTCGGGTACATCTCAGCAACCTTGCATATATTCCACAGGCATTTCCAGTTGGGCCCTAAACGAGCCTGGGGGCCGCTTTGGCACCTAAACTCAAGATTTGGCAGAGGCACTAGTTTTACGAAAGCGACTGCCATCTGACCTTCCAAGCCAGAGGGAAAACTAGACCTTATTGGGATTAGACCGGTTTCCTCACGTAGTTTCCTTCGCCGAGAATATAACGGTAAATATTCCGTACATTAGTTCCGAAAAACTCATTGGTACGAGCCGGGATTCGAACCCACGACCGTCGCATGCCTGAACCACTAGGCTACCGTATATTGTAAAGGGACATGTATAACACAACAAAGTACCTTCTCGGCTCCCTCGGGTACAACTCCTTGGAGGTCAGGCGGAATTGTCGTCTGATGATCTCGGCATGTCAGGCCTTGCGTGGTGAGTCGGACTGTCCCGAGATTGTAGAGCGTCTGGTGCGACTGTATGTCCCTGATGTCCCGAGGATAGCCCTGAGACCTCGACAGCGCGACTTGTTGGCCGTGCCGTCGTCGAGGACCGTGTCGCTCAGGAATTCGCCGTTGCCCCGCGCCCTCTCACTTCTCAATGCGCTCCTGACATCGACACCCGAGTGTGACTTGTTTGCGTGGCGATGGGCGGCAGTGTGTAGTGAATGCCTGAGATTCTGTGAGGCGATGGATACTAGGTGCTCTACTGTTCCAAATTAAGCTGTTTGTTTATCTATTATTGTGAACCTTTTATTGGTAATTTAAATTTTGTGATGCATAGGTTTATAACTGTAATGTCATAAAATGTTTTTATAAATAAATAAATAAATAAATAAATAACATGTTTATGTTGAGAACAGTCGTGCTGCAAATCTAGCACAAGACCGCGCGCGAGATGATCTACCCGTCTTTTTCTAAGTGTTCTAATTGGAAAGGAACGGATAGTCTACCTCGCACCATTTTCGCGTTTATGCCAGATTTGAGCCTACAAGTTGTACAGTCAGCATCATATAGTTAGTAGCAGCCAATGTAGCCAAATATATCGGAACACGTCTTTATTACTGTAGGAATAAGGAAGTGTTTCCATATATTTGGCTACTTTGGCTACTACTAACTATGTGATGCTGACTGTACCAACAACCATTTGTAACCTTACTTACGCGTTATAAAGTAAACACCCAGAGCAGCTAGAACAAGTCCGCGCGACACGATACAAGCTGCGGTAGTATTTTTTTAATTGGCGTGCCTTTTCCGTTTGTCGCGCGCACTTGTGTTAGCGGCCGAGTTTTGCTTGACTTCTCAATATTATTTATTTTATTTTACCTTTTGCGATTTTTATAACAGCCAAGTCAAATTCAAGTGTTCATTTGCACGAATATATTAGAAAAATCGGTCTCTTCAACAGGTCTTATTTTAGCCAACTCTTTTGCCAGACGCGTCATAGTCTCCATATTAGCCTTATTAGGGTTCTCCTTAAACAACTTATTCAGTCTTCTAAACTCATCGTTCACTGCTTTCATCGCAGTCTCATATTGTGACTTTGAATCTAATGTTTCAATTGTGTCAGTGGCAGGATTATCCTCCAGAGGATCCAAATGTTCTTGCTTCATTTCCATTATAAAATCAGTTTCCTGTGACGACACCAACATGGGCATTTCATCTGTGATTGGTTCACTTATTTCTCCAAAGTTATCTGTTTCATGTTTTATTTTAGCCACGTCACCGGCAATCTTTAAAAATAATATTGTATTCTCTCTTGAAAGAGTGTCATATTTACATTCTATGACGTTCAACACACCCGTCAAATGTTCGCATATTCTTCCTTTAATACCGACTTTGCAATCGCAGCAGAGCGAGTCTGTATTTAAATGATAGAACTGCTTCTCTTTAGAGTCGCAAGGCACAAGATATTCGTTTGGGCCTACATTTTGAATAGACTCCGCGGGAACTTTCGGTAAGAACTTTGTATGCAAAGCTACGACTTCCTGGTCCATGAACGCAGTTATCATTTTCTCAAAGTGACACTCTAAAATATTAGTAACAACATCCATCATCACCCAAAAACTAAACGATTTGCATTTCTGTATGAAGAACTCTTTAATAAATACTATAGGGGCTTCAATATGTTTTCCACTGAATTCTGTCCCCACCCAGTCCTCCCAATCTTGCCACAGCTCTTCCACTTTATGATAACATTCTAGCATTGTATCATTGCTTTGTAAATCAGAATAAATTTTAAAAGCATCATCTACAGACTCGGCATAAACCAAAGAATGAAACAGCCTTAAGATATTGTGCCGTTTGTCTTCAGCTATATTATTGTCACTCTCGCACAGCCATTCCCAGAATTCTCTGCATATCTGAAATCTATCTAATTTTATTTTGATTCTACGGAACATTGAGGACAAAGCTTCATTTACTATTGCATTTCCGACTGAAACTAACTTGGGCTCAAACCTTTTTTCGAGATCGCATTCTATAGCCGATGTTATAGCTAGAAATATCTGACTGTACATAACCACACTCCTACCTGTGTATATCGCGCACGCGATGGGCAGAGAGCCGACGGGTGTAGGCACGTACACAAACATTACGAAAGGTCCGGCATGTATCGGTGTAACATCTACCAATAGATTCTCTGTACTAAATTCTGCTATTACTCGCCTCATCAACGGAGTAATAATTACCACGAATTGATTGACGCTGTTGTATTTAACCGTGTGCTCGCTTTGCTCCAAAGCCTTGACCTTCCTTTCAATAATCTTGTCCACGTCTATACTTTTGTTCATCTTTTTCTTTTGAAATATGTATATGATGTGGCGTAAGTTAGGATTTACGCTCGCGTTCTCAATATGCTCACTGCCCTGTCCATATCTTTCTATCAAAAGCAGTTCGTGGTAGCATTTCGCCATGGAAGGCGAGTAGCCGTCGTTAAAATATTCGTAGAACGCAGAATCTGATTGTGAGGAACTTTTCAACATGTTGTGAGACTCCGGGGCACGCACCAAGTGACTGTGATTAAAATGTATTCTAATATCCAGGTTTAGACCCTTCTTCAGGTCTGGGTCGTTTTTTAAAGTGCTCTTGTTGATGAACTTAATTCTGAAGTCTACTTTCGCTTTACAGTCGAGATTGCGTGTTTTTTTTGACGTTTTACTCTTATTTTGAGATGACCGATGACACCAGAATGTCTTTCTGTATACCAGGCGTTTTAAATTGGGAAAACAGTTCCGAACAATCCATGTAGTGTGTGTGAATTCTGAGAATTTTTCAATCCATTGCTTTGTATACTTGTTGTAGTTGTCTGCATCACTTTCTTCTATCTTACATTTAATAAAGACAGTGAATACTTCCGCTGAAATGTAATCGAATTTACAAATTTTCACTCCATTGGATAGACCTTCTAAATAGTCTTTTAGTTGTCTCTTGGTACACATTTTCTGCCTGCAAATTAAGAAAACAAAAGAATTAAGATACCCAAGGTCTTTTATTTAAAATAGTTTGTTAATCATCATTTCTGAATTTGACTGTTTTTTTGCCTAAATAAAGAAATGTACCGCATGTAACTAAAAGGGAATAAACTAATAGTATATATATATATAATTCCTGTCGCGTTGAACATTGAACTGTGATTGGTAAAGACATAAATCGTATTGACGCCCATACATCCAAAAAATTATAAAAATATATATTTTATAATACATGAGTCATGACATTACTCCAATGAAATTGTGTCAATGTCATGTATTCTGATCACTGTTTTGATAATATTCCACAATCTAAATTATTCCTTACAATACAGAAGTTAAGTAGTAATTGGAATTTCTATGAGTATACTCGTCGGCAAATTCCACAATCAAAAATGCCATAAAAAAGCATGCTACTGTCGGCAGACCGTCAAATTCAACAAAACAAACTATTATTGTCCATGTTTACTACAGAACAGCTAATGATCATTACTCGTACCTTTAGAGTCCTTCATGCATCTTTTCAACTGCTTTCTGCATTAACAAACAAACATTGATTAAAAGTAGGTTATATTACGGCGATGTCCTTATAATCTTCAACAAAAATTCAACGCTATTATTACTTCCAGTATCTAATAGAAAAAAACTTCACTTCGAGTTGAAAAACACTCGTAAACATAAACAACGCGTATTACTGAACTATGTTTCTGTTTACACGACACACGACGTTAGCAAAGCCTACTCGTTTTGAGACAGACGTGCAATCGATACGTTCCGGTCCACGCAGCGCTCGGCCGGGGTGACCGACCGCGCTCGGACGCGGTACGGTTTGGCACGGGGGATTGGTAGCGCGCTGCGGACGGCGCGTAATTTAAAACTTGCAACGGTTGCTTTGAATTTATTTAACTTTTGATCGATGTATATTTTCAATGCATAATGATGTTTTCGGAATTCCACTACTTATTAACCAACTTTAATAGCAGGAAGGAGGTTTTTAGTTCATCCGTATGTTTACAGGACAATACAAATATTCTTTATTGCTCACCAGAAATAGTACAGAAAGACATACATACATCTAATATGTACTTATTTAGTTTACTTTATTTATTTATATATGTATAGGAAGACCATCAGCTTAAATACTACACAGTAAATAATATAAATAAATAAATAAATATTAGGGGACAATCTTACACAAATCGACCTAGTCCCATAGTAAGCTCATTAAGGCTTGTGTTATGGGTACTAGACGACGATATACAACGTGTTAATAAAATAACGCAAAACCTGAAAACAGTTTGTTCAGAATCGAGAGTAGAATGCGAAAAAAATAAAAAATAAAATTTTTGACGCGATTTATTTTTTACATTTGTATGGAGCAGGTCGCCCCAGTCGGCCAACACTCCATACAAATGTAAAAAATAAATCTTGTCAAAATTTTTTTTTTTATTTTTTTCGCATTCTATGCTCGATTCTGAACAAACTGTTTTCAGGTTTTGCGTTATTTTATTAACACGTTGTATATAATAGATAGAAATACTTAAATACATAGAACACTTCCATGACTCAGAAACAAATATTCATGCTCATCACACAAATATTTGCCCTTACCGGGATTCGAACCCAGGACCTTCAGCTTCGTAGGCAGCGTCACTACCCACTTGGCTAACCGGCACACATTTATGTTTAGCGGTAATTCTTTACCACGTTGTCCGATTTTTTTTTGTTCGAAAGTAAATACACTCGTAGTTGTCCCGTATACATTTTGTGAAAGTCTGATGATAGGGTCCAGGAGGAATCAAGGGAACTCCTCAAATGTGTTGGCGACTACGGTATTTTCTGTAGGTAGATTTGGTGAAGTGGAACTGATGATGATGGCCACAGATGGGAACTCCTCAATGATGTAGATTGTAGGTATTTCAACCAATGCTCGTCAATGTTTTAAAGTGGAACTGATAATGAGAAACTGAATGTCAGTATGGAATCACTGGGGAATCGACGGAACTCCTCAAATATCATCGGCCCATATCAGGTGATTTGTCTATTTGCTATCGGAAAGCAGTTTATGTGGTGAAATAGGGAGATTATATGAAATAGGGATGATGACTAAGATTTTTTTGTGACGTCATTCGAACCAGTTTTTGGAGAGGAACAAATGTTTGTATGGGAGCAAGTACAATTAAAGAACATAAATACCTAAAAATTTGAGATAAAGATTGACCTCGCTGGCGGCAGCGCGAAACGCTTCATACTGTGTGTCTAGTGTGTGACGTCACTTTTGCATATTTGTACTAACCGTAGTATGGAAAATCAGGTAAATTGTTGTTTCGGTCGCGAAATACTGCGTTAAGTACATAGTTGTTATACAATTTTGTTTCTAGAAAAGCGTAAGGATTCTATTGGTAGTTTTAATTTACTCTTGGACTATAAAAAAAATTGCATATTTTTTCTAAATTTTCAAGGTTCATATCTTTTTATGATTTTAATTATATTTTATAATTTACACTTTATTACGATAATTTGATGGTTTACTATCCATTTAGCATCACTTCGTTATCAATTTGAACATGAGGCATCATGCCTATTGTTACGTGTGTGGCGTGCCGAAGTGGGTGTAAATTGTTGTTGATACGAATGCCTGGAAAAGTACGAAAGGTCTTTTGCATTCTTTTTTTGTCAATAATTTATAGATGTGTGAATTAAAATCGTATTCATAGTCATAGTGTCGTCATTAGGTACGTCGGTGTTTGGGTGCTGAGCGTTTGTTTTCACGCCTAAACTTGAACCAATTTGGATATTTTTTTTTGATATAGAGACCTATCTATCTCTAAGTCTTTAAGTCTTCCGTTGAAGTACGAGTATATGCAAGATATTACTCGCATCAAAAAAGGAAGAGTGGTAACTTCTTCACCTTAAATGTAAGTTTTCCTCCGATGTAAATGACTGTTATAAGTTTAACATGGACTCATGCATTTTACCATCCTTAACATACGGGAGACAGACTTGGACATATACCAATAAGATCAAGAATAAATTCCTATCATGCCAGCACGCCATGGAAAGGAGTATCCTGAAATTGAGAAGAATAGACAAAACACGAAATGCGGACATACGCAACAAAACAAAAATCAAAGATGCACTAAAACACGCCATGACACTGAAATGGAAGTGGGCAGGCCACATAGCAAGATACCAGGATAACAGATGGACACTGCAAATAATGAAGTGGCTTGATCCTACTGGGAAAAGACGAGGTGGACGACAAAAGGCAAGATGGGTCGACGATGTTGTAAAAACAGCTGGTAAACACTGGATGAGCACAGCCCAAGACAGACAAACATGGAATAAGATGGAGGAGGCTTTATACCCTATAGGGGCCATACAATAAAACTTATATCAACTACTTAAAAAAAAAATCAAACGTGTAAATAATGTATGGATAAATAAAGCTATAATAATAAGTTTAACATGTGTATCTGTGTGTCTGTTTGGGGCATCTTTTATCGCGAACGAAATGTTATTTCAATCATTTTATTTCGAAAAATTCTCTCTTGAGTCTCTTGGGTGTCGTACATAAATTTGTTCAAGATTTGATGTTTATTCCAATCCATAAGAAATCAAAGAAAATACGAACAACTATTTATAACCGAGATCAATTCACAATACGCCTTGAAAGCTAATAATGAATGCTTTCTTCCCCAGGGGCGTGTTCCAGTCCCTAGTGGAGAAGCACTTCCCCGCGCCGGACCGCAACCGCATCAGCCGACTGCTAGGGCTCGAGGCGCCTAAGAGTGCTCTCCCCGCGCCCACACCCAACGGCAGGGCTCCAGCGCCGGCTGTCACTCCGTTAGCGGACGCGGGCTCCAGCAAGAGAAAACGTGAGTGTATAGGATACATTATATTGATTTAAGAGCCTGTGCGCCCTAGATGGGGCTGAGAGTGTCCCTAGTGACTCCATGAGGATCGGTCTTGAGCTTCTAGCTTCATTTCACTCCAATACTTCCAGATTTCGCCTCGTCTACCACAGTACGCCGGTTTGTTTGCGACGGCCACGCTTTCGCTTTCTTCGGGAGTTCCATTCCAAGGCCTATTTAGGAACATGGTCTGAATCTGCTCCTCCGGAGTGTGTCCAATCCAGTTCCACTTGCGGCGCCTGATAGAATACATTGGTTTAAGAAAGCTAACCGCAAGAGAAAAATCGCCCAAGTGCGTGTTGGGCCAAGCGCAGTGTAGGGTTCCGCAGTTGCCTGTTTTTCTTAGGTACATCGACACGCGCGCGCCAACTAAATGGTTGCGTCGGCCAAAGGGTATAGCCCTGTAAGGATGGCGAAACTGCCTTTGACGAGAAAGTGGTTTTCCTTTGGCTCGGATAATTGTCTTTACATACGTTGTAATTTGACCAAATTTTAGCCCCGAAATGGCCGTGGTTTTTGAGATAATAAAAAAAAAGGAAAATCGTTTTTATTTTTTATTTACTTATGGAAAATGTAAGTACTTGAATAAAACGTATGACTACTATTGAATACTATGTTACGCAGGTACGTACGTAAAGGGAAGGCTATGTATGAGATGTTACAAATTCGCTTGTTTTAACTTTAAAACTAACTCCTTTTTTTTTATTATCTCAAAAATCACGGCCATTTCGGGGCAAAAATTTGGTCAAATTACAACGTATGTAAAGACAATTATCCGAGCCAAAGGAAAACCACTTTCTCGTCAAAGGAGTTTCGCCATCCTTACAGGGCTATACCCTTTGTACGAAAGTTGGCCTTTCTAAGTACAAGTTGGTCGACTATTACTCGGTAACTAGTCATGCCTACTTAGCCGTGATAATTTTCCTTTTAAATTAATTATATGTACTATTGCCACGATTTTTTTCACATTCCCAGTAGCATACATTTAGCCGGCAGGGGGGGGACACATGACTCGAACAAAAATTTGGGCCTTAAAGCCCAATATCTCGCAAACGAATCACTAATTTGAAAAATGGTTCTAAGAAACCCATAATATTTTTGAACAAGCTACCCACCGATACCCTACACTATGGGTTTAACAAGAAAAAAAATTACATGCCCACTTTAGGTGTAGGGGAGGTACCCCAAAAAAAATTTTTTTTTTTCTAGATTTTGATCTTCTGTTTTTTTGGCGTGATTTATATATCCATGCCGAATTACACATTGTGTGCATTTAAAGTTACATTGTCAAGTTAAGGGTAGTTTCTTGTATACATTTATCAATGTAAGCGTTGCCACACTCTTGTAACTACACATTTGTTTCTAGTAACATCACGGCAGCAAGCCAACATGGCGGCGAAGCGCGCCCGGGGCGGCTCGTCCTCGGACGAGTTCATCCGGGGCTCCGAGGACGAGGCGGAGCCCGAGTCGGGCGAGGACCGCCGCCGCTCCGACTCCGAGAGCGACTCCAACCCGTTCCGCGCGGGCTCGGGCAGCGACAGTGATACCGGTGAGTGTTGTGCTCCCGACGTTTTCTTAACTGATAAGCCGTCTAGCACAACTTGATGCAAGTCGCGTCGCGCCCTTCTCAGCGGCATATTTCGCTGATACGCGTCGCGGCGTCAGCTGTGCTGGACCTGTCGATGCCATTTAGAGATGATGAAATGTGATGACAACTGGGATCCACATTCCGCATAATAGTTTCAATGTATGGGAACGCACAGGTCGTAAGCTGTACCTTATCTTATCTTATGTAACTACTGTCCTCGCAGAACCCTGGATGAGGAAGAAGAAACCCCTCAAAAAGAAGAAAGCGGCGTCCCCCAAGAAGAAACCATCAACCACGCAGGACAAGATCGAGAACATGTTCTCGCGCAAGAGCGGCGGCGCGGCGCCCGTCACCGTCACCGTGGCGGCGCCCGGCGGCGCGCTCGCCGGCACGCGAGCCGGCACGCTCACCGGCACGCCCGTCGGGACCAACGGCCTCTATCTCGGTACTAATACTATTGCTACTTCTATTCGCTTGCTTATATACTATCTTTAACCCTTAAATGCATAATGACGTATATTTAATGGCCCGTGGCTCAATATGCAGCTATCCAAAATCACATGTAATACTTTTTGAAGTGAAAACTTCTTTAGCGGCGCTGAGCACTTTTTGGGATGGGGAAAAATTGTTAAATACGCGACAGATTTTTGTGACGTCAGATGTGAAGGAGGTCACAAACTTTTATATTTTGCTGCTAGCCGATTCGACTTCATTCAAAACTGAACGCTATTCGCAAGAGTATAAAGCCGTTAAACACTTTTTGCAATAGCATATTCTGCAAATAAATTTGTAATTTTGTCCAAGCGTCCTTCACCGTTTTGCTATTGAGCAAATTCGAATAGTTCGAATTTGGACGTTATTCCTAAAGAGATAAAGCTTTGAAAAATATTTAGCAATGGCAAAAACAAATTGGTATTTTGTTCGCCGCCGGCCCGTCGCACCCAACGCGCCCGCGGCCCGTCCGCCTAAATAATTGATAATTGTTTATTGCGTCAAATTCATTTTTAGGGTGACACCGTAAGATGTCACGTGACCTGATCGAAAAACTGTTACAATGTTATTGAGTTTTCACTTCTGCCGGCACTCCCGGAGTGCAACCCGGTCTTTTTTTTTATAAATGTGATATTCTGGTTAGATTCTGAACGCATCCATAAACTTTTGATAGTATTTTTTTCTGTAGTGTCATATTTTCAATCTTTGTGCGCGTAAGTACACTGGTCGCCGCGAAATTTACAAGTTCGAATTTTATTGATAAATATAAAACAAAACTCCAAGCAAAAATTGTTTCTGAAAAGGATAAAAGGTAAGTGTAATGTATATTATTAACAGGTTTGATAATAATAGTATGATTTTCCGAAGTGTTTTATATGTGATGCGTAAATACATCACCATACAAAATCAGTTGTATTAGAATTTACTCATTATTTCGTTATTTGTATAGTAATTGAGAAGTTTTAAATATGATTTTCTTATAAATTGGCATCCGTGGCCTAAAAGTAAAAAGTACATATAGTATATTTAATTTACACTAAAAGTTTCATAGTGGAATCAAAATTAGGTACCTACTTAGGAAGATAGCTTAATTGATGTCGCACTGAGTGATACTTCAATATAATAATATCGACTCCAGTGTTCTATACAGTCTTACAATTAATACAACAACCATTTGCTGTGGAGTTCGGGTTCCTCCAAAGGAGAAGCCCCCGCGCACCGATGTGGATAAAGAGGGTCTTACAACGGTGTCGAGGAAGCGCAAGCCGCGCAAGAGTCAGTGTGGTACTGCAGAACTGGTTGGTTCCGGTCTGCGGGTTGCCACACCGAACAAGGCGCTATATGTATCGCGCCTACATTACACCGCCGCGGCTGATGATGTGGTGGAGTACGTTCGTCAGAAGACCGGCTTCTCGCTGAGGGTGTTCCAGCTGCGTTCGCGCCACTATGTGCACTTCAGCTCGTTTGTGGTGCGCGTGCCGCGGCCGCTGCAGGAGACCATCGCATGTGCTGACTTCTGGCCGAAGGGTGTCGTGTTTCGACGGTTCCGGGGCAATCTGCCGAATCCTACACCGGAGATGACTACGCAACGGGGCCACGCCGTTTCGTCGCCTAAATTGTATTATTTGTTGTTTTTAGTTTCGTGACGCATTGGTTATTACTGTTATGTCACATAAATGTATTTGTCTTATAAATTACCAGATACCTCTTGCAGAGGATGCAAAGTCGAAGACTTCGTTTGTAACACCTCACGGTCAATTTAAATTTAACCGAATGCCTTTCGGTTTGGCAAACGCTCCTGCAGTATTTCAACGGACAATTAATCAAATATTGCGAAACGCAATGTTTGAATCCGCACTGGCATATATGGACGATATACTAATACCATCAGCAAGTTTCGAAAAAGGCATAGAAAGATTAAGATTAGTATTTGAGAAACTACGATCAGCTAATGTAACACTAAAACCTCAAAAATATTTCTTTTTTCAAAAACAAGTTGATTATTTGCGATTCGAAATTTCAGAAGAAGGAATGAGGCCTGGTTTGAGATAATCAGAAGCTGTGTATCTAATTTTCCTACCCCTAAAGATGGTCATAACTAGTGTTCGGAGTTTCGGTGGAATTTCACACAGTGGATAATGGAGTCGTTTTTGTGATTAACTTTTTAAGATTTGAATAAATAAATTATTCATTTACCTGAAGTACTTAGTATGACATTAATTGGCGGCAGGTACAAACATTATAATGTCCCGACTGTTTTGGTGACATGTTGTACGTATGTAATAAGTAAAAATAAATAAATTTATTCAACAATGTTTACCTACATACTTGTGTTATTAGTAGTCCTGTGTTATCGTGGTATAAGTAGATAATGCTCGCAAGATATTTTATAAGGAGTATTATGCAAAATTATTCATTTAATCGTTATTCGTTTAATCAAAAAAATAGTTAGGCGACTCCACTCCTCCTCTGTGAAATTTGCCACCGAAACTCCGAACACTAGTCATAACGTTGATTGACGCTAATGCATAGTGATGTATAGATGAATTATCGAGAACATGGAATTGCATTTGTAGTGGTAGTACGAGAAAATAGAAAATTCAAATATAGAATGCCTGCAAATTATGCATTTAAGGGTTAAAGACGATCTTGCCACTGTTTCTTGTCTCCGTTACTACTGTTAGTTTCATGTTTAGGTTAAGTGTGTTTATTACTAAAATATTCTGAAGATAAATGAAGACGGCCGGTACAGTAAGCAGCGTGAGGTAGCCGAGACTAATCGGCCTTTAGAAATGTACCTTTAATTATAATGTTTTCAATTTTCCAACGCAGGTCCGGCGCGCAACAGCCAGCCGCCACCCCGATCGGCCATCGAGCGTGCGTGCAGCATGAAGGAGGAGCTGCTCGCCGCCGTCGAGCGGCTCGCCAAGCGCCTGCCGCCCAACACGCTTGACCAGCTCGTCGACGAGCTCGGCGGCACCGAGAACGTGGCCGAGGTAAGCGAGGACACTACTGTCAGCCATCGAGCGCGCGTGCAGCATGAAGGAGGAGCTGCTCGCCGCCGTCGAGCGGCTCGCCAAGCGCCTGCCGCCCAACACGCTCGACCAGCTCGTCGACGAGCTCGGCGGCACCGAGAACGTGGCCGAGGTAAGCGAGGACACTACTGTCAGCCATCGAGCGCGCGTGCAGCATGAAGGAGGAGCTGCTCGCCGCCGTCGAGCGGCTCGCCAAGCGCCTGCCGCCCAACACGCTCGACCAGCTCGTCGACGAGCTCGGCGGCACCGAGAACGTGGCCGAGGTAAGCGAGGACACTACTGTCAGCCATCGAGCGCGCGTGCAGCATGAAGGAGGAGCTGCTCGCCGCCGTCGAGCGGCTCGCCAAGCGCCTGCCGCCCAACACGCTCGACCAGCTCGTCGACGAGCTCGGCGGCACCGAGAACGTGGCCGAGGTAAGCGAGGACACTACTGTCAGCCATCGAGCGCGCGTGCAGCATGAAGGAGGAGCTGCTCGCCGCCGTCGAGCGGCTCGCCAAGCGCCTGCCGCCCAACACGCTCGACCAGCTCGTCGACGAGCTCGGCGGCACCGAGAACGTGGCCGAGGTAAGCGAGGACACTACTGTCAGCCATCGAGCGCGCGTGCAGCATGAAGGAGGAGCTGCGCTGCGCCACTAAATCTTTCAATCAGTTCCTTCCTTCAACGACTTAGGGAGGTGTGTAGCTATACATATTATGTACCAGAAGACTTCTGACTTTTTAGGTTATTTTCCTTTAATGTAAATTTATAATTTCGTTAGCAGCGTTACTGCTTAATACAAAATTAACGAGGGATATAGTTACACGTAGAGTACCATGCGCACGATTAAATATGGACCAACTTTTGAGCTCTGTGTTGGGAAGATCATTTTAAAACGATTTTCCAGAAGTTTTAATCTTATCTGTCCTTCCCTAGATGACGGGTCGCAAAGGCCGAGTAGTACAAACGGAAGACGGCCAGATCCAGTACGAGAGTCGGTCGGAGGCCGACGTGCCCCTCGAGACCCTCAACCTCACGGAGAAGCAGCGCTTCATGGACGGGGAGAAGGACGTGGCCATCATCTCGGAGGCCGCGTCGAGTGGTATCTCGCTGCAGAGCGATAGGAGGTGAGCCAACGAAATAGCATTCAAGTTAAATCCTACTAATATTATAAATGCGAAAGTTTGGATGTTTAGATGTTTGTTACTCAATCACGCTTAAACGGCTCAACCGATTTGGATGAAATTTTGCAGGAAGATAGTTTATAATCTGGATTAAAATATAGGGTAGTTTTAATCCAGGGTCCACGCAGACGAAGTCGCGGGCGGAAGCTAGTAAATAAATAAAGATTAAGGGACAATCTTACACACCTGGTAAAGGTTGCGGGAGTCCGCTGGATGCAGGTGGCGCAGGACCGGTCACTTTGGCACTCTTTGGGGGAGACCTATGTCCAGCAGTGGACGTTTTTCGGCTGGTATGATGATGATGACATGATGAATCTTACACAAATCGACCTAGTCCCATTGTAAGCTCAATAAGGCTTGTGTTATGGGTACTAGACGACGATATATTTAATAGAGAGAAATACTTAAATACATACATAGAAAACATCCAAGACTCAGAAACAAATATTCATGCTCATCACGCAAATACTTGCCCTTACCGGGATTCGAACCCAGGACTTTCAACTTCGTAAGCAGCGTCACTACCCACTAGGCTAACCGGTCGTCATGTTATTGTTTCTATCTTGTATTACAATAGAACCTAAAACTGCAATCTTTTACCGCATATTAAGTTCGATTCTATCAACAAACGTTTTGCGAGAGTATGTTTATCCCCTTATTCATAAAACTTAACAGACCTCTGTTCACTAAAATGTGGTTCGTCCCTTTCTCACAAGCACAAATGTCAGGTCGACTGATAAAGACTACCATATTTTAGCTAAAAAGGTTAGATGGACGTTTATGAGTGAGGGCATTCAAGTAATTTCGTGAAAACTATAAACTAGGTAATGTGCCACTGTTAATTTCATGATATTTTATTTGTGTATTCTGTGGTCAGGGCGCGGAACCAAAGGCGGCGAGTTCACATCACATTGGAACTGCCGTGGTCGGCCGACAGAGCCATACAGCAATTCGGTAAGTCACCAGCTCGGCAGCCTTTATTTATTGGGTTGTAGCAGAAATAAGTTTGTTTTCAGATTACTTTCGTAAGTTTTGTGTTTAGTTAATGTAAGAATAATATTTTTTACGTTTGTCAACTACCATCATCATATCATTCTCATCATCCCACTACTAGAATTGGTCCCGTTGTACCCGGGGTCCGCTTGGGCGCCTAATCACAAAATTTGGCGTGGCTAGTTTACTGTTTTTTTTACTGTTTTTACGAAAGCGACTGCGATCTGACCTTACAACCCAGCCGCGAAGTGAAAACGAACTTCATACGAGTATCTCCCTCTGTCGCTTGAACTAGCAAGTGCAACAGAGAGGGAGATACACGAACGAAATCAGTTTTCGTTTCGCGGTAGGGCCTCTGAGGGAAAACTGCACCTTGTTGTAATTAGACCCTTACGATGTTTTGGGGACCTACTGTACTGTCCACTACCGTATGGCTGTTAATTCTCTTGACACAATTCTGATTCCGGAACGCGCGGCGTGGGTAGGCCTCCCACAAGGCGGACTGATCACCTGGTAAAGGTCGCGGGAGTCCGCTGGATGCGGGTGGCACAGGACCGGTCATTATGGCACTCTTTGGGGAAGGCCTATGTCCAGCAGTGGACGTCTTTCGGCTGATATGATGACGATGATGAACTCTGATTCTGTTTACCCAGGTCGCACCCACCGGTCGAACCAAGTGAACGCCCCGGAGTACATCTTCTTGATCTCTGACCTGGCGGGCGAGCGGCGCTTCGCGTCCACCGTCGCCAAGCGGCTCGAGTCCCTCGGCGCGCTCACGCACGGGGACAGGCGCGCCACCGAGACCCGGGACCTTAGCCAGTTCAATATCGATAATAAATATGGTGAGTGTCGCGGACAGACCAACAGTGTCCGAGCGGCTCGTGTTGCTCGGGGGACAGGCAGGCGAAACGCGTTTACCTGTGATGTTATTAACACACAGGCTACCGGTTCTCTGCAACCAAATATCATAATAATGCATTTTCACCACAGATTTAGATATACAATAGATAACTTAAACACCTCAATCTGTATGAAAACCTTTTTCTACCTACTGTGACGTCACAATAAATCAGTGATGTGAATTCCCCGTTGTCCGCGCAAAATCGATTCTGCAATAAGGCATTTTCTTAATATATTGATTTAAACTTTCACGATTCTCACACATTATTTATACTAAGCGATTAAGTCCCGTTTAGTATAAATAATGCATTTTCTTAATATTCACGGACAACCGGCTACCACAACAGACGCGCCCGGAATCAAAGAGTTCGTTCGTTCGTGACATCACACACTCTCCTTATTAGGAGTGTGGTGGGGGACTTTTCAATGTCATTGCATTTTTAGTCGGATTGTTTCTCACGGCCCATTAACTAATGGGCCGGTAATCGTTGCTATTTCTTAGCTAATACTTCCGTTGCTGGTGGACAGACTTCCTTTGTCGGCCCCGGCTCTCCTGGCCAGGGTGAGGTTTATTCTTTCTTGATGTTTTCTCCAGTACGCGATGTCCTCCGCCCTTTGGGTCCGGTCATCGTCCATGGGGAGGCTCTCTTCTACTGTGGGTGCGGCAGTAGGGGGGGCCTCTTCTTGAGCCCGTGGGGCCTCTTCTTGGGCCTGTGGGGGTGCTTCTTGGGCCTGTGGGGGCCTCTTCTTGGGCTTCTTTTTCTTCTTTTTGTTGGCCTTCGGCGGGGGCTTCGGTTCGGTCGCCTCGCCCCTTGGTGTAGGGGCATTCGCCGGCGCCATGGGTGTAGCCGGCGCCGACTCGTCTACCGTTGGCGTCTTCACCGTGGCCCTCGTCTGTGGTCCGGGTCGTTGCGGGACGGTGTGTGCCGCTGTCCCCGCCTTGGTGTTCCGGGCCTCCTTGCGGAGTACCGGACACTTTGTGTCGTTGGCCGTGTGGGGGCCGCTGCAGTTGGAGCAGGTTGCCTGCTCGCTCCTGGGTCGCGTGCAGTCCTTCGCCGCATGGGGGCCCGCACAGCGCACGCATTTACGCATGCGGTGGCAGCCCTCCGAATGGTGCCGGAAGCCCTGCCACCTGTGGCATTGCGCGGGGCCCTTCTTGCCCCGCCAGGCTTCAATTTTCACCTCCGGGATGCACAGCTGCCTCAGACCGTAGATCCCGGTGTGCTCTCTCGGTGGGCCCGCCAGTTGGAGAAAGTAGATGCACCCACTCCTGCCTTCTCTGGCGTTGATCTGCCTGACGTACTCGACTGGGTAGCCGAGCGCCAGGCAGGCGGTTGCAATGTCCTCTGTGGACTTGTTTGCGGGAAGGCCGCGGAGTGACACCTTCATCTTCTTCTCCCTGTCCAATTGATAGAGGTGCCACTCTATAGTTTCGCCTGCCTTCTCCAGGGCGTCGAGGTGGCGCTCCACCGTGCGGTACTCCCTCTCGCTCCGCGGGGTGAAGCGCAGTCCGCTGCCCATCGCCTTGCAGTTAGGGGCTTCCCCCAACTCTTGGGCGATTCCCGCCACGGCCTAGACCCAGTTCGGCAGTACTGGGGCCACGATCGTGGGATAGCGGGGCTTCTTTTGCTGCTGCTGTTGTGGCTGCTGTTGCTGGGCGGCTGCCTCCTTGCTCGTCCGTGGGGCGGGCTTGGGGGCGGCGGTGGCGGCGGCTGCGGCGAAGGTAACTTTCGCCGTGGTTGGTTGTTGTTTTGCCCGGCTCGTGATTGGCGGGGGGGGGGCGGCGCGACGGCGGTGGGTGCCGGCGGTTGGGCGGCACCCTGGACTACAGGTCGCTAAGGGGAGAGCTTGCGCGCAGCGGCCCTCTTCCCACCGAGCACTTGCGTGTCCGGTGGTAAGGTGGCTATCCAGGGTGTCGCGGGGGCTTCGTTCCCCCTCTCCATCTGTGGGTGCGGGGGGGCGTCGGCGGTTGGTGCGGGCGGCGTTGGGAGGAGGCATGTCCGTTTGGCGGCTTCTTCCTCTTGTTGCGTGGGCGGGCTTGTTCTGGGGCGCTTCTCCGGCCTGAGGGTGGTCGGGTGGCGTCTCAGGAACTCGAGAAAGGGCCCGTCCTCGGGCAGCAGCTCGGTCATCAGCCCTAGCTCGTGGCTGGTAATGCGCGTGTACGCGGCCATCCACGCTTTTAGGTCCTCCGAAGGGAGGTCCGCCCCTATGATATGGGCAACCACGATCGTTTCCGATCGCACTTGCTCCATGGGGGAGACTTCTTTGGAGGGCGAGACGGGGCGCGCGTTCGGCTCTGGCAGCGGCGGTTGCTCGGCGAACTCTGCGTCGGCGTCCGTAGGCTGCGGCATCGGAGTGGGCGTCGAATTGAAAAATTCGACGCAGGGTGCGGGTGGGTCTGTATCCCGGTTTCCCGAACTACCGTCCATCTTGGTTCCTGGTAGCTGGGAGGTTTCACGCAGTTGTGCGGGGGCTCGGTTTTCCGAGCGGCTGGTGGAGGGTAGATTTTGATCAAGAGATCTCGGTCTACCCCCCGCAGGTTTTCCTTTGCCCATCTGGGCGACGTAGGGCCAGTGACGCTAGCTGCTGCCGGTGAGACTATATCCGCATTCCTTCTTGGCCTTCGCCTCCAGGATATGCGTTTATAGTAACGACCGACAGTGGTGATGCAGTTTGGACGTTAATCCCCTCCGGCTAGATAGCCGGGCCGCTGTATTTCCACGTTTTATTCGAGTGAATAAAAGTGAGCAAATGCGCGAAGTAGGAAAGTAGGCGTCCGAACTCGGGTAGGCTCTAAGTGGCAATCCGGAATCAAAGAGAATGTAACCACTACGTTTTAAGAGGCGGAACTTCATACATTGTTTTAAGATTCTCTTGTGTCTACTACCAACGTAAAGAAAATACTGCCAATACATTATATTCATTATATATTAGGTCCATGTATTCTGTGTTTTGTTAGGTTGGCTGCAATGAGACTTCGTCCCCATACATTTTTTCATTATAAGCGAGTTTCCAAAGGCTGCGCGGAATGTCAGTCGGACGGCTAACTCGGAGACAGAGTTCGGACATGCGAAGTAGATGCATTTGCGTGATCTATGTATATCTATATCTGTGATTTTCACCTTCAGTCTTAATAATAATTCGTATTTGAAGGAAGTGTTATTTCTTACCAAACTATACATTTTAGATAATGGGTGTAATCTATGAATATGCAATATGACATATTATTATATTGAAATAAATCTTTATGAGACTTTTTGTCATTTTGAAACTAACCTGTTTTGACATTGCGAAGTCATCCTCCTAGCGTTATTCCCGGTTATGCCCTAAGGCGCCCGAAGTCCGCTTTGGCATCTAATCCCAGGATTTGGCATGGGCACTAGTTTTACGAAAGCGACTGCCATCTGACCTTCCAACCCAGAGGGAAAACTAGACCTTACTGGGACTAGACCGGTTTCCTCACGATGTTTTCCTTCACCGAAAACCTACTGAAGGTAAATATTCCGTACGTAAGTTCCGAAAAACTCATTGGTACGAGCCGGGATTCGAACCCACGACCGCCGCTTGACAGCCGCATGCCTGAACCAAATTTACAATCGATGTTCGTGGCTTACATTTGCGCGATACGTTGCAGTTTTCGACTTGGCAAGCTCATTTGTTTCATGCATCGCATACGCAAAAAGGCAAAGGCAAAGCAAAGGGCGTCTCACTACGGACGGTCGCGTTCTTTAATGGAGGCTCCTTATCGCGAAAATATTCATTGTATTCCTATACAATTTGACAGGATTGTCTGGATTGTCAACCTTAAGGGGCTCCCATACGCCACTGACCTTCGATCTGAATCCCGTAGTTTTCTAATGTTGTTTGTAGCTTATTATATTAACAACAACGGCTTTAAGCAATATACACTCGCGGTCAAAGAAACCGGGTCAGTACGAAAATCTGTAATATCTCCTAAAATAATAAAGCTAGGGACATGAATTAAACTGCATATTGTAGATAATTTTATACTGAATTAAATAACATCAAATGGTGGAATCGTAATTCTTTTGTTTAATAAAATTACATAGGAAACAAAAAATCAACCAATTTTACGTACAAAAATAAGCAGTAGGTACTTCACATACAACACAAAAAATAAAAATTAATACTTCGTATTGCCTCCTCGGGCTCTTCTTACAGCTTCTAGACGATTCGGCATGCTGTTTATTAAGTTCTTTATGCGTTCTTGCGGGATATTGTCCCATTCTTCCACTAACGCCTGTTTCAGGTCTCTAAGTGTAGCTGGGGCGGGGTTTCGAGCTCTTACACGCCTCCCAAGCTCGTCCCATACATGCTCAATCGGATTTAAGTCCGGACTCCTCGAGGGCCAGTTCATACAGTTGATACCAACCTCCAAAAAATAATCTCTGACAATTTGAGCTGTGTGTGGCCTGGCGTTGTCATGCATAAAAATAGAATTTCCACCCATATTAATTAAGTATGGGCCGACATGCTCATTAAGAATCTCTTCTACATATCTTGCACTCGTTAATGATCCATTTTCTATTAAAACTAACTCCGAGCGACTCTCTGAAGAGATTCCAGCCCAAACCATGACTGACCCACCGCCGAACGCCACTTTTTCCTCAAAACATGCTGGAATAAAACGTTCACCAGGCCGTCTGTAAACTCTTTGCCGCCCGTCATTTGCATAGAGCATAAATCTGGATTCATCGGAAAACAAAATTCTTGCCCAATCTTCGTCACCCCAGTATCTGTGATCGCGGGCATAAAGTCGTCTTGCTGTTCGATGTATTCTTTCAAGTTTTGGGCCATTGGCCGGCCTATGTGGGGTCAAATTTGCTTCTTTGAGCCGCCGCCTGACAGTCCGCTCGCTGATGCCGTCCCTTCGGGTCTCTAAAAGCTGATTTTTCACTTCAACTGCTGTGAGGTGCCGATTTCGGAGCATGGTTGTAACAATAAATCGATCTTCTCTAGCTGTAGTACATCTTGTTTTGCCAGTTCCTGGTCTTCTAAGGTTCTGCCCAGTTTGTAGGTAACGTTGGAGGACTCGCTGCACTGTAGAAAGTGACACACCTGTTCTTCTCGCTGTATACCTCTGACTTCTTCCTTCTTCTAACATAGTGATGATACGAGTACATTCATCTTGTGTTAGCGGCATGATAGACATTCAAGAATGACCACAAAATAAAACAATGACGGCCTTTTATCATAGTTCTTTGACAGATTGAAAACAATTGCTTAAAAACAAGCAAAAGTAAAACGAACGCAATTTCAAATAAGTACCTAATTGGTTTTTTTTTTCAATTAAACCTTTTTCCAGTTACTACGTAGAACATTAAAGGTTGGATTTAGAAGGATATTAAATTCTCTATAAAACAGAGTTAGTTTCATGCAGATACGACCTACGATTTACAAAATATTGAGGTTTTCGTCACTGACCCGGTTTCTTTGACCGCGAGTGTAGTATCCCATATTTACTTCAAAGTTCATTGTTTTTTAGGCCAAGAAACTGGTTTTCTGGCCATAACTTTTGTGTTAATTACTTAGTTTAAAATGAAAACCCTGGACATGTTGATAGAGACGTCATAGACGAAACCAAATATGTAGATTTCGTATATGTTAGATCTTTCACGACAATAGAGATACGAAATAAGTGTTTTTTTAGACAATGTTTAAAAAAATCATACAAAATTAAGTATTCATTTCTTTCAAAATCCGGTAGACCCTCGACTTGTAATTCTATCTGTAGTGCAAGAGTAGGAGATGCGATTCAAAACTTGTCAAAAATCGATGAAAACCTCGGGTAGCCCCTTAAGTGGGTCCCAAATTAAAGTTCGTGACTACAATTACAACTCGATTGTAATGTATCCTTACAGGCCGGACGGCGCTGGAGGCGGTAATGAAGGCCATTATGAAGTACGAGGCTCCCCTAGTGCCCCCGCCGAGGGATTACAATGGAGATTTCTTCCAGGTAATGCAACATTTCTATAATGCACATATTCGGCGACCGCTTTAGCCTAGTTGGTAGTGACCCTGCCTACGAAGCAAGTCCTGGGTTCGAATCCCGGTAAGGGCATTTATTTGTGTGATGAGCACGAATATTTGTTCCTGAGTCATGGATGTTTCTATGTATTTAAGTATTTATTTATGTGTAACGTCGTCTAGTACCCATAGTACAAGCTTTGGTTTGTTTGGGACTAGGCCGATTTGTGGAAGATTGTCCGCAAATATCCGCAAAAAAAAAAACTTACAGTACATGTGTTCTTACTGACAGATATCATTAAATAATGAATACAAGAGACTGTGGCCCTATCCCACAAAACTTAACAATTGTACAATCCAACAAAATTATTGAAATGTAGGCAAAATACCCTCTATCACACAGCATACATTCCATAGAAACATTTACACACTTAATTAAATATATTATGTCATTTCTAAATTGTTATTGTCGGTTTTGTGTTATAGGGCCCTGGTTTATTGTTCACTCCCAAATGAAACATTTGTGTTTATCAGGACATCGCCAGTGCGCTGGTCGGAGTAGGACTTATAATCAATACCGAATCGGCGCCGGGTGTGCTCTCTCTAGACAAGGTATGTTCAAACTTTTCTTTTTTAGCACTTCCCACCTTAATCTCACGAAACCAACATAAAAAGTGACTAAGGGTGAATATCCACTGCGCAAATTTGGTAGATATCCTATACTATTAAACTACCAATATTTGCATATATAGACGACCGGTTAGCCTAGTGGGTAGTGAAGCTGCCTACGAAGCTGAAGGTCCTGGGTTCGAATCCCGGTAAGGGCAAATATTTGTGTGATGAGCATGAATATTTGTTTCTGAGTCATGGAAGTTTTCTATGTATTTAAGTATTTATATCTATTATATACATCGTCGTCTAGTGCCCATAACACAAGCCTTATTGAGCTTACTATGGGACTAGGTCAATTTGTGTAAGATTGTCTCCTAATATTTATTTATTATTTATTATATTTATATATTTGCATTCATGTTCTCGAAAACGGCTCTAACGATTTCGATAAATTTGGAATGTAGGGGCGTATGATTTGTGCTTAAATTCGTTTTCTCCGTATTCTCTCTGTTTTCACCCAAGCAGAGCTAGGTCGTCCAGGAACTTTACGATGATGTGTGCATATGTATTTCAAAGATGGTAAACGTAGATAACAACTGGTTCAGTCTTTACAATTTATTTTATTTTAGTACGTGATTGTACAGTCGACTACAAAGAGATAAATCCACTTCTGCACAGCTATCACGCGACGGCGCGCGAGCTCTCGATTTTTCTCGCACTATCCGCCTCTCTCTTATTAGAACACTTAGAACAAGAGGTATAGTGCGAGAAAAATTGAGAGTATGTCGCGGCCGTCCCATGATAGACGTGCTGGACCCTATTAAAATGAAATAAGATGCAAAAGTGGACGACTAGTCGACTGTACAAATGTAGATTCATTTAAATAGAAAGAGAATTTATTATTATTATTTATTTATTTGAGACTTGAAGTCTGAGATATAGTAAGAGAATGATAGCTAGTACGGTGGTATACTAAACTGTGCATTGCTTGCAGGATTACAACAACATGTCCAAGTTCCTGAACAGGATACTGGGCATGCCGGTGGAGCTCCAGAACAGGCTGTTCAAGTACTTCACCGACACACTCGCCGCTGTCATGGAGCAAGGTATTTTATTAACATGCCCATTGTGTTTACCAGAAATTTGGTTCACGTCACCTGGTTTTTCATTTCATGTTGATGAAAGGAGAACTATTCTGAGCTGATATCTGCAGGGAACCTTTTCAGAGCTGTTAGGATGTGTAGCATATTCTACTTATGCAGGAAAATTTTGTGTGGCTATCAAAAAACTAGATTGTACAACAGGTGCATAAAACGCACCATTTCACGCGAGACGTTTACGAAATCGAGTGTAAAATGGGTTTTATAGAAGAATTGCACACTCTACTTTTCACTTCGATTGCGAGGAAATGAAATGAAAAACTTTTTTTTCAATAGGTAGGTAGTACCTGACTTATGTAGTAACATACTGCTCAGTTATATAAATATTTTGTTTTGTATAACTATGATAACATAATGTTATGGTTCAAATATTTTGATTTACTAATACTAAAAGCAAATTTAAAAAAAAAAATAAGACGAAATAAAAACTAAGTTTATTTCATGAAGTTTTATTGTGCTTTGGCTGTTGGTACCCTTGCCTTGGTCTTAGAACACTAACGAAACATAATATAAAATAAAAATAAAGAGTTAATTCTATGAAGTTAAAGTTGCTTGTGTGGCTGTTGGACCGATTGCCTTGGTCTTCGACGAAGATTTTACTTTATGCACTAGAGCATAAAAAGCGACTTTGTCGCCTACGCACAGCATAAAGACGAACTTTTAGAGCTTTTGTTTCGTTTTTATTAACTTAGTGACATTTAGTTTGTTAACCCTTTATATAGGTCCTTAATCTGCAAATTTTAAATTATTATTGTGTAAGATTATTATTTTATTGTAAATTACCGTTTGACATGTAAAAGTGCCCTTGTGGCCTATTTGCAGAATAAATCATTGAATTGATTGAATACTTGATTTGATTTGATTTGATACACTACAAAGGCCGGGAAATAGCAATTCGTGGATGAGTTGATTCTTCGGATCAAACGCAGCTGAATCCGACAATAGATAGGAATCCAATTTTTTTTTTTTTAATAAGTTGGAACTGTATTTATTGTATTCTATTCTTCCGAAAACGCCATAAGTTATTTGAGACAACTAAAAATACGCGATAAGTCACAGCTACTGATCTTCCGTTTTGGCTGTTTAACCCTTAGATGCATGTTTTTTTTATGTAACTTTTCAATAAATTGAGGGAAAAATAAAGAAAAAATCATAGTAATTAAAAAACATATATTATTTCCAAAAAAAAGGCTTGATGCAGATATACACCACTATGCATTATTTATGAACATCTTTAGGGGTAGGAAAATTAGATACAGCTTCTGATTTTCACAAACCAGGCCTCATTCCTTCTTCTGAAATTTCGAATCCCAAATAATCAACTTGTTTTTGAAAAAAGAAACATTTTTGAGGTTTTAGTGTTACATTAGCTGATCGTAGTTTCTCAAATACTAATCTTAATCCTTCTATGCCTTTTTCGAAACTTGCTGATGGTATTAGTATATCGTCCATATATGCCAGTGCGGAATCAAACCTTGCGTTTCCCAATATTTGATTAATTGTCCGTTGAAATACTGCAGGAGCGTTTGCCAATCCGAAAGGCATTCGGTTAAATTCAAATTGACCGTCAGGTGTTACAAACGAAGTCTTCGACTTTGCATCCTCTGCAAGAGGTATGTGGTAATACCCAGATGCTAAATCTAATGCCGAGAAAAACTAGTTTCCTGCCAGTCGATCAATTTGATCTTCTATTCTGGGAAGTGGATAGTGTTGTTTAACTGTTTTTTTTTTATTTTACGCTCGGTAATCAACACGATCTTTTATCGCCTGCTTTCTTTTTTACGACGATTATCGGGCTAGCGTATGGTGACGTTGATGGTCTGATTATGTTATACTGTAATAATTCATCTACCATATTTGTCTCTTCTAATCGTTCCATTTGACTCAATCTATAAGGGCGATAAACCACCGGCTCAGTATTTTTTAGAACAATATCCATTTCCGTGGCATGATTTTTCCCGAGTTCAGATAGATCTTTTGCAAAGCAATCTCGAAATTCGTTTATTAACTCCAGTAATGTAAGTTTTTGATTTTCATCGAGCTCTGGGCCTATACTCAATTCATCAATTATATTGAAGCATCACTCAGTGCGACATTAATTAAGCTATCTTCTTAAGTAGGTACCTAATTGTGATTCCACTATGAAACTTTTAGTGTAAATTAAATATACTATATGTACTTCAAAGGGACTTTTTACTTTTAGGCCACGGATGCCAATTTATAAGAAAGTTATATCTAAAACTTCTCAATGACTATACAAATAACGAAATAATAAAGTAAATTCTAATACAACTTTTGACGTATTTACGCATCACAAATAATACAAAAAATTTCGGAATACCATACTATTATTATCAAACCGGTTAATAATATACATTACACTTGCCTTTTATCCTTTTCAGAATCAATTTTTGTTTGCGGTTTTTTTAAATATTTATCAATAAAATTCGAACTTGTAAATTTCGCGGCGACCAGTGTAGCGACTTAAGCGCCAAAGGTTGAAAATATGACACTAAATAAAATAAAATACTATTAAAAGTTTATGGAGTCGTTCAGAATCTAACACGTAATGTCACATTTATAAAAAAAAAGTAATAAATGTGATTTTGGATAGCTGCATATTGAGCCACGGGCCAAAAAAGTATACGATGCAGATATACGTCATTATGCATTTAGGACCTATACCTTTCATTTATATGGCCGTTTTAACTTTTTAAAAAGTTTGCACCACGACAAATAATGGAATTTGTATACAACATTGTTGTCGAGCAAAATCGAGCCGGCAAGGTTTTTGCACCGTGCGCGGCGACCCGGCGTTTGGGCCCTGTGATTGATAGAATCGCTGTTGAAACTGTCCAACAATAACATTGATGGACAGTTTGAACTCGTAGTTGGCCTGTTCGTGCGATGTCCAACTAACCCCAGCTTTGAAGCCTGAATTCTGATCATCTTTTGCCACGTTACTGAGCAGTGGCGTGAAAAGGTTAATAGCCATAGCCAATGAGAGTTTTGTCGCCTAGAGCGAAGTAATCTCTCTGCCGGTCGGTCGCAAGGACGTTTCGTATCGTAATTTAGGTATTTGAACTTATGAATTAGCCCGGGTTATCACGCATCACTTAAAAAAATATTATAACGCTGACCTGTCTGTCGTGAATTCGTTTCTCTGCTACGTAGCTATTGCGGCCCGTATTCTGGCGAAGTGTTAGTTGAAAAGTGTTTTTTGACATGTGTCATTATGCATACTGTTTTGCCTTCTTTCTTTGGAGTAGTAATAAGATGTGAGTGAACAACCCTATTGTGTATGTTGTTAGCGAAGCGAAGCGGTCGGTTCGACCTGGGCATCCTGGACCTGGGCAGCGCGGGCGAGTGCGTGCGGCGCGTGCGCTGCGCGCGCTTCGTGCGCCGCCACGCCACCGGCACCGCGCCCGTCGAGCTGCACACCGTGCACTCCGAGGTACGCACACGACACATTCTGTGCCAGACCTGCTGGTGACGATTCACGGCACAAGAGGAATCCAGGATCAGGGCTGGTGAGGCGAAAAACTGCGGTTGAAGATCACACTAGCCGGGCGCTTCGGGCCCCACCCTCGACCTCATCGGAGCGCTTACCCTACAGGTCGTTGGCCCGCCGGTGAGTCAGGTCTGTCAGAGGGACTAAGCTCATCCGAGCGATAACCACGAAATCATCGGATAATGTGCCTATTCTCATCCTGGCGTTTACCCTAATTATATTTAATATTCATATAATTTATTCCATAACATGTGTTTACATTGGTGACAAAAATACAATCTGTTTCAACATGTACCCTTTATATAGCAATCTACTATTTATTGCTCTAAAAATGAACTAAAGCCCATGAGCATTCTCTACCGGTGTACATTTGGGCAAAAAAAACTGATTCTTTATGCCCTCTGCCAGTTTACCTTTGGGCAAAAGAAACGGTTTGTATATGCCCCTTCTGTCAGTTTACCTTTGGGCAAAACAAACGGATTGTTTATGCCCTCTATACCAGTTTACCTTTCGGCAAAACAAACACCTTTGGGCAAAACAAACGGATTGTTTATGCCCTCTATTTATACCAGTTTACGTTTCGGCAAAACAAACACCTTTGGGCAAAACAAACGGATTGTTTATGCCCTCTATTTATACCAGTTTACGTTTCGGCAAAACAAACACCTTTGGGCAAAAGAAACGGTTTGTATATGCCCCTTCTGTCAGTTTACCTTTGGGCAAAACAAACGGATTGTTTATGCCCTCTATACCAGTTTACCTTTCGGCAAAACAAACACCTTTGGGAAAAACAAACGGATTGTTTATGCCCTCTATTTATACCAGTTTACGTTTCGGCAAAACAAACACCTTTGGGCAAAACAAACGGATTGTTTATGCCCTCTATTTATACCAGTTTACGTTTCGGCAAAACAAACACCTTTGGGCAAAACAAACGGATTGTTTATGCCCTCTATACCGGTTTACCTTTGGGAAAATCAAACACCTTTGGGCAAAACAAACGGATTCTTTATGCCCTCTCTGCCAGTTTACCTTTGGGCAAAACAAACGGATTGTTTATTCCCTCTCTGCCAGTTTACCTTTGGCCAAAACAAACGGTTTGATTATGCCTTCTCTGCCAGTTTACCTTTGGGCAAAACAAACGGATTGTTTATGCCCTCTATACCAGTTTACCTTTGGGCAAAATAAACGGGTTGTTTATGCCCTCTCTGCCAGTTTACCTTTGTGCAAAGCAACAAACGAATTGTTTATGCCCATTTACTGCATGTTATTTACATTTTTTTTTTCTCCAACAGCGAGGCATGGACTGGACGGAGGCGCTCGAGAAACACTCACAGCACAACGGCCCTAAAGAGGGTTTCTACCTATCAGTAGCACAGCGGAACGGGAAGTACACCGCCGTGCTGTGCATCGCCGTGGTGACGCCGCACGCCCGCCAGCAGACCAAGCTCAGCAAGAAGGAGCAGATGTACCAGATATACAGGTCAGTATTGACACAATCTGTGCCGAAGATCTGTGCTGAGATTTCGTAGCCTCGTTACCACATTGTAGCAGAGCGCCAACCGCACGGTTTCCTGGCAGCGAAAGTAACACTTGTACGACGCAATTCCTGTGACTAAGTAGCAAATTCCACGAGCTTCTTCAGAATGCAACCGGCTCTCTATTTCGTGTATACTATATGATTGGACCTCGCTAAGAGTCTGCCTAAATTTACATTCTAGCAAATTAAACGGTTACCACCGCAAGGACATGCTACGCTCTGTCGATTTGGGGGTTTGGCCCGGCCATTCTTACCTATTAAGCATTCTATTGTATTGATTAATAAATTTTCGTATCGCAGGCCTAACACGGGTCTCCAACTGAAGCTGGAGTCGCTCGCCGAGATCGAGAAGAAGTACAAGCGCGTGGCGACCGAGGACGCCGAGACTTCGTGGCGCGCGCAGCACGCGGCCTCCCTGCGCGTGTGCAGCCACGCCTACTGGCGCGCCAGCTGCAAGAACGCCAGCTTCTGCGAGGTCAGTGCCTACAGTACAAGCGCGTGGCGACCGAGGACGCCGAGACTTCGTGGCGCGCGCAGCACGCGGCCTCCCTGCGCGTGTGCAGCCACGCCTACTGGCGCGCCAGCTGCAAGAACGCCAGCTTCTGCGAGGTCAGTGCCTACAGTACAAGCGCGTGGCGACCGAGGACGCCGAGACTTCGTGGCGCACGCAGCACGCAGCCTCCCTGCGCGTGTGCAGCCACGCCTACTGGCGCGCCAGCTGCAAGAACGCCAGCTTCTGCGAGGTCAGTGCCTACAGTACAAGCGCGTGGCGACCGAGGACGCCGAGACTTCGTGGCGCGCGCAGCACGCGGCCTCCCTGCGCGTGTGCAGCCACGCCTACTGGCGCGCCAGCTGCAAGAACGCCAGCTTCTGCGAGGTCAGTGCCTACAGTACAAGGGCGTGGCGACCGAGGACGCCGAGACTTCGTGGCGCGCGCAACACGCGGCCTCCCTGCGCGTGTGCAGCCACGCCTACTGGCGCGCCAGCTGCAAGAACGCCAGCTTCTGCGAGGTCAGTGCCCACATTGGTTACAAAATAGACGAATTGCTTCCCCAGTAGCATACATTATTTCGCGCTTTATCGGCTTAGGAGAGGGCTATGTCCCGCATTAGACTGCCGTGTGCTGATGGTGATGACGACTTCGGCAATGCGCTGTCACCATCCTCATAGTTTCATCCCGGTTGTGAGTTGTATCCTAAAGGAGCCCAGGTCCGCTCGAGCACCTAATCCCAAGATTTGGTACTAGTTTTACGAAAGCAATCCTCTTAAACATAAGGACCGTATCGAAAATTATGGAAACAAGTATTATGGTGTAATGTGCGTAAAAACTTTTATTACAAAAAAAAAAACTAAAATAATGCGATTCTTAAATCTTCAAACGATGTAATAATAGTGTCAATTTTTTTATTTATTGCCTCCCTTTGCTAGTTTTCTGACTTTACTTTTAATATTCTTCATTAACTTCTGGACAGCAACTGTACTGAAGGATTTTTGGGTACGAATCCAGTCTTTTTTGAATTGCTCGATGTTATCAGTTGGTTTGGCATGTTTTCTTAACCTTGCCTTCATCAGAGCCCAAAATCTCTCGATTGGTCTAATTTCAGGGCAATTCGGGGGATTATGCATTTTCGCAACAAATTCAACGTTATTCTCTCTATACCAGTCCAGTACATGGCGAGCATAGTGACACGCAGCTAAATCAGGCCAGAACAATGCACGGCCACTGTGCTTGCGAATGAGTGGCAGCACTCGCTTTTGAAGGCATTCCTTCCTGTAAATATCGGAATTTAAATTGCCCTTTACGAAGAACGGAGACGTTTTCATGCCGCATTGACAAATAGCTTGCCAAACCATCACTTTTTGGCCAAACTTTTCGCAAAAAATAGCTTTGTCTTCTTTAGGGACCATTGCTCCTCTCTCTACTGTATAAAACTGCGGCCCAGGCAATGTTTTGTAGTCAAGTTTGACATAAGTTTCATCGTCCATGATGATGCATTGGTCATTTTTACTTAAATTTTGGTCGTATAACTTCCGAGCCCTAGTTTTGACGGAAGACTCTTGGGTTTTGCTGCGTTTCGGTTGTTTTTGCTTTTTATATGTTACCAACAAGTTCCGCTCCTTGGCACGCTGGACCATGCCTATAGTAGTATGGCATTTTTTCGCACAATCCCGAATGGAAATGTCTTTTTTCCGGGAAAACTGTTCGCATATCTTCTTGTCCAAATTAGGACGCAAAGGGCCGCGTTTTCTGCCACGACCAGGCAAATCTTTTAAAGTGTGATTCGTGCCGAATCGTTTGATGGTATTATAAACCGCTTTCAGGCTAACTGCTTCCTCTGCAGCTATCTTTCTCATAGACATACCCGATCCCTTGCAGTATTTGGTCACAATTGAAAGTCGTTTTTTATCTGATAAACCCTTCATCTTGGAAATTAGAAGAATTGTGTTATTTTTTATATTAAATTCCAATAATTGAATATATACCTGTCACATTGACATATGAAAGAAAATTCTAAATATTGCAACCTCTTTTTTTTACCCTTACAAACTTGTTTCCATAATTTTCGATACGGTCCTTAAATAATTGACTGCTCTAGTATATGCTCATTTCTTGCATAATTTCTTATATTAATGTAATCACTTTGGTAGCTGAATGTATATGGATCTCTAAATATTACTGTCAATACCATCATGTACCTGCATTCTAGCAAATAAATGTGTTTCATTTCATTTCAAAAGCGGCTGCCATTTGACCTTCTAACCCATAGGGAAAACTAGACCTTGTGGGGATTAGACCGGTTTCCTCAGGCTCTTTCGGCATTTGACCGAGTATTGTTTGTTTACATTGCAGGTGGGTCTCCGGCGGCGCACGTACTACGTGCTGTCGGGCTCCGTGCTGGCCGTGTGGGCGCGCGTCGAGGCCGTGCTCGCGCAGCGCTCGCAGCTCAACAAGATGCAGGTCGTGCGCATCAAGACCGACCAGGGGCTCAAGATCGTCGGTGAGCACATACACACACACACACACGTACACAAGATGAACTAATCTGATGAAGTAGAATATAGATAGAGGCAGGCATATGGACTATACTCCAGTCATTTTACGGTTTCGCCAAACATTAATTTATAATAGCCTGTGTTTTTTTTCTCCGTCATAACTACATATTTTAAGATACTCTATTTACGAATCTTACAAACTTTCGACCCGGAAGTAGGTATGAAAAAATACTGTGAAAATAAACGCCGATTTTTTTATTAAAAATAATAATAGTTGTTTATAATCGTCAACACAACAATATTATTGTCTTTAACCTGTAAACAATGAAACCCGACATTTTTTTTACACGTAAAACCAATAAATTAACAAAATGCATGGCTTGGGTGACCAGGTGACATAAGTTGGTAGAAAAAAATTGTAATAGGTAGTACCTTGATTTCATTCTCATAAAAATATTTGATAAACCTATTTTCCTAAAAATCGTATAGATTTTTGTTTAGAATTGCATATAAATACATTTACTCCAATAAAGTATCGGTAAAAATATTTATAGAACCAAATTGTGTATAAGTTTAATTTAACTATATAGATTATTGAAGTAGTACATGAATCCTACAGAAAAAAGGTTTATGTAAAGCATAATACTCATTTGAATAGTCCTGTTTAATTCTACAATTGAACTTGAACTCTTTCCGCGTGTGTTAACGATCACATTCGCTCGCAACGGCGGCACGCAACAAGTTCGCATTCAAGGTCGCGCTTTCTGTGACGCGAAGTAGATAGATACCCTAAATTACCTACGCAGATTATTTGTAATATTTAGATCGTCTTCGACGTATACTAGTAGGAAAATGCGACTATTCACGGTGTAAAAATGGCGTGAGCGGGAAACGCGCTAACAATTAATTAAATAAACATATTTTAGTAAAAACATGCCAAGAATCAAGTTTGATGTCTCAATGCTTCATAATTATTTACTGATAAATGTCATCATTATAAAACACTGACAACAAATTTAACAGATGATTTCCTATTTAAAGTAGTTTAGTGTCAGTTTAGCAGAGTAAGTAGTTTGTAGGTAGTATGAGATTTATCTGCAAATGATTGTAGTAACGAAAGTAGCTAGGTACTTTATTTTTGGTATGAGTAAGACAGAAAACTCTGCTAAAATACTGCTAAGCTAACACAAAACTATACAGGGTGGAAAAATCTATGGGCCCTGAAAGAAAACCACCGTAAATCCTTAACATCAGTGGCGTGCACTACATAAAGGCAGAAAGACATTGCCTACCCTACTCAAATCTGTCATGGCAGACAGCGGTGTATGGATGGAATACAAAAATAGGACAAAAAATGTTATGGATTCCAATATAAGCAAAATATAGAATGTAGCCATGTTGAATGTTTATTTCATTCGGTGATAAAAGCAAGAAGGAAATTTTAGGTAAGATAATAAATAATGCCTATCTTTCAAATTTTCTGCCTGCCCTGTCGAAAAACTCTGCGCCATTGATTTAGATTAGCTCAGTTTACACTGAGGAAATATACTTTAAAGCTAACACAAAACTATACAGGGTGGAAAAATCTATGGGCCCTGAAAGAAAACCACCGTAAATCCTTAACATCAGTGGCGTGCACTACATAAAGGCAGAAAGACATTGCCTACCCTACTCAAATCTGTCATGGCAGACAGCGGTGTATGGATGGAATACAAAAATAGGACAAAAAATGTTATGGATTCCAATATAAGCAAAATATAGAATGTAGCCATGTTGAATGTTTATTTCATTCGGTGATAAAAGCAAGAAGGAAATTTTAGGTAAGATAATAAATAATGCCTATCTTTCAAATTTTCTGCCTGCCCTGTCGAAAAACTCTGCGCCATTGATTTAGATTAGCTCAGTTTACACTGAGGAAATATACTTTTATTTTCACAAAGGTAACTGATAGAGTAACCTGCAAAATAATTAGGTACAGATAACAAATACAAAGAAAAAAAATACCGTGATCGCATGTAGCCTAAGGCTAAAGCTAAACTATAATGAATAAATAAATAAAAATAATAATAATTGGGGACAATCTTACACAAATCGATCTAGTCCCAAACTAAGCAATGCTTGTACTATGGGTACTACTTGTAGACGACGATGTGAATACTTATATAGATGAATAAATACTTAAACTGCATTCACTGATTTTATGAAAAGCTTACCTGAACTGACTGAACTGAAATATCCACTTCACTATTTAATTCTACTAAAAGATAAAATCAAAATTAAGGATAATATCTATCCAATAAAAATTTTGCCTTTAAAATAAAATTAATTCTAAGGTGAAAAGCTTACGTCAACTGGACGAATCGTTATCCTTAATATTGGTCCTTTGGTATTTTTTTACTGTTTATGTTTGTTCTATTCTCGGTTAACGTATGTTTATTTATCGGTTACCTATTTGAATCACTAAACTTTTTAGTCCTATTTTCATTTCGGAATTTACTATTCGACAAACTTCGTTTGCCTTTTTTTTTCGTTTGGCCGACACTTTCGTTCGCAATGTTTACGGCTGCTCATTTTATGGTTTAGCTTTTGTAATTGATTGATAAATCAATGATTACCAATTATTGGTAAACCGCAATATCGTTATACCGACGTAACGATTTGGTTGATAATCTGTTCGTATTTTATCAAATCGGTTTTATTATATTTGACATATTATTGTTTATACGGAGCACACATAAATGTTACTAATTCATATGTTTGTTTATGAAAATGGTTGCTACCTATCCATTTTCAATATTTAAAAACATTAGCAAAAAGTTTGAAATTAAACTAAGGCTCCCAAAGCTGTGTTTATGGTAAATAATGTATACAAACAAGTGTGTGTATGTTCTATTATTACTTATATGTGAGTTCTTTAAATAAATCGGTACTAAATAATTACAACATTTTGTTTATCAAGTTATTTCTTCCGACCTCACCCTTACTTATACAGTACATATGTAAATATTGGGTAGTAAAAAAGTGTTCGGTTCTGGCGCTTCGCTGACCGCTGCCGCGGCACGCTCGTGCACTCTTGGGTCGCAGTTCACCTAACACTCCTCGCTTCGCTCGTCGTCGTACCTACACCGAACTGCCTTAGTCTCTGTAAAACTACTTTGAATTTGACTCAAAATAAACATTTGACTAAACGTATGAAATGCGGAAAGTAATGCTGGATAAGTAAAAAATTGGCTGTGAAACAAAAGTTGTAACAAGCCAAAGTTCAAATGACTGTAGCGGTAAAAGTTTTTCGGACAACTGAAACATTTGGATAACATCAAATGGTAAATGAAAAAGTAATTAATTGTATATTCGGAGAACTCATTAAAATACGAAAAGATTTCGGACAAAAGATATTCGGTCAATACATTTTAGTGATTGCGATAGGTTACCTTATTTATCAAGTAATTAGGGCTAAAGCTTGGTAAATTAAATTTAAATAGTGTTTATTTCATGAAAATGAGAGCGAGAGAATGAGCTGTCTTAAGGGTTTCCCTTCAGGGTCTATAGATTTTTTCATCCTGTATATTATCAAACATGTAATAAGGCATAGTAAAAATCTAATAATAGGTAAGTGTATAAATCTCTCTAGTTTACTATTTTAACGAATTTTGCTCTATTACAATTACTACACGCCCACAATCTGTCTGCTTTGCGCAAAGGTTGACTGGTAGATAATGCTTACGGCATCAAGTCCGCCTCTTGTACGATAAGTTGTTCTTTAGTGCAATAAAGATTAAATAAATAAATAAAACTGAACCAAACAATAAATTAATGTAAACAAAGCAAGCATCTTCCTCTAGAGTCTTAAAAAGTCCATCAAAAACTACATATATACACGTGTGCACAATCTTTGAAGTCCCTTTTTCCAACTTCCACTACCTACGTCAAAGTTCAAAGTTAAATTGCATAGGTATCTTCATCCCACGCTCGTTAGTGTCACTCATTGATAAATAAATAAAAATACTTAAATATTTTCATAATTCGTTTCACATCACGAGTATATTAAAATTTAACTACTATCAACAACTAGATCTTAGACGCGTTAGATGGTTTCGCGAATCGTTGCGATTCGTGCGGTACCTACCTAGTATGTAGTAAGTACCTACGCGGCGAGCGGGCGGCCGGCCAATCACGTTAGCTCTGCGGCTCGCGCGCGGCATTTTTAAACCTATTTTAACAGGTGTTTGTAATAACATTACTTGCAACCGATTTTATAAGGAGATTCGTACATTATTCGATGAAAGATTGCTTATAATGAAAATCCCAAAAGTAACTGATCAATTTGCATTTTTTTTTATAGTTAAACAGCATTTAACCCCTAAAATCCACCCTCCGCTGTTGTTTAGTGTGCGATTCGTTTCTAATGTTTGTGTCCACTACATTCATCAAAGAATGTAGGAACCTACAGCCAATTATTATTTTTGGACACGGAAATATGGTAAATGAATAAAATGTTAGGGATCTACTAAATAGAAATGTAATATTCGGAAACATTTTTTGCCTGATTTATCATCAAACTTATAGAGGAAATATTAAATTATCAAAACAAAGAATAAAAAATGAGTTAATTTTTTTTTCCGATTTTACAGGAATTTATAAATTTTCAATTATTTATTAAAATATCTAAATCACAAATATTTTGTCGGATTTAGTCTCGTCGTTATTAATACAATTATAATTTATCTGTTACGCAGAAAAAAAAAGCTATTATAAATTATTTCCATTTCGCCATACTAGCTGACCGTATTTTGCCTGGAGTACTAATAGCACGGCTATCACAAGACGGCGCGCGAGCTCTCGATTTTTCTCGCACTATCCGTCTCTCTCTTATTAGAAAACTTAGAAAGAGAGGTATAGTGCGAGATAAATCAAGAGCTCTCGCGCCGTCTTGTGATAGCCGTTCAGATTGACGGATAGCAAGACGGACCGAAAGACTGTCAGATAGTCTAACGTAAACTCAGACACATACACCAACAGTCGGATAATTAGATGAACTAATAAACTTGAAAATTATATGTTTGACAGGCTGACGCTGGATAGCTATACCGTTGTATAGCTAGCAAATTCCATTGATGGCCACTTTATATACCTACAGTTACTAGCTACATGTATAATCATCAGAGCCCGTAATTTTCATGCCGATGACATCAATTTGACGTCACGCTGCATATAGGATGATCCCAAATAGTTTTATTGTAATTATTAATCATTAGTCGTCAATCATTTTAATCATGTACAAATTACTTCAAAAATAATCTAAATATTCACACGTGGAACAATTAATAGGTACCTACTTGATACGTAAAACGTAAATTAAACTATTTGTTTTGATTTTATACATACATTTTATTAAACGGTATTGTTACCACATTTCAATAATTACGTAGAAAACAGAATTCCTTCAAGTAGGTACCTATTCATTATTCCACGTGTGAACAGATTGGTTTAGTTTAGTTTTATTTATCTCATTACACAATTCTCATATAACAATACCTTTGTAAATACTACTTATTGTATAATGATCGTTAGGCACAATTTCGCAACAATAATAAAAAAATATATAAATCAACAAACAGAATATAAAAAATAAGAATGTCAAAATTTCAAAGTTAAGAATACAAATAATATAAAAATCATGAACAAGTTTAGTTTAGTTTTATTTATCTCATTACACAATTCTCATATAACAATACCTTTGTAAATACTACTTATTGTATAATGATCGTTAGGCACAATTTCGCAACAATAATAAAAAAATATAAATCAACAAATAGAATATAAAAAATAAGAATTACAAAATTTCAAAGTTAAGAATACAAATAATATAAAAATCATGAACAAACTGAGAGGTACCTTATCAATAATTGGCGTACATAGAAATACAAGGACAAAACCAAAACCTTGTTCCTTAGTCAAATAAAATTAAAAAATAATAATACGTAATATAGTATTTTGAAGTCATTTGTACATGATTAAAATGATTGACGACTAACGATTAATAATTACAATAAAACTATTTGGGATCATCCTATATGCAGCGTGACGTCAAATTGATGTCATCTGCATGAAAATTACGGGCTCTGATAATCATTCACACATCTGCCTAGTCGGCACAGTATTCAAAGTTCTAAGATTAATAGGGTATTTGACAACAGTGAAAATAAATTGTTTTTTTATAAGCAACAGATAAACATAACGAAAATACTCTGAAAGATTCAATCTCTCAAAAACGAACAATAAGGACGTTGTTTGACTGTGACGTCACAAGCCAGTAATCCCTACACATTCCATACTAACGGAGCGTTTTTGACGTTTCATAAAAAGAAGCTGATTTGACTATTGTCAAATACCGTATTGTTGTTTGATAACACCTATCTTTATAGGCACAGTGATCCCAAAGAACTGCGTGGAGCCGCTGAAGGAGTCCCTCGCGACGGACGCCGTCAGCGTGTCGGAGCAGAGCTTCGAGCAGCCCGATCTCAAGTGAACGACCCGGCGCCGCAGAGACTGTCACTCATACTGCAAACGCGGGCATCTAACACCGAACACTTGCGGTATCACTAGTTTTTGATTTTTGTTGCAAAAATGTTTAAATAGAAGCGAGGACTTTGTCATTGGGAGGTTGGATTGAAAAACGGTCGGGAAAACGGGCTAACATAACTGAAACCCTTTTATTCCTTGGGGGATTGTTCGATCGTTGATGTGCCGTCCGCCCGGTCGAAGGGGACCGAACGTCCCAGACTCCCCACTGAACCCCCAACGATTTCCAGCCATTTCGCTTACAAGGAGGGTGAAAGGACTCATGCTACTTTGACCCTGCACAACTAAAACCCTTCCCTTTTTCTTGCATTGGCTGATTTTAAGTACGGTTGCTTTCCCAGAGACAGAAACTGGGTCAAAAGCAACAAATAATGCAAATATATAAAGGATGCTTTAGGTAAAAACCTATCGTAATACATACAAAAGGATTGATCTTTCTTCGCTGATGTTAATATTCACTATGCTAAATGCATTTCCATTTCAACTCTCATACAATTTTAATTTCTACCTAAAGTGACAATACCTCAAGGGCATTTTAAGTGCCAATAAAGTTAGCCCATGCACAGAACTTCACCAAAGATGCTACATGTATGACAGTGAGTAACAGACCTCTCAGTTCGGGGCCATGACCTTGTCTTGAGGTGATCATGGTATGTGTGATAGAAGGCCTTGCCGTTGATTTCGGCTCTGGTGTAGTCAATTATGGAATTCTTTGACTGTTTCGTTCAGACTCCTGTTGTGTTCAATTTGTGGCCACACTTGATTATGTATGCCAAATATTTCTGTCAATGTCTAGGATGGAAATAGGGCGAATAAAGCCAAGCCAGCAATTGCTATATAAACTTGGTTGATGGATCATATAATCATTCGTCACTAATTTCATGGTTTTTTTTTATTGCTGTTTCGATTAACTTTTTTTGATTCACTCCACTTATACGTTCGATCAGAGTCGAGACAATAATCGAGACAAGATTATCATTTATCTATCAAAAAGTTTGCATTACGTTGACTTTGGCAAAATTGAGATTATTTAGCAAATATAGTCAAGTGTGCTGGCAGACAAAGGAAATGTATCCGTGTTTCCTCTAAATATCGAAGCCAAATTTTGATTTTAGATTGCTATCTAATTACGAGCTTTTATTGAGGGGAGTATAATTAGTGAAACAGTAGTCTCTCTTTCTCGCGCGTAAATATGTGAGTAGAAGAAAGACAGTAGCCTAAACGTGGTAATGTATAATGTAATTTCAGTCAATGTATGAAATTGAATATTTGACAGTACCTCGATGCTCAGGCTGACTGTACACCCTCAATACTTTTAATTTCAGATTTGATATAGACATGATATTATTTATGTAGCCACCACACTGGCGTTAGTTGTACCTACTATAGTTATAAATGACGAATTACTACACCCTGTTCATTGTGCGATCTTATTCCCAAGTATTAAGGGCTGTTTTCCAATGGCATTGTGACGGTGGGCAGGGTATAGCTCGTGGCAATCGCTGCGCGACGGTAACTGGTATTCAGTTTCCTATAATATAATTAATTGTTAGAGTATGTCATGCGAGTGCATCGATTATTAGTTATATTTAATTTTAATTATTTATAGAATTGTAATGGTGCATCCACACCGGCGTAGAAAAACGATCCAACTAAATTGAGTGGGTTTTAATATGGTGGTGTGGAGGCTCCAATAGACATCAATCTGATGTGTAGGTTTTTTTTTGACAATTTTATATAGGACCTAACAAATTGTGACGCGATGATCAGTTGAGTTCCGCTCGCGTCTGTAAGAACTGAAATCAATGTTTAATTTGTACAAAATGTAGCAAATTTATTGTTTTAATTATACTTTTTAATATTAGTTGGGTATTCTGGTAATCAAAACCCGAATCAACCAGTTTATTTCCAGTCAAGCATTTTTTCTCAGCTTGGGTGGATTGCCCCGTTGATGGCCTTCAGGTTGTCTGGATTTCTAGTTGTAGCGTTCCTACCCTACCACTAGCTACATCTAGTCATTATTGATTACTAGAATACCCCCAGGAGATACTTTCGAGCGTTTATTTCTGTTCAGTGTCTTTTAATAAGGACCTTATTCATAATCATGGAAAGTCTAATTCAAAAGCGGCTTTGGAATGAAATAAGCGTTTGCGAAAGTACACTCGTAATGAATTGTTTCTTTAATGTTTAATTTGTTTTACTTCGACGCGGCATGTAGCCTACAGTACGTAAATTGTATCAAATACATTATATATAGCGCGTGCAATACGAAAATGGACTCTATTGGGCGGCATTAAGATAAGGATTCCCATCGGCGGGCGCGGACTTAAGGAGAAGTATATTTTGTATTTAGATTAGTCAACGAGTTGGCTTAGGGCCAATTATATAAACCTTGTACTCGGAATACATGAAGTGTAACTTATTTTAACTAGTCCTCTATTTGTTATTTTAATTTGATTAAGTAGTGTACAGTCGATTACAAAAATATCTTATCACCAACTCTACTGACATTGCAATAAAGTTGATGTCAAGATATTTATCAGTATTTTAGTACCGTAAACATTTTAGAATGCACTGTACCAAACTAGTGCTAAGTCTGAGTGTGTGATGATTCACGATTATGTAGACAATCTCCTGTTAAAAATAATTGATTTAAAAGTTGATAAAGACTTCGTGTATTTCGATTATAATAATGATTAGTGATATCGAATCGAATTAACCAAATATTTGATAGTAAGAGAAGACCCGCTAGGAGACTAAGTGAGACGTTATAGAACTGGCCCTAACGCGAGCTATTAATGTGAAGATTATTGTTGTTAGCCGTCTGTAATATTGCGAAATATCTGATTATATCACTAGGTGCGCTGCAGATATACATGGTATCCATTTATTTTATGCTAGCCAAAAGAAAGCCTTTTTTATCTCTAAAATAATAATTTTTGAACACATACGCTTTCATACCTTTGCACGGGATTCGAATTTATACACGATTTTAAATATACCTACTAATTTATTCCTGCCATATCATAAAGCACTAATGCGGTGTAAATCTGCAGCATGCTATAACTATTAGTTTGAATAATTGTTGAATGCATTACGGTGTTTCGTCACGGGGTTAGTTCTCCCGCACTGACCGCGGATACAGGCAGGGATGTACTAACCGACCAAATCATGGAAACAATGAACGCTGCAGGAAACCTGCACATGACGATATTTACTTAATTTGGTCGGTTAGTACATTAATAGAATGCTATCCGCTCACAGAGTAGGTAAGAATATCGACGCAAATACAACTGGCGTCCATGTAATTGGTTCTGGAAGATTGTTATGCGTGTGTATTGTTGCTTATTCTTCGTCTAAGCACCCGTGTCGGGGCACGTACTCTAAATCTCCTCTGTCTTCATGAATAAAGACAAATAAATGTATATAAATACGAGCTGGTTTTTCATTCCATTACACACTCTTGTCTACATTAGCTAGCACGCCTGACGCCGCCGCGACGCGACGCGAGCCTCGTCTTTATAATTTGCACAATGCTAGTGAAACAGGACCGGGCGCGCTGAGATATTTTGTAAGTTTGTTCAACAAGAATGAATTTTACAATGGTACCTATTACCCAGCCATTCTGATGCCGTGTTGCTGAAACCATTTCAGGCAATGATGTATTATAACAAAAAGTTAGAGATATGTTATATGCGCTCCAAAATTGGCACACCAAAGCACCAACTTGCCTCAGTTTCGCGTCGTCAATGGAAACGTATAAACGTGTCTCAGCTGTCAGATTTGGTAGCCATTTTCAAACACTGAATTTTGAATAGACAACTTATCTACATCTTTTTTTATATTACATCATTGATTTCAGGTTTCACCTTATTATAATCATTTATTTCGACCAACTAGGATCATACGAGGGCGACACTGAAAGTCTTTAGAACTGGCCACTTGTAATAAATATAATAAAAAAATAAGTTCAAAATTTGAAAATGGAACTCTTTCTTAATATTTTTGTGTACAGTCAGCATCATATAGTTAGTAGCAGCCAAAGTAGCCAAATATATCGGAACACGTCTTTATTACTATAGGAATAAGGAAGTGTGACGATATATTTGGCTACTTTGGCTGCTACTAACTATGTGATGCTGACTGTACGAATTCCACTCGATTGTCATTTGTTTTACGATTTGGCGGCAAATTGAAAATTGTGTGTACTACGTGAGCATGAATTTAACGCGAGAAAATTTTCGAGCAATGATTTTTTACGACTTTCGATGTAATTTAAGTCAACAAGAAAGTTATGATAGACTTCGATTGGCCTTTCACGATGAAGCCCCATCTCGTGCTACTATTTACAACTGGTTTAATGAATTTAAACGTGGCCGCACTAATCTCACTGATGATCTGCGTGAGGGCCGGCCTTCTACGGCGACTACTGAAGATAACATCAGTGTTGTGCGGCGTATGATAGAGACTGACAAAAGAGTAACCTATCAGCAGATTCGTACAAGCTTAGCCATTGGTATGAGTCAAGTCCACAAAATCCTCCATGAACATTTAGCGGTGAGGAAGCTTTGTGCCCGGTGGATACCTCATAATTTGGCAGAAGCCCAAAAAGTCCGTCGTGTTGATTGGTGCCGTGAAATGGGTCAAAGATTCAACGGAGGTGACTCAAATGCTGTGTTCGACGTAGTTACGGGTGACGAAAGCTGGATTTACTGTTATGATCCTGAAACTAAAAGACAGTCTGCTGAGTGGGTGTTTCCTTCCGAGGAGTTGCCTACTAAAGTGAAGAGAGGTCGAAGTGTGGGAAAAAAGATGGTGGCCTCGTTCTTCGGAAGGACTGGTCATTACGCAACAATTATTTTAGAGGATCAAAAAACAGTTACTGCGAAGTGGTACACTAACAATTGTTTACCACTTGTCTTGGAAAAAGTTCGAGAAAAACGGCCTCGCAGTAGGATCCTGCTTCACCACGACAACGCCTCATCGCACACCGCCAAGCAAACGATCGACTATTTGGCGACGGCAAACGTGGAATTTCTGGGTCACCCACCTTATAGCCCCGACCTTGCACCTTGTGATTTTTATTTATTCCCAAAAATTAAAGAAAAACTTCGAGGAAAACGTTTTATGGACGCCGACGAAGCAGTGGCTGCGTTTCAAAAGGCCGTCGAAGAGACACCTAAGGACGAGTGGGCAAGTGCTTTTCTCAGTGGTTCTATCGAATGCAGCGATGTATTGATGTGAAGGGAGGCTATTTTGAAAAGATATAATAAAAGTAATAAGTTGCTTGATTGCTCAGTTTTTGATTTTCTAAGAACTTTCAGTTTGACCCTCGTACAACACAAGGATAGGCACTAGGTTATTAGGCGGGTATAATGAAGTAATTAATAAATTAATGCGCAGAGTTCTTGTAATGCAAAAACGTGCAGTTCGGGTACTTGTAGGAGTCAAGCATCGTCACCCCTGTCGGGAGTTATTCTCGACGCAACGCATAATGACGCACTACTCACAACATTTGTTCGAGCTTCTCTTATTTGTAAAAAAAAACATCTCCCGGTTTGCGCGTGTCAATGTAACGGGTAAAGAGCTTCGTTCAACTGGGCGCCTAATGACAGTTCCTCGTCGCATGGCGCTTTCAAAGAAAAATCCCCGGGTTATTGGGCCTACTTATTTCGAGCACCTACCCGCCGATATAAGAAACGAACCTTGTGACGAAACATTTGGGCGTAGACTGAGAAATCTTTTGTTGGATAACCCTCTGTACTCTTCACGAGTTCATGGAAATAATGTTTTAAGTATAATTATTTGATTTATATCAAATAATTATACTTAAAACACGTCAAAAAAGGAATCTATCCCAGTCCCCAGAAACACAGACCGCAACCGGGAAGGAACAAAAAAATGCTATTAAAAATCCTACAAAAAAAAATAAAATGGAACAATATTTAATAAAAAATAAACATATTAACACAGACAGTAACTCCCAACCGCACCAACCACCAACGAAGATATGACATAAACAAGCGACCTCTTCCTGTCCCCCACCACGGCCGGTCACCGCGGGGGTCACAGACCACAACCCTCCACTCCACCCTATATACATATGTACATACAATGCTCGGTCACTATTATCAGAAGAAAGGCTAATAGAGTTCAAGCAATCAATATCAACGATTAAATATGACATCATCGGTATATCAGAAATCAGACGTACGGATTATAATATAGAAGAAAGTAACAATCATATATTCTGTTATTTTGGCAAGACTAAGGGTCAGTATGGTATAGGATTCCTTATCAAAAAACACCTGAAAAATTATATAGAAAGTTTCACAGCAATCAATGAACGAATCGGCATATTAAACCTGAAGTTTGAGACTATAGATTTATCTATAGTCCAAGTACATGCACCGACCTGTGAAGCAACTGAACAAGAAATAAAAGAATTCTATGACCAAATACAGGCATCTCTTAAACACTGCAGCGCTAACCTTATAGTAATGGGTGATTTTAATGCCCGAATTGGTCGAAAATTGAAATGCGAAGACAGAGTATTGGGAAACACAAACTTCGGAAAAAGAGATAAAAGAGGCGAAACCTTACTTCAGTTCTGCTTGGAAAATAATCTTTTCGTAATGAACAGCCTATTCAAAAAGAAAAGCAAGACTATATGGACATGGGTTTCTCCAAAGAAACAGAAAAGTCAGATAGATTATATCCTGTCAAATGTAAAAAATAAATTCACAAATATTGAAGTAATAAGCAACATGTCATTCGCAAGTGACCACCGACTTGTGAGAAGTACTCTACTGTTAACCAAGACAAAAAAATCAAGAGCTACATATAAAAATTATAAACTTTCACTTAAGACCATAGAAGAGCAAGAAAAATATATTGAAACTTTAAAAACGAATATTAATAATATGGCATTGGAAGAAAATGAAGACATAGAGACGTATTACGCAAAAATCAAGCTAGCAATTGACGAAAGTTTAAAGTCACCATGTAGTAACAACACCTGTAAAAAACGGAACTTCATTATTTCAGACACAACAAAAAACCTAATAAATAGAAGAAACGAGCTGATAAATAAAAAGAAACTAACTATTGAAGAAAAAAAGGAAAAAATTAATCTATATAAAAACGTTTACAAAATTATCAGAAAAGAGTATGAAGAATACAGACTTACGACAATTGAAAAACATCTTAAGAAGTCAGGAAGTATTAAGAAAGGTATAAAAGAGTTGACTACATGTAAATACTGGATTCCTTCTTTGAAAGATAACTCTGCCGGTAACAAACAAACTTTCTCAAGATCAGGTATAATAGAAGCCGCTACTGAATTTTATGAAGATCTATACTCTTGTAGATCGTCAGCGAATATAGAAACTTTTTACTTACAGAACAATGATGCATTAATACAAAGATTCTCATGCGAAGAAATCCTGGCTAACATAAAGCATTTAAAGAAAGAGAAAAGCTGTGGCCCAGACGGTATATCAAATGAAGCCATTTTAACGGGCAAAGCTTTCCTACTACAACCTTTAACTACACTTTTCAATAAGGTTTTGGACGATAGAAAAATACCTACCGAATGGGCCAAATCAAATATTGTACTCTTATATAAAAAAGGAAACCCTACTGACATAAACAACTACCGACCAATAAGCCTACAATCGAATCTCTACAAGTTATTTGCTTCTTGTCTCGAGAAACGCCTTGCGAGCTACACTGAAGAGCACCAGCCAGTGGAACAAGCGGGATTTAGAAGTACATATTCGACTATCGACCACATCCACTCTTTAGAGTTGATTATGGAGAAATACGAAGAAATGAAACGTCCGCTCTACCTAGCGTTCATCGACTACGCCAAGGCATTTGACTCTATATCCCATATCAGCATCTGGAAAGCTTTACAAGATTGTAATGTTCCATCAGAGACAATAGAGCTCATACAAGACATATATAAGAAAAGCACAAGTAGAGTAACACTGGATAGAGCCGGAACTGAATTTCAGGTCGGTAGAGGCGTGCGTCAAGGTGACCCCTTATCTCCTAGACTTTTCATTACCGTCCTACAAAATATAATGCAGACATTAAAATGGAGAAACAAGGGTATTAATATCAAAGGCCAATATCTGAGTAATTTAAGATTTGCCGATGACATCATACTATTTGCAGAAAACTCAACACAACTAGAGTCAATGTTAAATGAAATTAATTATGTCAGCAACGAAATTGGTCTAGAACTAAATACAATAAAAACAAAAATTATGACAAATAGTAACGAATTACCAATTCACGTTAACCGTGTCTTACTTGACTATGTCCATGAGTACACATATCTGGGCAAACAAGTATCATTTAAAAAAAGTAGACACTATGATGAATTAATGAGACGCGTAAATATGGCTTGGAAAAAATTTTGGTGTTTCAAAGAAATCCTGAAGTCCAATACTTCAATTAAAGCAAAGAAATTGATACTCGACTCTTGCATCTTACCCTCGCTTACCTACGCGTCACAAACATGGATTTTCAACAAAAAAACCAGAGACAAAATAATAACAACACAAAGGGCCATGGAACGGAGCATTCTTAATCTGAAATTGAAACATAAAAGAAACAGTACACGCATAAGAAAAACAACCAACCTGATTGATGCTCTGGAGCACAGCAGAAAGTTAAAATGGAAGTGGGCCGGCCATGTTGTACGAATGAGTGATGACAGGTGGGCCAAAAAAATAATTTCATGGAAGGGACCCACAGGAAAAAGAGCCAGAGGCAGACCGGCGGAGAGATGGCTCGACGAAATTTTAAAAGCAGCAGGAGAAAACTGGTTTGAAAAAGCAAAAGATAGAACTACGTGGAGAAAAATGGAGGAGGCCTTTACTCTATGAAGAGGTCCTTAATAAACATTAATTAAAACTAAATTGTTTATATAATATAGATTAAGTATATATTTAAAGTGCACACTACAACAACATGCTGTGAATCAAACATATTTCATATAACTACGTACTTATTAAGGAAATAAAAAGGCTTTATTATTATTATTATTATTATTTGATTTATTGATACTTACCTAATCTGATACTATTTCTTGTGTTATATTTATATTGTATTTCTACTGTGAAATCGTAATACGTAAATTGACATTGTTTATTTTTGTTTAAAATTAATTATCCACTACTTGTTAAATGACAATCCGTAATCGGAGATACTATTTCCACTTTCTGTATTGACATTTTGAATATTATTTAATTTTTATTTCTTATTATTGACGATCGTGATAAGGATTCTTATAATTTTGACATTGTATGCGAATCTATATTGTAATTTTTATCTCTAAATAAAACTAATCTAACTCAACATCTACCCTGCCGACAATTTTCGATTATCAGTTATTAGACTTTTATTTATGCTCTCGTCTAACCTCCGTTTGTACGAATAGTGGTTCTACGGGCCAAGTTCCAGTAGGGACGGTGTGTTAAATAAGTAGTGAAAAGTCAATTACCATAGTGCCACCAACAAGCAACAAAAACAAACAAAAATATATTGACATACCTAGTCTTCTTCACTCAATTCAGCATCTTTATGCATGCAGCAGTGGTGATAACATTCTAAAAGATACGTTCCTACGTTCGAGGAATCCAAAGGATAGAGCACCTAAAAAATCTTACTTTTTTAACGTTTGCCGCCATTTGTACTGATAAAAAATGAAAATGAAATTGTTACCGTAGGGCTCTCGCTCTCGGACGCCGTCCAGCGTTTCTGGGAGGTCGAGGAGCCCCCCAAGGCTCCCAGAGTCGATCCAGCGGAACAAGAATGCGAATTGTCGTATCAGAATAATACGGGTCGCCTCGCTGATGGTCGCTTTGTTACTCGGTTGCCTTTTAGGGCTGCACGCCCCCCCCTCGGTCAGTCTCATGCCCTAGCGGAAAAAAGGTTGTTGTCCATGGAGCGCCGAATGAAGAGGGATTCAGATCTCCGTGCTAAGTACATTGAGTTTATGCGCGAGTATGAGGCTTTGGGACATATGTCACGCTCGACTATTGATTGGCGTTCGCTCGAGCACTATTTTTTGCCCCACCATGCGGTTTTGAAGACGCCTGGGGGCAAAATTCGGGTGGTTTTTGACGGTTCTCGATCTGTCAAAGCGTACTTGTGTGTGTTTGTCTGTCTGGCCTCCAAGGCAGTTCACTTGGAACTGGTAAGTGCCCTCAGCACGGAAGCGTTTCTTGCGACGCTAGGTAGATTTGTATCCCGCCGGGGACTGCCATCTCTGATCCGCTCTGATAACGGCACCAATTATAAGGGCACTGACCGTTACTTGAATGAAATTTGTAATTATTTAAATAGTGATAAGGATAATTTAAGATTTGCAATGTCTCGAATGGGCATTAAGTGGCAATTTGATCCCCCTGTTTGCCCACATTGGGGTGGTATTTTTGAGGCTGTTGTAAAAGTTACAAAAACGCATCTCCGCCGAGTTATTGGTGAAACGATTTTAACGTTCGAGGAACTTGCTACGGTATTTTGTAAAATTGAGGCTGTCCTCAACTCTGCCTCTCTGCCCTGTCTCGTCGGACCCAAATGACCTGGAAGCATTGACTCCTGGTCATTTTTTGATTGGCCAGCCCGTTACCGCGCTGCCGGAGTACCCCTTCAGGGAGGTAAAATCGTCACGCTTAAGTCGGTTTGAGTTGCTACAGCAGATGACCCAAAGCTTCTGGCATCGTTGGTCGCTAGAATATTTGCACATCTTGCAGCAGCGCGTTAAGTGGACTGACAAAACTGATCCTCCTCACGTTGGAGATCTTGTACTAGTTAAGGAATCTAATTTATTACCTTTGTATTGGCGTCGTGGACGCATTGTAAATTTGTTGTATGGGTCCGACGGGGTCCCCAGGGTTGCGGAGGTTATGGTCGGAGATTCGGTTTTGAAGCGAGCTGTAGCGAGCTTAGCCCGCCTGCCCATTTATTAGCAGACAGAGCTCCTCTGCCTGGAGCGGGGGATTGTTCGGTACCAGTCTTTTACCGCGGGTATCACTCGGTTGATAATCTGGGAAGAAAAAGACACGTCACTTTTTGACGTTTGACGTCTGTCATTTTTGTAGTATAACCTAGAATTTGACCGTGTTGGTTTGAGCAACCCATTCTTTGATTTGTATTTGATTTTTGAGAAAGAATTCGGGACATTGATTTATGTTAATTGGAATCAGTTCATAATTGGGGCCGGGCGCTCATGTCGAGGAGTTTTGTTTTTGCCTGCCAGTGTTTGGAGCCTGAAGTGATAGATTAGTGACGGTGGTTTGGTGCGCCTGCGTGGTGGGCCGTCATCCAGGAGCCAGGAAGTGTTCACCAGGACACGCGACGGCCTCGACACACACACTAATACTCATACATTCAGATACACATATCGAAGCCGCCCTGTACAACGGCGGATGAAGCTTCCATCAAGGTAAAAGCACGTTTTGTTTTGTACCGGACCGATACCTGGCGCATCTTCGGTATGCCACGCTTCTTGGAAGCTATAGCTTAGCGGGGTTATACCGGTCGTTCTAGTCCAGGCCTCTATTCGGGTCAGGAACTCGTCGGGCCCAGCCCTGGCATCAACCGAGTAGAATCTTGCAAGCCCGGGCTAGTAGCGAACACGCTACTCTAACTTTTTAAATTTGCTTACTAATATTAAACTGACAAAGGAAAATTTACATACTGCCAACCAACACTAGACACTGTAAGCATACTTGCTTCATAAAAAAAATAGAAATAATCTATGGTACTATACTTTATGTGCGGTTAAACATGGTGCTCGAACGGCTTGTTCAAATGGCATGTTTAAAAAATAAAAAAGGCGCAAATGACCTATTATTTAATTGATTACCTAGTATTTATTTTGATTTTAATATTTCCTCACATCGTTTGAGAAAAGTACTATACAATCCTCGGCCGGAACAGGGATTGCTGGACTCGTTGTATCCGGCCTCGTCTACGACTTGGCCGTCTACCCCAATCTCGTCCAGCAATCCCTTTACTTCACGGCCTCTGCAGTAATCTACTATTATTACAAGTGGCCAGTTCTAAAGACTTTCAGTGTCGCCCTCGTACTCTGGACATAACACGCAAATAATTATACCTCGACCGAACGAGCTGGTCTTATCCAAATCTCGGTTAGTGTGACGGAGAAAGACATGTAATTAGCTGTCTTTGTCATAGTTCCACTTTTAGTAAAGTAATAATTTGCGATTTTGTTGCCGACAGAATATTATATTTTAATCTCTAATATTCCTTTATACTTGAATTGGAAGCGTGCACAAGCGAATATATGGAGGCAGCATTACATGGCATAACTGACATATAAAGTTGCCTGCTACTCACCGCTAGGAGAATATGTTTAAATATGTCACCATTATTTGTAAATCGGAAATGCATTAATCACTTTTTATCAGTGAATACTGAACGCAAGCTTTAATTAATCCTACAATTGTCGAAAAATCAAACTCGAATTAATTACGAATGCCTACTTAATGATGTCTCTGTATATTTTAATAACAGGTGGGGCAGAAATGGGCCTCGTCGTTTCATCCAAATCGGTTGAGCCGTTTAAGCGTGATTGTGTAACAAACATCTAAACATCCAAACTTTCGCATTTATAATATTAGGTATAATTATTTGATTTATTGATACTTACCTAATCTGATACTATTTCTTGTGTTATATTTATATTGTATTTCTACTGTGAAATCGTAATACGTAAATTGACATTGTTTATTTTTGTTTAAAATTAATTATCCACTACTTGTTAAATGACAATCCGTAATCGGAGATACTATTTCCACTTTCTGTATTGACATTTTGAATATTATTTAATTTTTATTTCTTATTATTGACGATCGTGATAAGGATTCTTATAATTTTGACATTGTATGCGAATCTATATTGTAATTTTTATCTCTAAATAAAACTAATCTAACTCAACATCTACCCTGCCGACAATTTTCGATTATCAGTTATTAGACTTTTATTTATGCTCTCGTCTAACCTCCGTTTGTACGAATAGTGGTTCTACGGGCCAAGTTCCAGTAGGGACGGTGTGTTAAATAAGTAGTGAAAAGTCAATTACCATAGTGCCACCAACAAGCAACAAAAACAAACAAAAATATATTGACATACCTAGTCTTCTTCACTCAATTCAGCATCTTTATGCATGCAGCAGTGGTGATAACATTCTAAAAGATACGTTCCTACGTTCGAGGAATCCAAAGGATAGAGCACCTAAAAAATCTTACTTTTTTAACGTTTGCCGCCATTTGTACTGATAAAAAATGAAAATGAAATTGTTACCGTAGGGCTCTCGCTCTCGGACGCCGTCCAGCGTTTCTGGGAGGTCGAGGAGCCCCCCAAGGCTCCCAGAGTCGATCCAGCGGAACAAGAATGCGAATTGTCGTATCAGAATAATACGGGTCGCCTCGCTGATGGTCGCTTTGTTACTCGGTTGCCTTTTAGGGCTGCACGCCCCCCCCTCGGTCAGTCTCATGCCCTAGCGGAAAAAAGGTTGTTGTCCATGGAGCGCCGAATGAAGAGGGATTCAGATCTCCGTGCTAAGTACATTGAGTTTATGCGCGAGTATGAGGCTTTGGGACATATGTCACGCTCGACTATTGATTGGCGTTCGCTCGAGCACTATTTTTTGCCCCACCATGCGGTTTTGAAGACGCCTGGGGGCAAAATTCGGGTGGTTTTTGACGGTTCTCGATCTGTCAAAGCGTACTTGTGTGTGTTTGTCTGTCTGGCCTCCAAGGCAGTTCACTTGGAACTGGTAAGTGCCCTCAGCACGGAAGCGTTTCTTGCGACGCTAGGTAGATTTGTATCCCGCCGGGGACTGCCATCTCTGATCCGCTCTGATAACGGCACCAATTATAAGGGCACTGACCGTTACTTGAATGAAATTTGTAATTATTTAAATAGTGATAAGGATAATTTAAGATTTGCAATGTCTCGAATGGGCATTAAGTGGCAATTTGATCCCCCTGTTTGCCCACATTGGGGTGGTATTTTTGAGGCTGTTGTAAAAGTTACAAAAACGCATCTCCGCCGAGTTATTGGTGAAACGATTTTAACGTTCGAGGAACTTGCTACGGTATTTTGTAAAATTGAGGCTGTCCTCAACTCTGCCTCTCTGCCCTGTCTCGTCGGACCCAAATGACCTGGAAGCATTGACTCCTGGTCATTTTTTGATTGGCCAGCCCGTTACCGCGCTGCCGGAGTACCCCTTCAGGGAGGTAAAATCGTCACGCTTAAGTCGGTTTGAGTTGCTACAGCAGATGACCCAAAGCTTCTGGCATCGTTGGTCGCTAGAATATTTGCACATCTTGCAGCAGCGCGTTAAGTGGACTGACAAAACTGATCCTCCTCACGTTGGAGATCTTGTACTAGTTAAGGAATCTAATTTATTACCTTTGTATTGGCGTCGTGGACGCATTGTAAATTTGTTGTATGGGTCCGACGGGGTCCCCAGGGTTGCGGAGGTTATGGTCGGAGATTCGGTTTTGAAGCGAGCTGTAGCGAGCTTAGCCCGCCTGCCCATTTATTAGCAGACAGAGCTCCTCTGCCTGGAGCGGGGGATTGTTCGGTACCAGTCTTTTACCGCGGGTATCACTCGGTTGATAATCTGGGAAGAAAAAGACACGTCACTTTTTGACGTTTGACGTCTGTCATTTTTGTAGTATAACCTAGAATTTGACCGTGTTGGTTTGAGCAACCCATTCTTTGATTTGTATTTGATTTTTGAGAAAGAATTCGGGACATTGATTTATGTTAATTGGAATCAGTTCATAATTGGGGCCGGGCGCTCATGTCGAGGAGTTTTGTTTTTGCCTGCCAGTGTTTGGAGCCTGAAGTGATAGATTAGTGACGGTGGTTTGGTGCGCCTGCGTGGTGGGCCGTCATCCAGGAGCCAGGAAGTGTTCACCAGGACACGCGACGGCCTCGACACACACACTAATACTCATACATTCAGATACACATATCGAAGCCGCCCTGTACAACGGCGGATGAAGCTTCCATCAAGGTAAAAGCACGTTTTGTTTTGTACCGGACCGATACCTGGCGCATCTTCGGTATGCCACGCTTCTTGGAAGCTATAGCTTAGCGGGGTTATACCGGTCGTTCTAGTCCAGGCCTCTATTCGGGTCAGGAACTCGTCGGGCCCAGCCCTGGCATCAACCGAGTAGAGTCTTGCAAGCCCGGGCTAGTAGCGAACACGCTACTCTAACTTTTTAAATTTGCTTACTAATATTAAACTGACAAAGGAAAATTTACATACTGCCAACCAACACTAGACACTGTAAGCATACTTGCTTCATAAAAAAAATAGAAATAATCTATGGTACTATACTTTATGTGCGGTTAAACATGGTGCTCGAACGGCTTGTTCAAATGGCATGTTTAAAAAATAAAAAAGGCGCAAATGACCTATTATTTAATTGATTACCTAGTATTTATTTTGATTTTAATATTTCCTCACATCGTTTGAGAAAAGTACTATACAATCCTCGGCCGGAACAGGGATTGCTGGACTCGTTGTATCCGGCCTCGTCTACGACTTGGCCGTCTACCCCAATCTCGTCCAGCAATCCCTTTACTTCACGGCCTCTGCAGTAATCTACTATTATTACAAGTGGCCAGTTCTAAAGACTTTCAGTGTCGCCCTCGTACTCTGGACATAACACGCAAATAATTATACCTCGACCGAACGAGCTGGTCTTATCCAAATCTCGGTTAGTGTGACGGAGAAAGACATGTAATTAGCTGTCTTTGTCATAGTTCCACTTTTAGTAAAGTAATAATTTGCGATTTTGTTGCCGACAGAATATTATATTTTAATCTCTAATATTCCTTTATACTTGAATTGGAAGCGTGCACAAGCGAATATATGGAGGCAGCATTACATGGCATAACTGACATATAAAGTTGCCTGCTACTCACCGCTAGGAGAATATGTTTAAATATGTCACCATTATTTGTAAATCGGAAATGCATTAATCACTTTTTATCAGTGAATACTGAACGCAAGCTTTAATTAATCCTACAATTGTCGAAAAATCAAACTCGAATTAATTACGAATGCCTACTTAATGATGTCTCTGTATATTTTAATAACAGGTGGGGCAGAAATGGGCCTCGTCGTTTCATCCAAATCGGTTGAGCCGTTTAAGCGTGATTGTGTAACAAACATCTAAACATCCAAACTTTCGCATTTATAATATTAGTAGGATAGGATAGTCAGCCATTTATTAGTCAAAATATATAATCCGACTGCTAGCAGAAAAGTAGGTATATGTTAAGTTAGAACCACGACCCTTACAGAATCGAACAGCTACCAGACATGTGGTTAGGTTAAGTTAGACTTGTTATGCTCCCAGAACCGAAAAGAAGGTCATGTTTCATTTAATCTGCGGATTATTTTGTTAATTTAAAAAGTTAATTTAGGATAACAAATAATTTATTCTCTTACACCGTCAAATGGGGACGGCGGATGGAGATGGAAAATTCTACGTCTTTAGATAAGTTTGCTTTTAAAACTATACAGGTCGCCCGGACTAACGTGAGTAAAACTACTGGACGGATATAGGCAAAAACTTCCAAAAATGTAGCTTTAATACATTCTGAAAAATATACAATTTAAGCAGAAACGTCTGTGGAGATATTTATTATTGTGAAAACGGAGTTCTTAATTAAAACTTAGCAATTTTAACGAATGAACTCATCGCATTGTTGCCTTTTACGCTTAATCCCTGAACGGATTTAGATGAAATGTTTCGTACAGAAAATGGAAGGATGTAGGATAGTTTTATCTCGGAAATCTTCCCTTAAAATGGTAGAACTTTGTTTGGGTCGGTGATAATTAGGGTTCCGCCTACAATAATTGAATAGTGTAACAGTATCGATAATCCCATCAACGAAGATACGGTTCTCCTCGCCGGGTCGTCTTCAGGAACCTAGGGGGTCTGTAACATTATCGGTACTACTAACGCCATCCAGTAAGGGATAGCTACATTAAACACACGGAAACCACCACTACTAACGCCATCCGGTGAGCAGTAGATACACTAAACCAATGAGAAAAGCGATACCACTAGCGGCCTCCCTCGACGAGCGGCCGTACTAAAATAGTACCGAATACGCCAGAAGATGTCGCTGACCGGTCCGAGAGCATTCCTGCTTCGCGCTGTTAAGATTTTTCCTGAATTGGTTAGGCTCGCCGGCTGGAATTAGTTATGTATCGAATCTCAAAGCCAGTAATTACAACCAACGGAAACATTTCCAGTCGGATTCGCGTCTCACTATTTATTACCTTATTTTATTACACGTTTTAATTTTTGCACTGCTGATATTAAAATATTTGGCACATTTTCTAAATGATACATAAACCTATCCTAACCTAACCTAAACACCTCACCTCACACCTATGTTGAAAAACATGAAGACAAATTGAAACGAAGGTTTTTTGTCCTAAAAACTAAAGAAGCTTCTCGCCGACGATTGAGAACGCGGGTTAAATTGTAATAAGCTATATTGTGATGTAAAACCCTATTCCTTCGTTAAGCTATGTAAATTCTAAAATAAATCAAATTGTTTAGGGCAGTAGGAGTTAGGATTTATAGGTTCTGGCCCTCTCCATAGATTATTGACTAAAAAAATATTAAGTGTCCCCATGATGTTCCCTGTTTCTTAATATAATATATGTCTTGCACATTTTGAAAGACTAGTAATTAAATCAATATCGTTTCTTTTTTAGAACATCCCATTGGAAATGTCTCATTTGCATCTAAATAAAACAAAAAAAAAATGACAAAAGTAATTTAGAGCGTAGGATATTTTAATTAAGACATTCTAATCCTTATTATTGGTATATACTTTTTGACTCATATTCAATTTTTCACCATTTTAGTGAACCTGGAGGGATATATTAGTTATACAAGAATGACAAGGACCAAGAAACGCTCAACTGGACAAGATTTGAGAAACTAAAAATATGGAACGGCATCAGTATATGTACCATGATCAAAACACATATGTAAACACTCCTAGTGTAACACTTAAAATAAACAAAATAAAAAATGAAACCATGTGTAAAATAATAAATAATCTTAATGATAAAAAAAGTGCGGGATACGATAAAATCAGAGCCAGAGACTTAAAATATATAAGTAAAACAATATCACCTGTCCTTACCCATTTAGTTAATCAGTGCATAGACAGCTCCACATACCCAGACAAATTAAAAATTGGTCTAATTAGGCCAATACATAAAAAAGGCTCTTACACTGATACTAATAACTATAGACCTATCACAATATTACCAGTAATAGACAAAATTATAGAAAAATATCTCGGCAAAACGGTAAATGATTTTCTGTCAGGCAACGGAGTAATACATGGAAAACAGTTTGGATTTCAAAAGGGAAAAAACACCGTCCAGCTCCTATCACAATTTACAGATGAGATAAATATGCACCTGAATAGCAAAAAGCATGTGTTAGTAATCATGATTGACTTCAGCAAAGCATTTGATACCCTAAATCATATGAAATTATATGATAAACTACAGCAAAATGGTATACAGGGGCCGAACCTGAACTGGATAAAAAATTACCACACAAATAGATACAACACAGTGAGCATTGCAGGCGAGCAGTGAGCTGCTTATGACCTTGCATGGCACAGCTCAAGGCTCAATAATCGGTCCAACTGAGTATCTAATCTATGTCAACGATATGTACAACATATTCAGGGAGGCATCTGTGTACCAGTTTGCTGACGATACTTGCCTAGTAACAGCTGACAGTGACATAACGAAGGCTGAAGGCAGAATGCAGCGCGAATTTGATACATTATGCAGGTGGTCACATGATATGGTCTCCATCAACTACCAAAAAACTAAACTAATGCACATCCACTCATCCCATAATAAAACTAACATAGTACCGAAAATAATTGCCCACAAGCATCCATGCTTGCATGACACAAATTCGTGCTGCGTTTGCGAAACCTTAGATTTAGTAAAACAACATACATATCTTGGTTTAATTATAGATAACAAATTTAACTGGAGCCCACACATTGACCATGTATGTAAAAAATTAAGAGCCATACTCAGTAACCTAAACATACTTAAAAATAAAATGCCATATAGCACACTTCGCTTAATATACCTGGCCATGGCTGACTCAGTGGTAAATTATGGCATATCTAGCTATGGAAGAACATACAACACATACCTACAGCGTATATACAATCTACAATTAAGGCTGATAAAAACAATTGTACCACTAAAAATTAAATATAAGCACAAAAGCAACTATGATAACCTATTCCAATACTGTAGAGTACTTAATGTATATGACAAAGTTAAAATGGCAATGATTATAGAGTATAGACAACACCTAGGAGAACTGAATACATGAACCTATAATTAGTATGGACAGGCTATGGTAATAATAATACCACGTGCGAGCGAGCTGGTAGCATACAAATCTCGATAAGTGTGACAGACAGAGATATATCATTCGTTATCCTTGTCATAGTTCCACTTTTTTTCTATTTGGCACAACAGTTGTGGCATACAATGCTGTCAATGCTCGCGCGTGGCTGCATACGAATCCGAAATATTTAATATTATTGTGAATAAAATAGTGTCCTAAAAGTAATTTACGCACGATAAGGTATCTCGTGTTCCGTCTGTGCCAAGAAAACGGTTAATTGTTGCGTGCTTGGCTGTAAAAGCCGGTCGGAACAATGTGATGAAAATATAACCTTTCACACGTAAGTAGAACATCTTTCACTTTTCTGTATACGCAATACGTAAAAATAGCATGGTAAAATTACATTACGCTCAAAATCTTGTAAAATTTGACGATTACAATAGAAATAACATCATTGTTTACATTGTACAAGAAAATATTTGTTGACAAATTATCCGCCCAAATTACGTAGATTGTTTATGGTAAGCTGCGAGAGGTGTTAGAATGTCTTCTCGATTTAGCTTCTTTGCAATCATTTTAGGGATACCAGCCAATACAACTTAAAAATACCCGATTTCTCGGGTAATTTATACTCTAACAAAATTCTCGTACTTGTTATTACATAACATTCGTATATAATGGATGGGATCTATTCTTATATACGTATATTTACTCTGTACTCATAGTAAAGATAAGCTATTATGTAGCGAGTAATCTCGGACTGTTCATCCGATTTCAAAAATTCTTTCATCTGGCTTTATTTAATCCTGCATCTGCGCCTCCGCTTGTGTTCTTTCTACTACGCGGGTGGAGAGGAGACGCGTGGACAGCTAGTAATAAGTAAAGACGATCGACGGTTTAGAATGAATCATAATTTTCTATAAGCCCTTTGCTTGAAAAATTTTATGTAAAATAATATGTTTTTTTTTCTGGGTTTCCACTAAATGAAGATGCGCGTGCGCGTAGTATTTGGGTTAAGGCTACATATATATATTTGTGATCGCATTCTCGAAAACAGTTCTTACGATTTTGATGGCATTTGCAGTATAGGGGTTTATGGGGGCGAAAAATCTATCTCATCATCATATCAGCCGAAATGGCCGGTCCTGCGCCATCCGCATCCAGCGGACTCCCGCGACCTTTGCCAGGTCATCAGTCAACCTTGTAGGGGTCCTCCCACGCTGTGCCTCATAAAAAAAAATCGATCTAGCTAGGTCTCATATCTGGGAAAAATCGTTCTCAGCATATTTTTACCCGAGCAGAGCTCTTTATCATTAATCTGTAATAATTTGAATATTTGAATAGTAAATGTGTTTTAATATGGTTGTGTCTCATTTCGGTATTTAGTGTCATTATTTTTCCCGCCTTAAGCCTGCATCGCGGTCAATAGTAAATTTTACAGCTAATGACAAGTTTACCATTGATCGCCGCGGCCAGGCCACGCCAGTCTGTGAGAGACTTTAAGCCTCTCACAGACAGGCGCGGCCTGCGGTGGCGGTCAATTGTAAATTTGACACTAACTGTCAAGTTTACTATGAACCGCCACCGCAGGCCGCGCCAGTGTGATTCAGGCTTTATAATAATTAAGTAGATCAGCACGGCTATCACAGGACGCCCCGCGAAATGTGTCGCGGCGAGGTAGACTGTCCGTCTCTTTCTAGTTAGAACGATTAGAAACAGACTGATAGTCTACCTCGCCGCAACACAGCTCGCGGGCGTCCTGTCATAACTGTGCTGATAAGAAACTACCAGGTAAGCCGCTTGCACAAGGACTATTAATTACCTACATGTCATGTTCTGTTACTAGAATCATATTTCATGTTATTAAGCTGAATATTACTAGTGGTTGCGAACAGAGCGCCTGCTAGGCAGTGAATGTGTGTAAAGCTTCAGTAAAAACTACTTACAATAAAAGCGCATTATTTAAAATAAACATATGGAAGCGATGGGGTAATTTTTAGTTACATGGCCACCCCACGGGAATCATCTACTTTGTTGCCGTCCCTCATTGTGGCGACACTTACGTCGCCTCTGTAGGTATATACTCTAAGACTGAATAGGTATAGCAGACCCTTAGAGTATATACCTACAGAGGCGACGTAAGTGTCGCCACAATGAGGGACGGCAACAAAGTAGATGATTCCCGTGGGGTGGCCATGTAACTAAAAATTACCCCATCGCTTCCATATGTTTATTTTAAATAATGCGCTTTTATTGTAAGTAGTTTTTACTGAAGCTTTACACACATTCACTGCCTAGCAGGCGCTCTGTTCGCAACCACTAGTAATATTCAGCTTAATAACATGAAATATGATTCTAGTAACAGAACATGACATGTAGGTAATTAATAGTCCTTGTGCAAGCGGCTTACCTGGTAGTTTCTTATCAGCACAGTTATGACAGGACGCCCGCGAGCTGTGTTGCGGCGAGGTAGACTATCAGTCTGTTTCTAATCGTTCTAACTAGAAAGAGACGGACAGTCTACCTCGCCGCGACACATTTCGCGGGGCGTCCTGTGATAGCCGTGCTGATCTACTTAATTATTATAAAGCCTGAATCACACTGGCGCGGCCTGCGGTGGCGGTTCATAGTAAACTTGACAGTTAGTGTCAAATTTACTATTGACCGCCACCGCAGGCCGCGCCTGTCTGTGAGAGGCTTAAAGTCTCTCACAGACTGGCGTGGCCTGGCCGCGGCGATCAATGGTAAACTTGTCATTAGCTGTAAAATTTACTATTGACCGCGATGCAGGCTTAAGGCGGGAAAAATAATGACACTAAATACCGAAATGAGACACAACCATATTAAAACACATTTACTATTCAAATATTCAAATTATTACAGATTAATGATAAAGAGCTCTGCTCGGGTAAAAATATGCTGAGAACGATTTTTCCCAGATATGAGACCTAGCTAGATCGATTTTTTTTTATGAGGCACAGCGTGGGAGGACCCCTACAAGGTTGACTGATGACCTGGCAAAGGTCGCGGGAGTCCGCTGGATGCGGATGGCGCAGGACCGGCCATTTCGGCTGATATGATGATGAGATAGATTTTTCGCCCCCATAAACCCCTATACTGCAAATGCCATCAAAATCGTAAGAACTGTTTTCGAGAATGCGATCACAAATATATATATGTAGCCTTAACCCAAATACTACGCGCACGCGCATCTTCATTTAGTGGAAACCCAGAAAAAAAAACATATTATTTTACATAAAATTTTTCAAGCAAAGGGCTTATAGAAAATTATGATTCATTCTAAACCGTCGATCGTCTTTACTTATTACTAGCTGTCCACGCGTCTCCTCTCCACCCGCGTAGTAGAAAGAACACAAGCGGAGGCGCAGATGCAGGATTAAATAAAGCCAGATGAAAGAATTTTTGAAATCGGATGAACAGTCCGAGATTACTCGCTACATAATAGCTTATCTTTACTATGAGTACAGAGTAAATATACGTATATAAGAATAGATCCCATCCATTATATACGAATGTTATGTAATAACAAGTACGAGAATTTTGTTAGAGTATAAATTACCCGAGAAATCGGGTATTTTTAAGTTGTATTGGCTGGTATCCCTAAAATGATTGCAAAGAAGCTAAATCGAGAAGACATTCTAACACCTCTCGCAGCTTACCATAAACAATCTACGTAATTTGGGCGGATAATTTGTCAACAAATATTTTCTTGTACAATGTAAACAATGATGTTATTTCTATTGTAATCGTCAAATTTTACAAGATTTTGAGCGTAATGTAATTTTACCATGCTATTTTTACGTATTGCGTATACAGAAAAGTGAAAGATGTTCTACTTACGTGTGAAAGGTTATATTTTCATCACATTGTTCCGACCGGCTTTTACAGCCAAGCACGCAACAATTAACCGTTTTCTTGGCACAGACGGAACACGAGATACCTTATCGTGCGTAAATTACTTTTAGGACACTATTTTATTCACAATAATATTAAATATTTCGGATTCGTATGCAGCCACGCGCGAGCATTGACAGCATTGTATGCCACAACTGTTGTGCCAAATAGAAAAAAAGTGGAACTATGACAAGGATAACGAATGATATATCTCTGTCTGTCACACTTATCGAGATTTGTATGCTACCAGCTCGCTCGCACGTGGTATTATTATTACCATAGCCTGTCCATACTAATTATAGGTTCATGAGCAGACCACAGAGCCTTCGGACACTGTCAACCAGTAAAGCCTTTACAGTACCAAACAGCAACAACTTTTATGGGCGAAGGGTCTGGTCCAGCTATGTGCCTGCTGTCCTAAACAGTCTACCGACAAATAGCATAGAAAATGTAATTAACAGTATAGGGGATAAACCGCATAAAGCCAAATGTGTAATTAAGAAAGCCATACTCAGTGTTAAGAAAAATCTTAAATCTTAATGAATTAATTAATTAACTAACATAATATAAATGTCAAATCTTTGATATATATTAAACTAAACTTAGCTAATAATCTTTAAAAGTTAAGATTGTGCTAAGTCATGAAACATAAAAAAAAAAAAAATGTGATTTATTGAAATAAACAGTTCAAATTAAAATAATTTTTTTTTTTTTACCTATACTGGTGGTGTACAGACAACACAGCTGGATGCAGTAGCAAATAGACGCGAAGCGACTGATCAAGACATACCTCATTTAGGTGGTAATACATTGCGTAGATAGAAGATATACTTAGGCATATTTCAGCTTTCAGTCTTCAATGATTACTTAGCAATAATAATGTTATAACTTCAATGATATGATTTCAATTTTATACTAGTTTTTTTAAACTTATTTAGTAATACATATTCGGTATAAATACTTACATAGAACACTCGATCGACCGCGCGAGCGACCGGTTATATCCTCTCATTGTTAACCGACTTAACTGAGTAGTTTACCTGTTTCATTTAAACTTGAACCCTATTTTCCTACCCGATACGGTCGGTAATTGATTACGATGTACACTTGCAATAAATGCGGTGAAGATTTTGATGGTGATGGCGATGTGCCCTGTTCCCAGTGTAGTTGTTCCTATCATTATCGGTGTTCTGGAGTGCAAGAGTCCACCTATAGAAGAATGACCGCCGAGAAAAAATCAAGTTGGCGGTGCATCTCGCGCCGTCAGCAGGACGGTAACGACACGTTGACTGAGCTCGTCAAGGAGATTAGGGGCTTCAAGGTGCAACTGAACAAAATGCAGACAGGACTAGACTCAGCGAACCAAGGCATTGCCAGCATTGAGGGGAAGCTAGACTCAATGGAAAGCCGACTAGAAGATTTTAATGTACGGCTTACCCTCACTGAGAGCAAGCTTGACCGCCTACCGACCATCGAAGCCAACTTGAAGCGGCTAGAGGCCGAATTTGCATCTCTAAAATCGGATGACCATGCCAGGGATCAATACTGCCGGCTGAATAATATCGAGATCAGTGGAGTTCCCCTAAAAAATGGCGAGAATTTAATGTCGATATTGGACAGTGTATGTGTCACAGTTGGTTTTAATTTGCTAGACTCTGATGTCGATTCAGTTCATCGCGTACGCCGATTTATATAATCTGCTGGTGGCGGGGACCGTGCGGACCCCAGACCCCCCGCCATCATCGTTCGTTTCTGCCAGCGCCGCCGCAAGGACGAGCTGCTGGCGGCTGCGCGCGCGCGCCGCAACCTCACCAGCGCTGACGCCGGCCTGCCGGGCCCCGCAGTCGCCATTTATGTTAACGAACATCTAACAGCCGCCAACAAGTTACTTCTGAGGCAGGCTCGAGACAGGAAAAATGAACTAAGTTTCAAGTACCTATGGGTTAAGCAGTGTAAGATATTTATGCGAAAAAACGATAGTTCTAAGGTGTTTGTAATTAGTCACGTCACAGATCTTAAGAAACTTAAGTGACTACTATCCATGTTTTCAATTCATTGCGTTAGTTATGCTAGGATAGCATCAAGAAGGCATCTAAATCGTACTATACAAGACTATTATTTGTATTACATAACAACAAGGAAAACTGTTACAACTTATTTAGGATCTCGCTATATATTCAAAACTAAATATATTAGATTAAACTGCTCGTCTGAGAAAAGGATTATATGTCAATACGTAAGAATAAAGTTACATAACAGTTATTTTTCTACTTATAATATTATTTTCTCCCATTACTGTGTCTAGTAGTAATAATTTAACGACAAGCTCATATAATGAATAGTTATTTTATAAGGATAGAAATTGCACTAACCAAACTCAGTATTTCATTTGACGTTTCAATTTTCATGAGAAATGAAGTGGAAGGAAAACCACTTCATATTTGACTAATAGGTTCGTGTTTAGTAAGAAGATAAACTAAACCCTATTGAAGACAAAATAAGGTGAAAATTAGGAAGTCTTACTGAAGGGTTTGCAGTGGAATTATTTGCGATTCGCAGTATTCCATCGGATTTCGGCCCATACCAGCGTTGCCAGATGGGTACGCAATAGTACGCACGGCGTACTATTTTATGGTATTGCGTACTCGCGTACTCATCCGTCAATTTGCGTACTTTTTTATATTTTAGCACCTGACAGCCTAGCTGTTACTTCACTTGACAGAAAATATATTTTTTAGGTTTTCATATCAATATTACTTAGGAACGCACCCAAAAAATTTTAACTACTACTACTTCTATGGATTATCTGTGGCTGTCGCACTGACAAGTAAGTGACACTGACAATGGCCAAGCTAGTTTACAAATTCAATTCAAAGCAAGGCTCTTAGAATAGTTACGGGATCCATGAAATCTTCGCCTATTAGGGCTCTCCAAGTGGAATGCGTCGACCCCCCCCCTCAAGGCACGACGCCAATTCTTGACAGACAGATACTTGTTCAGGAGCGCCCAACTAGAGCACCACCCCATTTTTCCCAAGTTAGATATGTTAAGATACGATAGATAGCGATTCCAAATTTGTTGATTAGCCTAATCAGATTAGATAGCATTGAGCCTACCTTAACAAAACTCCCTAATATGCCTATATACACAATCCCTTTTGCTGCAATCACGTTCCAACCGAAAACAGTGAACATTGGAGTCAATAGGTCCTCTCCTTCGGCTAACGAAAAATTCCTCGAATCCGTTAGAGAAAGATGGCAAGATTGGGACCGTCTCTATACGGACGCCTCTAAGTTCAGGGATGGGCCCATGGGATGTGCCTTCATTCATGACAATCTTAACTGGGTACATAAATTCCAACTGCCCAATATCTGCACTATATTCACTGGGGAGTGTTTTGCTATTTTGAAGGCTGTCAAGTATGTCAAAGAACACAGGCTGGTTAACTGAGTAATTTTTTCGGACAGTCTAAGCTCTATCCAAGCCATTACAAGTAATTAAATTAAATACTGGGCTAAATCACCGTTGGTTTGCCTCATCAAGGAGGCTCTCCTATCCTGCCGTCTCCTTGATCTAGAAGTAATCCTATGCTGGAGCCACAAGGGTATTCATGGGAACGAACTGGCTGATTTTGCTGCCAAGGAAGCAGCAGTGAATGGTAGTAGATCTCTTTTTCAATGTTTTAGCATGGACTTAGACGCGATCTCCTCGTCAAAATTATACTCAACATGGTCGGCTCTATGGGCCGCGGATAATAGGCTCCAGTACTATCATTTGCAAAAGAATATTCCGTCTACTCCCTGGTTTTTTAAAATTAAATTTAAAAAAGTTACCAGTTGCATCATTCGTCTTAGGCTAGGCCATGTGTGTTCCCCTGAATTTCTATAGAAGATTAAAGTGAAAAACAGCGCGGAGTGTCTGTGCGGGCATGGTATTGGTTCAATTGAGCACATTTTTTTCGAGTGTCCTACAACTCAATTCTCCCTCTACAACCTACTAATAAAACTTAAAGTTCAACTCCCCACTAATGTTTAAGCTCTCTTGGCCAGCTTTGAGCCCAAAGTGGCCAAGGCTTTGGCTTATTTTATTGATAAAAATAAAATAAAATTATAACTATTTATTAATAATAAGTATCTTTTTAGCCACTATTATTATTCCTATACATATATAGTATTTCTGTATGATTATTTATGTGTATGTTCAGTCCCCAGAGGCGCTACCGCGAAACGAAAACGAACTTCGTTCGTGTATCTCTCTCCCTGTCGCTCGAATGTGCAAGTGCGATAGAGACGGAGATACACGAACGAAGTTCGTTTTCGTTTCGCGGTAGGCCCTCAGGGCAAAATTTTTAGGTGCACTCCACAGATCCGTATTCCGTAAATGCAAATCTCCCCCACTTGACATTGGCAAAGTGCCTAAGTAGCAAAAAGCCACAAATTACGGAAAAAAAAAAACAATTCAAATGACATTAAGGCACCGATTGTCTATAAATGTTGTATTGCGTACTCAAACTTGAATTTGCGTACTATTTTTAAGAGCTGCGCGTAACGAAACGTAAAACCCATCTGGCAACATTGGCCCATACCCATACCATAATAAACGTCAGTTTCCTGAAAATGGTCGCCTAGCTTCTTAGCTTATGTTTTTTTCTAAATAATTTAACTAAATTGACATAAAAATTCAACATTTTGGCTTAAATTAAACATGACTGACAAAGAAATAACGATGGAAGATCTGGAGGAGACGGTGAGTGGGTTGTGTAAATAGTTTTGTTTGTTTGTAGCGGTGTACTGAATGTGGGTCACCGAGCCGCCCGAATGTCTATAAAGATGCGCTAGGACACCGAAAGGGCAAAGGCTATCCGTACTAGGACATTGATGAATTCCGGGTACGGGCACGGATACTGAAGATTAATTGCAGTTAAATATACCACTTCTAAGTTTTATTTCAGAAAATGCGGTAACAATTAGGTAATGCCTTTTTTAGTCATGATTCTATTTTCAGTCAGTGTGAGATATTGAATGATTGTGCCAAGATTCTTTATGATTAATTAATTTGTGATGGCACATTTTTTCATATAGTTCTAAACTGGACTATTTTATAGGTCTGTGTGATTCATTCAGGGTTTAGATAGTAAACACCCATCCATTACCCATTATAGTCACTAAACAAACATTGCTAAGTGAAACAAGTTTGCATTAACTGTATACCTAATGTCCTAATATTGACACAACTCATCATGAGATAATGGTTAGTGTGGAATAAGTTGAAGAAATTGTTATGTGTGATTTAATTGTTAGTTTGACACTCACAATTATTTTTGGTGTGCTTACTCTAATGCCGATTTTGCAATAAAAAAGTTAACCATAATAACTTAAAATATTGGTGCCTCAAATTGGCAATGAGAATTCTCATTTGATGTTATAGGAGTAATTTTAGTTTTTCTATTTATATTGATATTTTTTCGTGTTACTGGGATAAGATACAGTCTGTCTAATAATTGATTGTACTCTTCTCTTAAGCCTGAATATAGTTTTGCATCAGTAATTTAAATTGTTGTATGATGGGGATGCCAGAGTAATTTACACAAATTAATACGGAAGATCCATCACCCTCCTATGACTGGTGTAAATATGGCCTAAATTGAGAATAAATAACTTTCATTTCATTTATTTCATTTGGAAAACAAACAGAGATAGAAATTAACAGAAATATGACATATAGGTGAATATTTACTCAACATACAGCTAACTTCTTAGCAGTTGGCTTAAAATGAAAGACCAATACCTAAAACTAAAACAAGCAGCACACACTTGATCCAAATATATTACATCCACTAATTAAATTAGTTATAAGGAATTGGTAACAAAAGTACATTATATATATATATATATGTTATTGTCCATTACAAACAATCAACTGCACAAGCATAAAGTTTAATAATTGTTGTTAGGCATTGTTTGACTATTTTAACTTTGACTTTACCCAGTTTGGCAACCATCAACTTAGAAAAGTTGAAATCCCCCGACATTTTCATTTCAAAGTCCAATATTTCAAAAACGGCTGAACAGATTTTCATGAACCATAGCTAAGAACACTCGCATTCAAATCGGTCCATCCGTTTGGGACCTATGATACCACAGACAGATACACAGACAGACACGTTAAACTTATAACACCCCTCTCTTCGCGTCGGGGGTTAAAAATAGGGAACTTTGTCTGGCACAAGAATTCCAAAATAAAGTTAGTGCCACGGAAAATGATTGCAGGCTCAACAGACGGAGGAGCAGCTGGACCTGCTGGCGTGGAAGATGGACGACGAGAGGGGGCTGGTGGTGCCCGTCGGCAGCCAGGACATGTGCGTCATGACTCTGCTCAAGTCTGTGTCCGAGGTCAGTAACCACACATCACTGCTGTACCGCGTGATGTTCCTGAAGTATTTGAAGGCTAGAGATGCCAGATCAGGTTTTGAAGGAATTTAGCTTTACACTCTGCATCAAATATCTTGCTGTTGCTACGCTCAACCAGAATGACCATATATTATATCATAACTAGTGTTCGCAGTTTCGGTGGCAAATTTCACAGAGGAGGAGTGGAGTCGCCTAACTATTTTTTTGATTAAACGTATAACAATTAAATGAATAATTTTGCATAATACTCCTTATAAAATATCTTGCGAGCATTACCTACTTATACCACGATAACACAGGACTACTAATAACACAAGTATGTAGGTAAACATTGTTGAATAAATTTATTTATTTTTACTTATTACATACGTACAACATGTCACCAAAACAGTCGGGACAGTATAATGTTTGTACCTGCCGCCAATTAATGTCATACTAAGTACTTCAGGTAAATGAATAATTTATTTATTCAAATCTTAAAAAGTTAATCACAAAAACGACTCCATTATCCACTGTGTGAAATTTGCCACCGAAACTCCGAACACTAATCATAACACAAAAATCTAAATGCAATATTTCATGTGCAAATAGGCCATGAGCCATGAGATAATTTTACAGTAAAAAATAAATCTTACAATAATAATCATCATTACAAAATTACATGAAATGATAACAAAATTGCAAAATATTATCCATTATAAAATAACATGTTTACAGCTAAGAAGACGAGTTCTGATATATTTGGCTACTTTCACTGCTTCTGATGCTGATTGAAATAACCTAGACTTGTTCTATACCACACTATAATTGTATACATGGGTACAGCACCAAGAACTGTGTGATTTAATCGAAATCCCAAAAAGTAATAGTTTTAGGTGTTTTTTAACACAACTGAATTTTAGTTTATTGTGGCTATATGTAATTGTATGCCAGTTTACCTTGCAGTGACCAAAACTAACTAAACTACGAATTAAGTATAAAATAAATGCAAATATCAAATACAGAATAATGCTAGTAATGCTACCACCAATATTTTAAAAAGTAATGGTTATCAGTGAATATTACAAAGTATAGAACATGTATTTATTTGATATTCGATTGTACAAAGGTAATTTCTACAGAAAAGTGTATTTGTAGTGCAGTCTACTAATACAATAACCCAGCTACCGTTTGTTTTCAGCCACTTGCGTTATTGCTGACGGAAGGTCAGAGAATATAGCGTTCTGTCTCTGCTGCAGCTTGGGATCTCAGTTACAACTATCATATACGTAATAGGTATTGCTTAGAAATACCGAAAAAAGCCAGTACACAGATTAAAAAAAGTTCACGTCATAGCCTACTTTGTTTCTCTAGACTGTTTCTTTTGAATAGGTACGACATCCTTCGCACTATAAGATAATATATAAAAGATCAAAACTGTGCCAGTCAAACATATCATTACCAGTGCGACAGTCAAATACGCGTGGTAGATGGGACCATAGACAAACTAATTTATATTACGTACCGAGCTTTGGCAGTTGCGCTAAATATAATCCTGCGTTAACAAGATTATCAATTTCAATTCAAATTGTGTGCTGAAGATCGAGATCCCAAGCTGCTACTGTTCATGCTTGTCGGTATTAGCCTCGGCCCGCCAGTACGGCCGGGCCGACCAAAGCCCGCGGACGGGCCCGCTTAACGGCCGCTTCGGCGGTACATCATTTTACTTACTAGGCTTGCGCGCCTCCGAGACGGCGAGGACTATTCCCATTTATTCTCATCCCCAGTGGCACAATATTCACTGGCGATTCGCGACTGCGGGGCGATGGCAACTGAGAATAGACCGACAGCGATACGGTGCACTGTTTGCGAAGCGGTATAAGCTTGCTGTCAAAACATAGGCGATGGCTGGCTTTTTACGCGCCTGGCTGGACTGCAGCATCGACAAGCACAACTTAATAGAATCTTTGGCTTTACTCAGTATTCAATATACCGCCCCCGCCGTAAATACATCGTGTTGCTACTTTGAGACACAATCTACTGTTAGAAGTAATGGGCCGTAGATTTAAATATGTATTATAATATAGTACCAGAGGGGGTCTTAGGAGAGAGAAAGCCGTAACAAACATTACCTACCCATTCAGTGCACCGTATTGTGTCAAGGTATAACGCACACTCGACCGAGCGCATCGATGCGGATGCTGTCGCTTACTTTACGCAATAACGTATTTCTGGTTCACTAGGCTGTTAACAAGCAGAAATTTATGATACTCTAGTCGCTAGAGCGACCGGCTGTCCAGTTATTGGCACGATCCATCTTATGAGGACAGTGATAGTGATGACAGTCGTTTTCTTTAAAAGACGAACAAAACAAAATAAATTAGCTAGAGTTGCCGATGGCCATAGGCTACGGTAAACGTGGTTTAAAATTAGCGTCTATCTGCATCGCTATCGTCTAATGTGCGTTATGCTGTTCTCGGCAGATGTTCAAGTCTCTAGAGCTGTTTTAAATCCTGTACTGATGGTGTTATGCCGTTTATGTTTAAGCATAATGCTATACGTTTCTAGAACGCAAAAGTTCAAAAGTCAGACGCCATTTCAGTTTTAAATGGTAATCAATCAATCAATATATGCATATATTCATATATTGTCCGTACCGATTATGTTAGTTCATCTTCTAGATAGCAATAAAATAAAAGGCTATATGCGTCTGACTTTTGAGCATAATTATGGGAAATAAGTCAACTGAATGAGTTTGTTGATCGTTTCCTGAAACACGGTACGTCGTCACGTCGACTTGCACGTATTATGATGAGCTGTAGGTCTGGAATACTTGCCGATATTTAACTGTGATACGAGTAGCCCTGTCTAATGTTGGTTATATTTATATCTCATATGGATTGGACATATTAACTGTTTAATAAGTGACGCGGTTATATAACTACTGAATCACCCAGAGTGTTCCAAACTCACGACCCATCATACATTGTGTAAGTGAGTAGTGTTTGGATTAAACCATGCACGCTGCCTGGCTTGACAGAGGCCCATTTTCGAAGTCACAAGTTACAATGTCCCAAGCCGAAATCCGCAATATTGAGGCGCTGGACCAAAGACGGCTTTCCATTCGACACATGACTTGTGACAATAGTTATCTATGTTTTTTTTTTCAGTAAACTTATTTCCCTAGTTCCGATTCCAGTTAATACGACAGCTTTCTGTATTTGTATCTCATGCCCACGATACTTCAGTGCGGGCGTCATCCGTGTCATGTTCGTCTAATTCAATCATTCGAGGAAAGATGCTTTTAACACTGGAGCTGTGACATCCTTCAAGAAATATTAACCCGTTAAAGTAATCACCTTCACTCATATGTCCTTCTCAGCGTTCTCCCATTTATTTGGGGTTGGCGTAGAATGTATTTTTCTATCATGCCTCTCTGTCGCCTGTCACCTCCTTTTCCTTGCCCAACCTCGTCTACAACCCTCCACATTCATTGCTTCCCTTCTAATCACAAACATGTTATCATAGTTCATCGAAAACCCAGACTTGTAGCTGTACAACGGTCTAATAAAAAGAGATAGTCACAAGACTCCAGGCATGACATTTATTCAACATACTTTAAAAGGTTTTGCCATTTGTTGTTTGTATGTATCCCGGAACAGCAAGCATGTCACCACTCCAGGGGCCTGTTTCGAAACGAAGCCTGTATCAAAAACGTGAAAGCATTGTAATTACCACGTAACTTTCATGAGACGTTTAAAGCACCCTGTTCTCAACACTTTGGCAACCGGACTAAAAATGGAACAATTCACCAGAAACCGACAGAACTCGCTAGGCGTGTAGGTTTATACTACTGGCCGGCATCTGAGCAAACATTACGAGTGCCTACCAGGCGGGTTCTTGGTTGCGAACGTGTTAAGGGACAATGTAGTTTTTACCAAGTAGCTATAGCAATTGTAATACTCACGCAGCGCTCAGTTTTGAAGCAGGCAACATTACTTATATAAAAGCATCTCTCCTCACTCCCCGCCCGAGCTCACAGCGAGTCCCCGCAGGTGCGGTCGGACTACTCGGCGCTGCGGCGCGAGTTGGGGGAGGTGCAGCAACTGCAGCGCGAGCTGTCCGCCAGGCTGCGGGCTCAGCTTAGACTGGTGCACGGCAAGTTCGCGAGGCTTCGCCAGCGGCTGGCCGCCGCTGACCAGCATATGCAGGCACATCAGCGGTAGACAGTTTAACTCAAGATCTGAACAAATCTGAGTGGAACAAATATTAGGCACATTTAATAAGTCCCTGACTTCCTCTCGTACTTAACCTCTTACGGCCCCGTGTACTATAGGTACTACATAAAAAACAATTGATTGTTAATTATATACATTTGTTAAGGTTGCAATTCGTTTTGCCAATTTTTGTAGGTCCAGCACGTCTATCATGCGACGGCCGCGACATACTCTCGATTTTTCTCGCACTATACCTCTTGTTCTGTTTTAATAAGAGAGAGACGGATAGTGCGAGAAAAATCGAGAGAGCTCGCGCGCCGTCACGTGATAGCGTTGCTGGAGGTTTTGGAGGGCTCCAGGAGGATAAGCCCCTAAATATTTCCTCGATAATCGCTACTTGTATCGCTGTCTTTAATGACAAAAAAAATCCTTTGTGTAATTTAATTTCCATGTTGCACGTACTTAATCGCTTATTTCAGTATGCGGACCGAATCATGGTGTACCATTCGCGAATCTTACCGCAAAGAAATTAGTAGACCTTACTAAAGGTTAAGACTTAACCTTTTTTAAGGTCTAATCATTAGTCAGTGAAGTGTGTTGCCGTTTGTACACCTTCGCACTCGGAATACTTCTAGTCAAACAATCACTAATTGAGATTTCAACTACAATAATTCGAGTAGCCTTTAGCCAATTTCTTCATGACTTTTTTGAACGGTCGGCGGAGCGCCCTAAGATGCGCTGTATTGAGAGAGAGATACCTGCATTAGTCTCTATCTGTCAGCACAACAAATCTTCAAATCAACGAGGGGCAACGCGCTTTGTGATTGTTCTGGAGTCGCAAGTGTCCATAGACTGGTGTCTGCTTATCATCAGGCAGGATGTACGCTTGTTCGCCGCCGGCGTAGTATTAAAAACCTTTCGTATAATCGAACAATGTGCCAATAACTTAGTTTTAGATTATGAAACGGTAGACAAAATATTACTAAATACTTAACTAAGATGAAACATACCTAGGGCGGTCAAAAATGTCTCTGATCGCAGGAAGGGCGGGAATGATGCGGTCTACGGCTTTCTTTATTACCGCAGGTGGTGTCTACACAGTTTAACGTCTACCCTTGGGCAGCAACTTGGGTAATTTAGTAATAGGCGCCCAAAATACACAATTGTGTAAATCACGTAATTTAGCAATGAAAGATATACTTCAACGTATCCAATCACAAGGGCCATGTGTATTCTAAAATGAAAGAGAGCCCCAATCGAAAATGTACCTAACACGATAAGACTTAGAGCCCATATTCGTTAGACTTAATAACATAGGCGTCATGAGTTGTTTAGATGAATTAGTATTATCTCATACGAGTGAGCGATGAAATGACTGAGGAATATTATGCTATGTATCAAATATATCGTCGTCGAGTACGATTTGTGTAACATTGTCCGCCAATATTTATATTACACTCCAGCTGCTGCAAGAAAATATTTCAATGAAGTTTGAATCGACCGTAATAGAACATAGAGTATATACGAAAACTAACAAATGCAACTCTGATTAAATTTGAAAAGGTATAAATTATTAACATATTTAGTAGGCCTTTAGGCGGTTAGAGATTAGGGGAATCATTTATTTATCTAATTTACGTCAGGTTCGTTGCGAAATTTCGTATTAGGCACCGTAGGCATCACCCAGCAAGCTCCCAACGAATCATCCCCATCAGCCTATATACGTCCCACTGCTGGGCACAGGCCTCCCAACGAATGCCGAGGTCAAATTGGTGGATAGCGTGGGCATGGCTGTGTGGAGGCTTGTCCGAAACAAGTTGGACGTGCTGTTTCCAACATAATCGGTATTCAGTCGGTACTAATGCGTACGGTGTCTTAGTTTACGTTTGGATTGTTATGTACTTTGTCATAACAATCCACAGAGAAAGACACGCTGCTGTCTACCTGCTTCTCTGTTGGTAGTTGTGACAAGTTGCAAGGTATGTAAGCCTTTACAAATGGTCAGTTTGGTAACGAATCTGCATTTCGCCCATAAATTGAATTGGTTGAGTCCAAATGTTGAATATCACCTTATATTTTTGTACATTGCGGCATAATAGTTGATCATTTTCAATCAATCATTTAAATGTTAGTTATATATGTGTACCTTATACAAAGTTAGTTCAACCAAAAATTGTTATATTATTAAATCCCAGTGATGAACTGCAGTGATTTTGTCTGCGTTGTAGTCAATTTGTGAATGCGTTGATCGAATTTAAAACATAGTGTGCTATAGGGTAAATTGCGGAGTAGGCGGCCTTTCCAAAATTGTAGTCGGGCTTTGTCACGAATATTGTAGAATTTACAAATTTGCATATATACTTTTTTGATTTGGAGATAGTCAAAATACTGTAAACCTATTACTTACTTTAACCTTTCGAATCCTGTAGATCCCTGGGGAGCCAGCGGGTTTGAAGACCAATTTGTGACAAAATTTGGTAAAATATTATTATGGAATAGTGTCTCCCATGTGTCCAAAGGTTAATTGTGAATGAAAAACGAAATATGTTGATTAGTAAGTATTTGTGATCCTAGGCCACGACACTGTCCAGTGTGTACATTGGCGGTAAAACGATGTTAAAACACTGTATACCTTGCAAAGCAAATATTGTCTCGAATCGTAAGTTTTTGCTGCACGAGCCGACAGCGCGGGCTTTACAGAATCTGAGTTAAGATTTGCCCGTGGCTCTCACGGTTATTTGACCGCATTGCGGGCGAAATATTCCCGCAAAGATTTTAGTTAACATATTATACGTTATGTTTTATGGCGTTACCAAAAACGTTGCATTTATTAGCATTTATTATTTGTAGATAGAAGTAGATAGTTAATGTTGAATACACCTAGCAATACATTTGTGTCATTCGTCTCTGCGCACATATCTAGCACTGCATGGTTTTATCGACTCTATAGTATATTTTAATTCGTATCGTATGAAGCAAATTACATTAAAGTCACAAGTAAACTTTCACGATTTTGACACAGTATTTATACGTGACCAAACCTTGGCCATATTATTTATTTATTTGCATCCTGCAACAAGGCTTTTATTTACAAATACCAACATTAACTTACAGACTTGTTGGTCTGTGTACTTTATATTGTTTTCTTAGATGGACGTGGGATACTTTGCCAGGTTAAACAGTGGCATAACCTTGTCATGATGTGCCACTGTTGACTCTGGCAGGGTCCAGGAGTTCCCAACCCCATGCCATGATGAATTCACATATTTCACATCCTATCAATGATATTCTTTTATTTATTCTCCCAGTCGTACTATATTCTAAAGTTCCTTCAACTTTGCAACTGTTTACTTCAAACTCGTTCAGTAGATGTTGTGACTATAACGTGTTTTGTTTTTCGATATACAAATCACAATATGTTTTAAGCAGTTTAAAAAGCTCATAAGCGCATCCACAGGTTAATAAATATTGCAATACATGTAATGTCATCCTTGACTCCTTTTGTCTCCGTGAAAAGCTTTTGTATGAGCTCGATATACTGGTTAAAGTATTTATATTGTGTCTAAATCTAGTAGTGTATAAGGAAAATACATGTCTGATACTATGTGTAAGGTCTAAATCTAAATCGTTTTATAGGCTAGGATAGACGTAGGTCCTATATGATTTTTGATGGTTTTACAAGTTCCAACGGTACCTACTTTAATAATTATGTATACATGTGTTTGTATTGAAGTGAGAACGTACTGATAGTGTTTTTTTATACAGTATGAATTGTCATATTTATAGCAAACGTAATTATTTGAACAGTATGATTAATTATTATGAGCGTGAGATCACTCATCCTGATGCAGAACTCCCTAGAGCTCGAAACATGTCGCCTGTAGTGACATTTAATACGTGAGTTTAATCAGAATTGTTGCAAACGATTAAACTACAAGTATATGAAATGTTAAAAGATTTATATGATGATTCAATGACATCAATATTTATTGTTCTATAAGCTCAAGCTTTCAGCCGCTGAAGCTAATTAGTTCTAATACCTCGTTATTTACCAGTAATATTATCTTTAATACAAACATATGGAACAACTAGATTATATATCTATAAAAGTCGAATACTAGCGTAGTTAGTTATAAATACACATAAATACACTTTTACATTCAAGTCTTTCAAATACTATTGTAATTCAGAAATACTTTGCTCACTGATGTATCATGTCATGGCACTACTTGTTATGGCAGATATCATGGATCCTTGGGGTCCTGTCTTTTTGAATCATCATGTCTCTGGTCGCTTTCGTTAAGACTCGAAGCATAAGTGATACGCCACCGATGTGACTAAATAAAATAAAATAAAAACATCTTCGACAACATAGCTAAGAACCATCTCGTCAGGCAAGATTTTCGATAAAAAAAACGCGCAAATCGGTGCGCCCGTTTGGGAGATACGAAGCCGCCGACAGACACAAGATACACGTGTTAGACTTATGACGGATCCAGTTACACTCGATAATCTGCGCGCACTTATCTTTCTATCTTTTTTATGGGTAAGAGACGGATATTGTGGACGCGGATCATTGGGCCGTACATTAACCGGACAGATATCCACATGACACTATTCGTATTTAAAACTCACTATTTTCTAGTTGTATGAATTAACTACATAATACATCAGTGATTTTGCCATGAATACTTGCAATAACTGCACGTCCAGCACGTTTGTATCTCGCTTTATCATGATAAGTATTTGTGGCTGCACGTACATATGTTAGATAAACTTCTATTTACAATATATTATATTATTTTTATTTACAAAACGACCAGTAGAATGGAGTATTTAGAACACTCAATTTGATTTAACAGCTCAAGTTATTTCTGCATTATGTTTTTACTTGTGGCTGTCTAAGGTTTCTTAACACTTCCACTGCCAGGAATCCGCCTAGCTACTTAGCAGAAAAGCCACGGGATCGGCTACAAGCGTAGCGGTTCTTGGTAGTGAATGTGTTAAATTAACCATATTAGTGGACCCGATTCTACAGTGGCCTCTAAACTTCCTAATTTTATTTAGGTGTCGCTAAAACACTTTGCTATTCTATGAGCAGCTGTCATAATCAAATAACAGCTCTAATTTGAATCTGACGTTTCTTATTTTAGGCGGTCTATACAACTTACTTAGCTGCCTAAATGCTATTCTAAATATGTCGTTTTTAATCTGCCGCCTAAATTATGTCTAAAAATTAGACAATTTAGTTTTAGGCTATTTAAGCCGTGTGCACGTAGAATCGGGTCCAGTGTCATGTAATCATAAACAGATACCTATTTAGTAAATACAGCCAAGTTGAGTGCCAACTTATTAAAAAATGTAAAGGTCATTAAAATCGGTGCAACTTATCACAAGAACTGACAGTGATGTAGCTATAGCTGCATCTCCGTCGGTTGTTGCGATAAATTGTGACATTAGCAATGCCCTCATCACAGAGACTTGATGCCGAATAGAGGTTTCTTTATTTCTGCTACTACTTTATACTTGTCCATTTACAGTTTTCTACTATCATTAATTTAAGAGATGGCTAACTATAGATTGATCATGTTATTTAACAATATTAGCTATCACATTCTGTCACATAAAGTGAGTGCGAGAGGCAAATATTGCAAAGTAATCTTGATCATCTATGGGGGCTCGAATCTCGATGTCCAAAGACGACAATATGCACTCTGTATTCCTATCTATGCGTAGAATTCTAAATACCTAAAGTTTGTTTTGTAAACTGTATAGGTTCTAGTTTAATCCGTTTGTTTGTTTTTAATAAAGATATATTTTATGGTTATTGGTGGCTTTTATTACATCAAACCGGAATCTTATTCCTCTTGTACCATATTTATCTGAAGCTAAGGACTGCCACGGCTGGCGGCGACAGCGGCGGTCGACGTCGTAGCCGAGCCGTAAGGTAACTCGAAAACAAAGTTACTTTGACTACTGAAAGTTGTCGGACGCTGACCTTTGGGGAACTTGACGTTGAAAGGGTTTAGTTTTTCTCCAAACCCAATAACCGCAATACTGCCCTCATAAGCCAAATAGCGGTATCTCAAAATGATATGTCATTGTAAGTTATGTCATGAGACGTAGATTTTAAGTTGCATGTTCCAATGACATTTCATTTTGATATGCCGCTATTTGGCTTATGAGGGCAGAATAGCTGTTTCACTGGGCAAGCATCTGGCATGAAATAGCGTCCCTTTGTATTAGGTATCTGTGTTGATTAAAATAGGTGTCGCTAGAACTGCAAAGAAAACAATACATCGAATATAATCCTTTATTTATTTGTACTTAAACAATACTAAAGACAATAAAATCCGGAATGCAGGAGACGGAACTGTTAATGTATTAAACTATGTGTAAAAAAGGAAACGGTGCGGCCTAGCTTTCATACTTACATAATTTTGTCTACACGAGATCATGTGACTTCTGTAATTTAATAATGACGTTTTATGTCTAGAGTTGGTTGTCCACTGGCGAGGCAATAGGAGATATTTCATAGTCTGCGATAAAACAAATGGCTGTTCAATCGAAAGTAAATTTCTCACGTTGTGTAATGTCTCTCCTCGCCGCTGGAAAGCCTCTCTAATACTTGTTGAAAGCATCACAAATTCGTACCTAATCTATAAAATCTAATATTTCATTTATATATTTTTAACTCATTTATTTTCAAAAGTATAATTATTCAAGATGATAATTAACATTAACTTTATATTTTTGTGTAAGTATGAAAACTAGAAGCACCAACATAACCTCAACAAACTAACGCAACTACGGCCGTAAACTAGACACCTATAATACTCGTTATTGCAACATTTTACAAACAAAATGTATCACAGATAAAACATACGTGAGCACTCTCCACTACGAGATACACAGAAACAATGCTTTGATCGAATTTACTTTAAAACCACAAAGAAAATGCGGTAAAAATGTTCAAAATAAACGGCTAGTACCAGACACTTCCCATTTGTTCAATGAATAGGGCCAAGAATCCTTAAAAATAAGGTCCTAGCACTCCAAGAGTGATATCCTATAGAACTATTAAGACTACTGGGCAATACACATCAAATATTGGAGTCACAGCTCGAATAATTACAGACTATGGCATTGCCAGATACAGCACTTCAAGATAAGCACGCTACCAACGATGCAATTTGTCACACCGGACAGAGCCGCAGCTATAGTTAGAATGGAAGGTATGTTTTGCTATCTCATCCCAACTATCATGCCCATGCTCATGTCTGTTGTTATGATAAATCGCATCGTTTGTAGCTGACACTGACAACTTCAGATGTTTAGCCGCATGTTAATAATTACAATATGTAATTAGAAGGAATGTCTAAAACAAGTGATTTGAGTTAATGATTAAACATTCGATCAAAGCATTATTCGAAAATATAAAATGGCACCCTGTTTCAAAATAAACTTCAGACTTCAAACATTAAAACTTAGCTATGAATGTTAATAAATTAATATAGTTAATGTATTGTCATATTCTAATACTATATGTATGCGACGGTACACTGAGCTTATTAGGTATGATGGGTACATTAAACACATTTCAATACAACTAAACATGATTACAATACAAAACCCTGACCCAATCTCTTTCTTTTTAATTTAATAGTTAACCTTTTTATATGTTCCGTGGGCTTTCAAACCTCTGGAAGTCCAAGTAACGTGACAGTTAAAAAAAAGTGTATAATCTAATTTGTAAAATATAAGGTTTCACTAAGTAAAACACAATTTCAGATACTTTTTAGAGATTCAGAGTGCATGATAATAAATACGTTATATAAGTAATATCAATGTAAATAAGATCAATATATTTTGTCATACGAATGCAATATATAGGATATTAGATGGCACTTAATATGATTTCAAGCAAAAACATTGAAAACCAGTTAAATACAATGTATTATTGCAAAATTGCACCTAATAATATCTATATAGAATAGGACAAACGCTACTAAGGCAAATCACACAATTCTGCTCTACAAAATTGGACAAGAGAGTATTAACTAATTCGTGACTTTTGAATGTCAGTATTTCTTTAGAAATACTGAAAGCTATACATACGTATATATATAACGGTGTCTCTTATTACTACATAAGTACAGTAAATAACTTGCACAATTTATCGTCGTCGTCGTTTAGGATACTTTGGGAGAGTCGACGGCAGTCACATCATGACAGGGCTATCACCCTAGCGTTATTCCCGGTTGTGCCCTAATGGACCCCGGGGTCCGCTTTGACAGGACTATATCACTGCTAAATCTCGCAGTATCGCAGACCTACGTCCCATGATCCCATCATAAATTGTGCAAATTAGTAGATATGTGGACGAACCTAACCCCGTCCTATTTTAGCAGCTTTTTGCGGCAATGCAAATCCCTTGCCTTGGTTATCCGCTAGAGGATTATGGTAAGTACAAATATTGCATTAACACCACCGATTTCGCATAACACTTTAACACTAGTTACAATTTACGGAACGGTAGAACATTGGTATAAAACCTAACGTGTGTATATGACAAGCAACTCTGTACTCTTGAGATTGTTTGAGTTGGCCGATTCAAAAAGCAACTTTACCGTTTTAAATAGAAGATTCCAAATCGAATGACAGCTTTATAAAAAGTCAGCCGCATCAAATCATCTCAAGCTTTTGTCCCAGTCTCGGAACAAGGCACCGCTCACAACAAACTAGCTACGAAGCACTCCACTTAAACTCGCCTTCCGTAAGTACAGTCGTCAAAAAGATATTTGAATTTTATTGCATTGTATCAAGGTGAAAAATGGACACATCATTTTGTAGTAGTACAACCGAGAAATCGTGATTTGCCAATTCAAGAATGAACATTATATTATTAATCGGTTCCAACCGGGTGTAAAGGGGTAGACTGTACTGTACTGTGTTTGTGCACAACCACAATATTGTCACTGTACGACAATTCCACACATGAAAGGTGACAATGACAATATCACGTCACGTGACTAATATGCAATGCAGTAAACAGAATTGTTACAGAGTAAGTAGAATTTTTAGAATGGTATTAACATTCGTCAGTCGTCACAAAGCTATTTCAAATAATCCTCGCGCTTGTCACCTTTCAAAGCACGCGGTGATAATGCACAAACACCTTTAGCTTTCTCACATATAACGTCGTCTCTCTCGCTCGAGTCGTATAACTGGCATGAGCGACAGAAAAGGAAACTACGCTAGCTCATACCACAACATCAAAGCGTATAAACAATTGACCGCAATTTACTTAAGTGTCCAACATTCTAACATTAACATACAAATTCAGAATTATCAAGAAAAATGCATCAAAATTCGACGTATAAATTCTAGAAAAGTCTACCGGCTCAGCCGCAATTTTATCTAGACACAGCACACAGTTGTCACACGTAAAACAGTTGTCCTTCTCGCATTTATTAAAAAGTTAGAGAAGGGCGAATGCTATTTAAAGTGTGCATGGCCGAAATATTTTTTCCTAAAATTGATAAAACGCGTAATATATTTGATAATATAAGTGATAATGGCACTTCTAATAATACCTCGTGCCACCAACTATACAAACATTTGGTCAAAGAAATATGAATCAAATTATTCAGAAAATAGACTTGAATTTATCTTGTTCTAAAATTTAATGAAACAAGAGATATGTATCATCATCTTTAAAATTGCCACGAAAGATCTAAATTCCATCAAAATCAAATGTACATTTTGTTGACATTCGGCGGCACGAGGTTAACATGATATTTGCATATAAATGCCTAATATTTCGCCTACATGTCGGCAATATGATTCCGCAGAAATAGACAAATACTCGTATGCAAAAGCTTCAATACAAACGACCTATCTCGGTTACGCGCAAGCACACAACAATTATATTGTATCGTTTACGCCGCAAATTGGCAAGTATACTGGGAATGGTCCAAAAGGCAAAACTCTAAAACACTATACAATAGTCGATGTAATTTATATGTGAAGCCATAATGGCTGTATTGTTTGTTTATTGCGATTATACTCCTCACTTCTACTTTTAAGTTCTCGACACGAGATGGCTCTGATTCTGCCGCACAGAATCTATAAAAATGTCTACAATTTTATACTCGACATTTTCCTCCGACATATATATAAATGTGAATGTTTGGGTGTGCAAATGTATGTTACTCTATCACGCAAAAACGGTATAACGGATTTCGATGAACCTTGACACAGAGATAGTTTATAACCTGGATTAAACCTGGAAAAAATATAGGATTGTTTTTATCCAGAAATTCATTCCCCAAAGAGACAAAATATGTAATTAATCTCAATAGGCTCTACTTCGCGGCATTCCATGATAAGTTACTAGAACAATATTATTTTGCTATTCCTCTTAAGAACGTGCAGGGCTGGTGAGATGCACCTATTTGCGTATTAAATTTGTATACAGCGTGTATATGCTTATCATGAAATATGCGACAGAAGTGGATTCGATAGTTCACGCGGAAGTCGCGCAAATGCTAGTTGTAGTCTGGTCAGCGAGTCGAGTCACAAGCACTTTCTTCAAATCCATATCCATACTAATATCCATCCATACTAATATTATAAATGCGAAAGTGTGTGTGTTTGTTTGTCCGTCTTTCACGGCAAAACGGAGCGACGAATTTACGTGATTTTTTTAATTGGAGATAGTTGAAGGGATGGAGAGTGACATAGGCTACTTTTTGTCTCTTTCTAACCCCCCACTTCCCTAAAATGGGGGGTGAAAGTTTGTATGGAGCTACGTTATAAACGAGTTCCACGCGGACTCAGTCGCGGGCAGAAGCTAGTTCTTTATATGGCGACTATTTTATCTATGAAATAGGCCATCAGTAAGAACCTATTACGCCATACGTTTCAAAACAGCATGCATTTTTTTGAAATTCGCCGCCTATTTTGAAACGACTCGCTGGTCAGACTCTAGTTTATACCTTCGCAGTAACTGTACCCTGTCTATATGACCCGCTCCACAGGCGAGCTGCCTCCCCTCTTCTTGTCGAACTCCTTCCTGCTGTGTATCTTCAGGTTGGCGAGGCTGACGTAGTTGCTCCGCGAGATGCCTTCTCTCTTCTTCTCCGGTTTGTCTACTTCGAGAGACACGTTGTTGGTGGGCGAGCAGCGGATTAGGGGCTTCGCTGGGGTTTTGATTCTGTTTCTGCCGAGTTCTGTAATCATTTTAACCAAGGTTGATACTTTGTACGTAGGAAAGAAACCCTAAATGCGTAAGTTGCTGCTTTATAGTTACTTTAAATTAAAAAAGCTATAGAATGACATCTTTCTTTTTTAAAGTTTATATATTATACAATGTTTGTATATACGAAATTCTCTATTTCAAAATGTGCGAGCATTTTAAGTAAGTAAGTCGCTGCTTTCTAGTTACTTTAAATTAAAAAAAGCTATAAAATGACATATTTCTTTTTATAAGTTTATATATTATACAATGTTTATATGTACGAAATTCTTTATTTCAAAACGTGCAAGCATTTTCAACCACTTCTTTGTATCTGAGTGAGCTGAAATATGAAGTACCTATTTATAAACGTTCTGTGTTCCAGGTTCGAACTAGTTCCAAGCACATTAAGAATTCCATAATGGATTTTGATCTATATTCGTACTAATAAAGAGGTAAAGTTTGTGAAGGTTCGGGTGTAAGCTTTTTTTTAGATCTTAAACAATTCAGTCAACCATGTTTCATTGGTGTTTTTACGTTTAGATGTATTCATTATAAATGGTTTTCAAACATCTCATTTCAGTTAATTTGAGCTGTATAACCGACGCATGGGTGACAGATGCATACGATTTAAGAGAAAAACCATTATGCCCGTGGGCGTAATATAGGCTATTGGAGCTCTGTATGCCTGCGTATTATGAAGCCCTTTAGGGGTAAGCGTGACGAAAAAAGAATTTGCCTCCTGTCATGGATGAGCCGCGTATAACCAGCTCTTAAAGTAAATAATCACAGTAACACGTTGCTTTACCTATGAATTTGTCGTTGCTGGGCTTTCGTTCTCTGTAGCTGAACCGTCCGTCGGCGAAGTCGGGCCGCTCGGCGTGGCGCCGGAAGATCGGCGTCATCGGCGCGCCCAGCCCGGCCAGCTTCAGGTCGCTCTTCAGGATATTGTGGTTGTTCTTGTCCTGAAACATATCGATGTCGGGTTCAAAAGATGCGTACCGGAATGTTGCGTGACGCGAGACAACCCCGACCAGTGGCCCATTTATAAAGCTACAAGTCTAAACACGCAACGCTGAGGCACTTGACCAATAACGACTAGCCAAAGCTGCTTAAAATTGCAACGTGAAACAGGCGACAGGTCGGCAGAGTTGCAAACGCCCATGTTGCCAATGTAAACCATTCATTAATGACAAACATAATACAAATACAAGACATAACAGATGGTAAGGACAAAGATAGACTCGACAGTGTCACGAAGTCGAAAATTTCCATTATTATCTATTTTGGAACCCAGTTAACATAAACCTACATAGGAAGGGAGGTTACCTTAGAGTCTAAAGCTTAGACAAATTATATTTCACGCCAAAATGCGAGTGCTAGTGATCTTTCAAATCTGTCGCTTTGATTATTTACTCGCTGCTGGCATTCCGTTTTAAAACATTGGTGACATAATAAAATAGCTCCCTAAAAGCCAACACTAACTTCTGGATGAAGAACTTGCTGCGAGACTTCTCTTACATATGTTATATGTAATATCAAACACTAACCTTGGCCTCGTCGACGGGTCGCACGCGGTGCAGGGTGCTCGGCGAGGCCGGCCTCTGGATGAAGAACTTGCTGCGAGACTTCTCTTACATATGTTATATGTAACATCAAACACTAACCTTGGCCTCGTCGACGGGTCGCGCGCGGTGCAGGGTGCTCGGCGAGGCCGGCCTCTGGATGAAGAACTTGCTGCGAGACTTCTCTTACATATGTTATATGTAACATCAAACACTAACCTTGACCTCGTCGACGGGTCGCACGCGGTGCGCGCGGAGCAGGGTGCTCGGCGAGGCCGGCCTCTGGATGAAGAACTTGCTGCGAGACTTCTCTTACATATGTTATATGTAACATCAAACAATAACCTTGGCCTCGTCGACGGGTCGCACGCGGGGCGCGCGGAGCAGGGTGCTCGGCGAGGCCGGCCTCTGGATGAAGAACTAGCTGCGAGACTTCTCTTATTTATGTTATATGTAACATCAAACACTAACCTTGGCCTCGTCGACGGGTCGCACGCGGTGCGCGCGGAGCAGGGTGCTCGGCGAGGCCGGCCTCTGGATGAAGAACTTGCTGCGAGACTTCTCTTACATATGTTATATGTAACATCAAACACTAACCTTGGCCTCGTCGACGGGTCGCACGCGGTGCGCGCGGTGCAGGGTGCTCGGCGAGGCCGGCCTCTGGATGAAGAACTTGCTGCGAGACTTCTCCTCCTTGTCGTCCAGCTCCTTGTTCCGCACCACCTCCGTCGAGTTCGGCTTGAAGAGCCTGCTCAACTTAGGAGAGAGTAGCTTCTTAGTGAAAAATCCAGTTTTCTCTACAGGTTTTTCTTTCTCTTTGTGCATGTTTTTCACCGCTACCGCCATAACTGGACTCTTATTCAAGTAATCTATATTGAATCTCCTGCAGTCTACTTCAGGTATCTTCCGCTCGTTACAGTCTGGGTTTCGGAGGGTAACGTTGGTGACGTCATAGCTGTTTTTCTTGAGCAAGTTCTCGCCTTTCTTCACTATGCCCGCTAGAATATTTATCGGCTGGTCGACCTCCATTTTATCTGGCTTTTTGAAGGAGGTGCCGACGTTCGAGACGTTTCTGAAATAAATGAGATATTTAATTTTACTTAATAATTGATCGGCACGAGACTATTCTACTTGAGGAATGTCATTCAAAGATCAGATAGTTACGCTACTGGTCGCTTGCTAGTACTCTGTGCTAAGCCCTTGTTTATGGGCAACCGACGCGTGCGGTGGGACGACATGTGAGCAGTCAGACGACTATAGAAACGCTCACGCCCAAACACTCATAAGCAAACCCTTTGCTTGTGTTTGGGCGAGTTCCGAGGCGGCCGATCGCGTCTCCTGCCCACAAACGGCATTTAGTGATCTTAACGAGGTCATGCACTTGGAAACATAATGAGCCGTGCGTTCTGTGATGAAGGTAGCCTAAGACACCTCCACAAGGTCGGGCTTTGGCGAGCTGGGGGTACTGACTCTTTCGTCTATAGTCATACAACAGATCGCCGTCTACGTTTACGTCAATACGAGCGCATACACAAAATGCGCAGACTTGCGCGCCCACTAAGGAACTAATTGGCTTCTGCCGGTGAAGCGGAGACTAGTGAAGTCTAATCTGAGACGCGTGATGGGCCCTACGGTACACAACAAGCTGCCGCAGCTACTCACATCAGCTCCTTCGGTAAACTGCTTTAAAACAATGCTGAAAAATTGGCTTCTCTAGCACACATTTTATAGCTTTGAGGAATTTTTAAGTGTCAAACTGTAGCTCGTAGTTTCATATTTCTTATTGACATTATGTTGTTATTGACTTTATTTTATATCGTATTATTATTATCTTATGCACTGTAATGACGTGATAATATTCATATTTCGAATAAATGAATATGAAACACACAAAAAACTCGAGCTAGTTGAAACATTAAAGGTCATATAGAACATACCGCCATATAGTCACTTCACGTTACTTTCTGCTTTTGAAGTGGCACGCGCTGCGCCTACATTGTCGTAATTTCATATAAAGATCGCGCTTTCCATAAGAATATTTTTATTTAACTTCTATAAGTTAAAAGTTTTATTCTTAAGAGTGCACGTCACATCAAGAGAGTTTGGGCTGTGTCGTTGAGGTATCTTTAGGCGAAGACCGGTGGTAAGTCAGATCTGCGCGCCCGTTTAGTAGCTGAGAGTGCCTTCAGAGAACAGAAAGCCCTGAGGAGGCTCCAGACCGGGACGCTTCAGGTATGTGATTGTGCACTTTCTATTCTGTCGCGTTTGTCGAAATTAATAGTACATTGTTTAACGAGGGGCGTAAGTGGAATATGTGCCTTTTGATGACTCGAGTTTGCAATATTCTTACGCCCGTGTTATACACAATGTTTTTCATCACATTTGCGAGGAAACAAATACATTTTAGATGAAATGAATACAAATCGTAATAAAAAACTGCAACATGTCAGTCGCCCATTTTGTTGAATTTGACGTGAGGCGCGTATGGCAAAGACCCTTCGGTATACAGCCACGATATGAAAACACTTAAAAACATTTTACATAGACACTAAATAACTACATATTAAATCTGTAAATAATTCAGCTATACATGTTTAAGTAGTTTTTTAAGTTTAATTTATTTATAAATACGTTTTCAGACATCGTATTTGATATAAAACCTCTTTGCTTTGAAACTGCCGCTAGAGTGACAGATACAATTTAAGAAAAAAACCATTACGCCCGTGGGCGTAACACAGGCCATTACAGCTCTGTATGTCTGCGCCTTATGAAGCCCTTTTCGAGCAAGTGTGATGAAAAAATTATTAACGTGTTTCTCGTATTCTCGGATTTTGCAAGAGTTCAGTTTTTTTACAGTAAAACTTAATTTATCGCGTTTAAAACATTGTAGTCTCGTCGTAGTCTTCGCGGTCATATAGTAGGGCGGCGACCCGTCGGACGTCCCAGGTATCGCTGGAACGACGTCGTCGAATTCGACCTGCGCGACCTTAAAGCCATGAACTGGAAGATGGCGCAGGATCGGGTCAAGTGGCGACAACTCGTGTCGGAGGCCAAGACCCACTTTGGGTCGGTGAGCCATTGAAGATAGATAGATAGATAGAACATACCTGTGCCAATTAGTGATATCAGTGAGGTCATCATCAGACGAGTCCGAGTCATCTTGGTGCGAGTCATCGAGGCAGTGGTCGGGGATGCTGTGGTGCCTGCACAAGGGCAGCGGCGGGTCGGCCTTGGCGCGCGTCTCGAGGCCCTCGACGGACTGGTTGCGCAGGAAGGCCGGCATGGTAGGAGAGTCACTGGGCCGAGGGTCCAGCCACGCGGAAATATCGTCCACCTGAACAGTGGTTTTTTTTTTTTTTTATGCCAAAGAACATTGTATTCAAGATATTTTGCATACATAATACTGCAGTGTTGAAAACATATTGACTTCTGAGGTTCAGTCACCTAAAGTAAATGGGAGATTCTGGAGACCGTCAAATATCAACAAAGTGACTCTTTGGCCTTAGGCTCTTCGTTGGAACTTCAAAGACGGTAGGGTCTTGTTAGTACCTTGGTGATGGCGATGTTCCCCGGGCGCTGTCGCAGGATGTACCCCGGCGTGTGCAGCGCGGCGGTGCTGCGGCTCCGGGAGCCCCCGGGGGCCGCGCGCGGGGCTCCGATGTGGGACGCCGACACGCACTTGCCGAGCGCGCGCGGCGGGACCTCGGGGATCGACGTGATGGTCACCGTCGACGGGGACTAGGGACAGAACAAACTATAAATACAACGAAATGGAATCGCAGACACTTTTTTGGTTCAGAATATAAAGTTTGTTTCGAGTTTTTCGATCGCCTCCACGGTTTGTTTAAGGTTACACTTATTGCCGCCGCGCCCTATCGTTACCGCACCAGCTCGCGTCGGTCAGTCATTCTTTATATAAAATTCTATGCTGCAACTCTGTAAAGGCAGGCGGTGAACCTCTGAACACGCTCACGGCGTATAGACAGTTCGGCGTCGCCGCGCGTGGACGTGGGCGAGGCGGGCTACTTCAAATGTAACACACCTGGCACCTGGCACCCGCTGCACGCTGCACGACCACCTCGTCTACTGAGCCGGTGCTGTTCCGAGCTCGCGTTGGATTGCCACCAGGACGGTGTGTGGGTATCGGAGGCGCTGTTTTTGAACCGGATCTTACCTTGAGCACCTCGGGCTCCGTGACCTTGCTGGGCGAGCGCTGCAGGCGCGGCGCTCCGCCGCCGGCCGCGTACTGCTCGATGTCGGCCAAGAGGCGAGCCTGCGCCGCCGGGTCAGCCATGTGCATGAGGAGAGTTTCCAGCCAGATCTCGATCACTTCGAACGGCGGTCTGTAACACGTAACATTATTATACTTTCACAATTCACGCAATGAAATAGCGACCATAAGCATGACCGCCGCTTTTAAACGCGCAACTAAACGCAACCACTCTGCAGCAGATTTGATTGGTGCAGATGATGATGAAATGCTTGCTACGTATACGGTGTTGTTTTCCTGATGGTATGGTCGCCTGAACTCTCGAACATTTGCTGTGTTGACAGTAATCTTTATGCTGGGCCCACACTAACGAGAAATGCCATTAATTATCGCGATAATCGTAGTGTGGCCGTACTGATAACGTCCATTATCGCGATAATTAATGGCATTTCTCGTTAGTGTGGCCCCAGCATTAGTGAAACTCGTGAATGAGACCTGTGTGAGGCTCGCAGGTGCGCGGCCAGCAGCGCGACTCTGCTGAGCGGCGGCGGGCAGGCGCGGCAGAACTTGTCCAGGAAGAGCGGCTCGTTCAGACCGAAGTCCAGCCTCCGGGGCAGGAAGTCGGGGTCGGCGGATACGCGACCGATTATCTGTGATAAATAAAGTACTATGTCTAAAAATTGTCTTCCCCTATACAATTATTAAAACGAACACATTTTTTAAATAATTATTACACCCCTACGCTTTTGTTCCAGCTGCACTTTTTTGCAGGGTTAACAACTACTCGTTAACCTTCCGACGAGTCACCGCCGGGATTCAAGAACACCGGGGTAGACATACGGCGTCTAGTAATCCGATAAAGAAAAGTTGACGCGCAGACCACATTTAGAGACTCCTCGGCACACTCTCCAAAATACAGTCTATAAAATATTGAAAGACTGGCTACATTCCGCGACGCCCCAAATTAGAGTTTGGTTCCAACAAGCGCTACGTCGCCGGACTCTCCGGTCCACAGAGTCCACGGCGTTCGGTTTTGATTTATACTTGAAACCATAATTAGATTCCAAAAAAAATACCTTAAAATCGACACTGGCAAACTGTACAGTCTCACCACTGTACATTTGTACGTTTACGTTGCGACCTACTTTAGGCAGCGCTATAACATCACATTATAAAGTAAATTATATTAGTGCAAACATAACTCGCATACGATAAGCATCAACTGAGGGAACAGCCAATAAGTCTAACTATTTTGTATCTTAAAAGTAATAAATCAGTTTAATAACTATAAATTATTAACTTCTCCGTTCTCTCAAAAAACTCCAACACAACAACAAATGTCTGGGCTAACTGACTCAGACACAAACACACTCTTTCAAGTGATGAACGTAGCTACTAGCAAGTGGTTAAAAAAAAAAAATGGCTATTTTAAGGTTATTTTTTTGGAATCTAATTATGGTTTCAAGTTTAGCTGCACCATCCCGGAGATGACTCTCGATTAGACTTCTGGAAGTTGGTGAAACTTTGTTCCGCAATTTGCTGTGCTGTGCTTGTAAGATTTGTTTGACAACGTGAATATACAGCTTATAATAAGAACAACATTTAACAGCATTTGCAAAGGGTAATAAGCAATAAGTAAGGGCAATAAAGGTAATAAGTAGAGTTGTGAGTTACCTCGCAGAGTATGATCCCGAAGGAGAACACGTCGACCTTCTCATCGTAGACGTTCCCGTTCATCATCTCCGGCGCCATCCAGTACGGGTTGCCCACCACCTGTGCCACACCGCGCCACCATATTACAGACATGTTTATTCATATGTATAGTGTCCCCTGGTTCAAAAAAAAGCTACGATGACCTAGTGGTTCAGGCAAGCGGCGGTCGTGGGTTCGAATCCCGGCTCGTACCAATGAGTTTTCGGAACTCATGTACGGAATATATATCGTTAGCTATTCGGTGAAGGAAAACATCGTGAGGAAACCGGTCTAATCCCAATAAGGTCTAGTTTACCCTCTGAGTTGGAAGGTCAGGTGGCAGTCGCTTTCGTAAAACATGTGCCTATGCCACATTTTTGGATTAGGTGTCAAGCGGCCCCCATGCTCGTTTAGGGGCATTACCGGGAGTAGGAGGATGATGATCAGACTGTGGCTAGGGGCATAAGGTCAAAATCTTAAGGACAACCGCGAGAAGGTCAGATGGCATTCGTTTTCGTAAAACTAATGCCTATGCCGAATCATGGGATTAGGTGTCAAAGCGGACCCCGGGCTCCTTTAGGGGCATAACCGGGAACAACGCTAGGATGATGATAGTGTCCCCTGGTTGGTGCTAAATGAGCGACAACACTTTCGACGAAATAAGCGCTCCGATATCACATGGATATTCGGCTGGTCTACAGATCGCCATACGATTAAATACACATGTATAGTGCAGCGGGCGCAGCATGGTGACCGTTGAGCCGGCTGTACACATTGGGCCAACGTTGGCGCGTGAGCAGGATGCAGCTATACGCTAAACGCATGAGAACGAAATAAAGCCCTCTTCCTCTAACGCATAGCTGCATCCTGCTCTGCGCCGACGTTGGCCCAGTGTGTACAGCAGGCTTTATATCACGTATCGTTGTGGATACGACATCCGTCGCTCTCGCACTCGCATACTTGTCAGAAATTAACGGATTTATCCACAGCGATAGATAAGTGATAAAACCATGCTACGCCCGCTGGAATAAAGTTCGTCACTTTCGATTTTCTTTCAATGCGTTAAAGAGAGAGAGAACAGAGTAAGCTCAATTGTGAGCAAAGTACAACTAAATTCAATCTTTATTGATAACATGGTTACAGGTCAGTTTACACAGAATAATAATTTGAACATTTCATATAGGTCCACAAAATTAAATATCATACATTACTATTATATTATGAATTATCATTATATTAGGTACCTATTATCATTACACTTCATTGGATGATTGGCAAAGGAATTCGTCTAGAGAATAATAGGCTTTGTTAGTCAAATATTCTTTAAGATAACATATAAACGAGCATTCTGATATTTCTGGTCGCTTAAGGTCACTAGGCAAACGATTATATATTTTGGGACCCATGTACCACACACAATCTACCGATTTTTTGAGTTTGTGCCTAAATAGGCCACCACCAAATGCCAAAAACCATAATTAAATGCCAAAAGCCAAATGCCAAAGGCCAAATGGTAAGAGATTATCTTTATTGCGACTATTTGGCCTGTATTTACGTATTGAGTTGAAACCTTGTTCTTTTGTTGAAATGCATAGTTTTTTCCGTGTAAGTATAACTGTTTTATGATTGTGGAAGTATGCGACCTTGGTGATAGGTGCAGACAGCGAAACGACGGGAAGTAATATTTAATGATTTATTCAAAGTCCAGCGTACGGTGTGCGCCACGGGCTAAGACTGCCTGTGGGACGGGCGTATTACTTAGTAGCGCGAAATGCCTACTAAGCAATCTGCGTCCCTATAATGGCTCTTTTTGGTATGTTGTTTTTGGCCGACTACGGCAGGGCCAAAAGGAAGGAATATGTTTTTAGCGGTCTATAGTTACGTGTTTTGTGTTCCATCGTAGCCTTTTAGATACTGAAGCTATTTTAATGATTGAGTGTCAATTGATTCGAAATTAAGCTCCGTGTGACATGCTACCTATGAAAAACGCACCCCTTCATTTTGTGACTGAACTTTAGTCTGGGGAGTAAGGCTCGAAATCGTATGCATTTACTAATGTATTGCTTCAGAGTGTTTAAGTAGGCGTGAGAAATTTGATAAGCGCGTGCCCTGTATAGACCACGTATGGAACGCGTGGCCGCATGGTGTGATGGCTATAGAGCTAGGATTTTTTAATGGAAACCAGGCCTGCCCTTATAACGATCACACTGCCTTTATGCAGCTAGAGCGTTTTGAGAACGCGCTACAATGTATACAGTTTTTGGCTTACCACAGTGGAACAAGGCGCAACAGTATAAACACATCTTTGTCGTCGACTGTACATCGATGCAGCTGCTACGCTCTTAAGTGCATACATTATTATTGTTGTTGTATTGTGGGACTTTATGCGCCGCTTCGACCAGCAAGTGATCTATTGTGGCAGCTCTGTTTTAAATTTCACCGTTTGCCTCTAGGAAATTCCAGATTCTTTGGGCGGTGATATGTTGTACCTCTTCTGGGAGCATGATGTGCCGCCCTAGGTAGATACTTCTTTTGAGCATGAGTGTTCCGCAGGAGCAGAGAATATGCATTGCTGTTTCCTCTGTCTCCTGGCAGATCCTGCGAGTTGCGTCCTGTTTCATACCCATTTGAAACAGGTGTTTGTTTAGTTTGCGGTGTCCTGTCAGAATCTCGTCACTGCGCAGATTTTGTGCCTTCTGAGTTGTAAATAGCTCTTTAGACAGTTTATTATTGTACCCTTACATCAGGGCTTTAGCATGTTTTTGTCCTTTGGCGAACTTCCACAGCTTTATTGCCTCTGATTTTTTTGTATTTTTTAGTAGAGAATATGTTTTCCGTTTTGTGATACCACAGAACGGTTCTGGGCGTAAGAGTGGGGTAAGTGTATACATACCGTGTACCGTTTCCGTCTCAGCGTGTGTCGCTCCAGCGTGCTGCTGGCCGTGCGCTGCACGATGCGCGCCAGACCGAAGTCCGCCACGATCACAGTCTTGTCCTGCCACGGAAAACACACATCAAACCTCTAAACAATAAGGTACACTTTACGATGCAAACTATAACCATAATCAGTGTATTTTCCTATGTAACTTAAGGGACGGGTCTTGTTGAGACGGGTGCGAGTCGATCTTTACATTTTACCACAAGTCTTGGTCAGTTGGCAACACTGGGTAAATAGCCAGTCGTTGTTAGTCAAGAGCCTCAGTGGTTTCAATTTAGACTTGTAAACTATTATTTGTGAAACAGGCCGCTGGTCGCACAGTAGGTCAAAGTAGCCGCAAAGATATAGTGAAAACTGACGGATATACCTCGCCTGAGTAAGAATGAAAGTCGGATTTACCTCGCGCACGAGGCAGTTGTGCGAGTTGAGGTCGCGATGGATGACGTTCATGCGATGCAGGTAGCCCACTCCGCCCGCCACGTCGCGCGCTAGCCGCACTCGCTCCGCCCACGACAGCTCCGTGCTAGTGTCCTGTAAGTATTCATAAACATAAACAATCGGTCGAGTAACAAGCTACGGTAGCCTAGTGGTTCAGGCATGCGGCGGTCGTGTTGGGGAATCCCGGTTCAAACAAGTTTTTCGGTGAAGGAAAACATCGTGAGGAAACCGGTCTAATCCCATTAGGGTCTAGTTTTCCCTCTGAGTTGGAAGATCAGATGGCAGTCGCTGTCGTAAAACTAGTGCCTATGCCAAGTCTTGGGATTGGTGACAAAGCGGACCCTGGGCTCCAATAGGGCAAAACCGGGAACAACGCTTGGAGGATGTAGGTCGAGTAACTAAAAAGTTCAAAATGACGACCAAATATATCTAATTTATTTATTTATTTATTTATTTATTTATACAAGGAATTCCAACAGCTATGAAATATTCGCTAAACTTTATAAATAGCAATACAGAGCCAATTATAGGAACTCGCAAATAGAAACTGAGTATAATAATATGTTACACAGTACACGCTATATGATAAGTGATAACATTGCACAGTATACTGTGATACAAAATATTACAGTATGAAATATATCAAAAAAACAAAAGAAGAATCAAATCTTATATGAGCAACGAGTAAGAACATCTCTGGATGTACAAATCATCTATAAATGTACAAATACAACTACAAATGTACACAAATAATTTAATGAACAACATGGACCGGACACAAATTAATCAAACTTACAGATCAGACGCTATAGCATATTACTGGCTGCAACAGGTTATTTAGAAGCACCGATTGACTAGATTACGCCTTATAGAAGGAATTGAGCAGTTAAAAACGTCAATATCTAGATCCTTCGACAAGTTATTTAAGTTACGAGCTGCGCGACATAGGAAGCTATTTTGCCTATAATTAGATAAAGTGCGTTTAACTGAAAGGGGGGATAAAACCTTTTAGACCGAGTAGGCGTATTGAACGAAAGTTTAGATTATAATAATAAGAAATATAGATATTGAGTATGTAAGTTATGTCCGCGATTTGACGACGTTTTTGTAATGTAATTAGATGATGTTTTTTGCAAGTGCTTAAATAATCCTTAGAGTGATACGGACTTTTAAGCTTAAAACTTAAGTATCTGAGGAACTTTTTTTGAATGCGTTCAATCCTGTCTATATACGTACTATAACAAGGATTCCAAATTTGGGAAGCATATTCAAGCTTACTTCTAACTAAGGCACAATATAAAACTTTAAGAGTCTTAGCTTGGGTAAAGTGAGCGGAGTTTCGCATTAAGAATCCTAGAGCTCTCAGTGCGTTGCTCACTATGCCATCAACATGTTTATCAAACAATAGTTTGGAATCATGAACTACACCCAGATCTCTCACGTGACTAACCGTGCTCAGGGGTTGTCCTTTAAGTGTATAAGTAAAGGGGATGGTATTTCGTTGGCGCGAGAATGTAATTGAGGTACACTTAGATGGATTAAGGTCTAGACTGTTATCATGGCAATAATTATCAAGACGCACGAGGTCTGATTGAATAAGTAAAGAATCGTGAGTCGATTTAATTGTCTTGAAAATCTTCATGTCATCTGCGAAGCAGAGAAGTTTGGAGTGAACGAAGCAATTACTGATGTCGTTAACAAATATATTAAATAGCAATGGTCCAAGCAGCGACCCCTGGGGGACGCCACTGGGGACGTTAACCCAACTTGACATATAATTGTTAACGACAACAGCCTGACACCTGTTATCTATGTAAGAAGAAAACCACCTGAGCAATTCACCAATAATACTGATGATGATCGTATTTCATTCGAAGATCAGTAATTCACAGATGAATGAGCCCCAAATCGGTACGTATGTGAAGTCTACGGCTGGCTCACATTCGTCAATCAGTTGAGTAACTAAAAAGTTCAAAATGGCGGTCGAATTTTTCCAAAACTGATTGTACCGCATTTGAAATCCTATTAGTCCCTACGCAACAAATATTTCAAAGGTTGTGTTCCAAACTGGGTCGCATTCGCCAATCAATCGAGTAACTAAAAAGTATAAAATGGCGGCAAATTTTGCGAATGCGTAACAAAGTTCCAACCGTCAACTACTTTAAAGAGTTCACGAATTATGAAGCTACAACCGTTTCAATATTGCTTGTTAGAGAGAGAAAACACAAACAGTGTGTGACGTCACATTACGCGTCGCGCACCTGAGGGCCGCATCGACGGCGGCGCCGAACACGATGGCGTGACGTCACATTCAAGCGTCATCGTTTCATATGGAGTTGCGTTTTGCGAAAAAAGGACAGAACATAAAATGTAAAAAAAAAAATGTAAAATGTTCTTAAATGTTTGGACACTTATAACTTCGTGATTATTTAACCTTTTGCGTTGATTTTTTCTCCATTTGACTACATTTTCAATCCTTTTTCGAGAAAATATGACATAATTCATTATTTTATTAAGTGTCTACATCCCTATTGATGTAACATTGTGTGTAAAACTCACCTGTATGAGACTGTACAGGGTGCCTCCAGCGACGTATTCTGTGACCAGGTGCAGTCGTTTGTCGCGGTACAGCACCCCGATGAAGCGAAGCACGTTGGGGTGCGACAGAGAACGCAGCACCGCGACCTACGGGTGCAAAGGTAATGGGTGTGAAATATGCAGGATGCAGGGTCTTCCAGGAGTCGGAAGAAGCCATATGTATATTCTTTACTGCTGTGGACCACTAAAGCACAAAAGAAGTTTTGTTACAAAATCCAGATTTTCTAATAAAAGCACTTCTATTATGGGCCTTTTATGGAACACAAAAAAACAATAATTTAGGGGTTTGTTTGTGGTGGAAGGACGAGATGGCCTCAATTCTTACCAATAGGTATAATACAATACTAGATGGTTTACGCACGAGTAACCACATCATCGTTATCTAAACCCACTATCGTTACTAACCTATGTAAGCGTCTACTCACACAGCGACACAGAGAGTGAGAGAGTCATGTTTTACCTAAATAAATTGACATTCATGTCCCGACTCTCGTCTATATGATTTACCTCGAACATACTTCACTTCATGGCGACCTTGCCAGGATTGCTGTATAGTAGGAAAACGATTTGAAAGCACATTCCACCGGACTATCGCTAATGCACTGAAAAGCAACATCTCTGACGGCGAATGGGTTATGCAAGGGACCAACCTCCTTGAGGAAGTTCCTCTGCGCGCCCTTGTCGAGCCGGTACAGCTGCTTCAGCACCATCACCTCGTCGGTGTCGCGGTGGGTCACCCTGTACACCTCGCCGAAGACCCCGGAGCCCTATCCACAGACGGGCTCTCTGACCGTGAGACCCTCACCTCCTTGAGGAAGTTCCTCTGCGCGCCCTCGTCGAGCCGGTACAGCTGCTTGAGCACCATCACCTCGCCGGTGTCGCGGTGGGTCACCCTGTACACCTCGCCGAAGAACCCAGACCCGAGCAGCTCGCCCTGTTCACAAACGACAATTAAATTTAACGGATTAATTCAGAATCATCAGCCTGCCAAATTAATACGTAATTTGAAAACCAATTTGCGTCGGGCGGGATTCATCTACACTCATATTATCCTCCTGAGACCGCAAACCAAAATAAAACCAATAGAGTTTAAACGAATCGGATAAGTTTCGATTCGAACAATATATCCATAAATAATTGATATTTATACCATTAAAATATCGCCAGATCAAATATATTCTAAACCAAGGATTAAATGATTAAATTTAGATATAATTTTCGCCTTTGTTTGCACAGATATGTAAAAAAATGGTTGCTTTATTTTTTTTTAAATATTTAAACAGGATTTCGTAAATATAGATGGTGATAACAGGTAAATAAAGGTACCTGTAACAGGTCGCACGCTCGGAAAACTCGCTGCGTGGCGTCGCGCGGCTCCGCCCTGAAGGAGCGAGCCCGCGACAAGTCGCACAACACGCCCGTTGGCTCCGGCTCGCCGTCCACGCTGCAACGACCAAACAATACTACATTACTACAGAGGCCGGGAAGTAAGGGGTTGCCGGCCGAGTACATAAAGACGGCAGAGCGTAGCGAGGTCGGATAGTTATGAGGCTGGCCACCCCTTTTCACGCCGAGGTATGCATAGTGCTTTTCTAAAACGTACAATGAAATAAATTAAAAAAACTCCAAGAAATCAAACTTTAATTTTCATGGCTGAACGCCGTGATGCTGTGCCACAAATTGTGGAATGGAAATTAAAAAAGACTATGTTGCAGGCCTAGGCCTCCAATTTTGTATAAAATGCCATTACGGGTCTCTCGCCTCGCTGCGCCTGAAACGTGACACTTCGAAGCCCATTATGAAGAACACAACGTCAATATATCATTGCATGTTTGAGAAACGTTAATTTCTGACGAAAATGAGACAAGCTTTCATAGCTGAATAGTGGATTGTACGCGTAGGTATAAATAAGGTTCAGTACTACAATAAATCAATTCATTACAGTAAAAAGTAAAAAAAAAAAGACTGGGTTGCACTCCGGGAGTGCCGGCAGAAGTGAAAACTCAATAACATTGTAACAGTTTTTCGATCAGGTCACGTGACATCTTACGGTGTCACCCTAAAAATGAATTTAACGCAAATTTATAAACAATTATCAATTATTTAGGCGGACGGGCCGCGGGCGCGTTGGGTGCGACGGGCCGCCGGCTCCGGGCGGCGGCAAACACAATACCAATTTGTTTTTGCCATTGCCAAATATTTTTCAAAGCTTTATCTCGTTAGGAATAACGTCTAAATTCGAACTATTCGAATTTGCACAGCAGACGACGGTGGCGACCAAAATATAAATTTGTTTTTGCCGTTGGTAAATATTTTTCTAAGCTTTATCTCTTTCGGAATAACGCCCAAATTCGAACTATTCGAATTTTCTCAATAGCAAAACGGTGAAGGACGCGTTGGTATTATTACAAATTTATTTGCAGAATATGCTATTGCAAAAAGTGTTTAACGGCTTTATACTCTTACGAATAGCGTTCAGTTTTGAATGAAGTTGAATCGGCTAGCAGCAAAAAGTGACCTCCTTCACATCTGACGTCACAAAACTCTGTCGCGTATTTAACAATTTTTCCCCATCCCAATAAGTGCTCAGCGCCGCTAAAGAAGTTTTCACTTCAAAAAGCCAATTAACTCGTCAAGCGTCCTGCAGATTTCATCCTTATTCTTTTCTCACTGATTAGACGCTCCACGGGTTAATATAATGGTGGGGAACAAGGCCCCGTGTGGTGTCGGGTTAGAATTTCACCACCCCCTGTCTTCCCGTGGGTGTCGTAAAAGTCGACTAAGGGAGCAGGGTTGGAGTGTGTTGTGGGCGATGGGCTAGCAACCTATCACTGCAAGATCACATTTTGTTGATCTTTTAAACCCAGATTTATGCTAAAAGTGGCGTTGGAACAGTGCTCTGCCTACTCCTTTTGGGAATGAAGGCGTGAATGTATGTATGTATGTATGTATGGGGAACAAGCATACGGCCTGCCTGATGGTAGCAAAACACCGTAACATACGGACGCTCGCGTCTCCTGTGTCACCGGTGGAATTATCTCTATTCATAATTTTAGCAACATAATGGAAATGCTCTGTTTGAAAGGTATTGTTCCGGATTTTATAAAATAAATGTATCAATGTTGGTGTAAAATCATCATCACCCTCCTAGCCTTTTATCCCGGTTGTATATTACAGAAGCTAGGGTCCGCTTTGGCACATAATTCAAGATTGACACGGTTTTTTTTTTTTTTTTTGGTCTCTTTGATTTAACCAGAAAGCAGGCCCCGCGAAGGAAACGGGCGACTGAATCCGCGATTACTGTATGGTAAATGATTTCTAATGGAATAAGTGATTCTGTGTATGAATGATGAGTATGGTTGTAATGGATGATGGGTGAAATGAAGAATGAACTATGTGCCATTGAACTTTTTCAGGTTATTATCTATGGAGGTGGCGAGTTTGCAAAAAGAGGCTATTGTACTTTCTTTACGAATGATTTCCCGCAGGTTATATGGTTCTATATGGAGATTATGACAGGTGATTTCATGGAGCTCTCTCACACTATCCTTCTCTCTCTTAATAGAAAACTTAGAAAGAGACGGGTAGCGCGAGAGAGCTTGCGCGCCGTCTTGTGCTAGCCGTGTTGGCGTAGGAAAGGAACTGTGAAATGAAGTTAAATATTACAGATTCAACCAAGAATCTGTAATAATGGCGTGAGCCATACTCACGCGGCTAATAACTTGGACATGCTACTACTCTTCTCCTTGTCGCACAGCAGCGGCGAGCTCGGCTGTCTCCTTTTAATGACGCACTTGTTCGCGCCGTCCCCCTTCCTCTTGAACAGCCGCTCCTTCTTGCCGTCCCCCTCCCTCTCCGGCTCCGGAACATCAGTCTGGACGTTGCTAGTGAATATATCAATGTCTAATACTCACGCATCTAACAACTTGGACATGCTACTACTCTTCTCCTTGTCGCCCAGCAGCGGCGAGCTCGGCTGTCTCCTTTTAATGACGCACTTGTTCGCGCCGTCCCCCTTCCTCTTGAACAGCCGCTCCTTCTTGCCGTCCCCCTCCCTCTCCGGCTCCGGAACATCAGTCTGGACGTTGCTAGTGAATATATCAATGTCTAATACTCACGCATCTAACAACTTGGACATGCTACTACTCTTCTCCTTGTCGCACAGCAGCGGCGAGCTCGGCTGTCTCCTTTTAATGACGCACTTGTTCGCGCCGTCCCCCTTCCTCTTGAACAGCCGCTCCTTCTTGCCGTCCCCCTCCCTCTCCGGCTCCGGAACATCAGTCTGGACGTTGCTAGTGAATATATCAATGTCTAATACTCACGCATCTAACAACTTGGACATGCTACTACTCTTCTCCTTGTCGCCCAGCAGCGGCGAGCTCGGCTGTCTCCTTTTAATGACGCACTTGTTCGCGCCGTCCCCCTTCCTCTTGAACAGCCGCTCCTTCTTGCCGTCCCCCTCCCTCTCCGGCTCCGGAACATCAGTCTGGACGTTGCTAGTGAATATATCAATGTCTAATACTCACGCATCTAACAACTTGGACATGCTACTACTCTTCTCCTTGTCGCACAGCAGCGGCGAGCTCGGCTGTCTCCTTTTAATGACGCACTTGTTCGCGCCGTCCCCCTTCCTCTTGAACAGCCGCTCCTTCTTGCCGTCCCCCTCCCTCTCCGGCTCCGGAACATCAGTCTGGACGTTGCTAGTGAATATATCAATGTCTAATACTCACGCATCTAACAACTTGGACATGCTACTACTCTTCTCCTTGTCGCCCAGCAGCGGCGAGCTCGGCTGTCTCCTTTTAATGACGCACTTGTTCGCGCCGTCCCCCTTCCTCTTGAACAGCCGCTCCTTCTTGCCGTCCCCCTCCCTCTCCGGCTCCGGAACATCAGTCTGGACGTTGCTAGTGAATATATCAATGTCTAATACTCACGCATCTAACAACTTGGACATGCTACTACTCTTCTCCTTGTCGCACAGCAGCGGCGAGCTCGGCTGTCTCCTTTTAATGACGCACTTGTTCGCGCCGTCCCCCTTCCTCTTGAACAGCCGCTCCTTCTTGCCGTCCCCCTCCCTCTCCGGCTCCGGAACATCAGTCTGGACGTTGCTAGTGAATATATCAATGTCTAATACTCACGCATCTAACAACTTGGACATGCTACTACTCTTCTCCTTGTCGCACAGCAGCGGCGAGCTCGGCTGTCTCCTTTTAATGACGCGCTTGTTCGCGCCGTCCCCCTTCCTCTTGAACAGCCGCTCCTTCTTGCCGTCCCCCTCCCTCTCCGGCTCCGGAACATCAGTCTGGACGTTGCTAGTGAATATATCAATGTCTAATACTCACGCATCTAACAACTTGGACATGCTACTACTCTTCTCCTTGTCGCCCAGCAGCGGCGAGCTCGGCTGCCTCCTTTTAATGACGCACTTGTTCGCGCCGTCCCCCTTCCTCTTGAACAGCCGCTCCTTCTTGCCGTCCCCCTCCCTCTCCGGCTCCGGAACATCAGTCTGGAAGTTGCTAGTGAATATATCAATGTCTAATACTCACGCATCTAACAACTTGGACATGCTACTACTGTTCTCCTTGTCGCACAGCAGCGGCGAGCTCGGCTGTCTCCTTTTAATGACGCACTTGTTCGCGCCGTCCCCCTTCCTCTTGAACAGCCGCTCCTTCTTGCCGTCCCCCTCCCTCTCCGGCTCCGGAACATCAGTCTGGACGTTGCTAGTGAATATATCAATGTCTAATACTCACGCATCTAACAACTTGGACATGCTACTACTCTTCTCCTTGTCGCACAGCAGCGGCGAGCTCGGCTGTCTCCTTTTAATGACGCACTTGTTCGCGCCGTCCCCCTTCCTCTTGAACAGCCGCTCCTTCTTGCCGTCCCCCTCCCTCTCCGGCTCCGGAACATCAGTCTGGACGTTGCTAGTGAATATATCAATGTCTAATACTCACGCATCTAACAACTTGGACATGCTACTACTCTTCTCCTTGTCGCACAGCAGCGGCGAGCTCGGCTGTCTCCTTTTAATGACGCGCTTGTTCGCGCCGTCCCCCTTCCTCTTGAACAGCCGCTCCTTCTTGCCGTCCCCCTCCCTCTCCGGCTCCGGAACGTCAGTCTGGACGTTGCACATTGGAATGTTGTCTGGAGTGTGTTCTATGGTGAGCTGCGAACAACGAACGAATTAGAACCTTGTTGTGTAAGATATAAAGCTGCTTTCTGTAGGAATCCATTTTTAATTGTTTCCTCGTCGTTTTTCGTATTTTTAAATGATTTTTCTCGGTCGACTCCTTTAGCCTAGTTGGTAGTGACCCTGCCTACGAAGCAAGAGGTCCTGGTTTCGAATCCCGGTAAGGGCTTTTGTTTGTGTGATGAGCACGAATACTTGTTCCTGAGTCGGATGTTTTCTACGCATTTAAGTATTTATTTATCTAAATAAGTATGTTTATCGTCGTCTTGTACCCAATCGTACAAGCTTTGCTTAGTTTGCGTCGATTTGTGTAAAATTCTTCATCATCATCATATCAGCCGAAAGACGTCCACTGCTGGACACAGGCCTCCCCCAAAGAGTGCCACAATGACCGGTCCTGCGCCACCCGCATCCAGCGGACTCCCGCGACCTTTACCAGGTCATCAGTCCACCTTGTGGCCTACCCACGCTGCGCCTTCCGGTACGTGGTCGCCACTCGAGAACCTTTCCGCCCCAACGGCCATCGGTTCTACGTGTAATGTGCCCCGCCCACGAAAAAATAGTAGTGTAATAAGTAGTGTGTAAAATTGTCCCCTAATATTTTTTTATTTTAAGCTTCCACCCGTGACTTCCAGGATAAAAACTCTCCTATATTTTAATCCAAGCTATAAACTCTCTTCGTGCAAAATTCCATCCAAATCCGTTGAGCCGTTTAAGCGTGATTGAGTAACTAACATCGAGACATCCAAACTTTCGCATTCATAATACTAGCTTCCGCCCGCGACTTCGTCTGCGTGGACCCGGGATAAAAACCTATATTTTAATTCAAGCTATACTCATCAAGCTATCATCATCAACTAACTATCTTCGTGCAAAATTTCATCCACATCCGTTGAGCCGTTTAAGCGTGATTAAGTAACAAACATCTAAACATCCAAACTTCCGCATTTATAATATACTAGCTGCCCGGCCCGGCTTCGCACGGATTACCCATTTTCCCGCAGGAATGAAGCATTTTCCCGCGGTAAAAAGTAGCCTATGTTCATCAGGGATAATGTCGGCTACTAATGGTAAAAAAAAATTCAATTCGACCCAGTAGTTTCGGAGCCTATTCAATACAAACAAACAATCAAATCTTTCCTCTAATATTAGTGTAGTAGTAGGATTACCTGTATGAGTGTGTCGGGTGTCCGCGCTTTGTCTTTGTCGTCGCTGGGCGCGTTGATCTCTAGGATGCGGTCGCCGATGTGCAGCGTCAGGAGTCCGCACGACGAGTCTATCCTGTTCATTGACATATCATTTAGTTCATAATAATAAACCATTTATTTCAGGCATGCTATGTTAGCATAGCAACAAATACCTTAAAGCCTAACATACAATACATAACATCCATATAATGGAGTTATGGCGAACTTTTACATTACTGGATTTTAACAACTTTAATGTTTCTTTGTCTAAGGATGAGTTGCACCAAACCGTCTATAATTCGTAAGCGATGTTCATTAAAATGAAATAAAAATTAGGGGTCAATCTAACACGAATCGTAGTCCGAAACTAAGCAAACTTTGTACTATGGGTACTAGACGACGATAAACATACTTATATAGCTAAATAAATCCTTTAATACATAGAAAACATCCATGACTCAGGAACAAATATTCGTGCTCATCACACAAATAAATGCCCTTACCGAGATTTGAACCCAGTACCTCTTGCTTCGTAGGCAGGGTCATTACCAAGTAGGCTAAAGCGGTCGTCAAAATCTGAATGTATGGAAGGTTTGACAAGTTTATATGGAATGACAGCTGTCGGCTCCATATTTAACGTTGCAGCCCGCCCTAATAGAAATTGACAGAAAGCGTAAAAAGCGACGAATACTCCGCCGACAAGAGCTCTTAAATACCTATATGATAGTGATGAAACCTTTAACGTCTAGCGGTCCACAAGATGTTATTGTAACAGTATGTATGTTCATTGTTCTCTTGTACAGTCAACTTAAAAAATATGTTGACACTTTCACACTTTATTCTAATCATCATCCTCATAGCGTTTTTCCCGGTAGTGCTCACGAGCCCGGGGTCGGCTTTGGCATTTAATCGCACTTTACTTGTCAAAAATCGATGAAAACCTCGGGTAGACACTTAACTTATTTCGTTTTTAAACATACATTTAAGTATTCACTTATATTGCTTGTACTGTTTCCCTCAAAGCTAGTAATGATATATTTACTAATCATCATCAATATTAAGAGGGCCATTGTCACCTACATACATAGAAACATTAACACTTCCAGTATTACAAGGATTGTTCGCAAATCGTCATAGCACTGAATAGCGTTTTTCCCGTAGTGCTCACGAGCCCGGGGTCGGCTTTGGCATTTAACCGCACTTTATTCCAATAAGGCGAAAATCCTATTATCCTACTAATATTGTAAATGCGAAAGTTTTGATGTGTTTGGATGTTTGTTACTCAATCACGCTTAAACGCCTCAACCGATTTGGATGAGATTTTGCTCGAAGATAGTTTATAGGTTGGGGTTTCGTATTTTATATAGGATTGTTTTTATCCCGGGTCCACACAGACGAAGTCGCGGGCGGAAGCTAATCCATCCATACTTAATATTATAAATGCGAAAGTGTGTCTGTCTGTCTGTCTGTCTGTTACCTCTTCACGCTTAAACCGCTGAACCGATTGCGATGAAATTTGGTATGGAGATAGTTTGAACCCCGGGGAAGGACATAGGATAGTTTTCATCCTGGAAATCACCCCCTAAGGGGATGAAATGGGGGGTTGAAGTTTGTATGGAGCTGCGATATAAACGATTTCCACGCGGACGGAGTCGCGGGCAGAAGCTAGTAATATTATAAATGCGAAAGTGTGTTTGTCTACCTGTCTGTTACTTCTTCACGCTTAAACCGCTGAACCAATTTAGTTGAAATTTGGTATAGAGATTGTTTGAGTTCCGGGGAGGGACGTAGGCTAGTTTTATACCGGAAATCGCCCCCTAAGGGATTAAAATAGGGGGTGAAAGTTGGTATGAAGCTACGAGCAACCCAGAAATAAAGAAAACGTAGAAATTACTGGTATGTTATATACATGTATTTATTACTTAAATTGCCTATAATATATGTGCTGTTCACATTAACCATTTAACTTGTAACTTGGTGTTATCAATAAAGAATTGTACTGTATTAAAGGAACTGATTTAGTAAATGTACTCTTTAATTAAAACCATATTTAAGTAACGATTAAGATACATAACTATTACATTAATATAAAATTCCAGTGTGACGTTTATGAGACGATTTAATAGAATTGTACTTTTTCCAATGTTACGTCCCGTCTGAAGAATGTCCGTACAAACTGCTATTGCAATGTGAGCCTTATAAAAATGAGCATAAAGTTGATTTACTTCCGAATCCTGATTGCAGCGTTTAAACTGGTGACGTTGGTGCAACAAATACGTCACCATTATTTAATTAACAAACTATTTTCCTTGTTTAATACTTCAGATAAGCGCGTGAATTTATAAAAGTTTATATCAAAAACGAATTACTAGGAGCTAAACCGGTCATTGTGGCAGTCTTTGGGGGAGGCTTATGTCCAGCAGTGGACGTCTTTGGGTATTGTTATTGAATAAATAATGACTGAAATGAAATGACTAGTTCTACGAGTACTTAGTTTGCGGTGAAATTCATCATGTATCCAACCCGGAGTACTTTGAAATTCTTAAGTTGTTATTAATTTGGTATGTATCGAAGAACAGAAATACTTAGATTAGTTTGAATACTCGTATATATTATCATTTTTGGTCCTACGCACAATATAATTTTATTTGAGACATTCTAAACTAACCTCTAAACCACAGTCGTAAGTTACAGAAAAGGTACATTAGGGTAAATCGCCAATAACTGGCCCCCTCATACTAAAAATGAACTCTATTCACCTATAACGCAATTCATTTTTAGTAGGTGTTAATTACTAGACACGTTATACTAAATTGAATTCTGTTTATAGGGGAACAGAGTTCATTTTTAGTGTGAGTGGGGCAGTTATAGAAGGGTGGCCAGTAATTAACACCTTAAGACTCGCATAAAAAACCTGTAATCTCTATATGGATCAACGAATCCTCAAACTACTAGTCAGCAACGCGCATGTGACTCCAGACGACGTCCATAGGCAACGGTGTCTGCTTGTGAAGCAGTATACTTGTTTGCCACCGTCGGCGTGGAAAATAAATCTAGTCCGTGTATAGCTACTTTTTATTATTATACTCTATCGTCGAATATACTTTAGGTTCCAATTTCCGATTCAATATAATATTCACAGTTAACACTTTTACAAATAATACTCACATTTAATACAACACACTAAAACGTGTATTTATTATTTGCACTACATTTAAACTTTTATCATTAGTCAAAACAACACTTCATAACATCCACTGTATGTTAAATCAATCATTATAGTAATCCATAATACAAGTTTACTGACAGCATAAAATATGAAAGGTTTTCAGTAACAACACGTTGATTCTGTCCCACGTCTGTTGTGATACTGATTATGAGACTTGAGGTGGAGTTAAACTAACTTTATATCCATTTTAGACCTTACTGCTCGGACATAAGACGCAGTAACTATTTTATTGGTGACTCAGAAATGTATTCAATGAAATATGTTATACGAATGTATGTTATAGTTTAATAGGGGCGTAGACACTAAATAAAATAATCAATAATGTCATATTTTCTCGAAAAGGGATAAAATAAGTAGTCAAATGGAGAAAAAATCAACGCAAAAGGTTAAATAATCACGAAGTTATAAGTGTCCAAAGTTTTAAGAAGGGGTATGTTTTGTCCCTTTTTCGTAAAACGCAACTTCATATGAAACGATGACGCTGGAAGAATGTGACGTCACAGAAGACGGCAACGTGCCGCGCTGCATCGTGTTCGGCGCCGCGGTCGACGGGGCTCCCCGGCAGCATCCTGTAACGTGACGTCACACACTGTTTGCGTTTTCTCTCTCTAACAAGCAATATTAAAACGGTTGTAGCTTCGTAATTCTTTGAGATTTTCGAATGGGATTTTCGTCACTAGGCATATTTTTTTGCCTTCTTTCTTTTGGAGTAATAATAATTTTCGAGTCTACACCCGTATTGTCACTGACCTGCCCCTGTCATCGCATGGGTGAACCAACTGGTGTCGCTTGCTTGTTGCCATGGTTAAGTCTACTGAGTCACTTTTAACCCTTTCCTTCCCAAAAACAGCGAAGGTCCTTAGTTCAAGTACCGGTGACGCGCATAGGAAACACGATTACACTTATTTGCTCAAAGGTTAGCGGGAAGAAATCCTCTCAGGGATAAGATCGCCTTTGCACATGTGTCATCTGTTCTTGTAATAATTGTTTTGTTGTTGTGTTCTGTTCCATGTACAATAAAGAATTTACATACGATTTTGGCAGGAAAAAATACAAGTGAAATTAACAGTATTTTATGCAATCGTTACATAATGTATGCTTTTTCAGTCGCGTACCACGTTTAGGCCACGAAGCTTGCTGAGTGGCCTAATTAAGGTACATACGAGACTTAAAAAGCTTATGATATAAATATTGTATACAATACTTTTTTTACGAGTCAACTGAACTAATTAAACAAACTTGGTATCTATTGAAAATCTAAGCCCTGCTGAAACGAAGTGCAACCAACGGCTTTTTCTTTTTTGTGCGTTGATGTCTATTACCTTTTCACTTTCTCATGACGGCGTCCTATTGGTCAAATACATTATAGTTCAGTAAAGGCGCCACGTGATTGGTCAATTTCATTTTAGTTGTCTCAACGGTTATGAAATGTTGAGTTGGGAGCTCCATAGTAAAAAGTATGTGATTTAAGTTTGGTGTACGAAGTCTTAATTCAAACATTAAGGTCGACGAGTATAAAAAAGATTTTTCGAAAAGACCGAATCCTTTTTAACAATTATATGTCACTCCTACGATTAAGAGGAATCCAACGACACCTCATATGTCGAAATCCGTCAAACGGTTTAGTCCCAAAGAATAGACATACACATACATACACTCGAAAAACATAATATGCTAAAAAGTCGGGTAACAAGTGAAATTAAAAGATTTATCAAAAAACCCAACTGCTTTTTTCAAATTTTATAGCCTGGCACTCCTACGATAAAGAGGAATCCATCGATACCTCATATGTCGAAATCCGTCAAACTGTTTAGGCTGCAGGGGGTGCCAAAGAATAAGACATACACACACACAGACATACGCTCGAAAAACATAACCCTCCTCTCCTTCGGCAGTCGGGTAAAATGACGCTCCACGAGTGTGTTCAGCTGGGTGGAAGTTGCGAATTAAAGGGTTAAAACGGAAGTTAAGGGTCAAAATCCGCAGAATGCAGGATTTTTAACCGACTAAAAAAGGAGGAGGTTCTCAATTGATCAAGTTTATATGCTTATGAAAACATTTAATTCAAATGTACAGGAATTATGACGTAATTGTGTATTAACATAATTCCTCGCCGTTTAGTCACGCATTGAGATAACTAGTGCCAGGAAACCGTTGTTTGCAGTAGGAATAGTTGTGATTCATGTTTCCTTAAATAGAAGGCACTGAACTTGCAAAGGTAGCTTCGATTCATGCACCTTAAGGTGGTTTTGATGACCATACAAAAGTTTTTTGACATTGGAAGGCTACCGGCGTGATATTTTAAGAAACTTATGTAACACGCTTTCATAAATTGGTTTTCCATTTGCGCGAAATGTCGAGTTGTTCGTGTCTCGTGTCCCCCCCCTGCCGGGTAAAAGGCTGGGATGTGAAAAAATTCGTGGCAGTAGTCATCATCATATCAGCCGAAAGACGTCCACTGCTGGACATAGGCCTCCCCCAAAGAGTGCCAAAATGACCGGTCTTGCGCCACCCGCATCCAGCGGACTCCCGCAACCTTTACCAGGTCATCAGTCCACCTTGTCGGGGGCCTACCCACGCCGCGCCTTCCGGTACGTGGTCGCCACTCGAGAACCTTTCCGCCCCAACGGCCATCGGTTCGACGTGCTATGTGCCCCGACCGAAATCCGTGGCAATAGTACGGTCAGGGACTTTAATTGTTGAGCCATTTAGAGCTCACTTTAGACTGGACACTTCGAAGCTTAGCTATTAAAAAACCAAAATTTGTTAACACCTAACTGGCTCAACAATTAAAGACCTTGACTGTACATATAATTAATTTAAAAGGAAAACTATCACGGCTAAGTAGGCATAACTAGTTCCCGAGTAATAGTCGACCAACTTAAAATGAACTTAGAGAGGCCAACTGCCGTATAAATTCGGGCGGCGCAACCGCACCATTTAGCTGGCGCGCGCGTGTCGATGTAACTAAGACAGACAGGCAACTATGGAACCCTACACTGCGCGGGGCCCGACACGCACTTGATCTATTTTTGTTTTAATTGTTTATTGAGATACAAACGGTTGGTTACATTTAAGGCCGAAACGCACTGACAGCGGTGGCGGAGCGGCGCGGTGCGGCGCGGAGGCGGTACCGGTTGTAATGTTCGAGCTAATATGAAAGGATCCGCACAGAGCGGCGCGGCGCGGCGCGGTTTTCTGTGCGGATCCTTTCATATTAGCTCGAACATTACAACCGGTACCGCCTCCGCGCCGCACCGCGCCGCCCCGCCACCGCTCTCTGTGCGTTTGCAGCTTTATGGTATTCCGGACTAAATGGGAATAGATATATTCAATGACTCAGAGACTAAATCAGGAAAACGATTTCTCATCTAACTTCACTGAATCTGGGAGGTGATTGTGCCGACCCACTTTTGTCGACATCTTAAATAATGTTTTCGGGTTGTGTAGAATATGTCCTACCTACTGCACAGTGTGAATTATTCACTATGTAGGTACAGGTAAATTACTTTCGAGACGTTTTTGCATTTGTAATAGTATTTGTATATTTACAGGGACACACGTACACGTTGACGTACACAGACACACATGTGTGTGTGTGTGAGGCTGGCTACAGAGGTCACAACTACAAATGCAAAAACGTCTCGAAAGTAATTTACCTGTACCATTGTGTACATTACTATTGTTTTTTATAATTTTTTTATTTTCTTTTGTAAAATTGCCTTTTTTGGTATTTATTCTTTACTAGCTGATGCCTGCGGCTTGGCCCGCTTGGTTATAGGAAAATTTAACATATTGAATTTTCCCGTAGGAATTAGATGTTTTCTCGCTGGAAAAAAATAGCCTATGTCACTCTCCAGCTTCTAAACTATATCCATACAAAAAATCACATCAATACGACTCTCCGTTGCGACGTGAAAGAACAAACACATACACACACACTTTCGCATTTATAATATTAGTAAGGATTACGATAATTAGATGGTTTACTACATCTATCACTACGTTATCAATTTGAACATGAGGCATCATGCCTATTTTCGCTATTCCTATCAACCCAACTATAAATACTGTAATATTACATTACTATAGAGGCCGGGAAACGAAGGGTTGCAGGCCAGGTAGATATAGACGGTAGGATAGGGATACGCGGCCTGCAACCCCGTTTCTCGCCGAGATTTGTATAGTGCTTTTCTCAAACTTGCAATGAAATAATAATAAAAAGTAGTCAATTTGTTTTATAAATAATACGTTTCTGAACTCCACCGCCTGCACCGCCGCCGCCGCGCCGCCAGCTCCGGGCCCGCGCCCTCCGCCGTGCCCCCCCGTTTAAAAACAAAAGAGGGTTGCTTTACAGGCCTAGGTGTGTAAGGCTGTATGAAATTCCTTTACATATCGTCTTCACTCATCGCACCGGGTCGGGTGGCACCGGATACGTAATATTTCCGAACCTAATTTGAAGTAAGTCACGTCAACATTTCATTGCAAGTTTGAGAAAACGATTATGAATGGGAGCTCGTCCGCCAGGCGATGACGGGCCCCGTGATGGCGGCGGGCGCGCGGCGCTCGCCACAAATTATTTATCTGGAGCCACTGATCCAATTTAACACTTTCGCAACCGGACTAAAAATGGAACAATTCACCAGAAACTGACAGAACAGTAACGTGTAAGTTCATACTACTGCCCGCCTAGCGGGCTCAGCCGGCATCTGAGCAAACATTACGAGTACCCGCTAGGCGGGTTCTTGGTTGCGTGTTATATAATTATTTCACCTGTGTATAAAATGGTTTTGGTGGTAGCTGGCCATAGGCTATATTTTATTCCGTGGGTTTGCCATCATTATTTGCAATACTCAGGCGAAGCCGCGAGGGCAGCTAGTTATAAATAATTTTATTAGCGGGTTATCGAAGTGGTAAGTGGAACCACAGAATAAATAATAGTACTACGTGCAGAAGGCTATCTGTTAACAAGTCCCCCCTGTAAGTATGCCGAACGAGCCTAAACGTGGCCATCCCTTTCTATCGCGTGCAACGCGCTGCGATAGAACGTGTGCGTGCCGTAGCAGCGCTAATATACCCTCTGGGGCCGGTAGGGTGATGTACTTGTAGTCCACACCCGCCCTTGGTGGAACACACTATAGTCGGTGACACGACTGAATCACAAACCCAAGTGTTTCGCCCCCAAAAGCCTCACTAGTAGGTATACATATATGTATGATATTAACTTTATGAGTCTATACGATACGGATAAATAAATAAAATAACGACAACTTAGAAAAGTTGAAGAACCCCCGACATTTTCATTTCAAAGTCCAATATCTCAAAAACGGCTGAACAGATTTTCATGAAACATGGCTAAGAACATTCGGGATAAAATTATCTATGACACAAAAAAACCGCATTCAAATCGGTCAATCCGTTTGGGAGCTACGATACCACAGACACGTTAAACTTATAACACCCCTCTCTTTGCGTCAGGGACTAATGAAATTATACATATAAAATAAAATAAATAACAGGTAGTTGATTTATTGATAAAAAATGTGCAGGCGTGAGTATTTTCATACTCTCTTTCACGCGTCGCTCCGTACACAAGGGCTAAAGTGTTGTATTGGAGACCTGTTAGTTAGTTAGTGTGTTAGTACCTATGGCAGGGGAGCTGGACGCAGGCGGCGAGGGCGGCGCGGAGCACGGCGCGCGCCATTGACGACATTTTGTTGACGCAGCGCCCTCTACACAGTTAGTTAGTCAGTTAGTCTCAAATTAACCCACTCGATGCCAAGCAAAGCTACGTGTGCTACGCCATAGTGCATAGCAGCATTTTCCGCTTTGTAGCGAACATCGCTCGTAGATGCATGGCGCATATGTGAGTAGTTGCCCTTGAATGGGTTAGTGCCAAAACAAAAATAAATAATAATTTAGTAAAAATCAATAATGACAACATCACGATAGGTTAAATTACAGGAGAATAAAAACAAATAATATTAGTAGTTAGTAGGACACATCCCGGATGCAAAAGTTATAGTAGTTCCTGTGTATAATTCACTCTCAAATTATACATGTACCTCTATGAAACAATTTCATCACTTGCCAATAATTTGTGCTAAAAGAAAATCTATGAAAGTTGAATAATAATTACGTCCATTAAACTCTAACTGTAAATATGTTAAGTTTGAGAGTTCTCTATTTATTTATTTATTTAAAATAGTTACACAGCTCTATGGGATAACAGGTACCGGCGTCATATTTAACGTTAACCAACCTGTCAAATGTGTTCGATGCAATAAACCCTTGCAAAGTGCCTAAGCAGCAAAAAGCGCCGCTTAAAATACCTTTACAGTACATATGGTGCTACTTTCCCCCACTAGTGCGGAAAGAGCACTTTCCGTGCCTATGTCGAAACTTTTAAGAGCCATATGTACAGTAAAACGTACGATACACGTGCGAATAGGTAATTCGCAACTCGTGTTGATTTAAAACACTCCCTTCGGTCGTGTTTTAATTTATCACCACTCGTTGCGAACTTCCTATTTTCGGCACTTGTATCGTAAATAACGAATTTATTATCAAAATCGCTATATGGGTAAGGCCGTTATTTCTTGTTCCTGATTAAGCAGTTTAAATGGTCTATATTTTAATCACTTCTAGTGTGTTACGAATATTAGTAATCCATTTATATGGCTAATTGGCGTAACACACTGGAAGTGATTAAAATGAAGACGATTTAAACTGCTTAATCAGGAACAAGAAATAACGGCCTTACCCATATTCAATATCAACATATTGTATTTGAAAAGGATGGTCACTGCCGTGCCCGCAGATGCAGCTTCATGCGTCGCCATTCTTGCTACAGCTTTCAAATTCAAAATATTTATTGCTGAGTCGTGTCCATATCGTGTTCGTAACAATTAAAACAAATAGAACTGTTAAAACAGGGAATTAAAATTAAATGTCACCACAAGAGCTTTGGTCCGGTCTAATCCTAAGTCAAAACAGAGCTATTACCACGAAAATCGAATCTCGAAGTCCGTATATCTCCGTCTCTGTCACACTTATGGTGTATGGTACTCGAGCGACAGAGATAGAGATCTAGGAACTTCGAGATTCGATTTTCGTGGTAGCGCCGCAGGACATGAGACAAGTTCAAGTTCGACAGTAGAGTATAAAAGTAGAGATGTAGTTACTCTTTGTCGTTGAGCGCGGAGGCGGGGACTCGCACGACGCGCAGCGCCCGCGACGCCGGCTCCGAGCGCGCGTAGCACGGCTCACTGACAACATACAGAAGGATATTACACCTTATTACAAAGCTGTAGGGGTGAGAAACCTATAAAGATTAGTTGCCTATATCTGGGATCAAATTGAGTCACAATCAATAGTTGTCTTCTTGAATTTATTAAACGAGCGAGTAAGCGAACGATATTCTCCGTCTCAGCTTGGACTGAGAAGACAGGGTCGCGAGTTCTACAGCTGACAGAGCCCCTAGTTTCAATTTGGTTAGGAAAAACCGGCCAAGTGCGAGTCGGACTCGCGCGCGCAGGGTTCCGTACCATTATCTATAAAAATGGCCAAAAAAATCACGTTTTTGGTACGGGAGCTTAGGCCCCCTTTAAAATTGATTTTATTGTTTTTTAGTATCTGTTGTTATAGCGGCAACAGAAATACATCATCTGTGAAAATTTTAACTGTCTAACTATCACGGTTCATGAGATACAGCCGGGTGACTGACGGACGGACAGCGGAGTCTTAGTAATAGGGTCCCGTTTACCCTTTGGGTACGGAGCCCTAAAAAAGAGGGTGTATCGTGGGAACATTCGGTTAGTATAATAGGGGTGTCGACACCAAATGATATAAAAATATTGTCTAGTGGAGAAACAGGGGATTAAATAATAACAAAGTTATAAGAGGGGGTATAATCTGTCCCTTTTCCGCAAAACGCACCTTCATATGAAACGATTGTCAAGAGCGTTTTCTCTGTCTAACAAGCAAGAGCTTCGTCATTCTTTGAAATATCTGTAAGGGATTTTCGTCACTAGGCATATTTTTTCATTTGGAGTAATAATACATTTTGAGTCTAGACCCATATTGTCGGCACATCTCGACCCTCACTGAGCACTGCCATTGGATTTTTATACTAAATTGCACAACTTCATTGCAAAATTAATCCTGTGCGTAATTTAGTAAAATTTTATTACATGTCAATGTATAAGGCATCATGTCGCCGAATGTGTAACCGGACGTAAACTCGATTAGTATGGAATTTAGACTTTTCATAGTATGTACCTGGAAAAGTCGTATTTATTTATGTTTCATTCTATTTTAGAGCATCCAAATTTCACTGACCGCATGGTGTACGGTGGGCAGCATGAGGATTGATACGTGCTGATCATCATCCTCCTAGCGTTATTCCCGGTTGTGCCCCTAAAGGAGCCCCGGGTCCGTTTTGATACCTAATCCCAAGATTTGCCAGAGGCACTAGTTTTATGAAAGCGACTGCCATCTGACTTTCCAACCCAGAGGGAAAACTAGACCTTATCGGGATTAGACCGGTTTCCTCACGATGCTTTCCTTCACCGAAAAGCTAACGGTAAATATTCCGTACACAAGTTACGAAAAACTCATTGGTACAAATACAAATACTTTATTAATAACACCAAGTTACATGTCAGGTTTTTTTACATAGTTAATTCGTATATTTAATTCGTTGGTACATTATATCTACACGAGCGAGGGGTACGAGCCGGGATTCGAACCCACGGCCACGGCGGCCGCTTGACAGCCGCCTACCGCCTCTTATGGCTCCTCTACACAATGGGCCATCATGGCGTGGCGCACAGTTATGCGTTGGAATGCGATGGAAGTATGTTTTTCTCCATCTAACGCATAGTTGTGACCTGTATGAGTTGTGTAGATGAGCCTTTAGGATAGATACGTGGTGATATAGGTAAGTAATTGTGGACATACCAGTAGAGGCGCTCGCGCTGCACCGCGTAGGGCTCCTTGTCGTCGATGGGCGCTCCGCAGGTGCAGCACGCGAAGCACTCCGCGTGGTAGCGCCGCGCGCCCGCCGCCATCACGGGGCCCGTCATCACCTGGCGGCACCAGGCAAAATACGGTTTTGAAAAACATTCATTTATAATAGCGTTTTTTTTGTTCATTTCATTTTAAAATGTTATTCTAAGATGCTGTATTCAAGAATCCGACAAACTTTCCACCCGGAAGTAATTATGTAGATTTAAATAAAACATGCATTGTCTTTTTTTGTATGATTTAACTTGAATATTATAAAGCAAATGTAAATGAACCAAAATAAAATTAAAATACTTATTAATAATATTTTTTCTGACTTTTTAGAAGCTAGTTAATTTATCATTTTTTTGATGTCTGAAATTTTGCTGGATTCTGTCGCTGGGTAACTATTTAATTGAAAATATATCAGTTACACAGAAAAGATAAGCTATTATAAATTATTTCCAAATCATTTTTTTTCTATACAAGTTGTTGTTTCCAGTTCATTGACTGGACTATTTACAGTATAGTTGGGTTGGGTTTATAGGAATAGCGAAAATTAAAAGCTGTCCTTCCACTTTGCAGGGTTCGAAAGGATAACAAAAAAATGCGCTCGTTAAAAAGTGAACTGTATTCGAAGTATTCGAACGTGTATTTCCGCACTTCTATCCGAACGCACGAAGTGTCAACGTGACGTGCCGCGCCGTGGGGATTCCCCTTACAAGAAAAATTCAGTTCAGATTATGCAAAGTTGAGCGAACTCGAGTGTCATTGGTATAATTATCAAGAAGCGTAATTATCTTGATAATTTTGAACCCTGCCACTGTGGTAGATTTTTTGAACCCTGCCACTGTGGTAGATTTCACACCAACTAATTCATCTAAGGGTGGTATTCTATTTATCCAAGATCTTTGTCCAATATGTATGTGCGTCTCACATTCTGCTTAAAGAGTGAGTGAGACGCAATGCACATTGGACATTGATCTTGGACAAGTGGAATATCACCCTAAGTAGAAGACAATGTTGCATCACAGAATAATAAGGTGCCAGCGCGTTCCCTACAATGCATACTTTCCAAATGATTGATAGACCAACTCTCAGAAAATATGCGCGTGTTACTACATACTTATATAAGATTTGTATATTTTATTGATATGTATGGTAATCTATAAGGATGCGAATATGGGCCTTGTTAGCTGATGCGAATAAATAAATTACTACCCTGAAAACCGTAATTTTCACAAACACAAAAACAGGAGCGTAGTTCATCAATATTATAAAGAGGAAAGATTTGATTGTTTGTTTGTGTTTGTATTGAATAGGCTTTGAAACTACTGGACCGATTTGAAAAATTCTTTTACCATTAGAAGCCGACATTATCCCTGATGAACATAGGCTACTTTTTACCGCGGGAAAACGGGTAATCCGTGCGAAGCTAGGCCGGGCAGCTAGTACGTAATAAAGGGGAGCACAGACCTGCTGGCAGTGGTGGCAGGGCTCCCCGAAGCGCGCCCAGTAGTCCTGCTGGCAGAACAGCAGGCCGGCCTTCTCGTGGTACCACGTGGACAGCAGGCAGTCGCACGCTGAGCACCTGCGCGTAACACATTATTGTGTAAAAAAATCGTTCAGTATACGTTTTAGGGTTCCGTAAGTAAGTAAGCAATTTATTGCATTAAATGTGGTTAACAAAAGGTCTTAAGTATTATAATTCGAAAAGGATCACACACTTTGGTTTAGCTCAGTAACCATTACTACTGGAAGACTGTAATTCGGCATGGGTATATAAATCAATCACGCCGACAAAACAGAAGAATAAAATCTTGAAAAAAAAATATTTTCGGGTACCTCTCCTACGCCTAAAGTAGTGGGGAATGGGGATGTATTATTTTTTCTTGTTAAACCCATAGTGTGGGGTATCGTTGGATAGCTTGTTCCAAATATTATGGGTTTTTTTAAAACGATTTTTCAAATTAGTGATTCGTGCGCGAGATATTGGGCTTTAAAGCCTAAATTTTTGTTCGACTCATGTCCCCCCCCCCCCCCCGTGCCGGGTAAATGGCTGCTACTGGGAATGTGAAAAAAATCGTGGCCGTAGTACAGTCAGCATCATATAGTTAGTAGCAGCGAAAGTAGCCAAATATATCGGAACACGTCTTTATTACTATAGGAGTAAGGAAGTGTTACGATATATTTGGCTACTTTGGCTGCTACTAACTATGTGATGCTGACTGTACATATAATGAATTTAAAAGGCAAACTATATCAAGGCTCAGTAGGAATAACTAGTTACCGAGTAATAATCGACCAACTTAAAATATATTTAGAAAGGCCAACTTTCGTACAAATGCGGCCGACGCAACCATTTAGTTGGCGCGCGCGTGTCGATGATATATGCATTACTAGCGACCCGCCCCGGCTTCGCACGGGTACTATATTATACATATAAACCATCCTCTTGAATCACTATCTATTAAAAAAAAAACCGCATCAGATTCCGTTGCGTAGTTTTAAACATCTATGCATAGGGACAGACAGCGGGAAGCGACTTTGTTTTATACTTTATAGTGATTATAAAAACATAATTATTTTTAAAAATAATGGTGTTTTTTTATTTAAAACAATATTGAAATTTGTCCAAATTTTACTCCAACATATGCGGAGTAAAGTACTTAAAGAATATGGTTATGTTAGTGTCTTAAGGGGCTACCCGAGGTTTTTATCGATTTTTGACAAGTTTTGAATTGTATCTCCTACTTTTGCACTATAGATAGAATTATAAATCAGACGGCTATCGGTTTTTCAATCCTTTATCTCCATTTTGGTCCACCGGATTTTGAAACAAATGAATACTTAATTTTGTATGATTTTTTTAAACATTGTCTAAAAAAACGCTTATTTCGTATCTCTATTGACGTGAAAGATCTAACATATACGAAATCAACATTTTTGGGTTTGTCTGTGACGTCTCTAAAAATTGGTCCAGGGTTTTCATTTTAAACCAATTAACACAAAAGTTATGGCCAGAAAACCAGTTTATTGGCCTAAAATCGTTCAAATTTGATGCCAAATATCTCGAAAACGATGAACATTGAAGTAAATATGGGATACTATATTGCTTAAAGCCGTTGTTGTTAATATAATAAGCTACAAAAAACATTAGAATACTAAGGGATTCAGATCGAAGGTCATTGGCGTATGGGAGCCCCTTAAACACAGAAAGATGTTTCAATATCGCGCAACCATTTAGGTGCCAAGATGTTGGAATGAATGCGTCCGTGGGCTGATATCATGTCAAACCACACACACATGCATATGTTGCAGGGAAATGGCCCAAACAGAGATTTCAACAAATATCTCTAAGGGATATGACCAAATTACGCAGAATGTTAAAATGGCGAATCCATTTTATCATTTTCCTAGAAACAGTGTGTCATTTCATAAAAATCCTGAATTGGTAGTGAAACGACAAAATCAGCCAAAAAAACGAACGAAGTCAGCTTGTTTTATAATTTCATTAGACACGTCTTTTTTGGCCGATTTCACCGTTTCACTAACATATTCAGGGATTTATCAAATGAATGATTTTTACTAGGCTGATGATAAAATGGATTCGCCATTTTAACATCCTGCGGCTGCGTGATTTGGTCATATCCCTTAGACTTTAGAGATTTCTTCAAATCTCTACTTTGGCAATTTCCCTGCGACATATATACAAGCAGTATAACACGCAAGGAGGCAAGCATACACTTTTGTATAAAGTTGTACATGTTTTCTCTCTCTATTGTATCTCACTACAAATCTATGTTTAAAGGAATTTTGAATTGGATCAGACAGTGTTTGCCAGCATTATTTGCTTATAGTAGAATGTTACGGAGTCTTCATTTAGTAATCTTTTCCACCAAATAGTTTAATCGTGTTTACCTAAAGCAGTCTGTGTGCCATTCCTGTTCCAGCGCTGACACGTAGTCGTCATCTCCAATGTTGTTCATGCACCCGGCACAGCTGAGGGAATCTGGAGACACAGACCGGATATTATTAAATAAATATAAAATACAAATTAAGCTTAATAATTGACATAATATGCAATCAAAGCTAAGCTTGCATAAAATCTCTTTGGCCTATTGCCTTTGGTTCCTTATTTTAATGCCCTAGGCCGTATTGTAATCCATAATTTTTAACTTGACGGGGATTATAACTGATTGGCTGGCATTCAAAATGTTGGACAAAACAGATAACAGTTGTGTAAAATTAACCAGGAAGGCGTTTCTTAAACGCGTCATTGACGCGCGTTTGTATCGAATCATATTTAAAACGACACAAATGCAGTGTGCAATAGGCCCTTAAAATTGTCACACAATGAAAAACTTTAATCAAAAATTCGTGAGTACTAAAATGCAATTTAATTTTATTAATAATAATTTGTTTTCATTTGAGCTATGGCTTTAAAAAGATCTTAAAATTCCAAATAAAATATCCCAATAGCAACTTTGTTTTTACAAACTGGATGTATAAACATACTTCATAGTGCTTGAACCATAATCCACATTTTATTGCAATAATTGCTGTGAATTCTATGTGATCATTAAATTTTACCAGTATAAAATAATAACTAAACTGTTACCTACCTACTTTCATTCTCAGTTTAGCTTTAATCCATATGACAAATTCCTGAATGCAGTGCAATTTAAGCTCTTTATGCTACAATGGAGCTTTCGAGTAAAGGTCTAAAGCGTGGTATGAGTCAAAAACATTAAACCTAATGAACCTTCACAACTAAATTTCGAGCAACAATACGGAAGTACGACGCACTACCAAAGGTACTTAGTACTTTAATGCTTAGTACTAGACTAGACTAAGTATTGTTATCAGGCCCTTAGCTTAGTAATGAGTTAGCGTCTCAAAGTTGAGGCAGGTAGCAAACAAAAGATAATATACGACTTCAAACGAATTTCGCCCACACAAAAACATTTAAGTGATCATACTTAAAAACTTTACAAAACTTGACACTTTTAATACTTTTCATGGATAATTTTGTTCAGCAATACTTGCCTTTTGTACTCGTTCTCTCCATTTCATTTCAAAAACAAGCATTTATTGTAAAAACTTAAAATTATAGTAACTTTGCCTGCACCCATGAATACTTTCAATGACGCAAATGTCAAGTTAGGGTGGCCAGCAACCGAATCTAATAAGATTTTTTAATTGCACTTTAATTTTAATTTAACTTGATTTTAATAAAGAAGCAACAAACGACTTTCATAAGCTTAAAATTGTACGGTTATGCTTTTAAGAGTATGGCTTAGGTAAAAAAGCAGTGTTTGTTATCATCCCTTATATGAAAAAATATTTCGCTGGCAACATTACTATTTAGACCAAAAAAGGATTACTTACGATTTACGTTTCGTATCACTCACGGAATCACAAAAAGACTAAATACAATAAAATTAACTAAATTGCTCAAATTATTTAATTACTTTTTAATAAAATACATTTTAATGCTTCTTCTTCTTTCCATACTTGTTCAACTTGACTTTGACGCTAACTTTCACTTCCAACTTCTTCAACAATTCGGACAATTCACAATCGTCTGACTCGTCAGAATCTTTTTCTTCTGAAGTGTCTTCTTCCGGTTTTGGTTTCTCAGTACTATCTTCTTCTTCTTCAGAATCCGGGGCTTCCGTGGGTGGCTCTGTAGTTGCAGGGGCTTCAGTGGTAGTTGGGGCCTCGGTGGTAGTCGGGGCCTCAGTGGTAGTCGGGGCCTCAGTGGTAGTCGGGGCCTCAGTAGTAGTTGGCGCCTCGGTGGTAGTTGGGGGCTCAGTGGTAGTTGGGGCTTCAGTAGGCTCTTCGGTATTTTCTTCATCTAAGTTTTCGAAGTCGATGCCAGTGGTCTGGGTAAACCAGCTGTGGAATGGTCCGGGACGGGTAAAACCTGTGACAAATGGGTAAATATGTAAAAGGTGGCGAAGTTCCAGATTTCAAAAATGACACGGTAGCGTATTTCTTGTATTATAGTCTGGCAAAGGCAAGTTGAACCCACTATATTGTGGGTGAGACTAACTAAGAACGTCGGCTCAGAGGCGTCTCTAGCCCATGTAGCGCCCGTGTGCAAACATTACTCTAGCGCCCCCTAGTAAGCGCGCGGTCAAAATGGAATGGTTACAAAGTACGGCTCGGCGCCCCCTAGGACCGTTGCGCCCGTGTGCAACGCACACCCTGCACCATAGGTAATGACTCCTCGTCGGCTTACGGTGAGGTGTGCCAAGTAAATTCAAGCGGTAAACTAAACTGCAGGGAAATTAGGCGACCGCTCGCGTCTTACTCGTAGTGGGTCGGGTCAGTTAAAAAATATTTTAGGTAGATTAATATCCTATCTATCTCTACTCTAGTCCAATTAACAAGGTGTTTACCCGCAGGAAATCCTGCGTGGCAGCCCGAGTCGCCGCCGGCCACGAACGTCGACACGCCGACGAGTATCGGCTCTCCATTTTCTACGTGCACTAACGGGCCTCCGCTGTCACCCTGGATAACACAGTTTAGTTTAGGTATATCTTAAAAAAGGTGATTATAGAATATACACATTATGACGACCGGTTAGTCTAGTGGGTAGTGACGCTGCCTCAGAAGCTGAAGGTCCTGGGTTCGAATCCCGGTAAGGGCAAATATTTGTGTGATGAGCATGAATATTTGTTTCTGAGTCATGGATGTTTTCTATGTATTTAAGTATTTCTATATATTAAATATATCGTCGTCTAGTACCCATAACACAAGCCTTATTGAGCTTACTATGGGACTAGGTCGATTTGTGTAAGATTGTCCCCTAATATTTATTATTATTATATTACTACAGTATGAAGCAAACAGCGATAATTCCATACGAAAATCCGTTAAAGTATGCGTGGAATTAGTACAGTCGCGGAATGAAAAGGTTGACCACATTTGGACCTTAATAGCTTTGAAATAAGGCCGAAAAGTGGTCAACCTTTTCATTCCTCGACTATATATTACGTACAGGCAGGGAAATGTATTCACGTACCTTTTTATGCCTTATTGTCATAGTAACAAGAGCTAAAAAGGTACGTGAATACATTTCCCTGACTGTACCTAGGGCGGTGAATTCGTGAATGCCACCTGCTCACCTTCGGTTCGGGCCACAAACACCTGCGATCTGGGGCTTTACGAATTACCGCCCGTGGTGCGTACACAATTTTACGTCTTCTCCTGGGTGTGAAGGGAGATTTGCCGCTGCGCCGTGGGCGGTAAATCTGACTTACCGCCCGGAGTGATGTAAAAGTATTTTCTGTAGCATTTTATTTATAAAATCCGGTTCGAAGGACCATGGCTATTAGCTAAGCGCCTCAATATTGTTAGTTTTAGAATTGTAAAATTCTAACCTGTAGGGAGGTAGGTCAACACTTAAGAATTAATACAGTAGTGTACGAGAATCCCAGATTACCTGGCAAGTGGACTGGCTGGTCACGTTGAAGAATCGCGCGCAGATGGAGGCATCGTTGACGACGGCGGTTCCGAAGGTGCCCATGCACGCAGCGTTCGAAATGCCGGTCAGGTACACCCACATCAGGTCCTCGGATGCTGCGCCTGCGGCCAACCAGTGAAGAAAAAACTTTCAAAATCATGTAAAATACCCGTTCTCATGAGGACCGTTAGATACCTCACTTTTTAAGCGTTGTTAAGTATTAGACGTTTGTGCACGTGAACGTGTTAAATATTTATTCTCCAAATAACTAAGTAGGAATGGTAAACGGACATCGTATTCTATAGACGCTTACGAGTCTAAGAAGTTATAAACGCGTTGCCGACCCCTTACTTATTTGAGGATTCGCTGTGTTGACATAAAGAAACAAATACAGGTCCCTCAGGTACACTCAAGTTACTCCAGTAATCTCAACACAACGCATTCTCGGGTGCTCTGGCGAACTTACTGACCACGATGAACACCAGACCTCATATAATCTTAATTCTTATTATGACTGAAAGGTGGAGGTATTTCTCCAGTTGGACTGCTCCGAATATGAACGAGTACCGAGGTTTATAATATATTAGATATTACAAATATGTCTATAAAACTACTCTAGTGTTAATAGTGTCTAATGTTACTTTTCCGTAATTGTTGTATAACGCCGCATGATATTCTGTAACTCTCGTAATCGATCCCGACTCCCACGATACAGGCTGTGCCTAGTGTGGAAGTCACCGATCATGTAAGTTGTTAAATTTATTTTCGGTAAATAAACTATTCTTATTCTTATTCCGCCTTGTTCTACCTCTCTGTGCTCAAGCTGGTTTACCTCTCTGTCTGTGTCACCTGTGTAGTCGATGGAAGGTACGTATAGTAAAAACCAGGATGTACCATTAGTCCAGGTCCTTCCGAAGCCGCTAGCGATTAAGGTTTCCAAGGTGTAGTCCTTGTACGCATCCGCCGATGACTGGATCCGGATAGGCTGCACCAAGTCTGTACAAAATTACAGTTTCAAGCAATGCAGTTAAGTTGTCATAGTACGCGCTTTCATACGGTCCTGCGGATCGGACTGCAAGATACAGTCAGCGTCATATAGTTAGTAGCAGCCAAGGTAGCCAAATATTTCGGTACACGTCTTTATTACTGTAAGAATAAGGGTGTGTTACGAAATATTTGGCTACTCTGGCTGCTACTAACTATGTGACGCTGACTGTACAAGAAAGAACACGGCGAGAATTACAAATATGGAATTCATATCCTTCTATCTTACAGATTAGCATCTCGCTCTATCTTACAGATTCGTTGACCTTTAATCAGCGCATCAGGGATGTTTGCGGAGGCACGCGTCAGCTGTTTCTATGCGACCATGCGCGGGCGCGCGGCATCCCTGGTGCGCCGGGTGCGGGACAGTCCCAATCGCATTCTTAAAATGATAGCGGATAAGCCTGGATATGCTATCCTGATACACTGTGCGGGGCTGCACTCTCCCACCAGTGTTATACGATGGTAGTCTATTAATTTTATTTTTTTATTCTATGTACCTAAATATGTGTCCTTGTTACATGAAATAAATGATTTTGATTTTTTTGAATTTTGAATTTAATCGTTGGGTAATAGTATCCGTACGACCCGACCGACGTCGTCCGTACAATTATCCATCTAGTAGTATTGATAAATCTGTCTCATTACTGAATCCTTAGCGGGTAACTACTTCCTACAATTACGTACTTAATTCATTTTCACGTATTGTAGTAAATTGGTAACTTACGGCTGAAAGTAATAGCCTCAGGCAAGTACGCGATGCTCATGTCATTGGGCTGCACCACCCCGGGTCTCGAGTCATCGTACGTCGGGTGGTTGTACCACGTCCTCGTCTCCGACTCGTACCGCGCGTCGAATATGTGGACGAGCCCGGCGCGCACCAGGAGACGTACTTGTCTGGACAAAAACCGAGTATAAGTAAAATAGTTGTGGCACAAACTTGGATATATTCTGTAAGTGTTGGGGCTAACTTACCTTTACAAGTCTTAAAAACTAATGGTGCATCTAAAACTATGCCGCCAACTATACTGCCAAAACATTGGTAAGCCCCCCCCCCCCCCCAAATAAAACGGTTTGGGCTTGCGCACCCTCTAATTTAACGTGAAATGGGGTAGCCACAGAAGTTCGTCAAGGTAATTAACCACTGCAGATACACAACCTAGCCCCCGCAGCTCAGATGCCACAACGCTTTCTCCAGCCCCACGATATATCTAGAACTGTGATACTATCCAGGGCCCTGCAGTGGGCCGCGGTGATGAACCACTGTGGGTGCACTACGGAGCCCCCGCAGGCGCTGAGCTGACCCAAGGCGTTCTCCATACGCAGGTAGATCTGTGATATTATCCAGAAGGTATGCAGCCATCGTACTCACTGGGCCGTGCAGTGGGCCGCGGTGATGAACCACTGTGGGTGCACTACGGAGCCCCCGCAGGCGCTGAGTTGTCCCAACGCGTTCTCCATACGCAGGTAGATCTGTGATATTATCCAGAAGGTATGCAGCCATCGTACTCACTGGGCCGTGCAGTGGGCCGCGGTGATGAACCACTGTGGGTGCACTACGGAGCCCCCGCAGGCGCTGAGTTGTCCCAACGCGTTCTCCATACGCAGGTAGATCTGTGATATTATCCAGAAGGTATGCAGCCATCGTACTCACTGGGCCGTGCAGTGGGCCGCGGTGATGAACCACTGTGGGTGCACTACGGAGCCCCCGCAGGCGCTGAGTTGTCCCAACGCGTTCTCCATACGCAGGTAGATCTGTGATATTATCCAGAAGGTATGCAGCCATCGTACTCACTGGGCCGTGCAGTGGGCCGCGGTGATGAACCACTGTGGGTGCACTACGGAGCCCCCGCAGGCGCTGAGCTGACCCAACGCGTTCTCCATACGCAGGTAGATCTGTGATATTATCCAGAAGGTATGCAGCCATCGTACTCACTGGGCCGTGCAGTGGGCCGCGGTAATGAACCACTGTGGGTGCACTACGGAGCCCCCGCAGGCGCTGAGCTGACCCAACGCGTTCTCCATACGCAGGTAGATCTGTGATATTATCCAGAAGGTATGCAGCCATCGTACTCACTGGGCCGTGCAGTGGGCCGCGGTGATGAACCACTGTGGGTGCACTACGGAGCCCCCGCAGGCGCTGAGCTGACCCAACGCGTTCTCCATACGCAGGTAGATCTGTGATATTATCCAGAAGGTATGCAGCCATCGTACTCACTGGGCCGTGCAGTGGGCCGCGGTAATGAACCACTGTGGGTGCACTACGGAGCCCCCGCAGGCGCTGAGTTGTCCCAACGCGTTCTCCATACGCAGGTAGATCTGTGATATTATCCAGAAGGTATGCAGCCATCGTACTCACTGGGCCGTGCAGTGGGCCGCGGTGATGAACCACTGTGGGTGCACTACGGAGCCCCCGCAGGCGCTGAGTTGTCCCAACGCGTTCTCCATACGCAGGTAGATCTGTGATATTATCCAGAAGGTATGCAGCCATCGTACTCACTGGGCCGTGCAGTGGGCCGCGGTGATGAACCACTGTGGGTGCACTACGGAGCCCCCGCAGGCGCTGAGCTGACCCAACGCGTTCTCCATACGCAGGTAGATCTGTGATATTATCCAGAAGGTATGCAGCCATCGTACTCACTGGGCCGTGCAGTGGGCCGCGGTAATGAACCACTGTGGGTGCACTACGGAGCCCCCGCAGGCGCTGAGTTGTCCCAACGCGTTCTCCATACGCAGGTAGATCTGTGATATTATCCAGAAGGTATGCAGCCATCGTACTCACTGGGCCGTGCAGTGGGCCGCGGTGATGAACCACTGTGGGTGCACTACGGAGCCCCCGCAGGCGCTGAGTTGTCCCAACGCGTTCTCCATACGCAGGTAGATCTGGTGCGGATGCTGGCCCGGGTACGCCTGCCAGCCCGACACGATGCGGGTGCCCGATGGGTCTACATGACAAAAACGAATTTAATCTTGTTTCTATACCTACTTGTTCATTCATATCTGGGGGCACGGTAGTGCCCCCGCCAAGTCGAGCGCGAAGCAAACATTGCCGCATTATTTTATTGATAATATTTATCGTTAATATTAAGTGTAAATTTATTCAGTCCATCATATAAATTCCATTGATTATATCATCCTCCTATCTACTACTAACTTTTTCAAGACATTCACACTTATAGGTAACATACATAAAGATGGACAGTTTGGTGGCAGTAGGCTTGTTACAGGGTTGAGGACTAGGTATCTAACTGACAGAAATGCATGGCCCAAACCAGAGCCCAAAATATAGCTTAATCATTCTATTGTCACGCCTAGGGAGCTAGATGACCGACACAGTCAGTTCCTACGAGAAAGCATACCGAAGGATTTAGTTAATATAGTCGTATTTCCATTCTTTTCGTTTTTAGGGTTCCGTATTTATTTAAATCTCTGCCTTGTATTATGTAACCCAGTTTCGGACATGTTTTGAACATTGAACAAATTGTTCCTTTGTATTCATATTCAGCTTTTATTATCATCAAAAAATGACTGAGTTTGTTTCCGCGTTTCTTCTTAACAGTGGTATTATTTTTCAGAATCATTTATTTAATTTATTTGTTGTGTTGTAACCTACCTGCATGAAGTTCATGGTCAGCTTCAAACACATTTTCGATGAAGCCAACCTCGGTGTATGTAGACTCGGTGGGCAACGCCAGAACCTGTCATCATCATTATCATCATTCGTAGGTATTTACGTCACACGCAACTTAAGTACCTATAGTATTCAGAGCAATGACGCGTAGAAGCAGTGTCCGCCCCACCCAGTCCAAGTTAGCTCAGTTCGGGTTGCACAGGGCGGTTCCACAACGCTTCGGGAGCTCAAATAGCCATCCGGTTGCCTCTCGGACACTGAAACTACGCGTCATTGCTTTAAGTATAACTAGGTACGTAGTTTTAAAATACCGACCGAATTCAGTAGGATAGGATCCCAATTAGACGAATAACTTAAAAAAAACTGCGTTTTTCGGAACAAGTACCGTGTAAATATCATAAAGAGACGAATTCTACGTCGCTTAGCGTATAGATATATATATTCTAAGCCACGTCGGAACTTTGGTAGGTAGGTACACGAGACGAAGGGGTGTTGGAACTGGATATAACTATTGCTCAATAGACAGGATCGGATTGTCTATAGGGGCTCATTCAATTCTATACAGGATGACTGTGTATGAAATGAAACTTTTCCTTCCAGTCATTTAGACTTAAGTAAGTAGTAGGTACAGAAAGTGGCTACTTACCCAAGGACATTTCTATGACAAAAATAAAAGTATTATTCTACTTGCAAAACCCTTTGCGACGCTAAACAAACCTCAGAGAACCACGGCGCCAATAAATACTAAAGTATTGCTGTTAGAGCGCAGTTACATTATCAAAGTCATCTTCATGTTTTCAACCAAGGTTCATATTCACTCTAATGGAAATAAAGTTGGTGTGTGGTGTCAATTTCGTACCTATGTGAAGAATAACATCCAAAAGGAAAATATATATGAACCTATCTCCTATACTTTCATAATTAAAAAGCATTAAAAATCTTACCTGGCCTAAGCCCACTATTAAAAGAACCGTTTTGAAGAGCATCTTGAAAATCACTGATCAGTCTATAGGATTTATCTAGGTAGGTAGTACTTAATCTTAATCAATTAATGACAAGAAAGTACTTAAGTAATACCCATATCTGCAAACGGTAGTCGGCATAACAAGAAATCACGGGTAATCCGTGATAAAGTAGCTGATACTTACGATAATAATGGATTTGAGTAGGTAATTGGTTGATATCATTTAAGGATTATACAGGGTGTATTCCCAAGGGATCCAAAGGCCCTATTCTTAACTAGGAACTTGTTGAAGGTAGCACCAATTCTACCAACCACACAATTATTATTTACTAGCGACCCGCCCCGACTTCGCCCGGGAACTATACATATAAACCTTCCTCTTGAATCACTCTATTAAAAAAATCGCATCAAAATCCGTTTCGTAGTTTTAAAGATCTAAGCATACATAGGGACAGACGGAGATTACGAGCCGGGATTCGAACCCACGACCGCCGCTTGACAGCCGCATACCTGAAGCACTAGGCTAAGTGCATCGGCATTACCCGACAATGACATAGCGGTCACGATCCTCAGCATTGTGGGGCGGAGTGATTGGATTGGACTAAGAATAAATGTCATCCTGTATTTATCCCTTTCAAAATCGTTTGTTATTGTTAACATACGACTTTGGATGTCTATAATAATGTATTTACTTATTATCGAAGACGAAGCGATCGTTATCAGAATATGACGTCATGTACGGTCGACGTCAAAGATGTGTATCCACTTTTTTTAAACTGTCATTGGCTCATTGGAATTGGAATCTTGTACCTAATATGTTAGTTGCTTTTTAAATGGACCAATTTGATGTAATTCTGCCAACTCTCTCTCTCTCTCAACTCTTTGAGTTGGCAGAATTACATCAAATCGGTCCATTTTAAAAGCAACTACCGTCTTAGTTACAAAGTACAAATTACCAATAGTACTGCAGACCTTTAAATACTACATTTGCGATGCCCTTGCAGGGCTCATGTTTCTTACGTCCATGGATATTGTGACACTTAATATCTTTATGTAACAACATGAATGCAATAAATTACTAGATTAGTACCTTAGATTTAAACAGCATAACAAAAATAACTCCCGAGTGGAAGGATGCGCTAAAGACTCATACCTATATGGCTCACCGAATTAAATACAAAAGCATGAAGTTACATATATCCGAAAACATTATAGTCTCGATCTGAAGTACAGTCAGCAGCAAACGTAGCTACGCGGGTCACGTGCTCAAAATGACCGACACACGATACACACATTTTATATTTTCATGTTAAAAAAAAAACGACATGACTATGTCAAGAGGATAAAGACTGTCTCGATCATTTGGGGCGTGTTATTTTGCGTAGTTACTTCTGCTGCTGACTGTACCTACAGTATATTAGGCAGTTAGGACTAAGTCCTACCTACAGAGGAGTAAACAGAGCGGCTACAGAAAACGATCCAAGTTCATTCGTGTATCCCCCTTTCTATTGCACTTGCAATTTCGAGCGACAGATGGGGAGAAAGAAGACACGAACTAAATAAATTAACACTTTCGCAACCGGACTAAAAATGGAACAATACACCAGAAACCGACAGAACTCGCTAGGCGTGTAGGTTCATACTACTGCCCGCCTAGCTGAGCAAACATTACGAGGCCTACCAGGCGGGTTCTTGGTTGCGAACTGTTAAAGTTGATTCAGCGGCGGGGAGCACCCGTGTGCAATGCAGTGGCGTTAGGCGTCCCCCAGGACCGCTGCGCCCATGTGCAACGCACACAGTGCACCGCTGTACCATAGGTAAAGCCGGCCCCGAGTTGAAAATGTAATAAGGCATAGGGATGAAATAAAACTCACAGGAATAGTCTATACATTTATAAAACACTCAGTGCAACAACACACGGCCGCAGCCGCCATCACTATCCGATGACATATCACATCTATTTGTTACATTCGCTACCGTTCGTCTCCGCCAGCCACTGCGAATTTTACACCAAATTAATACATTGCGAATACATGTCAATGACATGACTATTTATAAGTCACGCTGCTGCGTGGCGTTTATCACAAGACGGCGCGATAGACTAGCCATCTCTTTGTGCGTGCTGAGATGTGTGTATCCGACACCTAGCAGGCTTGACTGAACTGTCATATATGTGAAAAGACAGCTTTGCACATCTCTGGTGTATATTCACCCTGTGTAGACAGCGACATCGACAGAGTCATACGTCATAATAACACGCCTGAAAATGCCGCTAAGAACCGATTTGTTTCTTAAGAGTCCGCAGTAAGCTCGGCCGAATTTCACCTTTCCATACAAACGGAGTTTCGTTCCCATTTTAAAACTACGTGTTGGATTGTGACGAAACTTTGCATGTGAAACATGAGGTATATCTATGTCTGTAATTAGTTTATATGGTTCCAGTTTATAAAACAAACGAAATACAGCAAAAACAAGTTTTGTGTGAAAACTTAAATTCGCTGTATTTTTTTACTATGGTATCTGAAGCTACATGGAAGCAACACGTAGTTTTAAAATGAGAGCGTAACTACGTTTGTATGGAGAATCGAGCTTACTGCGGACTCTTAATAGTGTTTATAAACCATGATTCTCAGTGTTTATAAACCATGATTCTCAGTAAACGTTGGGATTATTTAATGCGGCAAACTCTTTAGAATGCTGTCATTCGAATTGGAGTCTTCTACCTTGGACGGTACTCGCTTTTTGGACTACTATGACGCAATTCAGCCAACTCAAATAATCTCAAGTATACCTTGGTGGATCAACTATTTTCTGTCACTAGTTGCGATGGTTACGTCTCTTGAGTCACTTTTTAAAACTGCGTTTTATGAGTTTTAAATCACCACATGTGATTTACCCCTTTTTGTATGGGCCATCTTCTAGGCACGTTAAAAGTCCGTTTGTAACAATTTTTCAAAGAAACTGTAATTATGTCTCCTGGCTAACGCGAAAGAATTACAACAAGAAATAGTTGATTGACCCACCTATTTATCAATATTGTTCGTCGCCAGTTTCAGCTTGCGTAGCACACTGGTTAATAAATTAACTGAGAGATCAAAAATAACAATTTTAAACTATCGTCGACAGAGCTCGAGTACACAATACATATAGGAACTCATGTTGATATATTTATTGCTTATTGTAATTCGCAGTGACTTGATTTGATGACGAATATTGTTTCAAATAGCAACACAGATTTAAATACTTAACGTGGTGTAAAGTCACTTGAATAACACCATACAGTCGTTACTCGAGGAAGTTCTGTTAGAAACCCAGGTCCATCAACCACTACCTGCCTTGGCTAACTGGTTTAAACAAACCTATTTCATATCCGTGGAAAAGAGGGCTTAAGCCTGCAACACACCGCCGCGGCCACCGCGGGCCGCGCCAGTCTGTTAGAGGCTTTAACTGCGGCTCATTTCACGAAGTTACGTTACAATTGTTGAAGTCTAAATTAGCCACACTGGCGAGGCTCGCGCTTGGCCAATAACGACTGCCCACTGCGGTGTTGCCTCTTTATACACTTAAAATTTAAACTTTTCCTTCCGAACTTCGTGAAATGCTGGTAAATCTAAAAACAAATCTGCGTTGCTATATGACAATCCACACTATCAATAATTTATACATCTATTTTTAACACTGGTAACACCGTTAGTACATTGTACATTCATCACGAAAAGTAATTTTAATAACTTCTGTTTGCACATATACAGAGATTCAGACACATTAAACCTAGAATTTAAACATTAAAAGCCTAGAATATTAATATGATCAATGAACAACGAATCGGGAAAGGACCGTGCATACTGTACTTTGAAATACAACCACTGGCAATACTGTAAAAGATAAATAATACTCATTCGCTGCGCATATGTATATATAAGAATAGTCAATTATTAACAAATGTATATATAGGGATGGCCTCGCAACGAATCCTCAAATTAATAATACATATATTTGGAAACAACCCAAATCTCTTGCAATTCTGTTCTCTCATTTGTATAGGTGAGTCTAGCAGAAATCGACCTAGTCACAAACTAGGCAAAGCCTGTACTGTGAGTACTTGACAACGATATACATACTTATATAGATAACTAAACTTAAATACATAGAAAACCATTGACGACTCATTAACAAATATTCGTGCTCATCACACAAATAAACGCCATACCGGGATTTGAATCCACGACCACTAACTTCGCATGCTGGGTCCGTACCAACTGAGCTAAAGTGGTCACCATCAAAATATACCTTCAGATTTTTTTAAGAAGATATTATGGGAATGGGAATGGATCGTCTAGGGATTCATGGATGTAGATATTATGGACCTGGACCTGACAGGAATGGATGTCTTAAGGTTTTTTTTTTCAGAACCGGCTAGACCATAAGTGTCGCCAGCACGGGCAACTCTAGGTCGGCTCCCCATGCAAACGTAGTTTTGTTCTAATTTTAAAACGGTATACTGGAAAAGTATGATTTTTTTATATACGATGGAATCCGCCGTGTCTAGGTCGAAAACTAATTTCTGTAGCTATACATTATAATAGAAAAAAATTGAGCGATTAGATACTTTGTATGAAAAACCTTCTAGTCGCTCTATTTTTTTTTTCTAGCAACATAAACTAGTTTTCGACCTAGATATGGCGGAACCCATTAAGTATGCAAAGTTTCATGTTATTCTAGGATATCGCTTTAAACCGAGAACCAAACTAGAGAGGTTGAGAAGCGATGAGCGAAGAAAAAATGCACCAATAGGAAGCGAGCGCAACCAGCCACGCTATTGGTGCTTTTTTTCTCACTTACAGCCTCGCAACTTCGCACAGTGGTGGATTTTCACCCTAATAGTCGACGATTTTTTTTAATTCTAACTTAACGATGATGTCTAGCGCGCTACGATGACGGTCTAACCACGATTCGTTGTCATTAACATTAAATTACATTACAAACATTAATACGCTATGGAACGACGAAAATCATAAGCTCTGTTTCTTAAATCGTAGTTTAAATACTTACGAAGTATTTGGCTATCTGGAAGTATATTATGAAGGAAGATTTGGAGAGTTTAGACAGACTTAAGAAAATAACTGCAGTTATATGCAAGAGACACTGATAAGTATGTAGAGTTGAGATTATTTGAGTTGACCGGTTGGCATTCAAGTAGACCATTTCATGACAACCACCAGACATTTTCATGGCATGTTTGACCTGAAATAGTTAAATGTAATTCATCGACTTCGTGATATCGATATTCACGTAATACAATCTTAACAGTAGTTATTTACAAAAAAAACATGTCTTATTAAGATTGACAGGTGCCAAAGTGGACCCCGGGCTCCTTTAGGATGCAACCGTGAAACACTTTAGGAAGATGATGAATTCCTCAATTGTTTGTAATGGTATGTAAATACAATTGATTACCTGCAATTACTTAGCACAATCTTCTAAAATCAGGTGCTTATTATCTGTTTTGAAATTAATAGATACCGATATGTTAAAAGTCGATAAATGAGAAGTCACTATGACAGTACAAAATTGCCATGAAAATTCCGCTCTCCGCTTTAAATAATCTCAACCGTGAGTATCGTTTGTTTTAAATGAAATAACAATCAAGGGGTGGATTTTATCACTAGTTTTATCAGTCAGTAGTAAGTTCATTGAATTCCACTTCTGACTTTTGAATCGGTTGAAATATTTTGGGGTCTCCCTGAACAGTGATGTAACCTTGTCATACGGTGGCTGTCACTTCATATCAGCCGAAAGGCGTACACTGCTGGACATATGCTTCCCCTATAGAGTGCCACAATGAGCGGTCCACCTTGTGGTCTACCCACGCTGCGCCTTCCGGTGCGTGGTCATCGGTTCTGCGTTCTGGTTAATTAAACGGTAAATATGTCCAGTCGATATGACAGTCGCGCCTTCACAGGGTTATACCCCTGATCCAAACCCACGGCAAAATGCGAGTTATAATCAGTGAATCTTGCTTATATACCGGTGACAGACTAAAAACGAGACAAATTATAAATCAAGAGAAGAAAGAAAGAAATGAATTTAATCTCACCATTGACTTGGCTTAAGTTTTTACACGAAGTCAGCCTCAAATTAAGCTCTGCCCTGCCTTAAATCGGTAAAATAATATTAATTTATTATTTAAAAGTAAATTAATAAACGCCTAAAATAAACATAATCATATTTTGATAACAATTTTAACAAATTCTTACAGATCACCTGAAGACATGACGACAATGTTTGCCATAGACAAAATGTTCGATTAAATCGAAAAATAATATTAAAATAATTTTAACAAACCTACGGAAATAATGTAGAGTCCAAACTTTTTATAAAGCAGAAAAACTGTCAAACACAACAAACGACAGTTTGGATTGCAAAATAAGTGCCAAAACAGCCTGTGACATTTACAGTATTCTAACAAAAATAAATTCAACCACATATCAAATACAAAAATACAGAATCGTTTGTCGGTGTCTCTCCGTTTTGCCTTGCCCATATTTAAAGTTATTATTGAATTAAGAGTGATTTTTAAAATGGATAAAATCAACTAAGTTTACTACCACCAAGTTTAGTACAGAAAGCAAAACAGACAGACTGTCAAAATCTTAATTTTTCCGTATGTCAAAAATGGTATACAACTTTAAATAGGTTGAATTTTGAAGGAGAAATTAATGAAGATCTGGATATCGAACTGTTTCATTTTTGTATGGACGGGGCAAATTTGCTAAGCTCTTAACACAGAAGACCGGGTTGCTTTGATTTTTGACTAAAATCGTTTATACAAGCGATCTAATAGTGTTGTATGAGTTTTTACCAATCGTCACTGGCCGGTATAAATACTTCTTATAACTACAATTTTATTACATCTATCGTGAAGACACATTCAAGTTACATTGTCGTACTACTCTCGCACTCACTGCCCAGTATTAAGACATGTATTAGCATAATAATGTAAAGGTTCCTCTACACAATCCATCATACAGGCCGCCACTATGCGTTGGAGGGAGAACATCTTCCATCGAACTCCAACGCATAACGCCGTCGCTGTCCTGCGCTATGATGGCATTGTGTGGAGCTTTAAATTCAAATAAAACATCAACACTTATGGCCGTTACAGACGGGCTGCATTTCAGCTGCTTTCTGGCTGTAAAAGTGCAGTTTTAATGCAGTTCTTTTGCAGATGACATAACTGCATCGAAACTGCGAAGCGACTGCCAAGTCCCCTTGCCATCAGGGTGCAGTTCTGACGACTGCACACTGACGTTTATTGCAGTATCAATGCAGTCATATAGCATTTGTAACAACTGCACTACAACCGTACAGTGGGCAGTTTCGACGCAGTTATGCAACTGCACTCAAACTGCACTTCTGCAGCCAGAAGCAGCTGAAAGCCCGTCTGTAACGGCACTTATTGAATTTACTCACCACGTCTAGAAAAGCATATATGTATGGACATATATAAGCGTCAAAAGGTGTCTTTCTTAGATCAATAGCACTGAGTTATATACTTGCTTACTCTAACATTCATTAAAATGCCGTTGAAAATAAATGCAATTAGTGAATTGTTGTACTTTTTATAGATAATGAAGATTGTTTTACGCCACGACAATCAAGTTTTATAACATTCATTTTTCTGGTTAAATCTATCAAGTTTATTATTACATATCTCTGAGGCATTATTTATTTGGTAAATCGGTTAGCTAACTTAGTTAAAATAAAGCAGTTATCTTTAACCCCCGACGCAAAAAGAAGGGGGTGTAATAAGATTGACGTATCTGTGTGTCTGTTTGTGGCGTCGTAGCTCCTCTAGCTCCCAGCGTCCTAAAACGAATGGACCGATTTGAATGCGTTTTTTTTGTCCGAAAGCTGACGTGATTGAGATGTTTCTTGGCTACTTTTCAACAAGATCGGTTTAGCCGGTTTTGAGATATTGAACGTTGAAATGAAAATGTCGGGGGTTTTATCAACTCTTTTAAGTTGTTCATTATTTAAATTGTATATTAATAAGAAACTCATAATAGCGGCAGGCTACGAACAATATTTTTTCCTCACAGATATAGGCATGTCCAGTGCAATGAACCAGAACGAACATCAATGAAGATTATTCTTTATTAAACCAACAAAAAATCTACCAAAAGCACAGCAAATACATAAAACTGTAAAGCAATTAAATTTAGAGCTATTTTCGCGTATTTATTATAGAAACCCTATTCTATAGTATATATAGCTCGTGCAAGTTAACCCTGAGAGTTAACTCGACCATGTAATAGTTTAGTTAGTAGTTACATATTCAGTTGGATTCAAGCACCATGAATAACTGTTTAGCCCTGTATACTACTCTAATGGATCTATTTCATACTAACATTTGTATATTTATCGCGATTTAGACCTTTACCACTATAATTATCGGTAACTCATTTTATGACCACTGCTATTAGATAGGTAAGGAAATCTTTAGAAAAAGTGTTAGTTACTAGCGAGTTCTTTTACAAGATGAACATTAACATTTTCCAGAATAAATTGGGGTTTTTCAAAATATTTAGGCCGAAAATCCAATTATTGTTGGCACCCAATAGTCGTGACAATCCTGCTAATACTGTGCGCCAATGTCTAGTATCTTGGGTGCCAATCAATGGGTGTCCAAGACTTTCAATAACAAGGTTTCTTAGAAAGAAACGCCACGCTATAGTGAAAGAACCGTTAAAAAAAAACCATGTTCTTATAACGCCCTCATGAGTACTACGAGGGGCGTCTGAAAAGTTCTAAGCCTAAGGTATTTCGAGGTTATATATGCGTTTATGATACTGGCCACTAGAAAGGCCATTTAAAAACAAATTATTAAAAAATAACATGTCACGTTTTTATTATTCTGTTTCGAGATATTCAACGGAAAAGTACATCATGTGTGAATTACCAACGAATTTTACGAAAATTGAGCACCGTGCTGTAATTAAATTCCTTACAAAAAGTGACAAATCACCGCAGTGTATTTTTGAGGAAATGGCTATTATTTACGGTGATTCTGGGCCTTCTTATGCCACAGTCAAAAAGTGGAGTCGCTTATTTAAACTCGGACCGGAATCGATCGAAGACGACCCCCGCTCAGGGCGGCCAATATCGGTAGTGACCGAAGAAAACGTAGCAAAAGTCAAAAAGCTGGTATTAGAAGATAGAAGAATGAAGGTTTGGCAAATAGCTGAGGTCTTAGGTATTAGTAAAGAAAGAGTCGGAGAAATTTTACATGAACATTTGTACATGAGTAAAGTCAGTGCTCGTTGGGTACCGAAAATGCTAACGGCCTTCGATAAAGTACGTCGTGTGGAAACTTCTCGGGCGTTTTTAGAATTGTGCGAAGATGATTTAGATGAAGTTTGTTCCCGAATAGTCACTGTTGATGAAACATGGATCAGACAGTATGATCCGGAGTTTAAGTCTGAGTCGATGCAGTGGATTGATAGGGTGAAAGGCCGCCGAAGAAATTTAAAGTGCAAAAGTCGGCCTCTAAGTTAATGGCTACGGTATTTTGGGACTGTGATGGCATTCTTTTAATCGATTATTTAGAAAAAGGCTCTACGATAAACGGAATTTATTATGCAAATCTAATAAGACAGGTGCGACAAGCCATAGTTGAGAAAAGGCGGGGTAAACTAAGGAAAGGCATTTTGTTTTTGCAAGACAACGCACCCGTTCACACCGCTAATGTTGCGAGGCGTGCTCTGAAGGAAGTTGGTTTTGAGGAAATTGACCACCCACCCTACAGCCCAGATCTAGCCCCAAGCGATTATTTTCTATTCAATAATTTGAAGAAAGAGTTGAGGGGAAAGCGATTTAGAAGTGACGAAGAGATGAAGGCGGCTGTACAGGAGCATTTTGAAGGGCAAAATAAAGATTATTTTTTTAATGGCCTAAAAGCACTGTATAAAAAATGTAAAAAATGCATTGATTTAGGAGGAGACTATATTGAAAAATAAACACGAGTTCATTTTTGTAAATTGTTTTTTTCTATCTTAGGCTTAGAACTTTTCAGACGCCCCTCGTAGCTAAACATTGCGCGTTTAAAAATGTATTTATTAAATAAATTATATAAATAATTCGTTCAGTATACCGTGTCTAAATTTGTAAGAGTAGGAGTTATTAATTACACTGTTATAAAAGTACACAGATATTCAGTCAATAATAAACTCTATGCTCTAATATTTCAGCAACATCTTTATGATTATAAATGTTATACGTTATACGGAGCTGCCTTTTAAGCACATCTCAAGTTCTACAATCACCAAAAAACCTTACTAGCCTTATACACCGATAAAGTTACAATAAAAACAATTGTGCGAAAAACAATAGTTAGTGCGCTTGGTAGCAATAACAATCATTAAAATATGTGGAAAAGAACTACAAATGTCTAATATTTCCTATCCAATTTTTTTTTATAAGTAGGTAGAATCAATCGTTATTTGATTGATTAATTTATTTTCCTTCACCACACTTTAAAGGAAACTTACTTCATGAAATAAATATATTCAATATAAAATTAAATTAGTGACTCTAAAAATTATTCATAAGAAAATACAAAGTGGCAGCCTTACTACATATACAGATTCTGCCACTTTTTAAATAAATGGGTGACGTGAGTTACCAGGGGGCGGCGAGTAACGCATCGAGTAACATTGGTTGATCTTTGGTAAAATATACTCGACTGCGTTAAGCCAGAACGCACCCATTATAAACCTGGCGTCACAATACACAATGTTGTTGGAAAAGGGACTCTATGCGTACATAGGATAAAGTCCTTGTTCCAAGGGCATTGTTGAGGTTAGATAAAATCACGAAAACTGGTAACATTTATGTCTTATATATTGACACGCGTGACGCCACTATCCTAATCGATTTCAAAGGAATATCATAGCTATTATATAGCAAAGCAAAAACACGGCAGCTTGTCCGATCGTCATTAATTATCACGATACTTTAGAAGCGGTGTAGTCCGTTCAATATTACACGTAATTCAATGAAGTGAAGCTTGAAGAATGAAAGGAAAGCTAAACTAAATTTTCTGAAAATAAATATAGTTTACAACCATCTGCAGGTTGTGAAGATACATAAATGTTTAAAATTCAGTTGTGAAGATTCTAGAGAAGAAAGTATATCTAGTACACAATCCCGATAGATAGATACACGTCAAAAAAACCTGGGGTTTTCGGGCACGGTTGTGACATTAAATTCCAGTTATTTTATACTGTTGCTACAATTAAATGTGCAATCTACAACAAAAAAATCGTGTCATCAGAAATGCGATATGCCTTTGATTTTAAAATAACTCCCGAAACTTGTCTAAAGTGGCCGTCAATAGAATTTGCTAACTATGTAAACAAACCGCCATATTGAAATTGTCTTTCACTATGGCGGTTTGTTTACATAGTTAGCAAATTCTATTGACGGCGACTTTACTAATGGGGATGGCCGGGCGAAGGTATTTGCAGATGGCGCTAGCATAGGATGAACCTGTCAGTCCTACCAAAACTGTAAAATTCTTGTTATTTTTTCGGAATTTACTTGTTTAGAATCAAGCCGTTTAAGCCAAATCCCATAGAAAAAGGCTAGGGACAGGACAGATCTATGATGACGCCATCTAGTCAAACATTTGACAGTTGCCAACCCCATTACCAAATGTTGATATAAATGTGTGCCAGTCAACATTTGACTAGAAAAACGACGCAAAAATATCTGACACCATAACTAGATATCTCTAAATTGATCAGATATTTTTGAGCATTGTTCAATCACTGCCGCTGAATAATAGTAATGAGTTGTATCTTGAACGGACTACACCATTTACCTTTCCCGGTAGCGGTCTACCTGCGGCGGCGCTTGGGTCAACTGCGCTTGGCGGGCTGCGCGGGCTGCGTGAACACCTTCACCGCGCCCGCCGACATCAGCCAGAACCAGTACAGCTGCGGGACCAGCAGGATCGCGATGGACACCTTGCAGCCGGTCGGCAGGGACTGTATGGCCTAGGGAAAACGGTCCGATTAATAGACCACAATCTGTTGCGAGCCTCCGAAGGATTGGTGGACAGGACAGCTATCAGGAAACAGTTCTGTTCAATAAATTACCAACAGAACTAAAGTCGCTCACAAATGCCAAATTGTTTAAAAACCAATTAAGTCCATTTCTATTAAATAAATGTTTTTACTCAGTAGATGAATAATTATTGGACAACGACACTGGCTCTTTGTATTGACATTGTAATGTATAGTATTTTAAAAGTACAATACAATACAATACAAATATTCTTTAATGCTCACCAAAAATAGTAGAAACAAGAAAATAATAGAGGTAAATTAAACATAGACAATGGTAGACAACAGGCGGTCTTGTCGCTAAAGAGCGATCTCTTCCAGACAACCTTTGGATGGTGGAGACGATGCAACAAAAAGATGATTTGAGCAGGTGAAAACAGAAAAACATAGACGATATTATACAGAGAACAAATATAATGCAAAAATGAACCACCATCGTCTGAAACCCAGGACAAGACTCGAATCGTCTTTGGACATAGGCCTCCAAAGAGTACCACAGTGACCGGTCCTGCACCACCCGCATCCAGCGGACTCCCGCGACCTTTACCAGGTCATCAGTCCACCTTGTCGGGGGTCTACCCACGCTGCGCCATCCGGTACGTGGTCGCCACTCGAGAACCTTACAGTAGTACAAATATAAGTTACAACGATGTATCTGCGCAGAAAACATTTTAACCAATCATAAGGCAGCGCGTTTGCGCGGGTAAAATCTTCAACGCCCATTGGCCGAAATTTTGCGCGCGACGCCGGCAGCTCCGGCGCCCGCCATTTTGTCTGGCGCCATGAGCGGGGAAGCACGAGTTCATCTGTCATTGCATATTGTACCTTACATATAGTGCAACAAGGTCTTTATTGACATGGTCATACGTTAGCTTTCATTCGGTACTTGTCAGCACTCGACGGCGTGGACGAGATTGCCGATGTAACTTATATTTGTGGTACTACTGTACGTTAACTGTCTTTTTACACTCGTCGACCTTAATGTTTGAGTTAAGACTTCGTACACCAAACTAAATTCACATACTTTTCACTATGGAGGTCCCAACTCAAAGTTTTACAACTGTTGAGACAACTATAATAAATTCAACCAATCACGTGACGCCTTTACCGAACTAAAATGTATTTGACCAATAGGACGCCGTCATGAGAAAGTCAAAAGGTAAAAGACATCAACACACAAAAAATAAAAAGCCGTTGGCTGCACTTTTTTTCAGCAGGGCTTAGATTTTCAACAACCAAGTTTGTTTAATTAGTTCAGTTGACTCGTAGAAAAAGTATTGTATACAATAGTTATATATATACTTAGCTTTTTAAGTCTTGTACCTTAATTAGGCCCTAAACTTGGTATTTGACTGAAAAAGCATACATTATATTATAATCAACGCACAAAAAAGAAAAATCTGTTGGTTGCATTTTGTTTCAGCTTGAAAATAAAATAAAATATAATATAACATAATATAATGATTGCATAAAATTATTTTATGCAATAATTATATTAAAGCCCTGCTGAAACAAAGTGCAACCAACGGCTTTTTCTTTTTTGTGCGTTGATATCTATTACCTTTTGACTTCCTCATGACGGTGTTCTATTGGTCAAATACATTATAGTTCAGTAAAGGCGCCACGTGATTGGTCAATTTCATTTTAGTTGTCTCAACAGTTATGAAATGTTGAGTTGGGAGCTCCATAGTAAAAAGTATGTGATTTAAGTTTGGTGTACGAAGTCTTAATTCAAACATTAAGGTTGGCGAGTATAAAAAAATACTATTTAAACTTTACTGAAGTACTTACGTCGAAGTAAGACATCCCGATGACCTTGCTGTACATGTAGCACACATACGGCAGACTGAGCACGCGGCACACGAAGAACGAGAGCAGCATGAGTATCCCGTTCAGCAGGTACACCCGGCTGGACTTGAGCTTGAGGCGGGACAGGATGCCGCGCAGGGACACGAACGGGGTGGACAGCTCCATGAGGTACACGAAGCCGAACACGCAGTCGCCGAGACCGCCGCGGAGGTACTGGAAAAAAAATGGGCATTTTTTTGGGTCAGTAATTAAGTTTTTATTCGAGTTTTGGGGATTATTATTACTCGAAAAGAAAGAAGGCAAAAAAATATGCCTAGTGACGAAAATCTCATTCAGATATCTCAAAGAATTACGAAGCTACAACCGTTTTAATATTGCTTGTTAGAGAGAGAAAACGCAAACAGTGTGTGACGTCATGTTACGCGAGGCTGCCGGGGGGCCGCGTCGACGGCGGCGTCGAACACGATGGGGCGCGGCACGTAGCCGTCTATTAGTGACGTCACAATCTAAATAAAATAATCAATAATGTCATATTTTCTCGAAAAAGGATTAAAAATGTAGTCAAATGGAGAAAAAATCAACGCAAAATTAAATAATCACGAAGTTATAAGTATCCAAAGTTTTAAGATAGGGTATGTTCTGTCCCTTTTTCGCAAAACGCAACTTCATATGAAACGATGACGCTGGAATAGTGTGACGTCACTACTAGACGGCCCAACGGCAGCCTCGCGTAACGTGACGTCACACACTGTTTGCGTTTTCTCTCTCTATCAAGCAATATTAAAACGGTTGTAAAGCCTGCTGTACACACTGGGCCAACGTTGGCGCGGAGCAGAATGCAGCTATGCGTTAGAGGAAGAGGGCTTTATTTCGTTCTCATGCGTTTGCATAGCTGCATCCTGCTCACGCGCCAACATTGGCCCAGAGATCGGCAAAATGTTTTCGACTAACGATTAAGATTATCCTAGTTAATCGTTAATCGCGATTAAAAATGACGATCGATTCGACTAATTTAGTCACGATTAAATTAATCGTCGATTGAATACGAGCGACTAAATCTTTAATCGATTGATTAGTTAGATTATTTTTCTCTCGATTGATATCAGAAATGAATAAGTTTTTTTGTAAGTGTTTTTTTGTAATAAAATAAGTTTTATAGTCGTCGCTGCCCTTACCCTTAGAGTACTGCACTGTAAAAACTATCTTGTGTTACTGGAACAAGTTTATATCACACAGCATACTTACTAGAATGATTTCCAAGTGTAAAATACATGACAAGACATATTTAATTTTTGTAACGTGCTGTGTTCCAATTTTTAATCGAGATTTAATCGTGAAATTTAGTCGATTAAAATGACGATTGATCAATCGTCAATAGAACTCTGCGACGATTTAATTAATCTTGACTAAATTAATCGCGATTAATTTTGTGACGATTGATTGTTTAGTCGACTAATTAGTTGACTAAAAAATGAATCGATTAATGCCCATCTCTGCGTTGGCCCAATGTGTACAGCTGGCATAACTTCATAATTCTTTGAGATATCTGAATGGGATTTTCGTCACTAGGCATATTTGCCTTCTTTCTTTTGGAGTAATAATAATTTTCGAGTCTACACCCGTATTCCTACATCTAGTAAACATTTGTGTAACCACGTCGCGTGAGTCACACGAGTAATCAATCACATGAGTCAATTTTTATATTGATTATATCAAATTATCAGATAAACTCACCACAATGACTAGAAACCCGAAACCTCCGATGAACAGATGGTGCAACAGAATCACGGGTTCATGTCTGAAATGAAAATGACGATTATCTGTTTGTTTTCAAAATAAAGGTGTGTTGACATTAGTGCATGTAAAGAGTGGGGATGAAAGATATAAGGAACTATACGAAGGCAGATTGAATGGGACAATTTTAGATTTTAACTTGCACTATGTATTACTAGCTGATGCCCGCGGCTCCGCCCGCGTGGTTATAGGAAAATGTCATATTGAATTTTCCCGTGGGAATTAGATGTTTTACCGCTGGAAACAGTAGCCTATGTCACTCTCCAGCTTCTAAACTATCTCCATACAAAAAATCACATCAATACGACGCTCCGTTGCGACGTGAAAGAAGGATAAACATACACACTTTCGCATTTATAATATTAAGTAAGGATGGAAACCGAGTCTGGGATAATTTGAGATGACATGACATGAATACACATATACCTAATGTAAGTAATGACTATAATGTTAGTTATTAAGTAATTTTTAAGAAACATTTTGTACGCCGCAAGGTAGAACATGGCTGAACTTTAAGAATGCATGTATAACGAACACCTATCATACCTATCACACACAAATAAAGTATTCTGATTCTGATAAATTGAACAGTGATATAGCCTTGTCACATTGAGGTGAATTAACTACATGATCCTAGTTATAACCTGATTGTATCTCAGTTCAAACTCCCTATGTGTTCTAAATCCACCACTATCATAATAATAATAATAAACCAGCCTAATATATGTCCCACTGTTGGGCACAGGCCTGTCATGGATGAGAGGAAATGGGCACTAGTCTCCACGCTGGCCTAGCGCGGGTTGGGTACTTCACATACACCTTTGAATTTCTTCACAGATGTATACAGGTTTCCTCATAATGTTTTTCCTTCACCCAAAAGCTAACATTCCGTACATACAGTGAAAGTGACAAGGTACTAAAATGCAACGCAAACAAACGCAACAACTTATTTTACAGTACATATGCACTGCTACTTTCCCGCACTAGTGCGGAAAAGAGCACTTTTCGTGCATATGTCGAAACTTTAAAGAGCCATAATGTACAGTAAAACGTTGTACGATACACGTACGAATAGGTAATTCGCAACTCGTGTCGATTTAAAACACTCCCTCCGGTCGTGTTTTAATTTATCACCACTCGTTGCGAATTTCCTATTTTCGGCACTTGTATCGTAAATAACTATTATTAAATAACTTTTCTAGTAGCGGCGGAATGTGATGGAAAAATACGCTACATCAGTCAATGTCTGGGTAGCTCAGAGGTGAGAGCACTGTACAGGCAGCGTCATATAGTTAGTAGCATCCGAGGTAGCCAAATATTTCGGTACACGTCTTTATTACTGTAAGAATAAGGGTGTGTTACGAAATATTTGGCTACTCTGGCTGCTACTAACTATATGACGCTGACTGTACCATCAATACAGAGGTCGCAAGTTCGAGTCTTGTCCTGGGTTTCAGACGATGGTGGTTCATTTTTGCATTATATTTGTTCGGGTTAAATTCGATTATATTTGTTCTCTGTATAATGTCGTCTATAAACATGTACAAGTACGCGTACACTTACCTGCAGTAGGCGAAGAAAGATGGCGCCTGTTTGGCGGGCAGCGATGTGAGCGAGCCGTTCTTGGCTTTGCGCTTGCCTTTAGCTTCGCCCGCCGTCATGTGGACGTGCACCTAAATGGTCACATCGGTTTTAAATACACACAAATATAGTTAACACATTCGCAACCGGACTAAAAATGGAACAATCCACCAGAAACCGACAGAACTCGCTAGGCGTGTAGGTTCATACTATTGCCCGCCTAGCGGGCTGAGCCGGCATCTGAGCAAACATTACAAGTGCCCGCTAGGCGGGTTCTTGGTTGCCAACGTGTTAATAACATGGGCCCGGTTAATGTCATCATCATCATCATCATATCAGCCAAAAGACGTCCACTGCTGGACATGGGCTTCGCCCAAAGAGTGCCAGTGCCGGTTGTACAGCCCAATAATCCGCGTCCACGTATCTTTCTGTCTTTCTTTATGCGTGGGTTAAAAAGAAACAGATATATGTAGCGGACCCAATGACATCAAATGACGTAAAAGCAGACAAAAGTGTCCTAATTTTTCATTCCACTTCCAGTTGAGAACTTCGGAACAATATCCAATAGCTTTGATATACCTAAGAAAAAACTACATCGCGAACGCTATGAAGAAGTCTTTAGCGTGAATTCACGTTTGCAGCCTCATAGAAACACTATAGCACCAGTTATACAGAAGAATGCCAATTAGGGTCCAGAAATGCATAGCTTGTCTGTTAGTGTTAATGAAGGGTTTATAAATAAATAAATAAAATATGCGAAATGAGTTTTTAAATTAGACACCTCGCATGCTTCACAGCCAGGGGTGAAATTTACGAAAACACAGCTTCGCACAACTCTGGTGGATTTTACCCTTACACTTCTGTTACGAGCCTGACTATGGTGGCCCATGAGGGGTGAACTCACCGTATACATAGACCAGAGGCCCTACGACGATAGGTTTTATCGTCACGTTTTACGGCGAAAATGTACTGAAATGTCACGGAAAACATAATGATAAAACGTGTCATCTCGTGTGCACGACCATAGACAAACTATCGCGCCGGTTATGCAAGAGAATGCGAGGTACCTATACTACTCTTACAATATCCATTGGTGGCCCATGAGGGGTGAACTCACCGTATACATAGACCAGATGTCGTAGAAGAAGTAGGCGGCCCCGAACCACGCGTAGGCCTCCGAAACAAAGTGCGACGTGCGCGCGAAGTCGCGTGTGCACGACCATAGACACACTATCGCGCCGGTGATGCAACAGAATGCTGCTTGCACTGCTGAGACTAGCCTGCGGACACATTAAATAGTTTTTAGTCCGTAGTTTGTGACATTTGTTGTAAGGTCTCGGAAGACTCGACTTAATATCTCAAATGTACATTGATTGCACCTCTGATACTTTCTGTCGTGGCGTAAAGACTTGTTCATGTCAGACTAAGACTAAATTTGCTACTGTTCAAAGTCATTTTTCACGTTTTTTTCAAGTGTTTTTGACAGACGAACCTGACTGGGAGTAATTAACTTTACGTATCGCGGCGAATCTTGATCCATATGACAGCTGTCATCTCAGTACAATTTTACGTTTTAAGGTTATAAATTGTACGGAGATCTATTTCTATTCTTCTATTAGAATAAGTAACTGGTCCCAAAATGGCCTCTTTTGGGACCAGTTAACTTTGGTTATTTAAAAAAACGACCGTCTGTACTGTAAGGTCATAGGCTATATTTTATTCCGCAGTAGTCCGCATTCCCTGTAATACACGGCCGAAGGTGCGCGGTCAGCTAGACTATTATATCCTGTGCATGCACTTGTTGGTAACGTCTCGCACATCTCCGGAGCTGAGGCGGTACTTGTGGCGCAGGCTGCAGGACATGGCGAGCGTGTTCAGCAGCTCGAACAACGTCGTGAAATACACGAGCCCGAGCAGAGTTAGTAAGGAGCCAAGTTTCGCTGTGACCCCAGACAGCTGGTCTATTACGTATCCTGTGGTAACTCACTTGTTGGTAATATACCGGACATCTCCGGAGCTGAGGCGGTACTTGTGGCGCAGGCTGCAGGACATGGCGAGCGTGTTCAGCAGCTCGAACAGCGTCGTGAAATACACGAGCCCGAGCAGAGTTAGTAAGGAGCCAAGTTTCGCTGTGACCCCAGACAGCTGGTCTATTACGTATCCTGTGGTAACTCACTTGTTGGTAATATCCCGGACATCTCCGGAGCTGAGGCGGTACTTGTGGCGCAGGCTGCAGGACATGGCGAGCGTGTTCAGCAGCTCGAACAGCGTCGTGAAATACACGAGCCCGAGCAGAGTTAGTAAGGAGCCAAGTTTCGCTGTGACCCCAGACAGCTGGTCTATTACGTATCCTGTGGTAACTCACTTGTTGGTAATATCCCGGACATCTCCGGAGCTGAGGCGGTACTTGTGGCGCAGGCTGCAGGACATGGCGAGCGTGTTCAGCAGCTCGAACAGCGTCGTGAAATACACGAGCCCGAGCAGAGTTAGTAAGGAGCCAAGTTTCGCTGTGACCCCAGACAGCTGGTCTATTACGTATCCTGTGGTAACTCACTTGTTGGTAATATCCCGGACATCTCCGGAGCTGAGGCGGTACTTGTGCCGCAGGCTGCAGGACATGGCGAGCGTGTTCAGCAGCTCGAACAGCGTCGTGAAATACACGAACCCGAGCAGGGTTATTAACGAGCCGCGTTTCACTGTGATCCTGAAAGATACAGCTAAGTTTAAGTAACAATGAACAACCTTCAGTTTTTTTTATACAACGAAGGTGGCAAACAAGCGTACGGCCCGCCTGATGGTAAGCGGACACCGCAGCCTATAGACACATGCAACTCCAAAGGAGTAACTTGGGCGTTGCCGACCCTTGATATGTTTGAGGATAAACAATCTTTATACATTTTTAAATAAAGGAAAAATTGAAAAATTTAATGCTCCGAGCCGGATTCGAACCGGCGACCACGGGCATTCATGGCCCGTCGCTACTAACCAACTGAGCTATCGGAACAGTCCGGTTCGGCCACCAAATCTTTCAATCAGTTCCTTCCTACAACGCCGAGGGAGGCGTGTAGCGACATCTACCAGAAGACTTAGGCTTCTTAACGGCACCAACGTCTCAAATTATATTGAGAAATCGTCAATTCGAGAATTTTTCAATTTTTCCTTTATTTAAAAATGTATAATTTCGTTAGCAGCGTAACTGCTTAATACAAAACAATCTTTAGTTTAAGGTTTTTACGCCTACAAATTGCCATAATGCAAATTTATTTTCATGTGGTCTGCTCACACCTTGTGGGGAGACCTGCGTCAGTTGAAAACTGTCGTTTTCGCATAATTGTTCTTAAGCCTAAATAGAGAATAGAATTGTAGGTGTTGCGTGTGTGTGTTTGTTTGTTTGTTTGTCCGTCTTTCACGGCAAAACGGAGCGACGAATTTACGTGATTTTTTAAGTGGAGATAATTGAAGGAATGGAGAGTGACATAGGCTACTTTTTATCTCCTTGTAACCCCCCACTTCCCTAAAATGGGGGGTGAAAGTTTATATGGAGCTACGATATAAACGAGTTCCACGCGGACGGAGTCGCGGGCAGAAGCTAGTTTCTTATAAGGGGATTCTTATATTGAAATTACTTTTCGCATTTAATTATTCGTCAATTAAGAGGTCAGCTAACTGTGTTGGCGTTTGTACGACTGAGAAGAAGAGAGGATTTTGTATGCGTTGCTACTAGCTACTAGGGGATTTATTTAGTCGTATGGCATACAATTCATGGTCGCTTTTACAAATTTACTAGGGGATAAAAGTAACATATTGATGTTGCCTTTACCGTACGCGTTTTAAAGAAACATAGTTGTAAAAGTAGCTAGTATAAGATAGGCAACGCCTTTTTACTTTCACCATATCCAATCAAAATAACGAAACTAACAACAGCATCCAAGTGAAATCTACGTATATTTCGGTATAATTACGTAATAGTATATACACAATGTATGACGCAATATCTTCAAAATTCGTCATCCGTGCCGCAATTAAGCATTGGATAACAGTAAACAATATTACGTAATTTCCTAAAAACTTTAACCCGAATGAAGCGACGAGCGAGCGCAAGATAGTATTAAATATGCACAGGTTGTAATTTTATACGCGTTTAGCGGAAATGTTCCAAACGCTAACAGATTTCTATAACAGAACATTTCTTGGACACTCACCAAAGGAATACTACATAATAGGCATTAGGCATGATGCCTCATGTTCAAATTGGTAACGTAGTGATGGTAAATGGGTAGTAAACCATCAAATTATCGTAATAAATTATAGTTTATAAAATATAATTAAAATCATAAAAAGATATGAACCTTGAAAGTTTACAAAAAATCTGCATTTTTTTTTATTGTCCAAGAGTAAATTTAAAGCTGCCAATAGAATCCTTACCCTTTTATAGAAAAAAACTATGACAACTATTACTTAAACGCAGTATTTCGCAACAATTTACCGGATCTTCCATACAACGATACAACTACTTTGTACAATTGTGACGTCATACTTGTGTGTCTATCAGTATGAAGCGTTTTGCGCTGCCGCCAGCGACGTCAATCTTTGTCTCAATTTTTTGGGTATTTATGTTCTTTAATTGTAGTTGCTACCATACAAACATTTGTTCCTCTCCAAAAACTGGTTCGAATGACATCATAAAAAAATCTTAGTCATCATCCCTATTTGAACATGGAACAGAGCCACGGTACTTGTGATGATCAGCCATGTTGATGGTGTCCCAAACACTCAAATCCGGCGTGGTACGAAAGTAGCGAACGTAGGAAAACGAATAACACAATAAGGTTGGATGCGCATTTTATTATTACTCAAAGAGAAGGAAGGCAAAAAAATACGCCAAATGACGAAACGTCTTTTGAAATTTCAAAAAATGACGATGATGCAAACGTTTTAATTTTAAAATCAGATATATGTATTTCTAAGCAACAAAGGTGTAAAAACAAGTAAAACATAATATACCTTAAAGTAAAATACTAAACACTAAATTAGAAGCTAGGATTAAAATAACGATTTTAATATTGCTTGATAGAGAGATAAAACGCTTGAGACCCGTTTATTTAATCGTATGGCATATATTATTTTGGCCTTTAAAGTTTGTCACTCTTAATTTAGTACCACCCAGGGGTAACGTGCAGGGTCGTGGTAGGTAGCTCCTGCGGACGCGAGTAACAGTTGTCCCCCCTTTGTCAAGTGTGTGGGCAACTTGACTGTTAGAAGTTCTTAAGCCGCCCACCTCTAACTCGGCTTAACGACTACTGTCATAGACAGCAGCCGGGATCAACTGCTTAGCGTGCCTTCCAAAGTACGGAAACGCTCATTTATATTAACCACTCAAACATCAGGCGTTCGCCCATCCAGAGACTGACCGCTGCCATCTTTGCTTAACCTGCGATATCGTCTCCGACTCGCAGGCGCCGCTAGGCTATGAGCGCTTCAGTGACGTGACGTCACGGGTCTCAAGCGCCATAGTTAATGGCAATCGTTTCATGTGAAGGTGCGTTTTGCGGAAAAGAGACAGAATATCCTCTTAAAACTTTGGACACTTATAGCTTGTGATTATTTATTGGCTTGTGTTACCTTTTTCTCCATGTGACTATATTCTTAATCAATCTTAATAAAAACATTATTGATCATTTTATTTGGTGTCACCATCCCTATTGGACTGGAGTGGAGGTGCGACACTTGGCCAGACCCCTTAGCATGGACGGCCTTATCACGCCATAAGTGACAAGATATAGAGCGTCCGTCTCGTTATATTGAACGGTGACAGCCAGTGACGGACGCTCTATTTTGTCACTTATCGCGTGATAAGGCCGAACATGATACGGGGTCAGGAGGGCTGACGGGAGCTGGACAAAACGGGCAACTGAATGGTGGCCAAGGTCATACGAGTATAACGATCAGAATGACACATTCAAAGCCATACAAGTTTTAGAAGTGGGTGCAAATCGAGTCGCATGATTTGATTACATTGTTACCTACATACTTAGTCACAGGGAAAAGTTCGGTTCCACAAAATCTTTAACTCCGTGTAGCAAATTTTCTTTAAGTAGTATATTGCTCGTACAGTCGAGTTCATAAATATATGAGCATTCCAAGGCTTCAAAAATAAATGTACATAGAAAGGTACAACATCTGAACAGATGGGAATGCTCGTATATTTATGAAATCGACTGTACCATAAATTCGTCCAGTATCAGTTTTCCCTTTCGCTATTTCTTCCTATTGCATATTTTCTCACTTAATATTCTTCCTATTATCTCCAGTTGCTTATTCGTTAATAGGTATTTACGATACAAGTGCCGAAAATAGGATATTCGCAACGAGTGGTGATAAATTAAAACACGACCGAAGGGAGTGTTTTAAATCGACACGAGTTGCGAATTACCTATTCGCACGTGTATCGTACAACGTTTTACTGTACATGGCTCTTTAAAGTTTCGACATATGCACGAAAAGTGCTCTTTTCCGCACTAGTGCGGGAAAGTAGCACCATATGTACTGTAAAATGTATTCCTTGATTGATTAAAAAACGTAGAATCGTTTAATAAATGCAATGTTATAAAAGAAAAAGGCTTAGCTTACAGTCGTTTTGCAGCAGCCCGAAGAACATAAATTATTATTATTCTCTTTATTTATATTTGGTCTTAGGCTAGGTTTTTACAATAATTATATAAAAAGCAAAATATAAAACTACATACAAAACATAAAATCATTATAAAAACCTAACCTAGGGTGCCGCCGGCAGAGAGAGAACCTCCTGACTATCCGGGCTGTATCATATTATTATTATTATTTTATATACTTTTTTTCATACAGTATTATATACATATTTACTTAAAGCTAAATTACACGAATTTACCTTGTGATCGTCAAATAATGAAATTAATTATAATTGAATGAAATGTCAAAGGTACAACACAACATTCTGAACTCATATGTCAATGATCGTCAAAATAAAAACTAGAATATAAGCAAATCCTAAAACAGTTTAAATTAACTGTATAGTGTCTGTCGAAAATCACAGATACGCCACTCGTGACTGCCGATGGAAGATCGTTTATCCTACTAATATTATAAATGCGAAAGTTTGGATGTTTAGATGTTTGTTACTCAATCACGCTTTAACGGCTCAACTGCTGAATTGGATGAAATTTTGCACGAAGATAGTTTATGCCCTGGATTAAAATATAGGATAGTTTTTATCTCGGGTCCACGCTCTCCATCACAACGCTAGTAAGTAATTAAAATAGCGTATTCCCGATCGCTGATCCTTACGGAATCCCCAAATTGACGCGTCCAGCATCAGAAACAAGTGTTTTACCGTTTGTTGACATTCTCGAAGCAAAGAGCTGATGGGCTGGGCCTTCGATACCGTAACGTTTTAACTTGGACAGTAATAATTGGTGACTAATAACATCGAGCGCCTAGGATAAATCATACAATAAGCCTTGTATTTATCCATCTGACGACCGGTTAGCCTAGTGGGTAGTGACGCTGCCTACGAAGCTGAAGGTCCTGGGTTCGAATCCCGGTAAGGGCAAATATTTGTGTGACGAGCATGAATATTTGTTTCTGAGTCATGGAAGTTTTCTATGTATTTAAGTATTTATATCTATTATATATATCGTCGTCTGGTACCCATAACACAAGCCTTAATGAGCTTACTATGGGACTAGGTCGATTTGTGTAAGATTGTCCCCTAATATTTATATTTATATTTATCTTGTATTTATCGATATGATACAATCGATGATTTTATTTGCCGCCATAGTAGTAGACTTCTCTCAACTCATTCGATTCAAGATGAATCATAATATATACAGAAATAGGAGCTACGAGAGAGAGTAGCTTTTTCGAAACTGATTAGATACATGCTGAGGTTAGGGAAACATGTGACAAGGAATAGTAGTTTATGCAACTGATACATAATCAGAGGCCTTAAAATATGAGTGTGGTTTTATGAAACGAGCGTCAGCGAGTTTCATAATAGGATCACACGAGTGTTTTAAGGCTAAATTATGTACAGTTGCATACACTACTTTATATACACACATATCATAAGTACTCTAAGATCGGTTCAGAAGCCGTAGGAAAATGACCTGCATTGCTACTATAGTGCTACCTGTAAAATATCTTTGCGGAGTGTGCATATCGTTCTCGGAGTCACTACTACTCATATTTTCAACTAAAATGCTAATTACAAACAACTTTTCACAATTCTACTTTCGTAACAGCAAAAACCAACAAAGAAATGACAAAAGTAATGGCGGCAATTTGATCCTACGTCAAGACGAATGTTTTTTTAAATCATAGACAAACGAATGATGTCCCTATTCTCATGTCACTCTTGATCAAATGTCGTGCGGTTTATATTAAAAAACATACTGAATTGACGTTTCGCATCGATAACTGTTTTAATATCTATGGATAAGAGACCCACTTGAGTTTTGACAGCTGTTCCAAATTTAAACCCATAACCTTACAAAAATCTGTACTGTAATAACATTACAGTACAGATTTTACCTACTACCACAGACAAGAAAGTTCTCATAGTAAAATTGGTTGTAATAATGCTGGTCATTTCCTACGGTTTCTGAACGCATTTTAGAGCACTAATGATATGTGCGTAGATAAAAATACTATTCGGGAATTAAGCAAAAGGGAAACTAAGCAAACGAGCATGTACATATAAAGATGCACAGCACGTCTAGCTCACGACGGCCGCGACATACCCTCGTTTTTTATCGCACTATACCTCTTCTTCTAAGTGTTCTAATAAGAGAGAGACGGATAGTGCGAGAAAAATCGAGAGCTCGCGCGCCGTCGCGTGCTAGCCGTGCTGGTCGCATAACGAGTGGGAAAAAACGCGAATAGAAAAATTGTTAGGAGTTACAAACAGTAGGTACCAAATCCAACGAACGAAAAAACCATAGAATGCTAGCTCCTTGCAAATTTCTACCCAAACACGTGCCTACAACCCGGTATGCGCATGTTCGAACTAAACGGCTGCCTGGCCCCGTTTTGACACCCGGCATCATGGCAATGGCACCCATTCTGTGGCGCCATTTTGCGGCGCTACTTAAACTTCTATGGTTTTTTCGTTCGCTGACCAAATAAAGGAAAAAGTAAACGTTCTGTCGTACGAGTACCAGGTTGTCAAATAAAAGGCTCAAGTGAGAAATACATGGATATTGCTCCACCGACAAGAGCCTTTAGCTCTTGAGTTAATGATGCTGATTATGATGGTAATGAGGGATCCAATCAAGATCTAACTACTCGTTACAGGTAAAATTAAAATAAAGCTAGAAAAATAAGTTTCTGTGAAAAATTTCATTCTTGGTACAAGCTTTTATTGCCGACTGTACTTTTCTGTATACCATCATCAACTACTCATTGAGACGATTCTAATGAACCCAAACTCATCGGGGTTACGTCGGTTAAGTACTGAATTCCCATGGCCACCTTCTGTCTCCATCATCAGATCAGCTCGATGGTACCATAATATTGAATTGTCATCCAAACTTATACTTATACCCACAATTTCAGCTCAATCAGTCACCGGGAAGTGGGTCAAATTTAACTTGTAAGATTTGTCCCATAAGTACATACTTTATACAACGACGGTGGCAAACAAGCGTACGGCCCGCCTGATGGTAAGCGGACACCGCAGCCTATAGACGCATGCAACCCCAAAGGAGTAACATGGGCGTTGCCGACCCTTTATACATATATACTAACAGGGCAAGTTAATATAAAGCTTGTAAAAATCAACGATCAAAGTGAAATTCTAGAGGTGTGAGTAAACGAGGTTTATCTTCGCGCCGTAAAATTGGCTCAAGTGTTTATAGTATGTTTACTGATGTGATGCTAGAAAAGACTGATGCCTCATTGGAACTGTTTTACCATACGTCCTTTTAGAATAGGAACGGGAAAAGATAAAGAAGCTGCTTGAGATATAAAACAGTACAGTAATACACAAAGCAGGCAGTTATTGTTTTAAAGAATATATCTGTAAAATTCATCTACTAATCGAGTAGCACTTCCACAAATAAAACAGTGCCTCATTTAGATTGTAAAAGAGTTCCAAATACAATGACAAAGTTATTATTTGAAAATGATTTTTGCCGCTAATTGTTATGACATTGAGTTGGTATTTTGTTTCCAAAAATAGGTCGTTATCAATACTTGAATAGGCCTCTTGTTATTGGAGATGTAGAAAAGTAGCATCATTAAAATCCATACTATACATGAACCTATAATTTAGTATGGACAGGCTATTGTAATAATAATACCACGTGCGAGCGAGCTGGTAGCATACAAATCTCGATAAGTGTGACAGACAGAGATATATCATTCGTTATCCTTGTTATAGTTCCACTTTTTTTCTATTTGGCACAACAGTTGTGGCATACAATGCTGTCAATGCTCGCGCGTGGCTGCATACGAATCCGAAATATTTAATATTATTGTGAATAAAATAGTGTCCTAAAAGTAATTTACGTATGATAAGGTATCTCATGTTCCGTCTGTGCCAAGAAAATGGTTAATTGTTGCGTGCTTGGCTGTAAAAGCCGGTCGGAACAATGTGATGAAAATATAACCTTTCACACGTAAGTAGAACATCTTTCACTTTTCTGTATACGCAATACGTAAACATAGCATGGTAAAATTACATTACGCTCAAAATCTTGTAAAATTTGACGATTACAATAGAAATAACATCATTGTTTACATTGTACAAGAAAATATTTGTTGACAAATTATCCGCCCAAATTACGTAGATTGTTTATGGTAAGCTGCGAGAGGTGTTAGAATATCTTCTCGATTTAGCTTCTTTGCAATCATTTTAGGGATACCAGCCAATACAACTTAAAAATACCCGATTTCTCGGGTAATTTATACTCTAACAAAATTCTCGTACTTGTTATTACATAACATTCGTATGTAATGGATGGGATATATTCTTATATACGTATATTTTCTCTGTACTCATAGTAAAGATAAGCTTTTATGTAGCGAGTAATCTCGGACTGTTCATCCGATTTCAAAAATTCTTTCATCTGGCTTTATTTAATCCTGCATCTGCGCCTCCGCTTGTGTTCTTTCTACTACGCGGGTGGAGAGGAGACGCGTGGACAGCTAGTAATAAGTAAAGACGATCGACGGTTTAGAATGAATCATAATTTTCTATAAGCCCTTTGCTTGAAAAATTTTATGTAAAATAATATGTTTTTTTTTCTAGGTTTCCACTAAATGAGGATGCGCGTGCGCGTAGTATTTGGGTTAAGGCTACATATATATATTTGTGATCGCATTCTCGAAAACAGTTCTTACGATTTTGATGGCATTTGCAGTATAGGGGTTTATGGGGGCGAAAAATCTATCTCATCATCATATCAGCCGAAATGGCCGGTCCTGCGCCATCCGCATCCAGCGGACTCCCGCGACCTTTACCAGGTCATCAGTCAACCTTGTAGGGGGCCTCCCACGCTGTGCCTCATAAAAAAAATCGATCTAGCTAGGTCTCATATCTGGGAAAAATCGTTCTCAGCATATTTTTACCCGAGCAGAGCTCTTTATCATTAATCTGTATTAATTTGAATATTTGAATAGTAAATGTTTTTTAATATGGTTGTGTCTCATTTCGGTATTTAGTGTCATTATTTTTCCCGCCTTAAGCCTGCATCGCGGTCAATAGTAAATTTTACAGCTAATGACAAGTTTACTATTGATCGCCGCGGCCAGGCCGCGCCAGTCTGTGAGAGACTTTAAGCCTCTCACAGACAGGCGCGGCCTGCGGTGGCGGTCAATAGTAAATTTGGCACTAACTGTCAAGTTTACTATGAACCGCCACCGCAGGCCGCACCAGTGTGATTCAGGCTTTATAATAATTAAGTAGATCAGCACGGCTATCACAGGACGCCCCGCGAGCTGTGTCGCGGCGAGGTAGACTGTCCGTCTCTTTCTAGTTAGAACGATTAGAAAGAGACGGATAGTCCTGTCATAACTGTGCTGATAAGAAACTACCAGGTAAGCCGCTTGCACAAGGACTATTAATTACCTACATGTCATGTTCTGTTACTAGAATCATATTTCATGTTATTAAGCTGAATATTACTAGTGGTTGCGAACAGAGCGTCTGCTAGGCAGTGAATGTGTGTAAAGCTTCAGTAAAAACTACTTACAATAAAAGCGCATTATTTAAAATAAACATATGGAAGCGATGGGGTAATTTTTAGTTACATGGCCACCCCACGGGAATCATCTACTTTGTTGCCGTCCCTCATTGTGGCGACACTTACGTCGCCTCTGTAGGTATATACTCTAAGATACTATAATATTATAAATGCGTGTCTGTCTCTCTGTAACTCACGTGTCCTCTTCACGCTTAAACCGCTGGACCGATTGAGATGACATTTGGTATGGAGATAGTTTGAAGCCCGAGGAAGGACATAGGATAGTTTTTATACCAGAAATCATCCCCTAAGGAGGTGAAATGGGGGGTGAAAGTTTGTATGGAGCTACGATATAAACGAGTTGACGAGAAGCTTGTAGGAGATAAAGAGCGATCTCTTCCAGACAAGGTTTGGGTAGCGGAGAGATTACTTAGGCACTTCGTGCGTAATGAAATTTTGTTGTTTTGAATCTGATTTGCCCAAATTCTCTCTTATCTACAAATGCGCGACTACTTTAACACATATGATATAATGATTTGTCAACGTTTGATCGATCACTTTCTTAGCATCTTATCGAGCGGGTTCCTCGATTCGTATAAAAGATAGACGAGATATCAAATCCGTTCGAAAACTGTGGTGTGGTGGAAGGCAAAGGACACCACCAACTACACATCCTTACATAGGGGTGTAGACACTAAATATTAGAAAAGTTAAACCCCCCGACATTTTCATTTCAAAGTCCAATATCTCAAAAACGGCTGAACAGATTTTCATGAAACATGGCTAAGAACACTCGTGATAAAAATATCCATGACACAAAAAAAACCGCATTCAAACCGGTCCATCCGTTTGGGAGCTACGATACCACAGCCAGATACACAGATACACAGACACGTTAAACTTATAACACCCCTCTTTTTGCGTCAATTAATAATGATGTATTCTCTTGAAAAAGGATTAAGAATGTAGTCAATTGGCGAAGAAAGCAACACAAGAGGTTAAATTATCACAAAGTTTATCTTCTATCCCTTTTCCGCAAAACGCACCTTCATATGAAACAATTGTCATTCACTATGACGCTCGAGGATCGTGACGTCACGATCTGCTAGCGTTTTCTCTCTCTAACAAGCAACTTTAAAACGGTTGTAGAGTCGTAATTTTTTGGGATATTTGAATGGGATTTTCGTCATTAGGCATATTTTTTGCCCTCATTGAAAATAACGAAACAAATGACGATCACTTTTCAGGCTTCCAATATTATATGAAATTGCATTATTGGCCCCTCGTCTCGCCGCATCTGAAACGTGATTAGCAGCAGCGTGCAGCGTGGTGTGCAGCCTATTATAAGCAACGTAACGTCAATATTTCATAGAATGTATGAGAAAATATTTATAGTATTGTGTTTTCCTTAACCCTTGGCATGCCTGGTGAACGAAAGTCACACTGTATGCCTGGTGGGTCTGACAAACCCGTAAATGTAAAAAAAAAATACATATGAATTGTTTTTTTAACTTGTTGGTTTGTGTGTTTTTGGTTATTTTGTACATTATTTTTACTAGAAATAAATACAAGTCTTAATCCAAGAAACTCCATAAGAACTTATTACATAAATAAAAACATTTGATATTTCCATCAACAAAAATAGACTCTCATGTCAAAAAACATAAAAATTAAACTTATACCTAAGATCAACGTCAGTCTTAGGTTTATTTAAGGCACTGATATATCATTGTGACTATCTATAAAATATATACTCGTATGTATATAAAATATATACGAAAAATAACGTAAATGTACTTAGCGATAAGATGTTACGCCGTATGCCTGGTCGGGTTTCTCAGGCCCGCGAGCACTTTACGCACGTCCAAATCGAAAGGGTGCTCGTGGCCGACTGCGGGAGCAGCGTCAAAACGTCGGGTAGTTCATGACGCGAAGCTACTCAGAAACGCGACGCGGTAAATTTAAAATTTCAAAAAATAACGACGGATTTTTAACAGCCCGGGTCTGTCAGACCCTACCAGGCATGCCAAGGGTTAATCGTATAATAATTTAGATTTACTTATTTGATTTTGTTTAAAACCGACTATCACAACATAGACTCCTAAAAATTGAATTTGTGTAATTTTAAGTGGAGCTGTATGTTGTGAAATAAATGAATCTATCTGTCTGTCTATCTTAAGTATGCATAGAGTATTTGTATCGTATTGTAAGTATGCTGGATGAGTTACAGTTCGTTTTTTCAAGCATACAACCCGCTCGAGCGACCTTGCCGCGCGATAATTGTTCAGTGATTCGCTCGATGATTGCAGAATGCTCATCAGTTCTACTAATGACCCGTGATCATTTAATGTACGTTACTCTATGTAATCATTATAACTACCTACCTGAAACTGTTCCGTTTTATGTAAGAAGAAAGCACGTAATGCTGTTTCTCGCCGAACAAGTCGCTTAATCTGTGCTATTATCAATGTCCGGTGGCTTGAATATGTCATGCTCGCTTAAAGGGCTTTGCTTACGGTGGCGTCGTTGATCGGGTCGCCACCTTCCCTAGCATATGGTTGAGGGAGGCGATGGCTGAGATATGCGTCATACTCGTGATCGGGTGCTGTTTGTGGAGTCCGGACTGTTCATGCTTGCAAGGGCATAGTACATAGTTAACTACTTAAATACTAGTGTTATTATTATCGCACTGACGAGAGACATCATTCTGATCTTGACACGTTTTATTGTTATTGAGCCTGTACATCTCTGCCAATATTACATTAATGTTCCTTTTTTTGTTTTGACGCTTAGAGACCGTATACATCTCTTAGAATAATTATTAATTGTATTTGGACGCTCAGAGACCTTATACATCTCTGGAATACTGAATTAATATCATTAACTTCTGTTAATGCTGGATACAGATCTTATATCGAATGTAATGGTCATATTTTGCAATTTTGTTTTGTTTACATTAACTTAGTGACGTTTAGTTTGTTAACCTTTTATATATTATTTTAAATTAATATTGTGTAAGATTATTATTATTTTATTGTAAATTACCGTTTGACATGTAAAAGTGCCCTTGTGGCCTATTTGCAGAATAAATAATTTATTTGCTTTGATTTGATTTGACTGTAGTGGTCGCGTTTAAGTCTGTTTAACGAGGTTATGCAGTCAGCTAACAACGAAAAGTCATTTGACATAAGTTTGTGACACTTTTTAGAGAGGATTTAATGGGTGAGGTCAAATTCTTGGCCAGTAGTTGCCAAACAATTCTATGGTTAATTATTGTGTCACAACGGATTTGTTTTACTACTACACCGATTAACCAGGCTAATTACTGGTCACAAATTTGGTCCTCATCCTAATTTGCTTACCTCGATGATTCACGAGCCTTCTGACTACCAAGAACGTTAAGGGCCAAAAGAGTTCGAAGCGCTACCATTGATAGTCCAGTCAATTAACTGACAACTTATATGGAAAAATTACAATTTTGGAAATTAATTTATAATAGCTGATTTTTTCTATGTAATGGATATATTATCAATTGCATAGTTACTAGAGACAAAATCCAACAAATTTGGAAAAAAATGCCGCATGGTATTCGATTGAAACAGCATTTCATTCTACAAACAGCGTACACACTTTCAGGCAACCGCTGTTGCAATCGGCTGCCTTGCGACCAAAATAAAACATTTTCATATATTTTTTCTACTAACCGCTCCAGTCCAAGTTGGCCCAGGGAGGTTCCACAACACTTGAGCTCATATACCGCGAGCCATCCGGTTGCCTCTCGGACACTGCAACTACGCGCCATTGCTCTGAATAATAGGGTTGTTCCTTACTTGTCCGCAGGCTGCAGCTCGCTGACGAGGTTGAGCGCGGCGAGCAGCGAGCCGACGTTGGCGGCGCCGAGCACAGCCGCCACGCCGCCCGCCCGGCCCTGCACAAAAGATACAACTTTTTTTTTATTCCACGTTGATGGCAAACACTGGCCCCCTGATGGAAAGCGGCCCCTGGGTCCATAACTTTCAAAAAAAAAAATGAAAAAAAAAACATGTTTTCTTGGTGTCATTTGTTCTATAGCTATATTGCGTCGCATTCCCGTGAGTGGGAATTTATGGATAACGCGGGAGCCGAGTCCCGCGAACCCCACGATTAAGGGCCTCACTCCCTACCAATGCTATGTTTTGTTCATAGCGTTTAACGAACTATGTAAAGTGACCCATCACTAGTGATGTGGCATGGCCATATTGCCGCTGGCGCATATCCATCATATAGGACCAGTGACCTGAATCACAGTTCCACTTGTCCTTTACTAGCAAGTATAGGGACGAATGCTTTATGTCCGACGAACGCGCCCTAGCTAATACGATGGGGCGCTGATGACCTCACCTTTGTACAATAAACCTGAAGATAATCTTGAAATCAGTGCCATGCCAGTACAAACCCTAATTTACATCTAAACATTCATTGAGAATTGAGATAGACAGCGCCACCGCAAATCTCCCTATACATCGACACAGGCGACAATCTAGTACAATAGGGATGATGACTAACATTTTTTTGTGACCAAATGTTTGTATGGGAATAATATGGGAAACAGGAACAAATGTTTGTATGGGAGCAACTACAATTAAAGACCATAAATACCTAAAAATTTGAGATAAAGATTGACCTCGCTGGCGGCAGCGCGAAACGCTTTATACTGTGTGTCTATACAAGTGTGACGTCACATTTGTATATTTGTACTAATCGTAGTATGGAAAATCTTGTAAATTGTTGTTTCGGTCGCGAAATACTGCGTTTAAGTACATAGTAGAAAAGCGTAAGGATTCTATTGGTAGCTTTTAATTTACTCTTGGACAATAAAAAAAAATGCATTTTTTTTCTAAACTTTCAAGATTCATATCTTTTTATGATTTTAATTATATTTTATAATTTATACTTTATTACGATAATTTGATGGTTTACTATCCATTTAGCATCACTACGTTATCAATTTGAACATGAGGCATCATGCCTATTCTTAGATCATTACAATAAGAGCTATATTGGATAGACCGGGTAGGGATCCATTTTAAAGATACTCGTATAATAATAGTTTGGAGTCAAGGACAGATCTCTATATCACACCGCGATATGCGTAAGTGTGATGTGTAAAAACACAATACCTGTACATATGTATAATTTCTGAACTGTAATTTAAAAACAAAATTAGGTAAGGTAAAACTCACGAAAACTGGCGCGAATGGATTGAATGAGAGAATGAAAATCTGTGTATATGTGTATATGTGTATATGTGTATATGTATATCAAATAGTTAGGTATTGTTCTCCTTATTCGTGTCCAGGTTCCTCAAATAAGAGATGCCCAATGGGCAGCGGTGTGGACAGCTCTGGCAGTCACGTCGCAGTTAGGTATTTATACAGGCTTATATGACAGAACGGCACCTACAAAATGACATATTGATTTCATTCGCGCCAGCATGTGTGAATTTGCTTATACCTACTTTACCAAAGTGTCGAAAACCTGTTTTCCTTTACACCATAATATTAACACATCCACTGCCAAGAATCGCTACGCTCTTAGCCGATCCCATGGTTTTCCCCGTATTTAGCAGAAACCGCCTACGGCGTGCGTGCCCGCTAGGCGGGTTCCTGGCAGTGAAAGTGTTAAACACCTTCCAATTATCATCCTTCCCACATTTTAATAGCGGTTTAGTTAAAGGATAATGATGATTTATTTATTTATTTATGATGGAGATGATTGTAGCTTTGTAAGTATATAAGGGGTAATCTCCGGAACTTTTTGACAGACATACGATATATTTAATGCCGCGGCTCCGCTTGTGTTCTGTGTTACGTGGTGATCATCATCCTCCTAGCGTTATTCCCAGTTGTGCCCCTAAGGAGCCCGGGGTCCGCTTTGACACATAATCCCAAGATTTGGCATAGACACTAGTTTTACGAAAGCGACTGCCATCTGACCTTCCAACCCAGAGGGAAAACTAGACCTTATTGGGATTAGACCGGTATCCTCACGATGTTTTCCTTCACCGAAAAGCTAACGGTAACTATTCCGTACATACATTCCGAATCACTCATTGGTACGAGCCGGGATTCGAACCCACGACCGCCGCTTGACAGCCGCATGCCACTAGGCTAACGTAGCAGACAATAAATATTAGATATATAAATTGCATCATGGCATATTAATGAGATAATAATAAGTATAGGTAACCTGCATGACGTCAGATAGATGATTATACTCGATTCATGTTATGACTCAGCAAAATGCAAGTGCTTTGGCCTTTGTACGATTTGTTTCACTTTATTTTACGTGACACTTGGCAATAAAGTGGCAATTGCTGCCCGCTACACGTGCGAAAAGTCCCACTTCCTGGCCAGACGAGCCGTACAATCTCACCACGGGCAGTTATCAAGAAAGCCACAGATACATTATTTTCTTTAGATGAGCAACCATTTTTATATACATTCCGGTATTAATATAAAAGGTTTGATTAGTGTGTAGATGATAATACAAAAAAAAACCGAATCTTTATATTTGCTCAATCAAAAACAAGTCGATAAGATAACCGAAAATAATTAAATGGCCAATTTTTTTTTTTTTTCATGTAAGTTATTATAATATCTACTCGTACAATTATAAATGTCTGCTAGACGGTCGCTAACACACCCCTGCGACCGAGCGACCTTGGTCCCGACCGACCGTGTACGTATGACATTTTGCTGCAAACAAACTGTCTACACGGTCGGTCCGGACCAAAATCGCTCGGTCGGAGGGGCTTGTTAGAGACCATCTAACAGACGCTTTAGGAAAGTTCCAGTCCCAGCGGAGGTATAAGACAAAGGGCTTGGTTACTTTAGACCTTACTATGAATACACATACAGCATACATATTTTTAATAAATTGTGGGCAAAAATACTAGGGCAATCAAAGCTATGTCTTAGTAATGCATCAAATAGAAATAATATTGATTGCATGAATGTGTGGGGTTCAAAATAGTACAGTCACCAGCAATAATATCCGATACAACGAAGCGCGCATAAATATCTGATACGACTCTATTTCTAGGCGCATTAGGACGTACCTATCTGATATTTTTGCCGGCTTTGTTATCGCAGGCATTATTGCCGGTGACTGTACAAGGGTGATTTAGATGTACCTACAGTATCATCACAAACAGCCAATGATTTTCATTGCATGTTGTTGAATTCAATATATAGAGGAAACAAAAGGAAGAGAGGCTGACCATTCAAAAACGGCTGAACAGATTTTCATGAAACATTGCTAAGAACATTCGGGATAAAATTATCTATGACACAAAAAAAACGCATTCAAATCGGTCCATCCGTTTGGGAGCTACGATACCACAGACAGATACACAAATACACAGACACGTTAAACTTATAAGACCCCTCTCTTTGCGTCGGGGGTTAATAATAAGTACTTAGAAAAGTTGAAAAACCCCCGACATTTTCATTTCAAAGTCCAATATCTCAAAAACGGGTGAACAGATTTTCATGAAACATGGCTAAGAACACTCGGGATAAAAATATCTATGACACAAAAAAACCGCATTCAAATCGGTCCATACCAGAGACAGACACGTTAAACTTATAACACCCCTCTCTCTTTGCGTCGGGGGTTAAAAATTTGGGACGATGACATATCTCATATTGCTGGAGTAATGGAGCACAGTACAAGATAGAAAGGAATGGAGGAGGTCGGAGGCCTTTTTCAATAAATTCCAGACCGAATTAAGACAGTGGACATGTGGACATTAATACATTTAAAAGACAAACGATATGATACAAAGACAGAATATAATGGAAAAATAAACCATCTTCGTCTGTAGCCCCCGACAGGATTCGAACCTGCGACCTGAGAGTGGTGCCAAGACTGTGAAACAAGTCTATAATTCGATACAGAGAGGGCGCTAGTCTTAGCGGGAATATAGTGGAAAGATATACAACTTGCGTCACTGTCCTCGTAGCTCAGTTGGTAGAGCAGTCTAGCGTTAATAGAAAGGTCGCAGGTTCGAATCCTGTCGGGGGCTACAGACGAAGATGGTTTATTTTTCCATTATATTATGATCGGGGTAACTTCCTCGTTAAAAATAACACGAAACTAAAATATTTAATTAAATAATTTGTTTCATGAAAAAGGGTACTTATAATTTAAAAGACGTTTGCTTTCATATTTTATAAAAAAAGTGTTATTATCGATTAAAGATTACTTCAACAACGAACTTCATAACATGTTTCCGTTCCAGGCATTCTTTAGTTACAGTAGCAGTTTTGACAGTTTTTGATGTGTGTTTCAAGTACCCATTACTGTATTGACATGTTAATTATAATTAGTTTTCTTTTGTATAATAATCATTTCTTCTCAGTTTGAATATAAATAAGTAGCTGGTTGAAGGAATACTTTGTACACCTGCGTTGTGGGTAAAACATAGAGGTCTTGTGTACAAAAAAAAATTGAAATTTCCCGATCGTTCTAGAAACTTATGAATAAATAAATAAAATAAAAAAATGTGTAATTGCAGTCAAAATGATAATATAGCTTGCAGAATTAAAAAAAAAATAACTCTTAATAATAATTCAATGTCAGGCTATGAAACGAGTTCACAGAACAGGAAGTTAAAAAATAGGCAGAAGAAATGTATAAGATAAGAAAACGGTAAAAATTTAATGGTATATCAATCATTGATTACAATTAAAAAAAAATAGAATATACTCATAATCCCGGGACGACCGGTTAGCCTAGTGGGTAGTGACGCTGCCTACGAAGCTGAAGGTTCTGGGTTCGAATCCCGGTAAGGGCAAATAATTGTGTGATGAGCATGAATATTTGTTTCTGAGTCATGGAAGCTTTCTATGTATTTAAGCATTTATATATATTATATATATCGTCGTCTAGTACCCATGACACAAGCCTTAATGAGCTTACTATGGGACTAGGTCGATTTGTGTAAGATTGTCCACTAATATTTATTTATTATTATTATTTATTAATCCCTGAAATATAAGCTTGAACCTTGTTGCAATTTTTTTTGCTCACCACACCTCTATTCTATCTTTATTGTAGACCAGCCTAGCCTAGCATGATTTCATTTATGGCGGACATAAAACATTAGGCCTTGACTAGTAATGTGAGATGTGATTGTGAGTGTGAGAGGAACCAATGCTTTATGTATGCCATTAAATTGATCATGCTAGCTATACTAGTGTGGTTACATCCACCAATAATATAATCATAAAATATTTAATGAAGTCCAGTCTACTATAAAAAGATGATAACCTAATAACCGACCAAGTGCGAGTCGGACTAGCGCACGAAGGGTTCCGTACCGTTATCTATAAAAACGGCAAAAAAAATCACGTTTGTTGTATGGGAGCCCACTTAAATATTTATTTTATTCTGTTTCTTAGTATTTGTTGTTACAGCGGCAACAGAAATACATCATCTGTGAAAATTTCAACTGTCAACTATCAATTATTATTTATGAGATACAGCCTGGTGACAGACGGACAGACGGACGGACAGCGGAGTCTTAGTAATAGGGTTCCGTTTTACCCCTTGGGTATGGAATCCTAAAAATTGTTTTTTTGTCAACATAACTAAATATTAGGGGACAATCTTCCACAAATCGGATGTAACTACATCGGGATCCCCTAACTTTACCGACAAACGTTTCCCTGAATGCTTTGTTTCATCGTTTTTTTTCTCTCAGAAACCGTTAACTTTTTGGGTAAAGCGGAAGGTAATTGTGTAGAACCAGTTAGGTTTGTTTTATAAGAACCCTAAAAAGTTTACTGTTTCTGAAAAAAATGTATTAGTTTAAATAATTCGGCGAAACATCTACATATTACTTGTACATTACATACAAATTCAATGCAAGAAATTCGAAAAAATTACATTTTAGGATTTAAAAGAAAATTGCTTAAAAAAAACTCCCAAAATTATGGGGAATAAAAGGGGCTTGTTTCTGGGAGACCAGGATATTGCGACTGGGCCAGCTAGGCTCTGCGTGGGTGTGGGTACCGTTGTGCCCTAGATTAAATAATGACACTCATAAGGGCTCTTACAGACTAGCGACAGCACGCCGCGACCGCCCGCGACAGCAATCGGCGACCGTCGCCAACAGCGGCTAGCGAACGCCCTCGACGGTCGCTGTGTCGCAGCGCGCACTCATCGATGTGTGTGTGTGAAGAGCACGTATTTTCTCACACACACATCGACGAGTGCGCGCTGCGACACAGCGACTGTCGCGGGCGTTCGCCAGCCGCAGCTGGTGACGGTCGCCGACTGTCGCCGATTGCTGTCGCGGGCGGTCGCGGCGTGCTGTCGCTCGTCTGTAAAAGCCCTTATGAGTGAATGAATGAATTAATGAATACGTTTATTTCAGAACCAGGTCCATATTGGTTAGTAAACATTATCTTATTATAATGTTAATTATTTCATAAAAACAAGTTTTTTTATTTACTTATAAATTATTTTGAATTTTATTCATATGCAAATCAATCACTACATCACTACATAGTATAAAACAAAGTCGCTTCCCGCTGCCTGTCCCTATGTATGATTAGATCTTTAAAACTACGCAACAGATTTTGATGCGGTTTTTTCAATAGATAGAGTGATTCAAGAGGAAGGGTTATATGTATAATATAGTACCCGTGCGAAGCCGGGGCGGGTCGCTAATCAATATATAATTATGGTATGGAGCATGATAATTGAAAATGAGAATATCTTTATTGAGACAAAAAAGGAGTAACATAAATATAGTTGTACAGCGGGCCCCAAACTAGGCTGGGCTTGTATCTTGGGCGCCCTTAATTAGTCACTGTTGCATTCATTATGCATATTAAGCTTAATAAGGCTTGTGTTATGGATACTAGACAACAATATATTTAAGATATAATATACTTAAATACACGGAAAACATACAAGGCTCAGAAACAAATATTTATGCTCATCACACAAATATTTGCCCTTACTAAGATTCAAACCAGGCCTTCAGCTTCGTAGGCAGCTACACTACCCACTAGTCTAAACGGTAGTATTTCATTCTTTTCTTCTTTTCATCAAAAAAATATTTCATCAACCAAATTCGTTTAACTAATAAATGCTAACTAAGAACACACTGACCTGAAGAATATTCATTCTCAACTAGTACTCAACAAAAACCGGATTTCAGATGTCCTTTTTAAGTTAACCGATAACAAAATTAAACAAAATGTTTATTTAATGATGAGCATTTATGAAATGAGTAATGGTTGAACATTCAGCCACAAATGCTGTCATTATGTGGTCTAATTATGCAACCTTGGATATTATTCATGAAGTCTATTTAACTTTGATTATTTAAGCAGTTAAAAACAATATTAAGTATATATGTATGTAATCAATAAAACACTTTCAAAATACTATAATAATAAATAGTGCCCCATTTATATTTAAACAGAAAACACATTTGGTATATAAATATTATTTTATAGTTAGTAGGTATTCTTTTTCTATTATAACTCAACTCAAACACTTCTTACCTATTAAAACCAAAGTTTTATTAGTGTAAAGTTTGATCCTACCCATAATCGACTATGGTGATGTGTGTTATCCGGACTTAAACGAGGAACTCCTAAATAAATTAGACCCTTAATAACTGTATTCGTTTTGTTTTCTGCCTCCGTAAATACGATCATGTCTCCTACCGATCTAAGCTTGGTTGGTTACCCATCCGCCAACGCCGTAATCTTCGTATGCTTTACTTCCTTTTTTCAATTCTCCAGGACCCGAAATCTCCCGACTATCTCAAAAGTTTGTTCCAGTACCATGGCGTGAACTGTACCCGTCAGTTTCGCTCTTCAGGCAATCTTTCTCTCGCTATTCCACTTCGCCGAACTGGTTTCATGTCCAATTTGTTTACCATTCGAATTGCTCGCCTCTGGAACGGTCTACCTGTTCAAATCCGACAGTCTTTGACCAGATTCGCGTTTAAAAGATCTTTACGCAAGTAAGCAAAACATGCTAGCAGAGCCGTGGATTCTTAGTGTTTCTGTTCTCTATATTTGTCTATTGTTGTTATTTATTATAAATGTATGTTTAATGTGTGTTTATATCTGTAGTTGCACCGCCCACAATTTGTCTGCTTTGCCCAAAGGTTGACTGGTAGAGAATGCTTACGGCATTAAGTCCGCCTTTTGTACGATAAGTTGTTCTTTTGTGCAATATAGTTTAATTAAATAAATAAATATAATATCCTAATAAGAAAATCAAGCAATACGCATATGAAACAAAAACTTCCAAGTATTATTCAATAATTCTTAGTGATGCTTTGTTTAATTAAGTAAATCCTATTTACTTCGCCAAAAATATGAAATAATAATCGGGCTTACACTGATTATGATTAAAAACAAGATAATAATAAAATTACCTTAGAAACGGTAGCCTCCATATTCCGTGAACTCAATGAGAGCCAAATATGGGTAACAGTTATATCATTTTACACTAATGCAGAAATTCACTGCAACGAATCGTTAAACAAACAAAATATTTTCTCAAAAAATTCAGCGAATGTGCGTTTTTTCGTCGCTGGTTGCTGTCAAACAAAAGTGTCAATCCAATGAATCCAATCTGTCAATTTTTCCTATTGGTCAAGTGCGTCCTCTTGAGTAAAGGGCACGTTCATTGATTTTAGAAGAAAGGGTGCTATCGATTTAAATTAATTCGATAGTTAAATTCATTTTCAAAGAAAAGTCTAAAATATTGTAATTGATTTAACGAACGTCATAACACACTTAAATAAGTAAGTAGACAGTGATAATTTCTGAACAAAGTTTGAATGACTTCAAATATTATGTCATTGCAATCTACCCTCACTTCATTTTTATGCTATGATTCAATAATCGTAACAAAAAGCGTGACTGTTCTAAAAATCGTAATAATTGCATTTCAATTATCATTTGCAGCAGATTCGATAAAATTAAGGTTAAGAAAATAGCTAAAAGATGAATATGAATATGGAAGTTGATGGGGTAAGTACTGGCAAACACAAACAACGAATCAGTTCTACCGTAGCGCTGCTACAAAAATCATTTAAATGTAATATAGAAAATTCCAACGTGCACACTTTTACGCTGAAAAGTAAAGACAGTAAGTAGGTGGTATGTACGAAAAGTAATGACAATTGACATAGCCTAGTAAAGGTCCTAAAAATTGCTTTTAAAAATGATAATACTTACATTACTTATACTTTATTGTGCACCACAAAGAGAAAAAAATAACTATAAAGAAAATATAATAACATTAATACTAGACAACAACAGGCGGGTGATTTTCTTTTTCTTTTCATACTATTTGATCTTTTCAGGAAGTGCGACGGCACAATAGCTTCACGAGCCCTATTGCTCGAGCGCCGGTCGCTAGGAGGCTAGGGAGAGAACGCTGTCGAAGCTATCACGCGCAGACTCCCGAAGCTGAGAAAAGTCAAGCTAGGAAAGATGTGCCAAAAAGAATCAAGCCAGTAAGTCCTTTTATTTCACTTGATTACAATTTTGTGCGCAATTCAGTTAACAAGCTATAAATAAGCCCACAATCGATGGGGAACGATATCCACTACCATACGCAAAAAAGCTTGCTATATTCTCAACGCCTTAATTTATACTAATTTAGATATATTTAAATAAGTTATTGCCAACTTCTAGAATTCTATTTTTAGTTTACTTTCGAATAAAAATGGATGTTTGCACACCTTGGTCTCGCCATCCATTCGTGTCATTAGATAATTGCTTAGGCATCACTATCGATACCTCTGATCAATTACTACGTTTTGAAAGGCCTAAAGTTATGAGTAGGTATATTGTGTCAACTTCTTTGTTAATGATAATGATCTGAGTGGCAAGACCGTGTTCCGAATTCTCAAGTTCTGCGTTGCTCCGGGATGTATGGCATGGAGGCTCTCCTAATGCATCGTCAGCTCAGGTGGAGTGGGCATGTCCATCGAATGGATGACCGCCGCTTGCCTAAGGCTGTATTCTATTCAGAATTAGCTGGGGGTAAGCGGAAGCACGGCGGTCAGCACCTGCGCTATAAGGACGTGCTCAAACGACACCTGAGCGCTTGCGCTATCGATCATGAGAGCTGGGAGGAGTTAGCTGCGAAAAGGCCATCTTGGCGATCCACCATCTTTCACAAAATAAAATCTTTTGAAAAAGACCGCCTAATAGCTTCCGACGCAAAACGCCAATTACGGAAAGAGAGGCCTAAACCCTCCTACGCGTACACCTATAACGCAATTGGCCAACTCTACTGTCACCCATGCAATAGAGTGTTTAAGAGCAAGTTTGGCCTAGCTAGCCATATACGAGCTCATAATAGGGCGAATCAGAATTCGTAATATGTAAGGGTCGCCGTCATCGAAACCGATGAGGAGGACTATATATATATATATAATGATAATGAGTAATGACGCATTTGATGAGAAAACTTCATTTTCACGCCAATGCTCGGAAATGTGGCAAAAGATGGTCAGAATTCAGGCTTCATAGCTGGGGTTAGTTGGACATCGCACGAACAGGCCAACTATGAGTTCAAACTGTCAAACAATGTTATTGTTGGACAGTTTGAACAGCGATTCGCTCAACCTCAGGGCCCCCCGGTACACAAGCGGGGCTGCGCTTTAATTAGGTACGTACATTTAAATTTGTTTTATAATTATAATTATCTGCAATTTCCTCGCAGTAGGCGTGAAAAGCACTATGTAATGTCGCGGCCAAAAGTGCAATAGATGGACTCGATTCCTTCGAGGTCCTCACCTTCGGTTCGGACCTCGAACCTACTCGTCCATCTATTCCCTACTTTGTAGCCTTTACAACAATGTACTATTTACGATATCGCTCAAACATAAAATAAATAAATAATATAAATAAATAAATATTAGGGGACAATCTTACACAAATCGACCTAGTCCCATAGTAAGCTCAGTAAGGCTTGTGTTATGGGTACTAGAGGACGATATATTATATAATAGATATAAATACTTAAATACATAGAAAACTTCCATGACTCAGAAACAAATATTCATGCTCATCACAGAAATATTTGCCCTTACCGGGATTCGAACCCAGGACCTTCAGCTTCGTAGGCAGCGTTAATACCCACTCGGCTAACCGGTCGTCAAACAAACATGGTAGTTAAAATCGATTAATATTGTACTGTTTCGATTGCGAGCTCATATTTTTCATTCTTCAGTTTTTTTGAACGCATCCAGTAATTTTCCGATTTGACATTTCAGAGGTGCGTTCGTAAATAAAGAAAAGTTTACCCAAAAGGAAACTTGATTTTCTATTCTAATATGGTTGAAAATATTAAATAAATAAATAAAATATATTCCAAACAGATCACTTAACCATAAAAACACTCCTCCAACACTGGTAACACAATTGAAAAGCAAATATAAAGTTAGTAAATGTTGTGGCAGTAGGCATTACCAAATATGGAGTTCGCTCGTTCTCCCAACCGTCCTCCCTTCGATCCTTAGTAGCTCTCAATTTAATTTTTTGTTAAATATTGAGTTAAATTCAAATGATTTCATTGCATTTTCTAGTGTAAATACTATAATAGATATATACAAATAAAAGTGAGTTGGGAATCTTAACAAGTTAACAGTGTCAAAATATAGGTCATACGTATAGGTTATGTTACAGATGAAATTATTTAAACAAATTCGTTGGCTGTAGTCGGACCGTCTTTCTTTTCCAGATGTCGTTTAGAGTGGTACGTAGTTCTAAATTCCGTCATGTGTACGGGCAGGCTCTTAAGCGGGAGCAGTGTTACGATAATATACGGGTGTCCAAGAGTTCCTGGGACTCTACGTTCTGCGCCGTGAACCCCAAGTTCCTGGCCATCATCGTGGAGTCCGCGGGCGGCGGCGCCTTCATCGTCCTGCCCCACAACAAGGTGAGTCTCATATCTGTCATTGTATTTTTAAATCTAAAAATAACATAAAGTGAAGCATGTAGCAATAAATTTGATGTTGTGGGCAGTACACGGTATTAAGACGTTTTTGTACATTTATTACGGTTATAAAAGTCAATCACTAGACAGCCTGAAACAAGGTTTTATGTAGTTCAGATTGGTGAATATTGTTTAGACAAGTGTAATACTTTTCCTAAATGCTGTATTGCACATTTTTTATGATGATAGTGCATAGCGGCACAATAATTACATGTTATTAAATTATGGTCAGAATAGTTTCTTGAAAATATTGATCCAAATAATGTTATTTATTACAATTATTTGTCACTAAAGATAGACTTAAGGCTCCCGTGAGAATCGGACATTAAAATATAATTAAAACAGGTCACTCACATATTTAATATTGAAAATTGCTCGACATGTTTCAAACCAATTTGTGGTTCGTATTCATGATCACATTGATCACACGTTTTGCACAGATTTTGAACAATTTTCGACTGAATATGTGAGTGACGGTTTTCATTATATTTTAATATATCCAATTAATATCAGAATATTAAGCCCTATTTGATTGAAATTATATTCCTTATTGGCATTGGCATTCAGCAAGGTAACGCAGCCAGCCTTATGGGCACCCTACCAAGTGGTATTGTTCTAGGGGATATATATAAATATAGTAGATTATGTTAGTTTTAGTCATTTTAGTAGTTTCATAGACAAATTTGTAATATATTGTATAGTTTAATAATTTTGTATTAAATAAATCAAACCTATTGATTTACCATGATATATTGTACAAGCTGCCCACATAGTACACAGAATCAACTTTTTTCTGTCACTAGTTGCCATGGTCACATCTCCTGGTTCACTTTTTAAAACTGTGATTTTATGGGTTTATTTTTATCAAATGTGGGGTCTATTCTTGTCATGTTCGACCCCTTTTTGTAAATTGTATGTATGTATGTAAACACTTTATTGTACACAATAACAGGTTAAAGAATATACATGTCACACAATAGATCAAAGTACAAAGGCGAACTTATCCCTATAAGGGATCTCTTCCAGCTAACCTTTGAGCAATTGAGAGGAAGGTAGGTAGAACGAGATAGGCAAACTTATACAGTGTATAAAAACAGAGAAAATGAAAACAAAACCTAATAGGTATTAATCCTAGACAAATAATAACATGCCAATACATATATAAATATAAAATATAAAATATAATACACACTATCATATGCAATATATATATCGCAAATATACAATAAATTAATAAATAAATAAATACTATATTCAACCAATTCACAAGTCATTGGACAGCCACAACTTCTTCAAATTCATCTTAAGTGACGCAACAGACTGCGCCTGTCTCAGCGACAAAGGCAACTCTTTCCACAACTTAACAGCGCGCGCTTAATTGTCTCCTGACTAACGGGACAAAATAACAACAAGAAATAGTTGACTGACCTAAGTAAACATGCAGTCGCTAGATAACAAGCTTGTGTCAAAAAAATTTGGTACACGTTTTTATTGCCGACTGTACTTTTCTGTATACCATCATCAACTACTCATTGAGGCGATCATCAGATCAGCTCAATGGTACCATAATATTGAAATGTCATCCAAACTATACTTATACCCCAAATTTCAGCTCAATCAGGCACCGGGAATTGGGTAAAATTTAACTTGCAAGATTCGATTACAGACAGACAACAGGACAGGTGAAACTAAATAAAAGCTTGTAATAAATAGCCTATTTCTATCCTGGGAACCATGTTGATTCCGGTACACAGATTGGATGGCCCATTTATCAGCATTGATGTACGCATGGGCTAAAAAGAGACAGAGATATAGTGGATGTTGATTATTCAATATGATCATGAGGACCCCTATCCTAAAGATTTTTTTTTATTGGATTAGTAATTCTGGATATAACCCCTTACATACAAACTTATCCCGTGTGGTGTAGGATTAGAATAGCACCTTTCTTCCTGTGGGGGAACAGGGTTGAACTGTTGTGGGTAAGCAACTTATCACTGCGATATCACATTTTGTCGATCTTTAATACCCACATTTTTGCTAAACGTGGCACTGGAACATGCAGCAGTTTCATGTGCTCTACCTTCCCCTTTTAGGGACAAAGGCGTGAATCTATGTATGTATGTATACAAACTTCGCTGTTCGAAATGCATAGCTAGTTTATTAGGCCTAACTTCCTCTCAATTGCTCAAAGGTTAGCTGGAAGAGATCCCTTATAGGGATAAGTTCGCCTTTGTACTTTGATATATTGTGTGACATGTATATTCTTTAACCTGTTATTGTTTACAAGTGCTTACATACACACATACATTAGGGATGCTCTACCTCAGCATTGGAATTGCAAGTGTAAAGTCATATCATTTAGATTCATTATCATTATGCCTCAATAGAGTGACTCCTGGAGATTATCTTGAAATGACTATTGTTTCTTTGGCTCATTAATATGTAATCAGTTAAGATAACAGCCATTATTGGTGATGATGGATTACAGACTGTTGAAACCATTGCAATATACATATGAAAAATCAATTGATATTGAACTTGCACTTCATAAGATAATAATTGGATATTGCTTAATTTACAATAGCAAGTCAGTTTTCTATTGCATGATGCATAAAGTTGACTGATTGACTGACTTTACAATACACAGTACAAATACTCTTTATTCGTATTCTGCACCTCAAAACATGGATCAAATACAGGACATAAAAACTTAACAATAGAGGTAAACAACAGGTGGTCATGTCGCTAAAGAGCGATCTCTTCCAGACAACATTTGGGTAGCGGAAAAATTGCAACAAATAATTACAAGTAGGTAGGTGGCAAAATTAGAAATAAACTAACTCACTACATACATATTAGGGGTGTAGACACAAAATAAAATAATCAATAATGTTGTATTTTCTCGAAAAAGGATTTAAAATGTACTCAAATGGACAAAAAAATTAAAACGGTTGTAGCTTCGTAATTCTTTGAGATATCTGGATGGGATTTTCGTCACTAAGCATATTTTTTTGCCTTCTTTCTTCTGGAGTAATAAATAATACATTTTGGGTCTACACCCTGCACCCTTATAATTATACATATAAATACTCATACATATAGGGGGGACTTTAAATGTTGTCATTTGTTTCTTTTTGTTAAGGTGGCGGTTTATCCTCGTCCTAGTTGGTAGAGGCAGTGCCTACAAAATTAGATGCCTAAGCAAGCAAAAATTTGTTTATGAGTCTTGAATTATATTAATGGATATTTTGTTGTATAAATATTTTCGTTGTCTAGTACCCATTATACAAGCCTTGCTTAGTTAGCGGGTAGTGTATTACCCTTAAATATTTATTTGTCTATTTAATTGTATATTTTATTAATTAGCTACACGCTAGACTACCCTTTGCCGGCTGTCCACGCCGCCCCGCCCGCGTTTGACAAAGAACCGTACCAGAACCCGTATCATGGTCGACCTTATCACACGATAAGTGACAGGATAGAGCGTCCGTCACTGGCTGACACCGTTCGATAGAACGAGACGACGCTCCTATCTTGTCACTTATCGCGTGATAAGGCCGACCATGATACGGGGTCAGAGTAGCTGGATAAAATATAGCCTACTAGCTTGTGCCCGCGACTCCGTCCGCGCCGATTAAAATATCGTAGCTCCATAAAAAGTTGCACCCCACATTTCACCCCCTTAGGGAATGATTTCCGGGATACAAACTATACTATGTCCTTTTTCAGGACTCAAACTATCTCTATACCAAAATTCATCTAAATCGGTACAAGCGTGAAGAGGTAACAGGCATGCCGACAGACGCACTTTGGCATTTATAATATTAGTATGGATGTCCATCCCAAAGATGCTTTTTACTGCTGAAAGATTTATTTAAACCGGCTGAGTATTAGTTTCGAAGATTAGCCCTGCATCCAAACTTACCTACATCTCGCAAACTTCTTTATTACTAATATGGATGGAACCATTTTTATCATCAGATCGCTCAATGTTCTTTTCATAAATAAACAATGATAGATGGTTAGCAAATAGTTATTTTCGACTAATTTCGATAAATACCTAACTTAGAGAAGTTTTATTTAAATTTCATCAAGTGAGATTTTAGATGAGATAAAATACTATAGTATTAACTTGATTGTGTCGTAAAATAATGTATCGTTTGAGTAGGCTGAGTAAAAAAAGGAAAATACAGACCCAACTTTGGATTTTTTTTCTATCGAGGAAATTTTAAGCAATCATGTATCGGTCAAATCAGATAAACAATCGTATAGTCAAGAAACATATATCTGAAAATCAGACCTTATTGTTTCTTAATCTAGTCAGAACGACGTTTCAAAGCACGCGATAATTTCTAATGCACCCCCTTAATGGGTGAGTATGCATTATTATGGCACCACCAAGCTAGGTACTCCTAAACTACACATGATAAACCCGTGATTATTGGGCTCACAGTTTACCCTCTCAACAAGTAGTTGATAATTGTGCAAAAAAGTTCTAACGGTTAAAAACTCTTGTACAGTCAGGGACTTTAATTGTTGAGCCATTTAGAGCTCATTTTATACTGGACAATTCAAAGCTACTATTAAAAACCAAAATTAGTTGACAGCTAAATGGCCCAACAACAGACCGTACTTAATAGTACATTAAGGCTGGAAACAGTGCTCGACCGACGTCAGCGCGTATTGTCGGTCGCGCGCGTTTTACTATGGCCGCATACGCGCTGACGGTGAGCATCGGTCTGAACGCACAGTATGCTTTCTACAGCGATAGCTACGCCCGACCGAGCATACGCGCTGACCGTCGGTCGAGCACTGTTTCCAGCCTTACTATGGCCGCATACGCGCTGACGCTAAGCATCGGTCTGAACGCACAGTATGCTTTCTACAGCGATAGCTACGCCCGACCGAGCATACGCGCTGACCGTCGGTCGAGCACTGTTTCCAGCCTTACTATGGCCGCATACGCGCTGACGCTAAGCATCGGTCTGAACGCACAGTATGCTTTCTACAGCGATAGCTACGCCCGACCGAGCATACGCGCTGACCGTCGGTCGAGCACTGTTTCCAGCCTTACTATGGCCGCATACGCGCTGACGCTAAGCATCGGTCTGAACGCACAGTATGCTTTCTACAGCGATAGCTACGCCCGACCGAGCATACGCGCTGACCGTCGGTCGAGCACTGTTTCCAGCCTACTACAGAGCAAGCAACCCATTTTCAGGCGTGTAAGTGCTTTTATCAAACATGCAATTCAAACCAAATCAAATCAAAAGCATTTATTTCGTGTAACTACAAGACACATATATAGACAATACATAATATAAAAAATCTGGACATTTTTACCATAATATTGCCGCATAGTGGCATAAAAACACTCAACACGCGCCCCCGCAAACATTCCTGATGCGCTGCAGAAGCGAGGCAGTCCCACTATCACCCGGAACGCGTTATTGTACTGGATTCGAAGGGCCCTATAGGCTCTTTGCGAATAATTTGCCCAGAGGCTGCAGGTGTGCATGGAAGTACAGAAGGCTCTAAACAGGGTAACCTTGACTTCCCTGGAGCATCCTGCAAACCTCCGAGCAATCATATTCGCCCAACCCGAGAGGGCCCTCCGCTCCCGTTCGATGTCCAAGTCATACTTTAGATCAGCTGCAATGATATGCCCTAAATATTTAAAACTATCGACTCTGTCCATGGGAAAGGAAATCCATTAAGGAAAATTGCAGGAACCTCCGCTATCTTGCTGCGACCAGACTCAAAAACCATGTACTGGCTTTTTGAAATAAAAAAAAATAAACAAAAAAAAAAAAAAAACTAAAGAAACTCCAAGAAATCAAACTTTTATTTTCATGGCTGAACGCCGTGGTGCTGTGCCACAAATTGTGGAATGGAAATTAAAAAAGACCATCTTGCAGACCTAGGCCTCCAACTTTGTATGAAATGCCATTACGGGTCTCTCGTCTCGCTGCGCCCGAAACGTGACACTTCGAAGCCCATTATGAAGAACACAACGTCAATATTTCATTGCATGTTGAGAAAAATGTTTTTGAAGTGAAAACTTCTTTGCGGCACTGAGCACTTTTTGGGATGGGGAAAAATTGTTAAATACACGACAGAGTTTTGTGACGTCAGATGTGAAGGAGGTCACTTTTTGCTGTCACGTGACCTGATCGAAAAACTGTTACAATGTTATTGAGTTTTCACTTTTGCCGGCACTCCCGGAGTGCAACCCGGTCTTTTTTTATTTATTTAAAAATGGCTGTGACAACATAGAGTGCACCGAAGTGTTACGTTTTTACCAAGTTTGGTGCAAACCACTAGGATTATGTTGCATAGTGATAATAACACATTTAATTATAGCATGTTTATTGTAACTACTCGGCATCCTCACTAGCTTTAATAGGAAGGAAAATATAATAAGGAATTTATAAACTGTACAAATTCAGCTATATCAACAATTAAATTAATAGGAAAAAATAATAAAATAAGATTTACAATTGATTTTATTATAGTTGTGCCACTGGTTGTAATAAAAAAACGCGGTCAATCTTACACAAATCGACCTAGTCCCAAACTAAGCAAAGCTTGTACTATGGGTACTAGACGACGATGAACATACTTATATAGATAAATAAATACTTATATACATAGAAAACATCCATGACTCAGGAACAAATATTTGTGCTCATCACACAAATAAATGCCTTTACCGGGATTCGAACTCAGGACCACTCGCTTTAACTGTAATTACGCATTTTTCTGGTGTTATTAAGAACTTTTTTTGAGACTTCAAAAAGTCGGCGGGCGGGTGACATCAACCACACTTTACTGACCGGTAACGGTAACCGTTAATCTTAAGCGTTCTACACACCTCGCAATTTGTCACAGCAACCGCCTTCAAAATGAACGTTTGCTGTCTCTTTCTTTCTTATAGCTGCGTCTCTAGGTGGCTGTGACTAATTGCTAGGTGTATAATGCCCTTTATAGAGATACGTCAAACTTCCCATAAACATTTTAAAGAGACGTAACTTACTGATACCAGGGACTAGCAAAATATAAAGACTGACAATATTTATGCAATGTCGCGTACTTTAAAATAATTAGCTAGTTTCAATATAGAGAGGTATCTGTACTAGAGATGTACCGATTAGTCAGAAAGTTGACTATCCGGCCACATTTATAATCGAATATCCGGCGCTTTATGACTTATGGAATAAACCAATAATTACTTCAAGTTTTATATTTAAATTATTCGCCTTAAATCCAATAAAATAATCATCATACATATAGAATTAGAAACTTTTGGAAGTCGGCTTTTTACTACTAGGCGGGAAAGCCGACTATCCGGCCACATTTGTAGTCGGCGAATAGTCGGTGACGAGACGACTACCTCAGTGCCGATTAGTCGGCACATCTCTAATCTGTACAGTCACCAGCATTAATATCTGCTATAACAACGCACGCATAAATATCTGACACGACTTTATTTCTAGGCCCATTAGGACGTGTCAGATATTTTTGCTGCCTTTGTTATGGCAGATACTAATGCTGGTGACTGTACCATTAATTTCGTATGGCACTTACACCTCTGATTAACACAATATCGCCATCAATGAAAAAGCTCCTAATGATGGCGCCAATTAGTTAAGCAGAGAGCTGAGGTCTAAGTGTCATACGTAATGAATGGTACAGTCTCCATCAGATATATCGGAGCGGCCAAGGTGCTCACAAATATCTGATGGCGACTGTACAGAGACCTCTCTATAGTGGAACTAGCTTCAGCAGGCTTATTATTTTAAAGGAATGCGACATTTTATAGTTACTGGAGTCTTTTGATGTTATAGTTCAGGAATGATAGATGGTGTCTGAAGCGAGGGCAGTATATTGACTCCTGAGTGAAGCGAAAGATTTTACAATAGAATTCTGAGCGTAACGAGGGATTCAACTGTTGACGCCAAAGATGGAAATATTTTTGGCTTCCGAGTGGCACATATGCTTTTCACATCTTCTATGAGAAGAAAAGTCTAAGTGAAATATCTCTTTTGAGACTCGAAAGTTTTATTTGGACAACATAGGCAGTTATTAGGAGTTACATTATAGCAAATATAACTTTGATTCCTCATTACAGGCCAAAAAAGGTGTGAAAATATAATTTAATCCGATTCCTCGAGCAAATTGTATGGCGATCGGTGCAATATTTCGTCAGTACCGACGGTTTTAAACAAGCAAGTCTAAACCTAGAAACAGCGTTACCAATACTCCCGTTAACAAAAAGTACAATACTGGGAAGGAGATAATGCATTGTGCAACTGATATGGCTCACAATGGGGTGTCGTAATACACCGGTGTGTTGTGGCTTTCGATACCGGCGTCTATGATATCTATATCTATATATTATTTAGTCATATCGCGATATTGATGATGATGGGGTAAAGTTTGTGATGTGTATTTCTTTGATCAATTTATAAAAGGACTAAGCTAGTAAATATAACTCCTAAACGGCCAAATTAGGCCTTCCGCGGGCAAGGGGCCCTTGGCCCATTGGCACTGCCTTTACAGTCGCAAACTGTCAGTTCATGTATTATTTTAGCCCAGGTATATATAAAGCGGCTTATTTAAGGTCCCGCTCGCCTTGGGCTATTTTCGACTCGGAATCTTACAACCGTAGAATGCCGTGTTTATGTACTTGTTGGTGTAGTCATTAATGTGTACAAATTTACACCTTTCGCAGTTGGAATAAAGTCGAAATTTAACATGTTTTTGACTGTTTGTCTAGTGTAAAAATGGTGCAGTTAAAGTACTTGAAAATGTGCGCCAAATTATACATTTGGCGCATTTTTAATCTATCTGAATAGGTTGTTCTACTGAGTAGATCGTTTTACACAGAATCATCCGTTTTAACAAAAACAATGCGCGACTTTAATGGATTGAGGAATTTCAAAATCCATATATTAATGTGGACTGTATCTCTACTGTATCGATACCATCGGCAATTTCAAATTACATCTGAAACGATACCTTATGGAAATACAGCAGGCACTTCCTCCTGGCAGTCGAGCTGTGCCTTCATATATGTGATGACCCTAAATAAAAATTCATATGTGTATTTATATTATAGTACCTACTAAAATTAAAGTATTTTATTAATAATAATATTTAATATAATTATTTATTTGGCCAAATACGTTAAAGTGCATATCCAAACGTACAATATTATTACCTACTCAAATTTCATTCCTACGACACAATATCACACACACCGTATTCCGTCAAGTCAAACACACACACACACACACACACACATACAAACACGCACACACTCACACACACGCGCACATACAAACTGAGACATTTCGTTCTCGACAAACAGCGAGCAATGTAAAATGGATTAACATAGTCACCAGGGTCTGCCTGAAAACCAGCGTTGCAGTGGCCTTACTACTGTAACACTATGCTGAGGCAAGCCCCTTTTTAACATCACATAATGATAACTGTAGGATTAATTTTAAATTTATATGTTAAGTCTACTTTTAAGGTTCCCATGTAACTTGAATTGTCATGTGATGTTGAATAAAGTTTTTCTATTCTATTCTATTCTATTCTATTCTATTCTACTGGATTACAAATGAGTTTCGAACTCGGTATTGTAAGTTGGGGGTAAATATGCAAAACTACATAAAAGTGGGTGTGATGCGTCATGTGTTATCAGTTTTATCGCTCGTTAATGACGGCTGGACACATGTGTCACTAAACTAAATTACATATGCTAATGTTTTAAAGAAGAAAAGCCTGTGAGATTGTAGCTTTGTAAGTTTGTATGTTTTGGGTACCTAACCTCCGGAATCGCTTATCCGATTTCATAAACTCTTTCACCTGCGTGTAGAATGGACTTACTGAGGCTCTAGTATAAGTTTTACCGAAACAAAACGTTACGACCGCGTTCGCGTTTAGCTGTCAAATCCCATACAAATTGAGGGTAAAACGCAAACGCGATCGTAAAGTTTTGTTTCGGTAAAACTTATACTAGAGCCTCTGAATGGTTATAGGCAATGGTGTAATATAAAAAGGGGTAGATAGGTTATAAGCCCTCCAAAAGTGGCACACAAAAACTCAGTCAATTGTATGACCTTGCCTCAGTGTCGCGTCGTCAATGGTACATATAAACGTGTCTCAGCTGTCAGATCTGGTGGCCATTTTTAAACACGGAATTTCATATAGACAACGTATTTATCTCTTTTTTATATTACACTGGCTTCCGCCCGCGGCTTCGTCTGCGTGGACCCGGGATAAAAACTATCCTATATTTTAATCCTAGCTATAAACTATCTTCGTGCAAAATTTCATCCAAATCGGTTGAGCCGTTTATGCGTGGTTGAGTAACAAACATCCAAACATCTAAATATCCAAACTTTCACATTCACATTTTCTTTCACATTTATAATATTATAGTAGGATCATTGGTAGAGGGTAATCTCCGGACCTTCTCATCAGATTTCAAAAATGCTTTCTCCAGTATATACAATGAACCATCGGCATCGATCTCTCTCTAAGAGCCTTATCACACTTGCGATTTGCGAGCGTGTTTTCTATACAATTATCAGTCGCGGCGAACACGCTGCGTGATCGCCTTCATACAAAATACGCTTGGAAATCGCAAGTGTGATAAGGCTCTTATTGAAGAGTAGCACTCTTGTAGGTGGAGCAATCGCCAGCCGTTTCTGTCCTGGCATATCCTTTACATTCTGATATGACCCGACCTTAGCTTCCTCCTTTCTTTGACAGGACATCTGCTAAGACTCAATACTCAATACTCAATCATTTATTGCATTCCACAATGTTAGTTTACAGGGTTTTAAGTAAACTTAAGTTTTAGTTGCTAAGTGATGAGAATAAAACTTAATTGTGGACCCTGTTGGGCACCGCAACATTAGTGAAGAGAAGACGACTTACATACTTATGTAAAGTTTTGCTTTTTATAATTTGTATATTCTGTGCAATGTGCAAATTATAAAAGGCATTATGCTTAAGTATCAATATCTGTTACCTAGACCTTTTCTTAAGGACTATTGTGGAAGGAAAGATTGAAAGAACGAGAGGCAGGAAACTATTTCGGCATAGACATCGATAGTTATCTTTCCTAAGCAAATGGGACTAACAAAACAAAAATATTGTGCGTATTACGAACAGATATTATTAGAACATGATCACGAGAATATCCGATATTTTTAGAGCATAATGAACGCCAAGTCAGTAATAGATCATTCGCTATCTAACTAATCATCGTGACTAATTCATATTACGCGGTGTAGTGTGTCTTATGGCAAATATGTTGATGATGATGATGCATGTTAATGTCCTCCCAGACGTATCCGTCGACAGCGATATTCTGACAAATACCATACAAAACGTTTTTTGTCATTCGCAGGCTAACGGCGTGATATTTTAAGGAACTTATGTAACCATCTTTCATAAATTGGCTTACCATTTGCGCGAAGTTCCCGTTTTCCTAGGATAAACTAGAATAATTTGAGAAATTAGTTTGTCACGTGACACTTTGGGAAAACTATTATTCTCAAATTATTCTAGTTTAATACAAGTTAATTCTAGAAAAGCGCTAGCGCAAATGGTTAGCCAATTTATGAAAGATTGTTATATAAGTTTCTTAAAATATCACGCCGTTAGCCAGCGAATGTCAAAAGACGTTATGTATGGTCGTCGAACCACCTTAATGCCGAAACGCACTGACAGCGGTGGCTGACACGGTTGTAAATGTTGTAACGTTCGAACTAATACGAAAGGGTTCGCACAGAATACCGCGCCGCTCTGTGTGGTTCCTTTCATATTAGCTCGAACATTACAAGGTGGCGCCACCGCGCGGCACCGCGCTCTGCTTTCCCACCGCTGTTATACTATCCGCAAAACTATCTGGCCGGTAGGGCAATAAACGTCCGCTACCGTTAGGGGTGTAACATGTCGATAACTTATAATGTAAACGTCGATATAATTATTATATTTTCAAATAAAATCTTATATCATTATTGATATTGTTTTTAAAGTTATCTAATGAATAATACTAAATGTTTAAGATATTTCTTAAATAATTAGCTAAATACGTGATTAGGTAAGTAGATAATGAGAAATGCATCTATTTAAGTCATTAGGAATAATTGATAACAAAATATACTATAACATAAAAGGGTAAACATCACAATGCATAACTCATTCGTTATACGAACTTTGTCTGTGAACCTACGACGTAATGGAAGATTTTTGCAAAACCAATTTGACCAAGTTAACAGGTGATGTTCACCAGCAAGCTCGGCTGGTTATTCTAAACGTTTATGTGTTCGCCACGCTGAAAATCTTCAGAACGAAGACCTAGCTAAAGCACTTTTTATTGACACCAACCGTCTTGTTATTAACCTACAAGTCGATAGTGACACTGAAGACGAAGAAGAATAGCTAGTATTTTCCTTGTTTAGTTATTTATTTTGTTATACCTCCTTATTATTTTATTGTAATACTTTATGTCAATAGTTCAATATACTGATTTATATTTCGATAGTAACTATACAATACTGTTATATAAAACACCACGTAATTTATACCTCCTTATAATTTTATTGTAATACTTTATGTCAATAGTTCAATATACCTATTTATATTTCGATAGTAACTATACAATACTGTTATATAAAACACCACGTAATTTATATTCTTTGTTTCATTACTTTATCGACATTCCTTTTTATGCGTAACGCTACCTGCCCTATTGCTGCTCGGCCCGCTCCATAAGCCGTGCAGGTGTGAAAGAGATTTATGACCTGATTGCACGATTCCGATGATTTATGACCTGACCGGCCAGATAGTTTTGCGGATATTATAGTGCGATCCGGCCTGAGATTTTATTATTTGCGTGCATGGGCGCGAAAGCCAAACTTGGTTTTGAAGCTTCGATTCCCAAGATGTGTTTACGATGCTATTCGAACCATTTTTTGGAGAGGAACAAATGCATGCAACTTTGTCCTTGTTTGGGAGCAACTGCAATTAAAGAACATAATTACCGAAAAAGAGAGTCAAAGATGGTTCTCGCTGCCAGCAGCTGAAACGGTTTATACTTACCTACTAATATTGACAAAAGTATGACGTCACAGTTTTCAATTTTTAGGTACTAATCGTTATATGGAGAATTAGTAAATTGCTGTTTTGGTCGCGAAATACTGCGTTTAGGACCAACAGGCGTACAATTTTGTTTTTATAAATCGTATGGATATTGGTAGCTTTAAAATAACTCTTGGACTATAATTATTTATGTATATGTATTTGTGTAAATATGTTGTATATAGGAGTACCGTAATGTATTTTTTTTTAGTTGTTATTTTCCGCTTTGCCTTAAGGTTTGACTGGTAGAGATTGACATATGGCATTAAGTCCGCCTTTTGTACGATAAGTTTTTCTTTTGTGCAATAAAGTTGAAATAAATAAATATATAATTTACTTTGAAAACAAAGTTTTAACCGACTTCAATTTAGTACTCCGCCACCAATTTATCACATGAACTGATTGCCGAGCGAGCAAAAAGGGAGCGTTGATTATTAGAGAAAAAAACCGAATCGCTGTATGTGGGCCGATAATATTTGAGGACTTCCGTCGATTCCACAAGGATCACCTTTGGCACTTCATTAGTTGCTATTTCAACGGAATCTTATCAGAATCTGTGATGTACTTGTGTACTTTTAAGTACATAATTAGGAATTCCATAAGTCATCTGTGGTCTTCATCATTAATTCCACTCCACCAAATGTATGATTTCCGGGTGTAAATACACTAGTTATAATAGAAAATACCATAATCACTACACCTGTGCCTAATATAATGAGCAGTTCCCTCAATTCCTCATGGATCCAATCATCCAACTGAACTTTAAATAAAAATGGGACCCACCTGGAAGCAATTTTTGAAATATAAACGATTCCGGAGATTAGGTATTCATTACATACAAGAACTTTCCTCAATACCATGACTTTTCCTCCTTATTATAATATTAGTATAGATATTTCTTACACAGTCCAAGTCAAATAAACGCTTGTAAAAATACACATACGTACGTTTTACACATACTACACATTGCGTTGCGTCGAAGTATAAAATTCGCAACTGATTTGCGTCGCTCGCGCATGAGTCAGTTTATTGCCGAGAATGCCCCATCGATTAGTAGCTTGGCTGCATGACAATGACAGGAATATCATTGTCTTTATAATATAACACGTACTTACTAATAATATCGCCGCGTGTGTGCTTGAAATGAGGTGCTGAAGGATTATTTAAATTGGAGCTCCTTTTTTATCATTATTTATTATGAAAAGGCAAACCCCCTTTGGCGCAGTGACTATGCCCACATGAGCGCGATCAATCATTATAATTATAGGAACTATTGAGTACTTACTGGCAACAAAAAAACGTAACAGATTTTGACGGTGGGTTAGGTATTACACAGGGTTTGTGTCAGCGACAATTGTCAACACAAGGAAATATCATACAAGTCATGTTTTTCTTCAATAGAGTATCGCATTTAACAATTAAAATGATTCCTAACACTTTTGTCAAGTATCATCTGAAACGAGTAAAAAATATATACTGCCTCTAAAAGATTATACAAGTAGGTTTTGGTATTGATAGAGATTGAAAATTACGAGATTTCTTTAATGTTAACTTGGGGACTCCCAGAACGTTCAACTCTATATACATTTGACTACCGGTTAGCCTAGTGGGTAGTGACTCTGCCTAAGAAGCTGAAGGTCCTGGGTTCGAATCCCGGTAAAGGCAAATGTTTGTGTGATGAGCATGAATATTTGTTTCTGAGTCATGGATGTTTTCTATGTATTTAAGTATTTATATCTATTATATCGTCGTCTAGTACCCATAACACAAGCCTTACTGAGCTTACTATGGGTACGGTAGTACTCTTTATTATACTGTGCTATGGGACTAGGTCGATTTGTGTAAGATTGATTTTTTTAATATACTAACGTAGTTGCAGCGCGCGCGCGCGCGTGGTGTAGCGTTAGTTGCGTGGTTGTTGTGTGGTGTTGCATAAGGTTGTCTGGAAGAGATCGCTTTTTAGCGATAAGACCGCCTGTTGTCAACCATTGTTTATGTTGAATTTACCTCTATTTTCTTTTTTACTATGTCTGGTGAGCGATAAAGAATATTTGTATTGTATTGTAGTTTGGTTCTCTTTTTGAAACGGCACGCTTGAATAACATGAAACTTTGTATACGCACTGAGACCCGCCATATCCTGGTCGGAAACTAGTATTTGTTGCTAGAAATTATAATAGAATAAGTTCATGGTAAAAATTGAATTTTTGGTACAAGCTTTTATTGCCGACTGGACTTTTCTGTATACCATCATCAACTACTCATTGAGACGATTCAAACGAGCCCAAACTCAACGGGGTTACGTCGGTTAAATACTGAATTCCCATGGCCACCTTCTGTATCCATCGTCAGATAAGCTCGATGGTACCATAATATTAAATTATCATCCAAACTATACTAATACCCAAAATTTCAGCTCAATCGGAGAACGGTGACTGAAAAATGGATTGCAAATTTTGACGGACAACGTAACATACGAACAGGTCAAGTTAATATAAAGCTTGTAAAAAAAAAATAGAGACAATGTGTTTTTCATAGTAAACTTCTTTGTGAGAGCCGACTTGTGTCGAGGGCCTTGGGAGTCTTAAAGAGAATGCTTTCAAAATTCCATACCTTATAAAAAAAATACTATTGACAAACCTGTTAGAAACGTATAGAAATCGGAGCTTGGTCGAAGTTTGCAGTTGCAGAGACCCTTACTGTATCATATCATATCGTGTGTATCGGAGTATCGCTACAAATAGCGCGTTGGCTGTTGGGAAACGCCGCCCACGCGCGCGCCGAGAAAAGCGGGAAACGGCTCGCGTTACATTCCACTCCAGTCAGCTGTTGGATGTGCAGTCGACTCATAAATATGTGCACGGAAAGTGCCCAAAAACAATAAGGTCGTGTGCACATATAATGTTAAGACTATAAGATCGCTCCTATGTTTTTGAACCTTCGCGAATGTACAGACTTCGGGCTCTGCAGCTGACATGACTGTACAATACTCGTAGTTTATTTATTTTTTCTACTCAAGCAATTCTATCCGACAATTAAATGACTGACAGCGATATCTAAATCAACTTAATTTGAGTTGGGCTCATAAAATGACTGCTAGCAGTCATCTAATGAATATAAGATAACTGTGTACAGACTCGATTTCCAGAAGACATCAACGCGCAAAAATAAAAAAAGCGGTTGGCTGCATGCGCTTCGTTTCAGCAGGGCGATTTTCAATAGATACCTAGTTTGTTTAATAAATTATTATTATGTTTATTAATTCCGTTAACTCGTAGAAAAAGTATTGTATGCAATAGTTATATAATTAGCTTTTTAACTCTCGTACCTTAATTAGGCCACTCGGCAAGGTTCGTGGCCTAAACGTGGTACTCGACTGAAAAAGCATACATTATATAACAATTGCATAAACTACTATACTAGGTTCCCGCGCGACTCCTCCCGCGTATTACAGGGAACCCGAGCAGAGCCGCGGGGTAAAATATAATCGTGTGAAGTTCAATTCTATACACTGGAGAAATAAATATACATATAGCAGTGGTTCTTAAACTTTTGTTAGGCACGGACCACTTTCAGAATTTCAAAATTACCGCGCGGACCCCTGTTGAAGAAAATGTTGAAAAAAATCTCATGTTTTTTGTGTCTACGTTAAGAGTGAACGAAGAGGCCGCCGTGGCCCCCGAGCATTTTTTTTTGTAAGACGACGGTGGCAAACAAGCCTACGGCCCGCCTGATGGTAAGCGGACACCGCAGCCTATAGACGCATGCAACTCCAAAGGAGTAACATGGGCGTTGCCGACCCTTGATATGTTTGAGGATTCGCCGTGTTGACAGCTGAAGGAACAAATTTCCTCGCTCTCAACACAACGCATCCTCGGGAGCTCTGGCGACCTTGCTCACCTCCAGGAACACAACACTATTACAGAGCAAGTAGTAGGCAGTACCTTTTAAGAAACCCTGACATATATAGGTAAAGTCAAAAGTCAAAAACATTTATTTGTAAACATAAGTGTACAGGTCTTGCAAGGATTTATAATAGTGTGCTCTATGTTTAGCCATTAGGCATACAAATATTTCAGGTCGAGATGGAGCATTGTATAATAGATAAGTAGGTTAAGTAATTGGAACGACGAAACTGCGTCCTGTAACACAGGGTTTCCTAGCTCAGGACGCAGAGTCGTGATTTATATTGTAATGTTGCCCTTGAACAATAAACTGTTTCATTTTCATTTTTTTTTCAAGTATAGACTTGCCGCCCGCGCTAAAATATGAATATATAATACATATATATCCATCCTGAAGGAACTATTTTATGTTGAAATATTTTTTTCAATGGGATGGGAAGTTAAGAGATTACCCACCTCATACATACTTGCATTTCTCAGACATTCCCGCTTTATTTATTAGTACTCATAGATTTAAAAATTGCTTGGATTTAGTGTGCTGTTGCTTATTGTGGGGTCGACCCCAAAACGCTTGTATTCAGTGCACCTGTGCTCATTCTGGGGTCGACCCCAAAACGCGGCTTGCCAAGTTTCTATACTCATCCTTGCTAATATTACGAATAACTAAATGACTCGGCATGTCTACGATTCGCTATTCACACTTTTACACGCCATGATTAGACGCGTGGGGTCGAGCGACGCGTTGAGAGGCCGTGGCCACGCTCAGAATCAAACGTGGTGATAAAGGATGGTTGCATATAGTATCTTCTATGCAGGGTGGATAATGTTTATCTGCAGCTGATAGTATAAAGGTTAACGCACACTTATCGCCTCCGCACCGGATTGTCTCCGACACGCAATACCCACCCGCTGTCAAACTAACGCAAGCTCGTAACAGCACCGGCTCAGCAGCGCCGCGATGGCTGAGCGGCGGCGCCGCGTTTGCTGTGAGCCATCCACCGGTTGAGAGGTTTTTTTGAAGTAGGGTATCCCTGGCTGGTTACTCCAAGCGCGGCGTTCGTCCGACGCTACCTTTCCCGAGCTGAGGCGATTACGGAGTTGATCAGTGTGAATTGCATTAATGGAATTTCATACAAACAATACTAATTGTAGCGAGCTGGGACGCTGAGACGCTCGGGCGCCAGGGCGATAAGTGTACGTTAACCTTTAGCATATGGGCTTTCATACCTTGGACCGGAACCGGTTACCATGAAAGGGGTATTAGATTGGATATATGACAGAATTGAATTCTCAAACCCTGAAAATTCGGTAGGCATATCGTCGACTTATCCAAACAAAGGTCTAACCAAATTGATAGAATGAATTCGGGTAAGTGCTTACCCTATTAAGTGTTATGGAACGCGTTGAAGCTATTTTAATCTCTACGCTCAAAATATTCGCCTTATTATTCCACCAATTTAGAAGCGAATGGCTACAGGTAGGGAATAAACACACGGCGACACTACATAATCAATCTACAGGGTGTTCGGAAAAACCATGTAGGTACTTAAGAAGCTCATAGACTGGACTATTAGGAAGAGTTTGAGTCTTAGGTACAGGTCTTAGTCCAATCTGTGATAAAAAATAATTAATCGAGTTTTTCAAACAAAAACAATTTGTAGACTAGAATATAATAGAATCTTTATTTGCATTTGTACCAAAAGTTTACATGAAAAATTAAATTTAAGCAAAGTAGCGGTATAGGCTAATACTGAACCAGTGTGTTCCATCTGAGACTATGTCGTCTCTTTAGATTAGTAGAGACAAGGATATTTCAAAGCTGTTTCCGTAATAATAGGCTAACAGAATGTTAGTGTAACTATGTCATTTGGGTAGGTAATCATTTAATAGGATACCCTATCACAATACTAAACGAATTTCGATCCCAGGCGGGCTAGCACAACTGAAGCCGCGACGCGAGTCGAGAGAGAAAGAGAGCGAGAAAGATCTACCCTCCTCTTTCTAATTTGCACGGTGCAAGTGAGACAGGAGACGCTCAGTCGCGCGCGAAACGACTTGTCACCAAGTTGTGCTAGACGTACTGTTGCCTATCGTCTCGGGCGACGCGAAACGAAACGCTTAGAGAAACCGGTCCAAATCCCAACTAGGTCTAGTTTTTCCTCTGGTGCGGAAGGTTAGATGGCAGTCGCTTCCGTAAAACTAGTGCCTATGCCTCCTTTAGGGTGCAACCGGTAAAACGCTGGCACTGCGAGTAGCCTCCTAGCGTTTTCCCGGTTGTACAAGTCATGGTCCCTTCAGCCTCGAATGTGTATTAAGACTGGGTTCTACCGGCGTGTGCGCATCTGTTAATTAGCGCGCTAATGAACTTTCACTGCTTAGCCAAGAAAGTTATAAAACTGCATACGGATCCTGTTTCTGAGATGAGTGTTTTGACTTTGAGTAATAATGGCTTAAGCGCCAACGACAATACGGTTCCTTTGCCCTGAGAATGACTCATATCAGTAGATGGTTACTTTTTCGTTAAAAAGATGACATATGATGATATATGGTGCTCCATCTATCATCATCTTCCTAGGTTTTGTCCCGGTTGGGCCCTAAAGGGGCTCGGGGTCCGCTTTCGAACCGAATCCCAAGATTTTGCGTAGGCACTAGATTATACGAACGCGACTGCCATTTGACCTTCCAACCCAAGGACAACAAGCTAGGGAATGCAAAAACCGTGATTAATGTCAGTGAAATTAAAGTTTATAGCTTTGTAAGCTTGTATGTAGGGTGTGATCTCCGAAACTACTGATCCGATTCCAAAAGATCTTTCCCCGTATAAAGAAACGACCTTCAGGGTAGACATAAGCTATATTTTATCCCTCAACTCTGCCCGGGTTCTCTGTAATTCGTAGGCTGACCGCACGGGCAGATATAATAATATAAAGATATTGTAGCTACCGTAATGCAGAGATAACTGTATATTTACTTCTAGACGCCGAATAATAATGACATCTTCAAGCGTAACTCGCGGCCCATCGTAATATTTACACAGCTATTAAGATATGTTTTTATCGCACTGGTCAACTTTGAGCTAATATCAAATAGCTTACTTCGTATTCTATCTAACGATTTGTTCGCTATTCTATATCTTTACACTTTGTATGATCTATAGAGTAGGCAAATAAACACACTTTTCATTTGACTAATTTGGCGAACTGTTGAATAGGCGAATATCGACTGATATTTTTATAGGAGCGCCTAACTTTGACTAATTAGAATGTAGACTAACTAACGAAGTTAGAACAAATATGTAATAATTACACGTTAAAGCCAGAAAGTACCACCATACACTTTTTGTACCTTTTTCTACTTACTAATAAACATTTGAGGAAGATTTTACCTTCCGTGGGGCTAGCAGTGCTAGCATACACAACCGACCTCAAGTAAGTCGCGTAACACGATCTTATTAGGTTGTTTTTCCCGTGAAAAGAGACCATGTGGCCTAATTGCAGAAAAAAATGGTTTCGTGTCACTAAGGGCCTCGCGATCAGTGCTAGCCCGTCGTCTATACAATAACTCGTTTGTTTCACCTATTCAATAGCTTTTGCCATCTTCCATTTTTAATGTTGTCAACTTGTTTTTACAGGTCGGCCGAATCCCAGCAGACCACCCACTAGTGGGCGGACACAAGGGCCCGGTGCTGGACATCTCCTGGTGCCCCCACAACGACAATGTCATCGCCAGCGGCTCAGAGGACTGCGTCGTCAAGGTAAACATTTCAGCAGACCACCCACTACTGGGACACAAGGGCCGGTGCTGGATAGATGAACTATCCTTAGGTACAGCGGATCCTGGGATCCGAAGCTTCAACTGAGACGAGTAAGTGAGCAACCAAGAGAGAAGACACTATAAGGCGGGCTCTTATTTCCTTCGACGACCGCTTTAGCCTAGTTGGTAGTGACCCTGCCTACGAAGCAAGAGGTCCCGGGTTCGAATCCCGGTAAGGGCATTTATTCGTGTGATGAGCACGAATATTTGTTCCTGAGACATGGATGTTTTCTATGTATTTAAGTATTTATTTCTATATAAGTATATTTATCGTCGTCTAGTACCTACCCATAGTACAAGCTTTGCTTAGTTTGGGACTAGGTCGATTTGTGTAAGATTGTCCCCTAATATTTATTATTATCTCCTTTATTTAATTTTCTTCTTAGACTAGGTTTTTACAATAGATATATAAAAAGTAAAATATAAAACTATACATACAAAACATAAATCATTATAAAAACCTAATCTAGGGTACCGCCGCCAGCGAGGCGGGGCCTAAGCTGCCGGCGGTCAGGGCGACAGAGACAGGAACCTCCTGACTATCCGCGCAGTATCCAGGAGTACCGCCTTCTGTATCTGACCCTTGATCCAGCCATCTAGCGAGAGTCTCTTGAGGTGATGGTCGAGACTCTTCGCTATTAAACCGTTCGCAGAAACGACTATCGGGACGATGATCGTCGAATCAACGTCCCACATGGCGGTTACCTCGTGAGCCAGGTCTAGGTACTTGCTGGCTTTGTCCTTCTCGGCCTTCAAGAGGTTCTCGTCATGGGGTATGGCGATGTCGACGAGCACTGCCTGGCGTTTCGATCGATCTGTCAGCACGATATCAGGCCTATTGGCAAGAATAGTCCTATCCGTGATGACAGATCGATCCCAACAGAGCGTGGCACGACCATTTTCGAGAACTGGCGCAGGTGTGTACTTATAGTAAGGCACTTCGGAGACCACAAGACCGTATAGCAGAGCAAGTTGCTGGTGAATAATTCTGGCTACAAGGTTATGTCTGTGCAAGTACTCGCCGTTAGCAAGATGACCACAACCGGAGATAATATTATTATTATTATTATAAAAAGATGACGATGATGCTGTTACCGAGAGGATACTGGCAAGTCAGAACAATCAGTCTCAGATTAAGCCTCCTTTAAGAAGACACGATTCTTCTAAGAGCTCGGTCACGATTTTGAGCGGCAAAAACGAGCCTTTGTCATGATTTTTATTATATTATTTATTTATTATTGATGAGTTTTAATTACTCTCTTTCAACGTACTGCAAATCCTGATTATTGTTCCCAGGTGTGGCAGATCCCTGACGGCGGTCTCTCGCGGACGCTGACCGAGCCAGTAGTAGACCTGGTGTTCCACCAGCGGCGCGTGGGGCTCGTGCTGTGGCACCCGACGGCGCAGAACGTGCTGCTGACAGCTGGCTCTGACAACCAGGTAAGCTACTTCCAGTCCACTTTCAGTGCCAGAAACCTTAGGCTAAAGCTAGGTGAGCGCTCTGTTCCTCTCCATACCGTTTTTCGCATGGCATCGGTTGCGAGAGTAGCGCTAGAAAATTGTGAATCCTACTAATATTATAAGTCACTAGCGACCCGCCCCGGCTTCGCACGGGTACTGTATTATACATATAAACCTTCCTCTTGAATCACTCTATCTAGTAAAAAAAACGCATCAAAATCCGTTGCGTAGTTTTAAAGATCTAAGCATACATAGGGACAGACAGCGGGAAGCGACTTTGTTTTATACTATGTAGTTAAGATGTTTGTTACTCAATCACGCAAAAAAGGCTAAACGGATTAAGTTGAATTTTTGTATAAATATAGGTAGTGTAGAGCCTGGATTAACATACAGAATACTTTTTATCCCGGGAATCATCCCCTTAGGCGGTGAAATGGGGGGCGAAAGTTTGTATGGATCTACGATATAGACGAGAGAGCGGACGAAGTCGCGGCCAGAAACTTGTGTCAACTGTACTCAAGACAAGACAAAGGCCAATACATAAATACTTGATACTCATAACTAACAAAACTCAATCTCATGCACAATTTCGCGGTGTCATGTAGCCGGCCGCGAAAACGACTGACATTGACTCCTTTCGGCCTAAATTCTTCCTTTGTGGAAGTTGCTAAATGTTCTGTGATGAATTAATATTCACATTATGGCGAGATTCCAACCGCACCGGCCCTCAGTAATCTGGTTTCTACTCGTCTTAATTTACCTTTGTCCCTATCCCTACATCTTTGTAATAATATTGTGTTCATGCAGGGCCTGACTTACCCACAGGCTAACAAGGCTAGAGCAGTGGTTCTTAAACTTTTGTTAGGCATGGACCACTTTCAGAATTTCTAAAATATCGCGGACCCCTGGTGAAGAAAATTTTGAAAAGAAATCTCATGTTTAATATGTCTATACCTGCGTACCTGCCGACGTTAAGAGTGCACGAAGTGGCCGTATGGAATCATGCAATCATGTCACGGACCCCTAAGGGGTCCATGGACCACACTTTAAGAACCCCTGAGCTAGAGCCTAGGGCGCAAGGACCAAGCAAGGGTGCGGTGGAGAGCGCGGCACTGAGCTGGGACTTACTTACATTTCATAGTTAGCCTAGAGCGGTCAGAACTCTAAATCAGGCTCTGTGTTCATGTTTCTAATTGGTTCCCGTTTCCGCAGATCGCGATATGGAACGTGGGCACGGGCGAGGTGCTGATCACGCTGGACTGCCACCCCGACCTGATCTACTCGGCGTGCTGGAACTGGACGGGCTCCAAGCTGCTCACCACGTGTCGCGACAAGAAGATACGGTACGTGTCCCTCTAGCACAACTTGCTGACAACTTGCTTCGCGCGCGACTGAGCTTCTCCTGTCTCACTCGCACCGTGCAAATTAGAAAGAGGAGGGTAGATCTTTCTCGACTCGCGTCGTGGCGCGGCGTCAGTTGTGCGAGCCCCCCTGGAGGCGGTTCAGGGTCGGTTAATGAACAGCCCAATGAGGGAGGCGCTAGTGGCGCGTTGGGTCTCCAAAATGTCAAATGCAATAGTTTGTGAGTGGATTTCGCGGGTTTATTCATAATTTCTAATAGTATTGTGAATATTTTGCATCATCATCATCATCATTATCATATCAGCCGAAGGACGTCCACTACTGGACATAGGCCTCCCCCAAAGAGTGCCAAAGTGACCGCTCCTGCGCCACCCGCATCCAGCGAACTCCAGCAACCTTTACCAGGTCATCAGCACATAGCACGTAGAAACGATGGCCGTTGGGGCGGAAAGGTTCTCGAGTGGCGACCACGTACCGGAAGGCGCACCGTGGGTAGGCCCCCAAGGTGAATATTTTGCATAGCTGAGATTAATTATGGCAAATATGAGATGCGGGTCAATGAATATCAGTGCTTAAAATTTTAATCTAAGAAAAAGAGGTGCAGAATTAAATCGGAGGTAATAATAATAAGTGTGATTATTTAAAATTTGATTTACTCTTTTAAGTATGATTTAAATTTTATTTTACGCCCGTAATAATTAACAGCTATACTTCTGGATCCGACACGTCAGTGGCGCAAAAACGGTAGCCCTCATTATCTGAGTCCACTACATCTCTGCCTTTTGCAAACCTGGCGCCGACCAGTTGGACTAAGCTGGAGCGAGGCCAAAGACATCGCCGAGGACAGGAAGCCAACTACACCTATATCTCTGTGTCTAACCCAAGCATAAAGAGGAAAAGAGAGCGCGGGCGAGGCGGCCTACTTCAAGTTTGTGTTGGGTTGGCTGGGTGTTGCGTGCTGAGGCTGTTATTGCGTTCACCTGAATGTTGTTGTTTGTTGCAGCATCATCGACCCGCGCAAGGGCGAGGTGGAGTCGGAGGCGTTAGCGCACGAGGGAAGCAAGGCGTCGCGCGCCATCTTCCTCAAGCACGGCCTGGTCTTCACCACCGGGTAAGCTGTTCTACGTGTCTTTTCCCTTTTCTTGACAATGCATCTCACGAGATGCACATTTTTTGATGCTGCTGTTTTTGCTCTGCAAGCCGCAAACGTAACTACCTGAATTTATTGGGTTAGGGTCGTAAAACACACTTTCCCGAAATGTGCACTTTCTGCAAAGGTGCACTTTCCGCAAAATGTGTGTGTGTGTGTTCTGTTTGCATTTGCACTATTTCATAGAAACCCTTAGTACTATAAACAGGCCCTACCCCTAAAGTGTACTTTCCGGGAAAATATACTTTCTACGAAAGTGCACATTCTGGGAAAGTGCACCTATTGACAAAGTGTACATATCGGGAAGTGCACTTTTAGAGACAGTGTACTTTCCGGGAAAATGATCATTCTAAAAAAATGCACCTATACAGAAAGCGCACATTTCGGGAAAGTGTGTTTTACGAGCCTAACCCAATTTATTTAACCCAAGTGTATACTTGGATAATCCGTTGTTTGTACTTATGATGATGTGATTATTCTAAAATGACGTGCTTAAGGTGATTTAGGTATCAAAGACATGGGAGATACGATAACTGCATTCCTATAGCTTTTGCATTAATTAAAATTTTAAGATCTTTTGTGTCTGTCTGCATTGTACCATCAGGTCCAGATTCAAAACGCTTATCTTCCTGCAAATTCTCATTTTCCAAGAATTAAGATTGTTATCCATGTTACACATTCTTTTCTTTTTTAACAGTTTCAGTCGAATGTCCGAGCGGCAATACTCGCTCCGGACCCCGGACGCGCTCGGCGAGCCCATCGTGACTGTCGAGATAGACACCAGCAACGGAGTCATGTTCCCGCTGTACGATCCGGACACCAACATGATCTTCTTGTGCGGGAAGGGAGACTCGGTCATCAGGTACTTTGAGGTGAGCCACAGTGACAACCCCGAACCGTCAGTGACAACCGTAATTGAGCGTCACTGCGGCAGTGACTACTAACAAGTTCCTGCAGTGCCAATAATCGAATGACTTGCAGTGACAACATTGGGCGACGTTTCGTGATATGTTGACAGCCCCATTATTATCTCAGTGTCCATTATTAACAACCTTGAGTCAACCTTCACCTACTTCCGTAGAAAGGTTGCCTCGACAAGCATCTGATGTGACCTCAAACTATAAGCTGAATACAGCGACAGCAGGGAATTAATTTAATAACTTATTGTCAATTGCAGGTGACACCGGAACCGCCATTCGTCCACTACATCAACACCTTCCAAACGCCAGACCCGCAAAGGGGTAAGCAATGACTACCTTACAACAGAACACCTACATGAGAATACGGTATTTGACAACATTAGAAATAAATTATTCTTGCATCTAACAAATAATACTCACGAAAATACTCTGAAAAACAGCACCTCAACTTATTTTTGCTATTTAATTTTTAAAGACAAAGATCCAAAAATGGGCGCCAATTGAAGGCAGAAAATCGTGACGTCATTTGCAAGAATTTCTCCACAAACTCCATGCTAAACGAGCTTTTTTGACGTTTCATAAAACGTTGCTGATCTGACTATGAGTTAAATACCGTATTAAGATAACAGTTCTAGACCATATTCCATTGTAACAAAGTAGTGTTTTCATTGGCACTAAGTGACATAACGTTCTTGTTTTAGGTATCGGCATGATGCCCAAGCGAGGCTGCGACGTGGCGACCTGTGAGATCTCCAAGTTCTACCGCCTCAACAACTCGGGCCTGTGTCAGGTAAATGTCCAATAACCTCCGCCATCGATACAGGACAAAAACGCAGTCAAAATTGAATTAGCTAGTGTTTGGAAATAGAATTGAATTTGTCTTGTTTTAAAATTCATACTAATTCTAGCTGACCCTGGGAACTTCGTATCGCCAAACAAAACGTATGGGCAATGAATTTCAAATTTTTTTTCGCGAGTTTTCCCTTGTTTTTAGGACAACTGTTGCTACCGCCGTACCGGTTCATTATATTTTTTTACCGAAAATAAAATTGTTATGTTAACATTTTGTGTTTATTGATTTTTATAGGTGGTATCGATGACGGTGCCCCGCAAGTCGGAGCTCTTCCAAGAGGACCTATACCCGGACACGCTGAGCGACGAGGCGAGCCTCACCGCCGACGAGTGGGCCGGCGGCGAGGACGCCGAGCCGTGCACCATGTCGCTCAAGGTACCCACAGCGAGCTATACTGGACTAGGGGTCCCGCAAGTCGGGGGATACTACTGCGAAGTTTAGCTATCTCTATGTTTATCCCCGTTCAGTGAGTTAGATCTCAGACTTTCAGCTCACTGCCAATATTAGAGACGGGAGCCCGCAAGTCGGGGCTCCTACTCAGACTAGCACTGCTTTGTCTATCTCTATATCCATAGCCCTTCAGCGACCTGGCTCCCAAACTCGCAGTCAACAGGCTCACAGTCTATACTGGAGACGGGGCCCCGCAAGACGGGGCTCCGACTTGAGTAAGGGAAGTTTGGCAACCCATTCAACGCCAACGACTCACATATGAGTTATGCTTTTACGAGCAATTTCAGTATATTCAGCGGTCAACGGGAGTTTTGACAGTTTGATGTGATTATCCCTCTGACGGAATAGTCCCAGTGGCCATATTGAGTGTAATACCACCGCACGGCATTGTGTATGACTTTGAAGGTTTGTCAGCTAGGCATGGTTTTATTACTAATATTTTCATTACAGAAGGTAAGTTGTGTTATTTGGGCATTTTTTTTTTTAATGACTGATATATGTGAGTGTAGTATTATCTTCCCTTCGAGTGTTTTTCTGAAATGTACAATCGACGTCCAAATGTGTATACGTTTTTCTGTTACTTAGAACAAGTTGAAAAAGTATATACTAGCATCGACTTAAGGGTGGAAGGCGAAGAGTTAAACCTCCTTTACCTGAACGACAAAATTGGAAGTTCCGTTGTGCGACACGAACAATTACAAGTTATTTTTCTCATATAGGCTTTTATATGCCACTAGAGTCTGAGATCTATTGTGCAATCGTTATAAAAAAAAAACTTTACAAATTCGAGAAAAAAAGTCGCACAATGGATTTTTTTCATAAAAAAATGCCATCAGATAACTATACCAACGTTTTGGCTTCCACCCCAGTTGTCGTAGTGTCAATTCGACCAAACCTAGACCAAATAGACCTTATTCCAAGATTAGTCCTTACTATTTTGTTATTTAACCTCAGAATAAGGCCCTATTCCAGTTTAGTCGAATGCATCAGTTAACTATTTTCATTTATACTATAATAAGTTGATCTCTTTCAATCGTTAAACGCGACGACCGTGATGGAAAGAGATAGTTGTGTTATAATAGCATTTGTCTGGCTTCACCCTGTTGGCTTCTAACTATAATTTTCCCGTGTGTGTGTTTATGTGATAACCCTGGATTTTATATTAATATACAAGTTTTTATTAACATACGTTAAAGGTTTCCACAAGCGAGTCGAGATCGAATTTAAATCTCATACGACCGGTAATAAAACAAATGACTGTATTTTACTGCCGATAGCATGAAATTTCTCGACTGCCTCACCGGTATACGAGTATTAGACATGTTTTAACCTTTACGTTTTTCATATTAGTTGTACTAATATAGATGTGTTATGTTATGTCTAATAGTAATAACTTACTTCAACTGCATTATGCAGAGTCTATTTGCCAGTCTTGTTATAAAAAATGATCTTTAAATATTTTAAGATATTTTGCTTCATACAAATATAATGTCCCAATTAAATATTCTTGCTAATACTATTACTTTTAAAACCGTTTTATTCACATAGCTGTGAAGCACCCTGTAGTATGCTTAAATAAAATAAAAGATGATACTATTTGAGTACGACTTTATTAGGATCCTTATTTTTAAATACTTTTTAATCTACAATATATTTACGTTGAAATTATTTCTAAAAGTAAACTACTGACGCCTACTGAGTTGGAAGGAATTATTTTAGAATAAATATTTAATGCTGGAAAGTTATACAATATACATAGTTGTTATTTCAATGCCGTTTAGACATAGTTATATATATTATTTTCATTATGAATTAGAAAAAACATTTGCAATTTACATAAAAAGAAGAAATAATAGAAGGACAGAGAGAGAGAGAAAAATAATAAATAAGAATAGATATCATAATTTAATTTAAAATGGTTTTTTATTACAAACGACATGGGCTGTTCACCGTTTTACAAAGAACTTCACACTTTATTATTGTTCGTATCCCAAAGAAGCCCTTTGTTCGTCCGCCACGCCGAACATGTCAAAACAAGCTCGCAAGACAAGTACGAAACTATGCTACTATCAAACCCTCGCTGTGCGCGAGGTCATAAAATGTTGGGTTGGAACTGTGGCTCGTTTCAATTTTGCCAGTGTAAACCGGCAACACAGGTCAAACGGTAATGGTCGAGCGCATCAGTGTTGCCAGGTTGGATTATAAGTTGTAGCTGAAACGGACCACTGGACACCTGCTGCATTTACCCATGCCATGATTGGTGCGACAGAGAGCGCAACAGAGGCGTCCACTTTTTATTATTTTTATGACTTCGCGCGCAGGCAGCGCTTTCTATAGATGACTGATGAGTAAAATTCAAGTTAAATAACTATAGTCACACACACGAGAAACTTATTATAACGCGCGCAGATAAAGAATGGATCCGTAAATGGCGTCCGCTCGCATGCTATCTCGCTCACACCTTATCGCTGTCTATACTCACACGGTTAAAGTGTGAGTATAGACAGCGATAGGGTGTGAGCGAGATAGCATGCGAGCGGACGGCCAGATTCAGACCTATTCTTTATCTGCGCGCGTTATACATTGAAATAACCGCCAACAAACCTAAAACCAGACAGATGCTAAAGCTAGGGTGCCCCCTAACCAACTACAGGAGCGCGCTATTGTGGTACAGGGCGGGTACGTGTCGGGCCGCGCGGCCACGCAGCTGCACGTCACGAAGAAGGCCAACGCGCTCGCCGGCGCCAAGGAGAGGGAGCGGGACAGGGACAGGTCGCCGACGCCCGGGCACAAGCGGGACGACAGTCAGTGCGTCACGCCCGCCAGTGCCACGCCTCCCCCCGCGGCCACTGCCGCCATTGTAAGTGTCATTAGCGGAGATAGTAGGGCAGTTTCAGGTGATAATGTGGACACGCTGGACAAAAGCACCAATTTTTTTCATGTACTTGTTAGGTTCATAGCTTTAAGTTTTTGATAGGAACCAACTCCTCCGTCGGCCATGTTTAATTTTATGGCGCCATAAAATTGAATATGGTGGTATTGATTAGATTAGATTATTTTATTTCATGACATAAATTACAGTACGGTCGAGGTCATAAATACGTTTACACTTTTGCACCTTATTGCCTTGTAATAAGGTGCAAAAGTGTAAACATATTTATGACCTCGACTGTACACAGTTGCCTTAGTCAAAATTATAAGAATTCACATCACCATCGTCTCAAAATAACAATATTCAAAATTATAAGTACAATCACACATACAATTATTATTATTTCGTATCACCTAATCAGGATCGTCAAAGTACAGTTCATTTTAAAATATAAATAATAATAAGTTTCTGTCATAAATTTCATTTTTGATACAAGCTTTTATTGCCGACTTTACTTTTCTGATTGAGACGAACTCTAACGAGCCCACACTCAACGGGGTTACGTCGGTTAAATACTGAATTCCCATGGCCACCTGCTGTCTCCATCATCAGGTCAGCTCGATGGTACCATAATATTGAATTGTCATCCAAACTATACCTTTACCCAAAACTCCAGCTCAATCGGTCTCAATCTGCTACAAAGTTCAGTTGCAAGATTCCACCCGTACAAACGTACAGTCAGGGAAATGTATTCACCTATCTTTTTATGCCTTATTGTCATAGTAACAAGAGCTAAAAAGGTAGGGGGATGTCCCTTAACGCCGGACGGCACCTAGTGCCGGACGGCACCTAGTGCCGGACATTCGTACTATCTCGATAACCAATAACGCGAGCGATTCAAGGACAAGTAGAAGGGGCGCGGGGGGAAAAGGGGGGCCCCTTTTACTTGTCCTTGAATATCTCTCGTTATTGGTTATCGAGATAGTATGAGTGTCCGGCACTAGGTGCTGTCCGGCGTTGAGGGACTTCCCCTTACGTGTTTCAATTTCCTTGACTGTTAATTAAAAGCTTGTAATATTATACGAGAATCAATCCTGATAAAATACACCAAAACAAAAACAGAGGAAATGTCTCGCTGCCTGCGACTGAGGTCCGGTGTAATGATTTATGACTACACCGGCACGTTCATTCAGGTGCTACTATTATAGTTAATATTCACCGTACGGTGTTAACCGTACGGTGAATATTCTGCCTTTTTACGGCGTTTTTTTCGTCATTACTATCTCAGCAAATATGATAAAAAAAATATGATCAGAATTAACTGTTTTTAATAACATATGGCAATACCAGCGGGGCTAGCAGAACTGACGCCGCACTGCGACGCGAGTCGAGAAAGATCTACCCTCCTCTTTCTAATGCTAGTGAGAAAGGAGACGCTCAGTCGCGGGCAAAGCGTCTTGTCAGCAAGTTGTGCTAGACGTACAGCGTTCAGTTTTATTTGATCAAAATTCTGGCGTTTGGTCACTGTTGTACGACAATAATCGTGACGTAATGACATAGAACCGAGAATCTCAAACCGCCAGAGATTCACCCGGTAGTTATTGAATTATACTCTATTTTGCGATCATTTTGACACAATTCTGGGATGACGTTTTATTTCATAATGATTGAGCCAACGGGATAATAATTTACAATGTCTGAATATATATGTAATTGCCACGTCTGTATAAATTAGTGAGATCTCTACGATTTATTTGATGTAATCTAGAATGTATATACATAAAATAGAACTAAATCGTTATCAGCTGTGTTAATTTCGCTTTTTACAAGCTTTTATTTAACTTGCCCTGTTAGTATGGGACAAATCTTGAGAGTTAAATTTGAGCCACTTCCCGGTGACCGATTGAGCTGAAATTTTGGGTATAAGTATAGTTTGGATGACAATTCAATATTATGGTACCATCGAGCTGATCTGATGATGGAGACAGAAGGTGGCCATGGGAAATTCAGTACTTGCCCTGTTAGTATTTTAGTATGGGACAAATCTTGCGAGTTAAATTTGACCCACTTCCCGGTGACCGATTGAGCTGAAATTTTGGGTATAAGTATAGTTTGGATGACAATTCAATATTATGATCGAGCTGATCTGATGAGACAGAAGGTGGCCAGGTGATGATGGTATACAGAAAAGTACAGTCGGCAATAAAAGCTCGTACCAAAAATGAAATTTTTGTCAGAAACTTATTTACTCTATTATTCACATCCACAGGAAAAGCAACTCTCCGACCTAATGGACGAGATCCGCAAACTGAAATCCGTAATAGTGAAGCAGGAGAACCGCATCCGCGCGCTAGAAGCCACCGTCAAAGCCCCGCCCTCCCCGCAGCCCTCGCCGCAGCCCTCGCCCCAGCCGAACCACACCGACAACATGGCGCCCGACGAGGTTTGAGCGGCCGAACCGGACGTGAGGTCGGCTATGTCGCTAGCTAGTTACTGTTCAACTGGGGACGTTTGTATTCTTAATGTAAATTTGTAAAATAAGAGACCTTGGACGGTTTCCGCTCGAGGCCGCCAAATATTGAATGTTAAGAGTGGATATATATCCAGATTTTGTGATTTTTATATTGATCTTATCGCCAAAACACGTTCGTAGTACTGTAAAAAAAGTTGACTAGTTTTGTCTAAGAAAATTTTATGACCATTCAAGTTTAATTGAATTAGTAAACAATTGTATGTCTGTTACAGGCTTGCTTCTATTCTTAATGCCCGTTTACATGGTTCATGGGCACGTGAACAAGCCTTAACCTTATGTAAAAATAGAACCATAGACTACGCTAGTGACATCTCGCGGATTTCGGTAACATTTTAAGTAACGTTGTTTTTACTAAAACTAATTGACATTGTTTCAAAAACTAAAAGTTTAAGAGGACGGTATTTTCAGAATTAGTTTAGAAGCAATGCCAAATCTGGGGATAGCGTCACATGCTTGTTGAGGGGGAAATGCAAAATGTGCGTGTAGCAAATTTTTTGGTCGTCGCACAACGGAAAAATCTCTACTGTAATACGAACATGCACGGTTATACATGGCAGAAAATACAATTATTCTATATTGTTTAACAACAAAATAAATAAATTGAGCCTACCTTTGACGATATTGTCGTTAAAAACGATTTTTTTCAGCCAACTTTTTAGGTTGTGGAGATGGCATTTTCCACTGTGTCACATTTTTTTTCCATTGTGCGACGGCCAAAGGAAGTTCCGTATCCACATGAAATTGATGTCTATAAACACTGAAACTGAGAGAATCTTAAAAGGTATGTGATGTTAGGTCTCCAAGTAATATAGATACTAGATTCGGTTAGGCATTTCATTAATAATACTATAAAAGTGTGACCTATTCTTTTTTATGGAAGTTATCGTATATAAACGAGAGTTATTATAAATAAAATTACGCATTTCACATATTTTGTTTATAATTTTTTTGGATACTTAACCGAATAGAGTATAATTTATTTATTAATAACATTGTAAATATTAAGGTTAGCGAGTGATACGCAATAATGTGCCTTATTTACACTAAACCAAGTAGCCATTTTGATGACGTCACAAAAACATAAAACGAACAATTGGTGATGATTTTTTGCATTTAGTGTTTTCCGTAGTTTTTACGATTCGCCGCTTTTTGGCGTGATGGCACTTTTTTGAAAAATCTATATTTTCCCAATATTGTTTCAAGTAGGGTAAACCTTCCTATTGTTGTCACCGTTCCAATTATGGGCACAATCGACTTTATGTCAAGGCAATAGTAATGCCGAAACTGTGTGCCAATGGTTGTAGGTGTCTGTCAATGGGTTTTTTACCCTTACTAACTTAATAATATTTCTGTAATGATATCTTAATACAGTTTTTCAGTATCATTCGAATGTATTTAGTCTTATGTTAGCTCGACATTGCAATATGGGCTTTCGGTTAGGTCGACAGTTTCGTGTTAATATGGAGGTATAAAGACAATTTTTGCTTGATTTAATGCCTTAATGACAGAGTCTTATGATATATTCTTATGATAATATACTTTAATAATAAGGACTGTCCTGCAATTAGGACAAAAATCAATGTGATTTGATACTTAATGATATAGAAAGAAAGAAAGAACGATATATTTATTCACAAACACACAGGACACACATATAATAATATACTTTGATTTAGAAATTGCCACGTTAAACTTTTTAAAAATCGTATTCGGTCGATAATGGAAATTGTAAAAGGGGAGTTTAAGGTGACAGTCCCACTCGTAGTGTTCACGGTGGGCATGACCTAATATACCTAAGCACAGAAGTCGTGATATTTTACTTCGCCAAAACCGAGGTGCACCTTGCAATGTCGTCAACTTCAGAGATTGTCAAAGTATTTGAAATAATTAGTGTATTTATTCGATGTGTATGCAATTGCGTTTACGGAGAGAAAGTTATAATAGTGGCAATGTCGAAGTAAAATTGTTGTTTCACTAGATGGAGTCCAAAAGATGGCCGTCCGAACTTGAGCAATTAAATCCGCTGTGCTATAGACATTTATTGTACAGCACAGCGGAACTCTTTTGATTTAGTGGGTTTGTTTTAAATACCGCTATAAATGTAATATTTGTTGAACTCTACAACTCCATATTTGGAGGTATGATTTTTAAACATATGGCATCTAGTGAAACTGCTATCTTGACAGCACGATTTTTATTGGTACTTTATTATAACTTCCTGTCTGTCTTTATTTAGTGTTAAGAGACCAGTAACTCGGTGCTTATATTCTAAACCCTATTACTAAGGCGTTACGCTTCTAATTTGCTGGCTCAATGCATTATTAATGATTACTATTAGTATATGTTAATAATACTCTTAGTAAATAATTTGTCTCAATACCTTCCCCAATAAAACAATTTCATTGGTATGTAAATCAGGTTTTAAAGAATGGATTTGTTGATCATGTTAAATTCCAGTGTCTGCTCTAGTTGGGAAAGTCTGATGGCAGTCGCTGTCTTAAAAACTAGTGGCCGCTGATTGATGGAATTAGGTAGCAAGCGGGGCCTATACTTTTAAGCAGTAAAAGGGTACAGACAAAAAAACACAATTTTTTCTTTTTCTCAGAGTATTATTAATTTGTTACGTTATTATAATACTATTATTCTAGAGAATTCTAAGTTTGCTGTTTGTTTTAACCCAGCACTCCGTACTATGGCGTCGGCCATTTTTATTAGTTTGACAATAATCAGTCATTTTATTGTGATTTTGACAGTACTGAACCAACCCTAATCTTGTTAACATAAAGTGTATTATGGTGTAACAATTATTCAGATTTACTAGTTGATTGGTATTGGATTGGTTCTTGCAATATACTTTAAAAAAAAAATATTTTCCTATAAGTGTTTACTTTTTTTAACACGCATGCAGGTTTACGAGACTGTATGATCAACCCGGTTTCTTGACATAGAACATAAGGCCCAAAGAATGTTTCGTTGTTCTGAAATTAGAACCCTCTTTTAATAAAAGCTACCATATTTAATTGAATTTAACATCAACATTGAATATGTACTATTTTTAGTATAAAGGGCTTACTATTTACTTATAACTTAATCTAACTTTTCTTACTATTTTTGTTGATTCAATGTCTTCAAGTAAGACTATGCTATGATTCCTATAGTAATAAAGACGTGTTCCGATATATTTGGCTACTTTGGCTGCCACTAATTATATGATGCTGACTGTACAGTAAATTACTTATTTAAAAAGTTTTGGAAATTATTTACAGATCTCTTTATATTAAGGCCAATCTTGGTATAAACTGTATGATTTTTGGCAGAATTTACATTTGAATGGAACCAATCCAATACATTCAAAAACCACTCATTATATCTAACAGTTCTTATTGACAGCTAGTCATGTCAACTAAGCAACTATCACTTGACAGGTCCTGTCACTCGGCAGTAAGTATTATAGCTAAATAGTATTATGAGGATTTTCTTTTTTCTATTAATTTAAGATGGCGTATATTTTTAGGACTTAGATCATGACAAGGCAATGTATGTGTTTTTTTTATTTGTATGATGCTTGTTTTTTAATGATGATTTGTGTAAATTATTTCATCTATTTGTATGGAGCTTTGTATTTATTGACTTTTATTTCGATTATTAACTGATGTTAACTGTAAATTTGCGATGCAACATGATATTTTTTCACTTTAAATGATCGGAGAGACGGCGGTAGGTACCAGTCACGGAGTTTTTTTTAAATAAAAATATAAGATCGGCTAACAGCTGATCTAGCTACAATATATTTTACATATGGCCCCAAAAAAATTCCCAGGATTGATTTCCATTGAAATGACGTGCACACTTTATGTGGTTATACGAGTTATATTTTCGTAACAAGTACTTCTATCTCCGTCTCATGAGCCAGTAATGTATCTATCTATTTATCAATTCCAAACATGTCACCCTTTCACTGGTACGAAATGCACCCAAACACGTTGTGATAAAGTCGAATTCGCAACAGTAATATAAGTTGCATCGCTTTTGGACAATTTACATTTGCCGCTGTTGACATTTAATTTAAGTAAAGGGTTAAACGACACGGGACCGTCGGCGTCACCAATTTAATAACTTGGTCGATTGTTTTTCATACATATTATATATTGGCGAAGTTAAGCTACAGTGCTTCTATCTTGTTGATAGGTACAGCGAAGAAAATACAAATAACTAGAAGTTACATAAAACCGAAAGTAATCATCTCAGTCTGAAGCACTATTCTTCGTATGTACTTCGTGCAGTACACTGGGCAGTTAGGCCTACTTGAAAAAACACTGTACTGACGACAAATATATTGCCCGATTCAAGAGTGAAAGCTATTAAGAAACTGGTAGTGCTGTACTGTACGAAGCTATGTATGACTTGTTTGGAAACGTGGCTTCGCTGTGGTGGAAACGCAGGCTAAACGGTCAGGGCGGGCGGTCCCGTGTAGTGTTTGACCGCTATTTGGTGTTTTCTACCACCGCTTTAAGCTTTCCTACTAAATATAGTTGTTTGTGAGGCACACATTGGATTTGTGCATTACACAATGTGACATGGATACTACACGGCGAACTTCATTTTGATTCAGACTGGCGCTGAGGCAGGCCCAAGCCACCAGTTACTTGCAGCCTAAATATGGTACAATTAAAAAGTAACAACATATGTATCCTTAAAGCTTATCCCAATGTGTGACTATTAAAGATTTTTTTAATAAAACTTTGTGCAATGAAATCTGTGTACACAGCTGCTCATCTTATATTATTTTGTAAATATCTACTCCTTTTTTTAATTAGAAAAATGTGATGTTACAAAATGGAAAATAGTAAAATATTTGATACGCACATTAATTTAAGTGTTACCGGTGCCTTGTTTCGTCGGGAGTTGATAAAATATAATATAGTTTTACGTAACATTAAGTCTTAAGTAGCATTTATTGCCCGCTATGCTGGTCACGCTTATGTCGTTAATTTGACAGAACTTAAACTCAATGTTTTATCTATCAACGGCAAAACGCGAAAATTATGCATGAGTTTTATTTATATAACTCTCCTAAGGCCAGGTCCTACTACTGATAGGACTTAATCTCTTAATGGAATATAAAAAAATCGAGAACACAGCTGCATTTGTTTTGTTTCGCTCGTTTTGTACAAAACATTTAATTATATTTCGTAAAGTAATTTATTTATACGCCATTTTTATTGTAAGGTGGGTCTTAAGAGTCTATGGGTAGCTACAAAGTCTCAGTAGGATTATGTTTACGTTAACATAGCTCAAATAAAATACCCGTCACTTTGTCAAAAACACGTAAGAGAGAGACAGTTGCTTTATCCATGGTACTCCACTCGAACTATCTCATTATAGATGATATAATTATGCTATGCGTAAGCGGACGGGTGTTTTATAGTACTGTTAAAGGCCGTGTTTTATCGACTCTCGACAAAACGATTGCTAAATATAAAATATGACAATGTATTATGATGCTTTCCCAACCGCCCCAATAACGAATTTAATACAAAAAAAGGTTTACCTTAATGTTACACTTTTGCTCTCAAAAACATAGAGGTGAAAATCTATCAAATGTGCAGAAAAAAATGTAAATTACCCAATCTGAATTATACTTTATTTACCGTAAGTTAAAGTTAAATTTAGCATGGCGGTTGGAAGGCTTGGTGCTAGTACCAAGAAGTGTCAAAACGGTCCCAGGACCTGTAGTTAGGCCTTGTTGTTGTGAATACTCAATCATGTTGCAATTATAAGAGTTGAGCAGAAATAAATGTCTATTTTACTATTTTCATTGTTCGTATTATTTCCTACCTGTTTCAAGTTACTCAATGGATCCCTCAAGATGGCATTATCGCTCTCTATTTTTTTTCTTGCAGAGTTATTTCATCTCTTGCTTATGGCATTCTTCTGATCTGTAATTTGTAGCTCAAGGGCTATTAAGCCAAATTTTTGATGACTCTTAATCCGCATAAACGGCGCCTCCTCTTTAAATATATGCGATAAAAACATGTTATATGGGTCAATCTACTATTTCTTGTTGCTATTCTGTCTGTTTGTAATTTTGTCTCCTGGCTAACGAGCCAGGAGACAAAATTACAGTTACTTTGAAAAATTGTACACAATACGGACTTCTAAACGTTTTCGTATGGACCATTTGTTAGGCACAGAAGATGGTCCATACGAAAAGGGATCGAACTTGACAAGGAAACCCCACATTTCGTGATTTAAAACCCATAAATCGCAGTTTTAAAAAGTGACTCAGGAGACGTAACCATGGCAACTAGCGACAGAAAGTAGTTTATCCACCCACATGCACATAAGCCCTTAACCACCACAGGAATACGACTTTTCTTTCTTTAACCCTGATAAATAAAAGACAGACACTACTTAGATTGCACATTTATTTGTCTCCGTCGAACTGCTCATCAAACTGTTCCTTGGTAATCTTCCGTTTCTTTAGCTTCTTCATCAGCGCCACGTCCGCCGCGAGCTCGTCCACCTCCTCCTGCGTCACCGCGCGCCGCTTCTTGCCTTTCTTGCCTTCTTGTTTCTCTACTTTTCGCTTAATTTTCCGATCTTTCTTCTCTTCTTTGTTCTGCTTCGCTTGCTCCCAGGGCTGCGTTTTTATCTGGAAAATATAAACGATATTAGACTCAATTGACTCTTGTTTTAACTTAAAGATACAGCTCGTTAGCTTTTTTGTGATATTAGCATACGTAAAACTAATATCGCTACTTTATTAACGACGAAAGAAGTACAAGTATTTTTACTTATTTATCTGCTGTGTAACATAATTTACTTTGCGTACGCCGTTAAATCTAAAAAATCAGGCAACGTGAATATTAATTTCCCTCTTTTGAGGGCACCGATGCTACACGTGAGAAAAACTCCTAGTTGGACTCTTCTTTTTCAATCTCCTTTAAGATGCATCCGGGATAAATTTGAGATGAGGAAGATATTTAACATAAGAATGTGATGTGTCATATTTCGTTCTCACTTGCCGGACAACAACTCACCATTTTCTTTTTCTTCTTACTCGGCCAGACGCCAGTCTTCCTGTACTCCTCTAGTTTGAGCAGCCGACTGGTCTCTTTTTGCTTGTCCTGGTAAGGTATGCTGTTGAGGTCCACCTCCGAGGTCGGGCCCACGAACTGCGCTTTGTGCTCCGGCTTCAGCTCCGGCATTAGGGGGAGCTTTAGGAGGCCGTAGCTGGTCGCTATGTGACCTGGAAACAATTAACCTTTTGGAAGCTCTTCACGTAACAAAGTGAGACCTACATGACAACTTTTTCTCCATAAGAGTATGAAACTTAATTGAAAGCGTGAAGGTGACTTTGACAGCGTTTGCTTTAACACTTATAGTCGTTCTTGGCGCTGTGGGGACGACAACACGCAGCACCTATAAGCGTTCTTGGCGTCGAAAGGGTCAGGACTTTTTAACATCTCGAGGAATAAACCGAGGTCGTGAAATTGAGAAAGCTGGTTGGTTTCATATTGAGTCTTTCACCTTAGGGTAAGTATCCACCACAGCTGTGCGAGGTAGCGATGCAGTGTGCAAGAAAAACATCCATCAATAGTCCAATAACGGCTCGCTCACGCGTGTCTTGATATTGATGGATTTTTCCCTGTAACCCCGCTCCGCTTTTTCGCACAACGCTGGTGAATATTTCAGCCTTATCGTAAAATACAGGCTTTGTTCAACTACTGCATCCAAAAACATGAAATCACATGATTTTTTTCTATATCTATTAAGTTTATTGTACGAAATAACGTAGGTACAATGAACGATAGAAACAGCAGTCCTACCTAAAGGGAGTTGTTTGAACTGCAGCAGCAAATTGCACTCGTGCTTGGTGTAGGCCCGCATGTGCGATACGAACGCCCGTTGTCCTTTGTCTAGAACGCCGCGATCCCGCTTCTGATGTTCGTGTATTATGGATGTTACCTGGAATAAAAGAATAAGAATAAGAATTATTTATTGCCACATAATAAGGTCAACGTTGTAACATTTATATAATAACATTCATGATGGCTTCCAACATGATGATTAAAAAAATGCACAGACAGTGTGAAAATATCACACAAAATGGACGGTGTGAAAATGTAACAAATGGAAGACGCTATTGGGAATTATAGCTTATCTCTCAGTTTCTGTGTGATTTTAATCTCATCCGATGACTGCTTCCAATCCTTGAGCTCCACCTTCTGGTTGGCGGCGATGAACGCCGCATAGGCGTCCGCGTCCCCAGTCAGCAGCAGAAGGATCAGCGAGCCCATAACATACCTTGTCTCTTAGCTTCTGAGTGATTTTAATCTCATCCTCCGACTGCTTCCAGTCCTTGAGGTCCACCTTCTGGTTGGCGGCGATGAAGGGCACGTAGGCGTCCTCGTGCGGCAGCAGCGGCAGCAGCGAGCAGCCCGCCGCGCCGCCGCGCGCCGCGCGCCCCACGCGGTGCACCAGCGACGCCGGGCCTGTTGGCGGCTCCCATTGGAGCACCCACTCCACCTCCGGGATGTCTAGGCCTCTGGGGTTGAACAGAGGTATATAAAAAATACAAGCAGAAATAAAAGTTGCTCCGGCGTTCTACTTGTCAAATCAAATGTGAGTTTCAACAAAGAAATTGGATGATTTGACCAAATATTCTAGGAACACCGCCATTTGTACAAAAACGAGAATGTCAATACCATAAATCAAACGGCTACACAAAACCTTGGATATAGAAATTGGCCAAGTGGAAAAACAAGTGGAAAACCCCCCTTAGCCACCCTAAAAGACGATCGAGAAAACTGAGTGTTTCAAAAAACCTGTGCGATATGTACCTACGTTGGCTTCTATGATAAATTGTCTGTCGAAGGATCGTTTTTGTGAAGACTATTTAGTATGAGAAATTGATCAAATTGATGTTTTGGTTGGATGTATGATAACTAGCCGATCGTCTAAGTTGATCCAAGCAACCAACCAATCGGAACCAACTGGTCTACTCCTAATGTCCTCACCTAGCCAGCAGATCGGTGCACAGCAATATCGTCCCGTCGCTCTCCCGGAACTTCTCCAGCACCTTGGCCCGCTTCTGCTTCATCTTGCCGTGGATCGCGAGCACCTTCACGTCGGGCAGGAAGGCCGGCAGCACGTCCGCCCAGTAGTCGACGCACGCGCACGTCGGGAGGAAGAACAGGCCTTTCACTATCTTGCGGTTCCTGGGTTTTGGGGAACGTTGGAAAGTTGGTTAGGCATTTATTTGGCTCATCAAATTAAACACTGAAGCTCAATTACGGAACTACTCATTAGTGGCGCCGCGTGAAAATGTTCGATGGGCAACCAGGAACACATAAAGTTATGAAAGAGTTTAGAGTATATAACGGTGGGAATCGGCTTGTATGAGCGCTCTGCCACTGCTACTCATCCAATTTCAAAAAATATTTCACCAGAATATTGAATGAGCCTTCGGGATGGGCAATGACCTATATTTTTTCTCAACTCTTCGGGAGTTCTTCTTCAGGACGAGTGTTTTCGCGGCGTTGTCGCTTGTATCACTGCCCGCGCCCGTTCTGAACGCCGAGCGGTGCGTGAGCGGCGCCGACAGGAGTGAGTGAAGAGTTCGAAACATGTCGCCCGTAGTGACATTGAATACGTGAGTTGAACCGTGTAATTGTTAGTATTATTTTAAATATTCTTTGGAATCGCGATGATCGATGATACTTCATTTAGTTCCCGCAGCCGATAGTGTGTTCTAGCATCTAGGGATTCACTATTCAAAATGAATCTTTATAGTCCCACTTTAGTTTACTGCGACAACATACCTTATAAAATTGAGCAGAAACAGGAATTTGTCCTGAGGCTCCACTATGACGTAGTAATTCTCCAGCAGAAGTGGAGTGGATATTGTGGACTTTTCTTTCACACTGACCACGACAGGGTTCCTCAGGCCAGCCCGTACAAGATCCTGTGAACAATGTTATACTTAGGGTGAGTTGCATCCAAGGTTAGGACTATCGCAGTGACTCTGCCTTGAAGCGGAGGAGACGCCTACACACATCCTTCCTAACCTGCTGCCCCTGCCTTATGCGTAGCTCCTTTCTGGGCAAACACATCATGTACTCGGAGGAGATTAAATTTCTTGAGATCAACAGTATGCTGCAATTCTTTAAGTTCGCAGGACTTGACCAAGAATTGTAGTAAGTGGCGATCAAAATAGATCAGCTATGGTCGCAGTGATATAAGGGCTCTCACAGTCTCTCACACTTTGGACCAAAACTTGTTGTAATTTAGGGAAATTACAACAAGTTTTGGTCCAAACTGTGTGTTGCTAGTGTCGTCATATTTCTGTCCAATGTTGACCAGCAGTCTGGAAGAGTGTACAGACAAATAGATGGCGCAAACCTTCCTACATGCAGGAGTTCTTCTCTCTAGGGAACTAGGAAAGTCAGACTACCCTCCTATTTCTAGTAGTAGTGATAGTGAAGCCAAGGAGGGGTCCATATTCAGCATAAATAAGACTAAATACTATATCTAATTTAAGTGTAATATGAATTAAAAAGGCTCCATAATCAATCTCAAGCAATCTAATCTAACATTCTGTTTTTAAATAAGTATTTAGTATTACACCTGTTGGCGAACCTATAAATATATAAAGATAATAAAAATAAAATAATAATCACTACATAGTAAAAAACAAAGTCGCTTCCCGCTGTTTGTCCCTATGTATGCTTAGATCTTTAAAACTACGAAACGGATATTGATGCGGTTTTTTTTAATAGATAGAGTGATTTAAGAGGAAGGTTTATATGTACAATATAGTACCCGTGCGAAGCCGGGGCGGGTCGCCAGTAAGAAATAAATAGCTTGCCTGCAGCTGTTTGGTCTGCGTGGCGGAGAACAGGCCGGTGCGCCGCTGCCGGGGCAGGTACTGCAGGATCGTGGTCAGCGCCGTCTGGAAGCCCAGGTCCAGGAGCCGGTCTGCCTCGTCCAGGACTAGAAATTCCTAGAAACCGTTTTTTTTACCGTTACAAGTATACCATCATGATAATTATAGCATCATTGAAACAGACCAGAGGCCTTTCACTGACCAATAAAAAAGTTATTGAATTATTATATTGCATAAAAGGGGTGTGACCAAATATTTTTTTACAGTGCAGTTTTTGGAGAGTAACAAATGTTTGTATTAGAGCAACTACTATTAAAGAACATAAATACCCAAAAATTTGAGTCAAAGATTGTCCTCGCTGGCGGCAGCCAAAAAGCTACATACTAATTGACATAAAAGTATGTCGTCACGATCTGCTATTTGTACTAACTATTGTATCGAAAATTTGTTTTTCAATTACTATTTCGGTTGCGAAATAATGCGTTTAGGTCCATAGTTGTCTGCAGTTTTGTTTCTATAAAAGCATAAGAATTCTATTGGTAGCTTTAAATTTGCTTTTGGACAATAAAAAAAATGCATATTTTTCTAAACTTTGGCTGGTTTGAATGGCTTTCTTTGATTTTAATTATATTTATTAATTTATACTTTCTTACAATAATTTGATTGTTTACTATCCATTTATCAACACTATGTTATCAAAACACAACATGAGTCTCCACCCCTATTATTGAAATTCTCACCAACTCTCTAAGCCTGCCAGCCAAGTTGGCCTGCTTCCGCTCTGCTAGCAGGTCCTCCAGTCGGCCCGGGGTGCTCACAACGATATGAGCTCCCTCCTGCAGGCTCGCAATGTCCAGGTCCACAGAACGCCCCCCAACTAGCAGGCAGCGGGTGACGTGAGACAGCTCGGGCTCTTGAAGGAATAGCTCTATGACCTAGTACAAAGATCGTTTGATATTTACTATTTCTGTGGACACCCATTAACCATTATTTTTGTAACGATTACACAGTATAAAATAAAATCTTTTATTATTTCATTTCAAATTCAAATGAATAAAATTTACATGTCAGTGAGAATCCTGTCAGCTGATAAGTACAAATTGCACAACTCATAGCTGGCACCTGAAATAATGAACAGATTAGTGATGTGTTGTCTTTCCTGCATAATTAGGAAAAATACATTTAAACCTTTAACATCGTCAAATAACTACTCCATCCATACTTTCAGGTGTCAGCTAAATGCTATGAGTTGTGTGATGTGTACCGATAACATATGGGAGTTTCTTTATGTTATGTTTTTTTTTTTTCCCCGTAATTTGTGGCTTTTTGCTACTTAGGCACTTTGCCAATTAGGTTATGTTATTGACTATCGTAACATTAATCTTATTACACCAAAACAAACAAATGCAGAACAATATTAGATGTAAGCAACTATAACGGGTAGCAACAGGCGGTCTTATCGCTACAAAGCGATCTTTCAGGTAATAAAGTTACTAAACACAAATGATTGCTGGTACATAATTGTATGTACATTCATTCACCTTCAAAATCTGTGTAGCAAGCTCCCTGGTAGGCGCGATAATCACGCCGTAAACGAAGTCTTTTCGCAGCGGCGAGTCCTTCTGCTTCTTCAGCAGCATCTCCAGCAGAGGCACCACGAACGCCAGCGTCTTCCCCGACCCCGTCACCGCCTCCGCAACCACATCCTTACACGACAAGAGCAACGGTATCACCGCGGCCTGAATTGGCGTCATTGCCGTGAAACCCTGCTTCTTTATACAGGTTAGTACAGGCGGCGACAGCCCAGGCTGTACTCTCGACCAGTCTTTATTCACCATTTTTATTTATTTACATTGGAGTTAACAAACTATCATAACGCGACGCAATCCCATGTGCGTTTGACGTTTGATAAATGACAGATACATGACAGTGACAGGTTTTGTAGCTTTCGGGTATTTTTTTTTTAAAAAGGGCGATCCGATTCCCAGTCGATAGTTTCGATCAAAACCATTAGAAAGCTTATACTATCACTGAAAAGTATGAATTATTAGTCATCACACATCATTGAGAAAACTAAATTAAACGAAACGTTTTTGTTTGGCAGTAGTTTTTAGTGTTGACGTTCTGAAACCTAGTATTTGCATAGGAAGTGAATCACGCCGCGCCATTTGTTTAAAAAGTTTTGAGGGGTATAGACGTGTATTTGCTAGCAATGTGCCTCATATGTGTAGTTATCTAGTAAAATGTAGGTGAACACTCAAACAAAACGAATAGAATGAGGAATAAAATTAAAATGTGTTTCGTGATTGTATTTGAATTGACAATTTATTTATAATGGTTTTCGAACATAACGAAATCAATATGGCGCATGTTGATATGACAATTGACAGCTTTGTTTTGTCTGTGTAATACGTTGTAATGTTTCTTTTACATATCCAGTTTAAGTACAATAAAATTTAACAATGACGAGACCGTTCGGTAATAGTGATAAACGATTTTCAATCGACGACGCCTTCGAGGAGGAAACGGACGAAGCCATAAAAGTGTATGGAGCAACGGGCGACAGGTCGCCGTTACAGAATAATAAATATAAGAATGGAACTGAATATTTGTCAAGGTAATTATTGATTGCACTATTGTTAGATGAAACAGCAGCTGTGTGTATAATCTAGCGGTTTTCGGGAGGTTTCTTTGTGCCATACTGTCGCGGCGGTCTTGACCTTTGCGTGAGTCAGTCGCTGGCCTTAATGGGGCAAAAGGCTTTTGAACTGGTCTAACTGAGCCAGCCGTTACTCGCGCCCCGCAGACCTACTTCACACTTGATTTTACACTAATTATTAGGCTAATTATTGCTAATTTCTGGTACAATGACCTGTATTTCCTCATTCATTCACTTATTGTTGACAAGACCATTATGAGAAGTGGACATGATGGATATTTTTACGTATCGGTCATTGTTTAGTTGGTAGTATTTTTCATGTTTTTATGACTTGTGTCTGTCGCATATTGCTAAAATGTGATGAGAATTAGAATTTATGACATAATTTACTGGAACAGTTAAGTAAGCACTGTAGATACTTTCTAGATAACACTATGTACACAGTTTATTGCAAAATCTTGAAACAACATTAATGTTATCATCAATGATTATCTTTATTTCAGACATTGTTGATTAATCCCTAGACAAATAATACAACTTCCACTTAATTGGAGTTAAATTGGGTGTAATCCGAATTCAAAGTTATTTTTTAACATGCTCTCTTTGTAAATGACAAACCATATTCAGTCTATCACCTCCTTATTGTATATTTTATTATTAAGTATAGGAAAATAAAATATGTTTATTGGTTATCATTTTGCGGTATTCCCAAAACCACTAAACCTAGCCATATGATGTAATTGTATTCATTATCTGTGTGACGTCACAGAAGTCTGAATCATGTTTAATTATATCCTTTCTTACCTTAATTTTATAGGTATTACACACATTCTGTATAGTCAAGTGCAAAAATATGTATCAATGTGATCCTCTCATAAATATGTACCGAAACCTTAATTCACTGACATAAGAGCTGTGGGACAAAGAAACCATTCTAAATTGTAACAGGGTTGCCTTTGTTTAGTTGCATTCGATTTTAAAAGAGTGAAACTATGTCTAATTATAATATACTAGCTTCTGCCCGCGACTCCGTCCACATGGAATTCGTTTATATCGCAGCTGTCGTGAATAGTCATGATTCACGATAGTATTTACATTGATGTTAATAATCATGTCTCAAACAGCCAATTTATTTCATGTAGCAACCCACAATCTTTTTATAACAATGTTGACGGGTAGGCGAGTAGTCAGAGTTCCTAACGGCTATATTGCGTACAAACAGTTAAGTGCAGATTTGTAGTGTTAGATTTGGAGGAAAACCAGGGTGAGCTCTTTCCATAATCACTTTCAATGCATCCTATGACATTGTAACGATTTGGTTCATTTACACGTGTGTTCATGTGCTTACACAGCTCGGACGATGATTGTTCATGATGTGATGTATTTATGTGCGTCCACAGGTCTTATTCTATTTGGGAGGCGTGACGGTATATTATGTATATGAATAAGGTTTTCCTATATGTCACGTACATTAGGGTGGGCCGTTAATGTATGAAAAAAAAAAACATTTGGAATTCCGCGACGTAAGATCTGTATGTAATGCTGATCTTAACGATATAATTTGTTTTTAGGAATTTTAATGTCTTGAGCCCTCTACCAGCTCTCAAAAAATCGACTTTTACCGATTTTTTCACTAGTTTTGAGTCGGTTGCTGCTATGACTAATGATGCAAAAGAGAATAATTTTTGATGCTAGGAAATAAATAAAAGTATGTTTTATCAGAAAAAGATTACATTTAATTACACTTTTTAAGAAAAAATACAAAAATGAATGCAATAAAACATGACATAATTAGCAGAATTTCGTTAGTTTTGGAGACCCCGAAAATCCTTTTTTGAATCAAATTTGGGCATCAGGGTACGAGATTTCAATGTATTCCTAATTAATCCATCCTTTTCAGAGGCTTCAGTCTAGTAATTTGACAGTTCTTTCAACCGCTTGGCAAGGGTATTCGCACGGCGGAAGTACATTCGTTTGTACCATTCTTTGCAGGTTTTCATTGCTATATTGTGAAAGCACTGGTGGAGGAGTTATAAGAATATCTTGCCAGTCTAATAAATCAGTGTAATCTGCTGCTAAAAAGTTAATTTGCGCTGATTAAATTCGGTTCCTTTCATTTGCACCGTGCGGTGAGAGCTGCAGCGCAGCTGTTCTTGATGACAGTCGGTAGCGATCGCATAAGGTCGCAACAGTTGGAAGTGAGACCTGGTTGTAATTCTTCTGTAGATCAACGGGGACAGTTGGAGTGTCATTATGAGGATCGGTGTTCGATTCATCAGTGTTCCTTGGGTCCTTTCGCTGAGCTCGACTAGTCGGCTTTGGCGAAGATACATTATTGTCGACTGAACTTTGGGCTTGTTTTTCTTTTCTTAACATCCTATTTTGAATTTTCTGTATCTCTATTTTATCTGTATTGCCAATAATCATTTTTCTCTCACTTCTTTGATCCACTAAAAATGCAATTTCTTTCACGGGTACCTTTCGTTCTTTCGGGCAACTGCATTTTTCTTTAGATTTACAAGAACTTATGTCAAACAAAATAATCAGGCAATAGAACTTAAAATCATCCCAGTTTTGTTCGAATGCTTTATTCTTTTTCGAATTAGGATACCTTATTAGCGAAAGGTATTTGTCAAAATGGAGTTTCGGTAACTGCCTAACACGGTCTTGAGAAACTGTCGGTAGAGAAGCGTTTTCCAAATAAGATGGATTTCATCACTTACCAATTGGAAAATGTCAGAGTGGGAAGGTTGTTACTCATTATGTTTCAACTTTAATTCGTGTCTCTTCAGTAATATAGACTTAATAACTTCACTTATTGTAGGGAGCTGTTTATTATTTATCTCAGCGAACGTTCCAAACATAGGGCAAACAGTTTCACTCCATCGTGCCCCAGCGAATCCAAATAAAGGGTCGTCACACATTTTTGTATTAAATGTAGCAGTATTGTAAGAATAAAAAGTACTAATCAGGTTTAAAAATATTCTCTTCGTACATGAAACCTTATCGAAATACACCCTACAGTACTTCTAGGTTTAAAGACTTAAAGGCAGTGACGCGTCGTTACTAGCGGTTTTAAGGCAAAAATCACGTTAGCACAAGCAGCGATGAAATGTTGTGAACAGGTGTAATCTTGCTGGAATGTTGTTTATTAGTAATAATACCATATATAACACCGTAACGACAGTCTAAATATGTTCTAAAAAATGTTTTTCTATGAAATATATAAATCCAAATTATATCAAAAAATGTATTTAAAAAAAAAATCAAACGTCGGTAGAGGGCTGAATATACTACATGGGATTTTTTGTATTATTTTTACTGCAATGAGATATTTTTTCTGCAACTTTTGCGGGGTCTTGCGTTCCGAAATTCGGAAAAAAGTTTATACGGCCCACCCTAACGTACATGCGATAACACAGTTCTTAGTCGTGGAGTTCTTTAGTGTAAGAGGATTAGTAACAAGTGTAACAACAGGGTCTCAGGTTCGGTAGTCTCAGCCTCAGGCCATGTCGTCATCAATCAAGGGTGCACCCGGGTAATTATAACTGGAACAATATAGTGTGTGAATTGGTACAGTATCAGTTGTGTGGTAAGGGATGTCTGTAAGGGGAGGTGGAGGACATTCTCGGGGACGAAGGTCCCCACATCTCAGATGGAGCTGGTACGCATAAGGCGGCAACTCATATGTCAGATATGTAAAGGATTCCGGAAGCTGTATGTGTAGGTTCATAGTTGCATAATATATGCTTATACAGATACCTAAGCTAGAGTGCTATAGGTACTAATTCGCGGCCATGAGAGTGACCAGAAGTGGCTTCGCGACAGCAGCTCCATACAAACTTTTACCCCCCATTTCACCCCCTTAGGGGATGATTACGGGGATAAAAACTATCCTATGTTACTCTCCATCCCTTCAACTATCTCCACTTAAAAAATCACGTCAATTCGTCGCTCCGTTTTGCCGTGAAAGACGTTTTGCCCTAAAATTTGGCATAGTTATTTAAGTTCGGCTACAGTACAATATTATGGCCACCATGCTAGTCTGATGATAGAGACGGAAGGCGTCCATAAGAACTCCTCAATTACACCAGATCAAGAGGCTGTGTGAGTGCTCGTTAGAATCGTCTCAATGTGAAAACTACAGACAGCAATAAAAGCTTGTCTGAAAACTTAAAATTACAAACTCATCCCACTAATGCTATCTCAATTTGCAGTAGTAAGGCATACAAATGCACAGACGACACAACATCCCGCGACTCGGACTCTCTCATCCACGAGTATGTAGAGGCGACACAGGCCACGTACTGCTGGAACCACCCTAAAGTCCGTGAGAACTGGAAGACTGTCTGCGCAGCGGTGGTGCTGCTGGTGGTGGGGGTGGGGCTGCTGGGGATGGGCGCTTTCGCAGTCGCGGAACCCGAGAACGGGCTGCAGGGTGCCGTATTTTTCGTGGCAGGTAAGACAAGGCTTTTTTCATAATATTAGGGTTGTGCATTTGACAAAGCAGAAGTTGCAAGCGTCCACAGGCTACGGTGACCGCTTGCCATCAGGCGGACGGTTCGCTTGTTTGCCATCGACTTGGTATAAAAAAACGCGCGTTAACAAAGACACAAATACCATTTGAAATAAGCTTTTAATTGACAACTTTGACCCGCGTGATGAACTATCGCGCGTTGAACGCTCTACCAAAGCCTGTTTATTGTAGCGCCGCGTTAATGAGTTTATCCTGCTTGTAGATTAACCGTATTAATCAACGATAGTGATATTAGTAATTAAATTATTGATTAACATCAATCATCAATGGTGGCTGAACACTTAACAAATGACATTAGAAGCTGAATAAAAACCGCGAGTTTAACTTGAGTCGAACGTGCGCTCAACACCTGTCATTAGAAGATAGCTTTAACTAACTGATGTATCTGCAAACGTGTGGAAATTAAAAATAATCTCATTGTTGAAGGTATGATCTGCTTCGTGCCCGGCGCGTACCACGTGGTGTACATCTGGCTCGCGGCGCGCGGGCAGCGGGGCTACGACTTCTACCACCTCCCGCTCTTCACATGATTTGAGTGAGCCTTTCCTATCTGATGGGGTGGATTATGTTGGACCTATTCTCGCTACTGCTCCAGGAAACTTGTATCCGTTGTCACTTTTTATCTCGGCCAAATAGAAAATGACAAGATTTATTAGTGATGTAGCAGTCTAACATCTGTCACTCATCACTTGCAGTGTAATTGCGTAACTTTTGAACTGCATCGGTTTTTAACTGGTTTTATATGATATATTAGTTTTAAAACGTTATCTAATGACAGTTAAAACGCTACGATGTTCGCTTATAAGTTACGCGATTACCCTGATTACTACTTAAGCGAGCCATTTCAATCAAATCGAATAGATCTTTTTGGTCCTATCCTGGTACCAACGACACAGTTAACTTAACTGACCATTCTGAACCTTATTGCTATGAAATAAGGTTAGGTACTAATGATCAGTTAAGTGTAATGAGATTTGTAATTGTTGATACAGTACCACAAGGATAAGTTACATAGGAAATCGATGGAAGCAGCTTGGTCACTTTTCATTTTGACGAAAAGTCACAACAAGATCTATCTTATAGTTGTGGTTCTGCTGTATTTTCTAAACAAAAAATCGACGTCTGGTGACGTCCATTGTCTACTTTATTTACCTAAGCCCAACTAACACATTATCCGGCGAAGCCAAGCACCTGAAGGAAATAGTTAACGATACTACCAAAGGAGCTGCCGTTTCAGTCAGACTAGCTACATAAAGACTGAGACCGCCGCCGGAATTCAGTCCGCCTATAGAGATAGGCCAGAGGCCAGATGCCAGAGGGCAGCGCTATACATTCCTGTCGGAATGTGGCGGCTGCATTCCGTCGCCGAATTCAGTCCGTATGCGGCCAGCCTTAGTCTGAAACAACGCGTAAACTATATGGGTGCCCACACATATGCCCTCCTCACACAAAGTACTACTGCACGGTTAGCAAAAGACGGCGCACGAGCTTTCTCGCGGCGAGATAGACTAATCGTCTAGAGTGGTCTAATTAAAAAGAGACGAATGTCTATTTCGCCGCAAGAAATCTCGCGCGCTGTCTTGTGCTAACCGTGCTGGATACTAGTGCAACTTGCTGAGTAGTCGCATCGAGCGCGACAAAGCGATTAATGTCTCTCTTGCACTTTGCAAATTAGAAAGAGGAGGGTAGATCGTCGCGCTGGGGCGTCCTTTATGATTAAACTCGACTCGCTGGGTGTTAAATTCCTTTGATTTGATGTGTACTTCTACTGTGAGCCTGACAAAGATACTTATATAGCTTAGATAGATAGTATGTACATACTCATAGTTACGCGACGTACGTATGTAATAAGATGTGTGCTCATAAGCACGATTTCGCAGGCGGCGACAGACGACAGTCGCTGCACGGCTATCCGTCTCTTTCTAAAACTAATTAGAACGCTTAGAAATACGAATAGTCTATGTCGTCGCGACACAAGCCGTGGGTCGTCCTGCGAATCCTGTGATAGCCGTGCAGGTAACTCGGGTTTTTGAACTAAAACCTTGGATTATGATTTCCGTGTCGCGCTACAAATAAATTAAGGCCCCATACGCACTTGCGGTGCGGTTGCGGCCAACTGCTTAGTGCGTAGAGGTTTTGCGTTTGCGGTTCCATATGTTTTATCCAACCGCACGGCAAGCCGCACGCGGCTAGCCGCTTACGCCTTGGCCACGACTTTGTTCTTAAGCGAGCTGCGGCAGCGTTTTATCTGTTCATTGCGCGGTCGAGACGCGCAACGCAGTGGTTAGTTGGGATCACGCGCAATGAATTAGACTAACCGCTGCCGCAGGTCGCTTAAGACCTTAGACGTGGCCAAGGCGTTAGTGCGTAAAAGGGCTAAAGGTAGCTGCGTTATCATCTGTCGTCGCTTGTGGAATCATACCTTAATCATAGTGTACGAAATTACTTGGCTGATGTAACGAAGAATTTGATTTGTTTACATTCTTCGAGCTAATCCAGTTTAGTTTACACGTAGTTACTGTTTGTTTACATTTGTGTTATTGGAACTCGGCAACTATGTGAGCTTTATACATAACATGGCTCTCCATTTCAGAAGATGATTTTATGTAAAACTTAGCTGCCCGCGCGGCTTCGTCCTCGCATTGCAAAGAACGCAGCAACACGCGGGTTAAAGTATAGCCTATAACCTTCCAGACCCCGTATCATGGTCGGCCTTATCACACTAAGTGACAGGATAGAGCGTCCGTCACTGGCTGACACCGTTCGATAGAACGAGACGACGCTCCTATCTTGCCACTTATCGCGTGATAAGGCCGACCATGATATGGCGTCAGATTCCAGAAAGTATACTAGGGTCAATCACTGGACAGTAATTTATAAAAAAAAAAGCGCAGGTCAAAAACATATTGAAATCAGATAAGCGCTTCAGGAGATTACCCAAAGCTACAATCTCACAGACACTTCCCGTTGATTGTTTTTATTTTATTTTATATAATGACGGTGGCAAACAAGCGTACGGCCCGCCTTATGGTAAGCGGACACCGCAGCCTACAGACGCATGGAACCCCAAAGGAGTAACATGGGCGTTGTCGACCCCTGACATGTTTGAGGATTCGCCGTGTTGACAGCTGAAGGAACAAATTCCCTCGCTCTCAACACAACGCATCCTCGGGAGTTCTGGCGACCTTGCTCACCTCCAGGAACACAACACTACTACAGAGCAAGTAGCAGTGTTATTATGGCTGTGGTCTTCTGCAAGGCGGAGGTACTTCCCCAGATGGGCTGCTCCATATTCGAGCAGGATGACATTTCGCTGTGCCCTACCTCACCAAACAAGTATAATATTATTATAGGTGATGGAATATTTTTATAACCCGACTTGACCAAAACGATCCATGTTTATCTCTGGTCGACTAATCGATTTAGTTTATTAAATTAATACCGAAGTCTTCTTGCGATGGTAAGGGTCGCGGGAGTGTGGTGGATGCGGGTGGCGCAGGACAGAATATTATGGCACTCTTTGGGGGCTTATGTCCAGCAGTAAACGCCTTTCGCCTGATATGATGATGATGAACTTCATTAAAAGATATGCTTGCTTGTCTACAGACGTGTAACGCGTTGATTTCCATGTTACTCTGTTTTCGTGTGAGAGGTCGCCGGTTCGACGGGCTAATTGCTAATACCTATAAAGTCAGAAGGGGCTTCGTAAAACTAGTGCCTAGGTCAAATCTTGGAATCAGCTGCCAAAGCCGACCTTGGGCTCCGTTAGGATAAAACCGGGGATGACGCTAGCAGGATGATGATGAGTTTATATGATCATTATTGATCCAAGCAACTCGTGATTTGCTGATAGATAACTAGTATTCGAATCTTTAATATCTGATTCGATAATAATTAAAAGAGCCGTTTGTGGAACGACACATACAAAATGGATAGTTAAAAATCTTTTCACCTTTTGACCTTGCAACTTTGCCCAAGGTACTTTTCAATGTTTATTGCCTTATTATTATTTTTAATTAAATAGAAGACATGCTGGCCGACATTTTACGTTTGTTTGCCACCGACGTGTTAATTAAACGTGAACACAATAAGTATATGTGGTGGCAAATTTTTAAAACGATGTTGCGTTTACATCTCGGTTGTATCCTTGAGGCAAAGTGGCCAGGTTCCCCGACCTGGATGTAATTTGTCTCACCACTACTGAGTTTGCTCTCTACGGGTTATTCCCAGAGGCTAGTATAAGTTTCACCGATACAAAACTTTACGATCGCGTTTGCGTTTTACCCTCAATTTGTATGGGATTTTACAGCTAAAGGCAAACGCGGTCGTAAAGTTTTGTATCGGTAAAACTTATGCTAGAGCCTCTGTACTTCGCACCCGCGACGTTAAGTAAGGACTGGAATTGCCATGTCCGAGGTGCGGACAGCTGGAATAACCCCTCTCTACGGCTGCTTTTGTTTGGAATTCATTGCGGGGATGTTTGCAGTTAGTTTCCACTGAAGGTATGGTTGTAAGTGTATTATGAAAGTATTATTAACGACGCAATAACATTTTTATACTCGACTTTAATGTTTGAGTTAAGACTTAAACTAAAATCACATACTTTTTACTATGGAGGTCCCAACTCAACATTTTATAACTGTGTAGACAACTAAAATAAGTTCGACCAATCACGTGGCGCCTTTACTGAACTGAAATGTATTTCACCAATAGGACGCCGTCATGAGAAAGTCAAAATTAAAAGACATCAACGCACAAAAAATACTGGCTGCACTTCGTTTCAGCAGGGCTTAGATTTTCAATACCAAGTTTGTTTAATTAGTTCAGTTGACTCGTGGAAAAAGTATTGTATACAATAGTTATATAATTAGCTTTTTAAGTCTCGTACCTTAATTAGGCTACTCAGCAAGCTTCGTGGCCTAAACGTGGTACCCGACTGAAAAAGCATACATTACATCACGATTGCATAAAATACTATTTAAAGAGAAGCGAGCACGCGAGTAGCTTTCGTAATTTCCCTATTGCGTACCTACTTTTTTAGATTGTGGTATCACCGAATATGAGAGAGTCTACGCCTTAGTTGATATCTCATATTATTTTCAAAGTGGTGGGAATTTTCTTTACAACTCCGTTGTGGGGTCCTGGGTAACGTTTTTAATTCGATCTCAATTTGTTTAGTAAGTATCTAATTATAATTAAAAATATCCTTCATATGAATTAACTGCAATCATCTCCGTGGCTATTATTATAAATGTCAATATCACGATCAGTACCATTGAATTGTCAATCTGAGTGGACAGAACACTTGAATATTAACCCTTTTCTTGACATTGTATCATATATGATGCGCAATTGTTGCTGTTCTTTTTGTATTTTTGTAACAGACAATTTTTTTGGCTCTACAAGGTGCAAATGAGGCTCGAACTCACTTTTATTTTTTTTTTTGCTAAGAAAAGGGTTAAGATTAAACCTTAATACCGCCTTATAATACTACTAATGATGAACCTCAAATATGACTATTTCTAAATTAGACAAATTGTAATCATTACCTTGTGTTATTAAACAAAGTTTACTAACCACGAAATTCTTCAATTTCTGCCCTAGGAGTAAATGTCGACTGTGTGATCAAATACTCAAGGGCAAAATTGAACCCCGAATTTGTGCAACGGCCCCTTTGCCCATAATTCAGTGGGCAAATTTACCATGCAAGGCAAAATTGGAGGGTTGCATGGTAAATTAAAATAAATTGAGGCTATTAATAATGTGTCGATGTACATTATATGAGTGCAGTGTTCACTGATGAATATAATGAGTAATGACTACAGGGCGTATGTATAGAATTCTTCTCACTGACAATTTTGTGATACAGTCGAGTCCGTATGTAAATCCTTTTAACACTTTCGCAACCGGACTAAAAATGGAACAATTCACCAGAAACCGACAGAATTCGCTAGGCGTGTAAGTTCATACTACTGCCCGCCTAGCGGGCTCAGCCGGCATCTGAGCAAACATTACGTGTGCCCGCTAGGCGGGTTCTTGGTTGCGAACGTGTTAACCTTTGTTTCTTTGAAATAGAGTCAAGGAAAAGTTTTTTGCGGCTTGAACTGTGCAGTCCCGCCTAGCTATGGGATATGCTGGAGATGATAATAAAGCCGGCACCGTTGCGCCGTCCGCAGTCAGTAAAAAACAAAAACATATACTTGATATTATTTGGGTTGGCTGAATTGCATCAAAGTGGTCCATTCAAAAACCCTCAATGGTAGAAGATTCCAAGTCCGATGACAGGTTTATAAAACGTCGGCCATATTAAATAATGTCAACCACACAGTGTGTAACACAAGATAGGTCAACACTTTGGTTTCTTAAAGCATGGACGAGAAACAAGATCTTGTTAATATCAGAAAAGTATTTCCTAGAGTCTGGCAAGCGAGTCGTGTCCCTGGAAAATGGCGGTAAATTATAAAAATACGCATGCTGGTAACACGAATGTATGGCGGATTAATAGGTATAAGTACTTATGACTGACAGTTTATTTGATAGGTAAAATTGTTGCCATATAAAGAATTTGGTAAAAATGCTGTGGACACGACTCGCTAGCCAGACTCTATGTGTGTTCTGCTTTGATGAACCATATGTTCTTACATAAGTATAGTAGCCTAGGCCGCCAATTTTTTTTTTAAACCAATGCATTATCTGCTTTTGTGTTGCGTGTAACACAAATGTTGTGTTAAAAGTACCAAACACAAAAGCAGACTATGTTTAAAAGAAAACGGATTTGGGTAAGGTAAGGATAATGTTTGCTATCACATGGTTCGTTTAAAGTACCGGGTGGTATTTGTGACCTTTCGTTGTGATACATGCTGTGATACTGTATATAAATCTTCGTATTTCACGAAATGAATAATCGGCGGCGGTGCATGTGGTTACCCGACGGCGACTCTATAGAGGACTCCGGTAACATTAAGTTTTAATTTAAATTATTATACTGATATAATGACTTGGGGTTGTATATTATCTAGTCCACCATTAATGTCCATTTTTCTCACTTGGACAATCCATTCGCCACATTGCTAGAAATAGTATCACTCACTTTTTGTATTAGAGATATAGAATACACTTTTTTAAGTTTATAATTGTAAATTACGGCACCTAAGGAGTAAAATAAATGTATGGATGATGTTATTTAGTCTGTGTCTTGTGTTGTGTTTATTCAGTTTTTGTGTGATAATTGTATTTTAAATAATAAATCTGTCCGACTAATATGTATAAATTTTACTATAAATAAATGTATTGTATTCGATAAGTCATTTGTAAATACATATATCATTAAATTATTATAATACTCTAAAAGTAAGATAAAGAATTGGATGACTTAATGCTTATTAGTCTTATTACATTTTAAAAACGATTAAATTAAAAATATTCATATTTTATTGACGGGGCAAGGAGTAACTAATTAATCCGTTCAAATAGCGTTTTTATTTGTGTGTACCTACTCAGTCTGAAAATTCAAGTTGTAATAAAATAACAGTTTTTTAACGCAAGTTTTCGGAGACCATAAATTATATCCTTTTATAGTGTAGTGGGAACGAAACTCTTCCGAGTACATTCTGTAAAACGAACGCAAACGGAAAACGAATTCAAGCTATGAGTTAACCCTTAAATGCATAATGATGTATATATGCATCGTATATTGTATATGTTTTTTTAAATACTATGTTTTTTTTCTTTATTTTTCCCTCAATATATACAACATGACACATCTATTTCAATTTATTAAAAAGTTATACAAAAAATCATGCTTTTAATGGTTAAACGTAGCATATTTAAATTTACTCAGTTTACTTTGAGTTTTTCTAGTGTTCGAGTGTTTCAACCGTATACCAATTAGCATAAGGTTGCATATTGAACGCGATATTTTAAATAGTACTGCATAGCGCTAAAGAATCCCTGAATATTTTGTGTGTAATTTTTATTACAATATACCGACTTATTTACACAAATACTTGCTTCCTTGTGTACCTACCTCCAGTAAGCCAATGTGTTATGGCCGCTGTACACACTGGGCCAACGTTGGCGCGTGAGCAGATGCAGCTATGCGTTAGAGGAAGAGGGCTTTATTTCGTTCTCATACGTTTGCATAGCTGCATCCTGCTCACGCGCCAACGTTGGCCCAATGTGTACAGCCGGCATTAGGCAGAGTCGACCGATCCTCGAAGTTAAAATTATACTAATATTGTACCTTGTACCAGGTCACACACCCGTAGTGACTATGAATAAATGAGTTTGGTATAAATATTACATTACTTCTTGACAACGTTAAAATACGCCAAAGAGATACATTTGAGTTTGAGATAATTAATCCAGAAGGACACCATATTTATGGTGAATGTTCACTCAGCAATGGATTTCAGTACGGAAGTATATGTGCAAGGGGGTTACTTTTTTAGCACCTGAACTGAATGTACTTTGGGGAGGCAAGTATTCAATTTGATAATTAAGTTAAGTATTTATGTAATAGACTATTCGAAGTGCCTAGACATATGTTTGAGATCTAAAGCTACATGTAGATACATCGTTTCCCCATTCGTTTGTGTTTTATTTGTGTAAATTCCATACAGATAAAGCGAGTAAAGATTCTCCCTGTCTTTAAGACATTGATATAAGACAAAAAAACTACGTCCGGGACTTAAAACGGCTCTTTGAGCACACTGCTGACCACAGGGCTAAAACTTGCATTATGAAGGAGGTTCGGGATATAGTCATGAAAAAAGAAATCTGATAGGAATTGTTGAAAACAGGAGAGGAAAAGTGATATACAATAATAGAGGCAAAAGGAAAAGGGGAAGGCCGAGGAAATCTTACATGGAGCAAATAAAAGAAAAAATAAAACGCTTCATCGTATTAGAGCCTTATCACACTTGCGATTTCCAAGCGTATTTTGTATGAAGGCGATCACGCAGCGTGTTCGCCGCGACTGATAATTGTATAGAAAACACGCTCGCAAATCGCAAGTGTGATAAGGCTCTAAGAAATAAAAAGAAAGGCGGAATGTAGAATAAGTTGGAAATTACTCCACCGACAAGGGCCTCGCTCTTAAATAAGAAGAAGAAGCATTATAAAGGAATAATGAACTGCACCGCATCAAAAACTTGTTTTTCTACTCGTCGACTACTTACTTCTAATCTTTAAATTAGAACCTCGCAAACCATAACGCAATTGAACACTTTTATTCTGATGCAAAAGTTTATGCTCTATGGACAATCGAAATAATTATTATTCAATTGTACGCAGAACTAAAATGAATTTTGACCAATCACGAGGCTCGATTTACAGAAAGAAATCAACGCGTTTAAAAAAAAGCGGTTAGCTGCACTTCGTTTCAGCAGGGCGATTATTTCAATAGACACCAAGTTTGTTTAATAAATTATTATTTCCGTTGACTCGTAGAAAAAGTATGGTATACAATAGTTATATAATTAGCTTTTTAAGTCTCGTACCTTAATTAGGCCTCTCAGCAAGCTTCTTGGCCTAAACGTGATACTCGACTGAAAAAGCATACATTATATAATGATTGCATAAAATACTATTATTCTAATTCTCGATAAGGGAATAGTAGGTATTAATTTAGTGATGGATGATGGTATACAGAAAAGTAGTCGGCAATAAAATCTTGTACCAAAAATGAAATTTTTGACAAGCTTTTTAGTTTCACCTGTCCCCGTTGTGTGTATGTCTGTCTGTAATCAAATCTTGCAAGTTAAATTTAACCCACTTCCCGGTGACTGATTGAGCTGAAATTTTGGGTATAAGTATAGTTTGGATGACAATTCAATATTATGGTACCATCGAGCTGATCTGATGATGGAGACAGAAGGTGGCCAAGGGAATTCAGTACTTATTAACCGACGTAACCCCGTTGAGTTTGGGCTCGTTAGAATCGTCTCAATTAGTAGTTGATGATGGTATACAGAAAAGTACAGTCGGCAATAAAAGCTTGTACCAAAAATGATTTTTTTGACAGAAGCTTGTTTATAAGATTGAATTTCACCTGACCTTATCGAAAAGGCATTACATTAGGAAAACATTACGAGTAAATAATTTAATAACAAATTAGGTTACTTTGAAGTAATAGATTGTCTTGTATTGAAAATTAATTGTTTTTAAATTGCTGTTCCAATTTTCAATAATCTGAATATTTTAGTTATTCATGATATCAGATATTTGTTTGTTTAAGAAATGTTATTTGTACTATAATAACTAGATTAGATGTTTTCAATGAAATGATGTTAAAAATGTATTAATCGATCACTATAAACAAACTAAGGTTTTATGCACTAAGGGCCTGTTACACAATCTCCAGTTAAAACATATCCGTCAGATAAATGTTGGCTGTCACTTTTCTTTTATATGACGGGAGAAAAGGATAACAATAATTTTAACTGGCAGATAACTTTATCCGGCGATTGTGAAACGGGCCCTAAGTATGATATGATAGTAGAAAATATAACACAAATAAGGTGAGTCGGGGCAAGAGTAACATCGGGGGAAGAAGGTCAAAAGCTTCTCCAGCTAATTCTTTTGAATTGGGCGCCTTTTTGTACCGTCGGTAAAACAGACAGGCGCCTAGTCTGTTTTACCGACGGTACAAAAAGGAGCTCAATTCAAAAGAATTAGCTGGAGAAGCTTTTGACCCTCTTCCCCCGACTCACCTTATCCTATAATTTATAACCGAGAAACTGCTTATCGATGAGTATTTTATATAATCTTTAAAATATAATGATTACAAATTATTTTATTATTGAATGAGTACCTAAGTGAATGTAACAAAGTTCTCTGCTTCAGCTTGGGCCTAAATACGGGTGTCAACACTAAATAAAATAATCAATAATGTCATATTTACTCGAAAAAGGATTAAAAATGTAGTCAAATGGAGAAAAAATCAACGCAAAAGGTTAAATAATTTTAAGAAAACTAATTTTATTTAAAAATTTTTTTTAGTTTCGCAGGCAATGTGCCGCGCCCATCGTGTTCGGCGCCGCCGTCGACGCGGCCCCCCGGCAGCCTCGTGTAACGTGACGTCACACACTCTAACAAGCAATATTAAAACGGTTGTAGCTTCATAATTCTTTGATATATCTGAATGGGATTTTCGTCATTAGGCATAATTTTATGCCTTCTTTCTTTTGGAGTTATAATAATATTCGAGTCTACACCCGTATTATTTCTTATGTCCAGCTGTTCTCCTCTACAGGTCGCATTTTTCAACTGATTCTCATGAATTTTTGTGACCAGGTTCAATAATTAAAAAGAAGTTTTTGCCAATTCAGTTTCTCCAAGTTTTTTTTTATCCATGCTCAGAGCTTCTACGCTTCTAGTATGTTCCTATTCCTGAAAGTGGGAAGGTGAGGAAAAATATGGGATGGATAGATTGTGTAACAATTTGTTATGCACTTGTGCCATACAGGTGTAACTATGTGTGTATGGTGCATAAGACATAAATTCAGTACAGTAATGATAACAGGATTGCTCAATAAAAGTCCATATTCTGCTTCAAACTATATTAAATGCTTTCTCGTAAACCTTTTTAGCTTAAAATGTTGTAGAAACCTGAGCTCCTCATTCCAGTTCCTTAGCACTAGCATTTGGTCTGCATCCAGCAGGTCCGGCATCTCCAGCCCGCACGTCTCAAACTCATCCTGCTCTCTCTTCCTAGTTATATTGATGATGTCTTCCCTGCTCGCGTGCTGCCGATTCTTACGCTGCCCAATAGAGTTCTTCAAAGCAATCTGTTCTAATTCTTCGTCAAACCTCGATAAATAAGTCTCTATCAACTCCAGCGTCTGCTCCTTCGTTAATACCAAACAATCTTCAGGAATCCGCTCCTTGAACCAGAGAATTTTCTCACCTATTACATTCTGTTTGATGTGAGTCCCGAGTTTGTTCTGGTCTTTCCTTTCGCTTCTCTTCATTTTCGTTGCTAGCCTTTGCGTTTTCCTGCTGTTGGGATGCTTCAGTTTTTCCATGTTTTTCTTAACGTTAGGCATTTTTAAGGTTAATTGGGTGTGGGTTTCTTTACAACTTTATATATTCAGCGCAGCGACTTCAAAACAAAACCATAACCTATATAAAATCTTCGAGTCACGTGTTGACGTCAAGTTGACGTGTCCGCTGCACGGCTAGCACGCGACGGCGCGCGAGCTCTCTCGATTTTTCTCGCACTATCCGTCTCTCACTTATTAGACCACTTAGAACAAGAGGTATAGTGCGATAAAAATCGAGAGTATGTCGCGGCCGTCGTCAATTCAATTCAATTCAATTTTTGTTGTGAATGGCTGCTGTCCAGAGGGACAATTGAGCCAGCGACGCGGCCGTCGTCCGTCGTGTGCTAGTGCTAGACGTGCTGGAATGGAATGTCATGTCATAATGACAAGTACGTACGACTGTCAAGTGTCAGACAGGCAGTGTTTATAAATTCGGCTACTTTTATATAATATTTTTAGATTTAATAATATCGAAATAAATAAATTCGTTCTTATAATTGATTGAAAAAAGGCATTTTTTTTCTATTAGTCAATAGATATTTACGTCTCTCTTCTTTTTGTTAATAAGACCGTATGCTATAGCAATCCTTACAAACCACGAACTAATGTCACGTCACAATGGGAAAACAACCTAAACCGATCGCGCGTCGATTACACTTTTATCGTGTATTTTAATGGTGATTATCTATTATTCATACTTTTAATAGCTAATAGGCTACCGAACTACCGGTACAAAATGCTCAAACGTCCCAACCCCGAAGAAGATGAGGAAGACCTTCTCCGAATGCAAGAAGAATACTTTCGAGAAAAGAACAAAGATACAAACTTTCGCCCTTCGGCAGCGGTTACAAATCTGCGGCCACAAACAACAGTAACTCCAAAACCTGCAAACAGTAAGTCTACTACACCTGCTGGCCGTAAACCTTCAAAATACGCACAATCCAAAGGCCTCAAAAATCAAAAACAAGTTCGGTTCGAAAGTAGTACTGGCTCCGTCATGGGAGACATTTTGGAGAAGAATATAGGAGAAGAGCCCAAGGAAACGGAAGTAGACGACGACAAGGTATATTATCCTAAAGTAATACCTTCAGTAATGAGCAGTATTGTAGAGAAAAACACAGATGTAAATGTGGATTTAAGCTTCAAATCAATGCCTAATGAAGGCTTTCCTGTGGCTATGAAGTGTGATTTTAATGTGGCTCCAGGTTCTAAAAGCATTCACTCTTTGTACATACAAAAGAAGCGACAACAGAAATCATCAATAATGGATATTGATGAACCATCAAGTTTGACAGAAACAAACCACATTAAACAAATCAATCTCCCGGACAAAAGTTATATAGTGTCTTCAAATGAGGCGGATGTCATCCACACTGAAAACATTAGTCTGTTAGCCAAAATGTCAGAGAAAGAAATATTGGAGGAGCGGCAAAAGTTGCTTGCTGAGTTGGATCCTAACTTGATTAACTTTATTAAAGCTAAGCGCAAAAATGAGAACCCAATATCAGCAGAAGACAGGTCAAAGAGCCAGAAACTAAAACAAAATGTTCCCATGGAGTCATCAGTCAGTAATGATTGCGTATGGGACAGTGACATACTATCCCACCCAAACGTAAAAGAATGGCTGCACTTTGATTCATTTGAGAAAGACAAACTTCAGTGGATTCAAGGAATAAAAGAGAGCAGCAACGTCACTCCTGATAAACCTTACGAAGCCCGCTTCGACTTTAAAGGTTACCTTTTACCTTACACAATACCGTATACAGAGGAAACTAAAACCCTTTTCCATCATGGCGAGGAGCCCCATAGACCAGGATACACTCTAACAGAACTCTTTGAACTGACTCGATCCATGGTAACCCAGCAGAGAGTCTTTGCTTTGAACACGTTAGCGGGAATACTAGACTACTACTCTGCAGGTACTTACAATGGTATAATAGACATACCGCTTAGTAAAATACTTTTCATATTAAGGTTTGCCTTAGATGACAGGGCTGAAGCTATCATAGAACCAGCCTTAAAAGCAATAAGGAACCTAATATATTACAGGATAGATGAAGCCAGCCTGGACGCTTTATTGGGATTTCAAGCAGGCATGCAGCAACCATGTCTAGAGAATGACAAATCTGAAATAGAAGAACTGGAATCTAAAGAGTCAGAATTAAAAGATTATCACTTGGCTGAAGTAGATATCATAGCAGCTCTAATTAGAACTGATATTCTAACAAGAATACAGTATATTTTGGAAAAAATTAAGCCTCAGTTAAACTCTGTTCAATATTGTCTACAAATTTTGACCCGACTAGCCAGAGATTCACCAGAAACAGCAATGGTGATAGTTAAAATGGAATGTTTGATGAACAACGTTAAAGATGGTTTCAAAAACAAGAATAATCAGCTGTCACAGCTTGCTACTCGGTTGCTTAGAGTTCTTTCTATACAATCAAGAGAAATCGGTGAGATGTTATTATCAAAGTACTCTATATTGGATCATGTATTGGAAATCATATGCACAGTAGCGGACAGGACGAGCGGCCTGCGCGTCCAAGTAGAAGCCTTCTGCATCATGTCTAACTTGACACAGCTTGAACTCGCCATAGAAGCATCATTGTCAATATTCCCAATTCTACTATCCGCTTTGTACATACATGTGCAAAACACAGATGTATATGTGACGTCATCAGTACTTAATGCTACCCACGCCGCGGTTATTCTACAGTTAACCAGCAAACTATGGTGCACTGGCAAGTTGTCAGACAGTTACAAGAGACAGCTATGTATCTTGCTGAAAGAAGGCACCAGGAAATGGGTAACACAAATATCTCAAAGTCAAAGTTACACTTGCGGACATCTCCGCTTGCTGTGTTCCGCTCTCGACTGTTTTAAAACAATTATTATTTTTGATCTGGTTGGTATTTGCTTCCTGAAAGAACTCCTGACAAAATTATCGAATTCTCCTGGATTTTTAAACATCATATCACATCTTGAAACCAGTTCAAATCTATTGTCAGGAGTTGAAACGAAAGATTTGCATTTCACAAAGAACTTGATGAGTCTCGGCGCATCAGTGGTTGATGGTCAACTAAAAACTTTGCCCATACTGAACAGTGTGTCTCCTATACCATTCTTGGCATCTTTGTTCAATCTTCTTAAAGCCGTAAATGACAAAAATCTTGCACAGGCTTTCGTGCAAAATCTCGAGCCATACATTGAGAAGCTTGCTCGTACTGTGCCGAGCCTGAGCGATAGCTGGTTTACAAGAACAGAGACGGATCTTGTAATCAGTTTAATAAAGGTTGCCATGAAAATCGACGTTCCCGAATCGAAGAAAGATTTGCTGTATGCTGTCGCAAACAAACTGTGCTACATTCTTAGAGCAGATAAGAGAGCTGAACTGGACTATTTGTTTAGAAACATCGTGTTTAACAAGCAATGGTTTACAGCCGAAAGATTGATGAACCTAGTGTCTTTGTCTGATTCTGACGGTTTTTCGAAAGCACTCACAACAATAGAAGAGATAAATCTGTGTTATAGCACAGTTATAAACCTAAATTACAGGGACACTGGCCCTAATATTGTCCTCAGGAAATGGAAAGAACCTATTCTGCCAAGAGACTGGATATACTTGCCGATTTTACATTTGTACAGCAAAAGCCAAGAGCCAATATCCCAAACACTTGGAGTCAATTTAAACGAGGCATCAGCGAAAGAATTCGTCATCAGGAGCAGTTTAGAATGGATCTTGTTCAACGAGTATTGCTTTCCTGATCTCCTGAATGACATAAACGCAACGGATAGATTCTGCCGAATAATGTGCGTGTTCCTGTGCGATAATTCCCTGTTTTTGAACACCAGAATCAAAATCCTGTTACAGAAATGCATCGTGGTCTTGTTCAAGAGGAGCAGCGAGTTCAAGTTTGACCAGCAGCTCACAGGGTTGAGTAATTTTCAGGGCTTTTACACACAGTTCTTGGAGCAATTCCAGTCAGTTAGTTACGGGGATTCCAACTTCGCTGCTTGTTTGTTAGTGCCTCTAGCTCAAAAGCACGATGTGAAGTGGCGGAAACTAATCTGGTCGGAGTACGCGGGGTGTTTGAGGGCTCTGGATTGCCCAGAAGACCGGCTGTGCTACGGGATCAGTGACTACTTGTATCCGGACGAGACTGATGTTTCTCTGATTAAGTCTTACCATCGAGCGTTGACGTCGAACCTGGTCAGACCTGGTACAACAGCGTATGTGATAGCGCAGCATCACGTTAATACTTGGGATCGGCAGAAAGATCAGCAGAGCTAGTTCAGCTAGTGAAACTGAGTCTAGAGTTACACTGAAGTCAAATTTGATACTATATGATATGTTGCAATCGCGGTTAAGGTCGACATAACGTAAAGATTTCTTCTCTTTCTTGAAGTGTTTAAAGTGACGTAACGGTCGAATGTTTTATGTCAGACACACATGAGAACATGTTATTGATTGATAAATAATGCAGATAGATAATGCTGAAGAAATTTAATCTCAATGTTAGTAAGTAAAACTTTGTAATATAAAATATTACAAATATGAAACTGTGATTTCTTTATATTATGTAACGCAATCTAGTGAAACAACATTGCGAGCCTTAACCCTTAATTCGACATCATTTTGCCTTTTTGTATTTTTTTCTGACCAGTATAGTTTGGACTATTATACGCAAGCGAGTTGCCTCTGATGCGACGCATTCGCGGCAGCGCCAACAGCATCCTAACAGTTGTGGCTGGAAGGTTGGACTGTCCCATTCAGGCACATTGGATCCAACTCCATGTGGGAGGCCACCCACCCGCATGGAGTTGGATCTGACTTGCGAGCCTCCTTCCCGCTCACTCTCTCTAATTTCATTTAATTCTTTTAATTAATGTTTATCTTAATCACAAGTAATAATTTTAAATTTTTCGCTTGGTTAACTTCGGAGATAAGGGCATAAGGGGCGGGGGGGAATGGTATATTTTTTTACATTTTCCTTCATAGATCGAAATTTTACTAATGTAGAAAAAAAAGAAAAACTGTTTCAAAAAGTGCAACTCAAGCCCTTTCATATGATACCCCACTTGACTTAATCAGATTTTTGAAGTGATAACTTCTTTAGCGGCGCTGAGCACTTTTTGGGATGGGGAAAAATTGTTAAATACGCGACAGAGTTTTGTGACGTCAGATCTGAAGGAGGTCACTTTTTGCTGCTAGCCGATTCGACTTAATTCAAAACTGAACGCTATTCGTAAGAGTATATAGCCGTTAAACACTTTTTGCAATAGCATATTCTGCAAATAAATTTGTAATAATACCAACGCGTCCTTCACCGTTTTGCTATTGAGAAATTCGAATAGTTCGAATTTGGGCGTTATTCCTAAAGAGATAAAGCTTAGAAAAATATTTATCAACGGCAAAAACAAATTGATATTTTGGTCGCCACCGTGCACCGCCATCTGCTGTTCTTGCAAATTCGAATAGTTTGAATTTAGACGTTATTCCTAAAGAGATAAAGCTTTGAAAAATATTTGGCAATGACAAAAACAAATTGGTATTGTGTTTGCCGCCGCCCGTCGGCGCGGCGGACCCCGGCACCCTTGCGCCGCGGCGGCGCGTTGGGCCCGTCGCACCCAACGCGCCCGCGAAACCTGATCGAAAAACTGTTACAATGTTATTGAGTTTTCACTTCTGCTGGCACTCCCGGAGTGCAACCCGGTCTTTTTTTTTGTCATGTTCGTAATTTTTCATACGAAATTAAAATATATTTGGTACGGAACCCTAAATACTAGAAGTGGCAGAACAGTTAAGGCGCCAAATAGATATATGCCGATATCGGCAGGACTGCATGCAGGTCGTCGCGTGATGGTACGTGGGTACGTGTCGGAAGCAAGGCGGCCAGCTAATTTAAGGTCACTCCATACTAGATTTTCTGTGACCTTGCTTGGTAGTCCTGCCGATTTCGCTCGTGTAGCGTCTCCTTAACAGATAAAGGCGCTTGCAGATGATTCAACATGGCAGACCGTCGAAGGAAATGAGGTATTAGACAGAAAAAGATAGCAAAGAGTATGATCTTGGTTTGCTCGCTCTATTTTATAGCCTGATTGGCCGGCCTGCACTGCAGGACCGTGAGAATAATCTTTATTTGTCAAACAAACTCAAACGAACTGTCTAGTAACTACATATTGGTAATCTCAAAGATAATATTTATTTATTTATTGATAGAAACAAACGGTCTTATACAAAAATGTGTACAGAAATGTTGTTAGAAACTTAACCTCGTAAGGCCCAAGCTAATTTTAGGACGTTTGATATACTGACCCAATGTCCTAATTCTAGGCCCTTATACTAGCATCCCAGACTTTCATATTGCTATATTTGAAACTGATCCAGGTATTTCAAGCTGATGTGTTTACAATTATTGTAAAGGTAAGTATTATAAACAATATTAATTATATTTTTAATAAAAAAAACGTGTCCTAATTTTAGGTCGTTGGGATGATATTTCGAGGAAATTTGCAATTAATATGTATATATAAATTATTTGGTGGTCACGTTTATTTAACGAAATTATTAGATTAAATGAATGATTAAATACAAACCAATACATCACACACGTTTAAATGCTTTTTATGTATATATAAAATCTAAAAATCAATACTTACAAGTAATAAAAACATCAACAAAAATACTTTCTTCTCAAATATTATCATATAGCAGTCCTTTTCCATACTTAATCAATTATATTTTTGGTATTTTAATCATGAGATCAGACTTTCTATAATTATTATAATATTACTCTATAAAAAAACTAACATAAAAACAGTTCTTTCCTCCAAAAAAAGCAACATAAACTTCAAAACTCAAAAGTGATACAGCTAGAACAGTATCATGAAGAAGTTGACATTAAAAAATTGTATGACATCAGTCTTAAAATTCTAATGCAATAACATCCCATCAACCTATTTTTAGGACATTCAAACTTTCTCGCTTCTCCTACTCGAAATAAATCACGAAGGAATAAAATATTAAGTAATCGATGTAGTATAAACCTTATATAATCAGTTTCAATTAAATTTAGGTTAAAACAATTGAAGATTCTACTGAAATAATCGGGTAAACTTATCACGTTTCCGCGAGTTCGCCATGTTGCTCAACATCCCCGAGGCAAAAGACAGGTTTTTGATTGTCACACGTCAAAACTGACAGCTAACAATATGGCTGCGTACAGTACTGCCATATTAAAAACAAAAACGATCCGTCGTACGCAATATTTAAGGCATGGTATGTGGTTAAAGTGAATGTCCTAATTTTAGGACCCTGGGCCGCTAATTGATGAATTATAAAGTTTACTTGGGCCGGAAGGACTACATTTTGTAGTCCCAAAAATAGGACGTTGGGCCTTACGAGGTTAAGACCTACAGTTTCCTTGAATTGTAGCATTGCTAAATACAATATAAAAAAGTACATTTATAATATATATATATATCTACACATATATATATATACACATACAAAGACGCATACATTCAGTGGCACGTAATTACATTTTTGAATAGTACCATACAAGCAGTTAGAAAGAGAAACAATACAATTACATGTAGTACCTACATAATTATTATACAATGTGTTATACACTAAGTAGGTATAGCTACCGTTATAATCTTAGAAAGTGGTGTATTACATTGCTAATCATTTGAACAATTTCTTCAAAGATATTATACTACTATTAAAAATATCAAAATTTGTTAATTTTAAATTTTCATTAAAATGTCTGCAAGCACGTCTGATAAACATATTACGAGCGTAGCATGTTCTGCTAGTAGGTATAAAGAACAATTCCTGTCTGCGACATTGACGAATACGGGCACGAGGGACTTTGAGATAAACCATTTGAAGTAAGGAAGGGATTTCTAATTTTGAATTTAGTATTTTAAATAATAAAACAGAGTCTAACCAGTCACGCCGATCGCTCAGTGACTGCATTTTATGGCGTTGTAAAGGGTCGGAGTATTATTGAAACATAATTATGAAAAGTTCTAAAATATAACCACTAGAACGTAGTGGTTATATTCTCTTTGATAACCACTACGTTTTAAGAGGCGGAACTTCATTCTTTTGTGTCTACTACCAACGTAAGGAAAATATTGCCAATATATTATATTCTGTATACAGGGTGTCCCAAACTAATGGGACATGAAGGGGAAGTACCTTAAATATCGTAGATAGTGAATTTTGCTCAAAGAAGACTTTATGTTATTTTTAAAAGTTAGTAATTCTGCATTCATAGATTTTCTAATAATTACTTGCTTCGTCTGGGAATCGAAGCGACTTAAATGTCAAAAAAAAACACCCTACTTTTATGATGCCAATCGAAAGAATAGCTAAAAAATAATCTCTGCTTAAATAACATAGTATTTTAAAAGATAAGGGGATACGTGAAAGATATGCTATACAAAAAGCGATACGAGAACGTGGGCGAGTTGCAAACAGAATTGTGCCTTATCACATCGAGTGTTCACCATAAAATGATAAGAAAATCAACAGGCAGGGGGCTCATTAAAAGATTGGAGATTTGCGTAAGACAAGAGGGATCACATTTCGAGCATTTAATTAATTAATTTACAAAAAAATACCTACTTAATTGACTACGGCAGTGTCATGTTTGTTTTTAATTTGATTAAAATATTAATTTCACGTTGTTCCTTTCTTTTAAAATACCATGTTACTCAAGCAGAGTTATTATTTTTTAGCTATTCTTTCGATTGGCATCATAAAAGTAGGGTGATTTTTTTTTGACATTTAAGTCGGTTCGATTCCCAGACGAAGCAAGTAATTTTTAGAAAATCTATGAATGCAGAATTACTAACTTTTAAAAATAACAAAGTCTTCTTTGAGCAAAATTCACTATCTACGATATTTAAGGTCCCCTTCATGTCCCATAAGTTTGGGACGCCCTGTATATTAGGTCCATAAATTCTTCGTTATGTTAGGTTGGCTGCAATGGGACTTCGTCCCCGTACATTTTTTCATTATCATATCAAGCGAGTTTCCTACCACTGACAGTTCCACAGATTCTGTGGAACTGTCAGTGGTAGGAACTAGGAAAGTGTCGTTGGAATAGGTTATATTATTGTTCGTTGTTTATATTCATTTCAATTCCCACTTACCTCACCATTTCATGATATTTACCTAAAAGCGTGGTTATTTATATGATGGAGCCCGTAAACACGTGTCTGTGCTGCCTGCTGCGGCCACCAGACAAGGATCTATCGACGCCGTACCCGCGTCTCGGCTCCACGGAGGTATACTCGGACATGATGGAATATTGCTTCCAACTACAAGTGAGTAGTATTATTGAAAGGCACAAACGCGCAATGTTTACTTATGCAAACGTTTTCCGTTGAAATTTGCTTGAGAACAGTACAGTAGGTACACACCATAGTCTCCATCATCTACATCATTAGAAACGGTGTGTAATGATTGGTATAAGAACTTTTGATATATATTCACTGGATATAACAACATTTAATATAATTTCATTGGATATAATCACTCAGGGACATAATAAACTTTTGGTATAACAACAATCAGTATAATTTCATGGCGTATAATGTTCAAATAGTATAATACATTTTTGATATAATGGTTAATGGATATAAGTATTAGTGATATAATGTTTTTTAAGATATTTATTTTTTTCACACACATTAATTATTTTAACCTAACCTAACCGCCAGCGTGTCGACGTCACCCCGCTTCGCGGGCTGCCTATTTCCGCTCTAAGGGACACAAGCTAGCCCTAACCTAACCTAAAAATAATACTATTGTTACAATTATTTGTCGTTTTTTTACTGCGGGGGGATTATGCCACTAGTACATTATACCAACTGAGTTTTATATCGAACATAGTTACATCCCATGTATGTTATATGTTATGACTGTTAAATTACTAGTTGTTATATTACAAGTTCATTATATCTTTTAATAGATATAATGAACTTACATGAACAATACATGAGAATATATCAAATGTTGTTATATAAAAAGTGCATTATATCCATTTATTGTTATATCCAGTGAAAATATATCAAAGGTTTTTATATCGATCATTACGCACCCCATTAGAAAAGCATTTAGTATACGTTGCCATATGTAAGTTATAATAATGAGCGTAGAAGAAAAACTAAGGTTGCTCCCCTGCCAACATGTCAGTAAATTTTTGCAAAAAGACAATTCGCGTATCAATCAGCCTACCTGCACAATAATATTAACAAAGAAACCAACATTTACACTATGTCACTGTTTGACTGTAAAAAGACTTGTAGATAATGTTAAGAATACTTAATTATGAGCAAACAGAAAATTTACTAGGAAGAACATAATTAGTAAGTATCAAATACACACACATACGCACACACACACACACACACAAAACACACAACATGTCCACAGTTATTATAGTAAATAAATAAGAATATAGAATAAATATAAATAAATAAAGACTATCTAAAGATCTGTAAATTAATGTAACTAATCGATGCATGTCATTTAAGTCTACTTCGGGTGATATTGAATACTTGTCGTTGCTACTGTGGAAGAGTGGGATTTCCTTTTACAGGTGTATATCCACTTACTAGGAAATTCCGGCCCTGTGAAAAATATTATTTCATAATTTACCTGAATAAAGATTTTTGTTGTTGTTGTTGCATACTGTTGTATACACCTGAAACGATGCTAAAAATCTACAAAACATATGGGAGACCCATTCCGGAATATGGTTTTCAGATATGGAACCCATACTTCAAGAAAGACATTGAGATGATAGAAAAAGTTCAGAGAAGATTCTACAAAATTCCCACACAGCTCAAATCATTGCCTTACGAGGAAAGACTACACAAATTAGGCTTAACAACACTCAAAAAGAGATGTGAACGGGGGCAACTGATTGAGACTTTTAAAATCTTAAATGGCTGTTACGACTGTCCAGAACTGAGCGACCAATTCACTCGAAATACAAACACACGCAGAGGACAGAATTTTAAATTGTCAGCAAATAAATGTAAAACAAACATCGGCAAAAACTTAATCTGAAATCGAATAGTAAATACATGGAACTAATTACCCTCAGAAGTAGTGAACACCAGAAGTGTTAACCAGTTTAAAAACAGACTCGACAAACTATCTAAAGCAGTGTGAACCTGTTCTAAGTGAACTATGATTTAGACGTCTCAGCGTCAGGTTCCTGTCTACATACATACATACTTTCACGCCTTTATTCCCAAAAGGGGTAGGCAGAGCACATGAAACGTATGTTCCAGCGCCACTTTTAGCATAAATGTGGGTATAAAAGATCGACAAAATGTGATATTGCAGTGATCAGCGTCAGCTGCCTGTCTAAAATAAGATAATAATAATAATATTTTATTTACCACTTGCTGCCCGTCAACTGACAACTCAGGCGGAGCCGCGCAGTAAAATAAAGCATATTTCCACCCCAAATGTCCATTGCCTGGTGAAAGAAGTGGCTCTGGAGATAACACACTAACTTACATTATTTCAACATGTCTCATGTAATATATATTTGGTCTGTAGAAATCTTTACATTGTCCTTTTTATTCACCTGGAAGTTTATAATAATGTTCATATTATTCAAATCAAATCAAATAATTTATTTCGGAAGTGTTTCTATAATTCGTTAGTAATAAAGGTCTTAAAACTATGTTAGTAGGTATTATATTACTATTTGCAAGTCAGTTGGATGCCCTATGCAACCTATCCCAGTGGAATAGGAAGGGACCGTCCAGGCGCGCCGCCACCGTTAGCAGGAGGCTGTTCGAACTGCCGCGCAGGCGCCTCAGCAGGGACGCGACACGCTTACGCATTATGGCGTGAAGTGAAACCCATCCGTGTGCGCATCGCAAAACATCCCTGATGCATTGCAATGGCGCGGCAGCCCCAACAACATCCTAAACCCATTATTATATTGGACGCGTAGGGCGCTGTAAGCTTTTTGGGTATATTTGGTTATTATATGTGCAGCTAGGGGGTGGTGGACAGGGTGGGATCTGCGAGGACTGTGTGGGACAGCTGCGGGACGCACGTGACTTCCGGCTGCAGGTGGAGTGCAGCCTCGCGCGGCTTCAAGCGTGGAGAGGGGCGTGGCGGCCACGTGAAGGTTTTAATATTGAATAGTTTTTGGTAGTTGGGTAGCTGACTAGCTGCATAACTGTATTTCATCGCCATCATCACTATATCAGCAAAATGATCTCTGGATGGGCAGTCTCAGAGTAACTTACAACTACATATCATTTTGAGATAGCGTGATATGGCTTTTGAGGGCAGAGTGTGTTTTAAAGGCCATGCCAGTATAAGCTAAGTGAATCTGCCCCCATCGAGTATGGGCTTGTCATCTTTATGGATGTTGTGGCTCTACATTAGTAACAAATATGCAAAATTTCAACCGCCCAAACTTTAAAGTGTCTTGTAAATAAAATCTAAATATGATCTTTCTTCAATTTTTTTTTCTAGCCAGCCGATTTCGATGTGCGTCACATATGTTGTGCATTTACTAAAGGCAATTACATGACCTGAAATATAGGATAATATAAAAATTAAATTGCATGGCCTTACATGTTTGATGTTTACTACAATGTACACAAACATTAAATGATAGGATGTTATGCCATATCATTAAAATTCCTCAGGTTATGTAAATAAGTATCGCTACCTATAAGTTCCAAGATTTTTCTTACAATTATATTCTGAATCTATTTGGCATGTCTCTGTTTGCCTCAGGCGAGGCCTCCAGCGGTCTGCCCGAGGGCGAGGCGGGCGCCGACGAGGCGAGCGACGGGTCCCTGTCACGTGAGTACATACTCCCTTACAGTCAGCATCAATACGCAACAACAGAATAACGATAGAACTTCTATCATTTTGACTGTCATTTATTTTACTACTAGCTTTTGCCGCCACTTCTTCCGCGTGTACTCGCAAACTTTTCAACTCCCAATATCATCCCTGTAGACAGGGCCTGATTTACCCACAGGCTAATAAGGCTAGAGCCTAGAGCGCAAGGACCAAGCAAGGGGGCGGCGGGGGCGCGGCACTGAGCTGGGACTTACTTACATTTCATAGTTAGCCTAGGGCGGTCAGAACTCTAAATCAGGCTCTGCCTGTAGAGCAGGGGTTGGCAACCTTTTAGCAGCCAAGGGCCGCTTCAGCAGCTAACTAAAATGACGCAGGCCGCACTTGTTAATATTTTGCGACTATATCAGGCAAAAAGTACCTGTACACAAAAGAGGCAGGGGGGCTCGCGGGCCGCAAACAAGGAGGTCGCGGGCCACATGCGCCGCCTGTTGCCGACCGCTGCGTTAGAGGATAATTTCTGGGGGGGGGTATTATGTTCTAATCCAGGTTCAAACTTCTAAAACGTGTAAAATCTTATTTAAACATACCAACTTTCACATTTATAATATCAATTACATTAATAACAATTACATTAATAACAATGAGGAAGCTCTTATGTTTGGATTTTTTTGTTTTAATTACTTTACTTAATGTTTTAATCTAATCACTATAAACAGCTGAAAACTTCCGCTGAAATCTTGGAAGTTGGTAGCTGTCTTGTTTAAATAAGGTACTGTCAAACAACTACGGTATAATTGGGTCAATCAACTTTTTCTTGTTGTTATTCTGTCCCGGTAAGCCAAGAGACAACTGTGACAGAGTTTCTAAGATAAAATACTATAAATTGGACTTAATTCATGCTAAGGAGATGCCCCAGCAGGGAATGGGTTAACCAATATAACAAAAACACGTGTTTCGTGGATTTAAACCCTATAAAATCGTAGTTTTAAAGAGTGACCCAGGAGACGTAACCATGGCAACGAGCAACATAAAATAGTTGATTGACCCAATTAATAGAGCTATTCATATGACTGCTAAAAAAAACAATGTTCTCTGCATTATAACAGAAAGACTCCTATTTAAAAAAAACCATGCAAGTACTTGATCGCCTAATAAGGCCCGTTATAAATCAATTAAAATATATGTTTAATCAATGTTCATACATTACTATCCTCTAGAACTGGTCATTTAGTACACTTTAATTAAGTATAAAAAAGCACATATTAGGTTCTTTATATCAGCCTGTATATTTTTTTTTATAAATCAGTTCTTTGTTCAATCATTATTTTTTTGACGTAGTTTTAGTTAGGGATACATTCAGTGGGCCTTATTAGGGCACTTTTACTTCTGTTTAATGATGTCTCGTAAAAATAAATAAAGTGTGGGTGTATTCTCTAGAAAAGTTTTAGCAGTCATGGTAGGAATAGGTAGTTTTGGACCTAAAATAAATATTTAAACTGTGTACCATTGTTATCGTTGACATTATTTATGAGGTTATGTAAGTTAGCTTATTTTTCATTGTTTCTTGTTTTTCGGTTATACAAATTAGAGTTTGGTGTAATTAATTTCGTATAAAGTGTATGTAACTGATTCTATGTAATTAGTAGAGTAACTAGGTAACATTTAAGTGATTTGGTGTTATTTTTTTATTTTTCAATTTATTACAAGACAACTATGAGGTCCGCTGGTGTTAGTTATTCTTAGTCTAGGTTAATAGTACTTAATGGTAAAAAGGGATTTGGTGGGGTCGGTAAGTATGTTTGTCAAGGGACAATCAAACTTACCAGCCATCATTTTCAGGATGCTGTTGCTGCTCCCGCGCATTCTATTCAGGAGAGAGGCAGACTTTTTGCGCCAAACGGCGTCAAAGCCGTCTGTACGCGCCTCGGCAAACATAAATGACGGACTGCAGAAGCGCGGCAGCCGCAACAGCATCCTGAAGGCATTATTAAATTGGATGCGCAGAGCATTGTATGCCTTTTGGGTATATTTGAACCACAGACTTGCCGAGTATAGTGATGTGCAATACGCTTTGAACAGCGGTATTTTCACCGTATCTGTACATCGAGCAAATCTGCGGGCCAACATGTTCGCCCTGACTGACAACGCTCTGCGCTCCCTCTCCATATCTAAATCGTCCTTAAGGTCATCAGTTACCAAATGCCCAAGATACTTAAACAAGAAGTCGCGTTTAAGAGGGATATTATTAAGTATTAAAGGTGGAACAAAACTTGGGCATTTGGTTCCCGCCTTAAAGACCATATATTCTGTTTTAGACACATTGTAAGTCAAACCATGAGATGTCGCATATGACTCACAAACTGCAACTAGTTTTCTAAGTGCGCCGATTGAGGGAGCCAGGAGAGCCATGTCGTCCGCGTAACTGATGTTGTTGACACACACATCGTCAATAAAGCAGCCGCCATGCGTACTATTTACTGAGTTCCTCAATCAGCGCATTAACATATAAGTTGAAAAGCAGCGGTGAGCTCAATCCTCCCTGCCTCACCCCGCATTCCAACCTCCAGGGATCCGAAAACTCATCTGCCCATTTAACAAGATTCTCCTGATTCAAGTACCAAGACCTGAGAAGGGAAGTTAGCTCAGACGGAAGCCCTGTCTCCCGTAACTTCCGCCAGAGAATGTCATAGGAGACCAAGTCAAAGGCCTTTGAGAGGTCCATAAAACAGGCGTACACCGGAGTCTGCCTATCGGTGTAATACTTGACAGTGTGCTTTAAACTAAGTATGGCAGTCTCTGTTGATAGCCCAGGTCGGAACCCGAACTGTGCGTCATGTACCTTGACATACCGCATCAAATGCGATTAAAGCACACTGTCGAGTACTTTTGCTACTATTGTGGCTAATGAGATGGGCCTATAATTAGACCTGTCTGATACATCTCCCGTCTTGCTTTTGACAATAGGTACCACCAGAGTCTTCACCATATCCGGAGGCAGGTATGAGTGACTTAGGCAAAGGTTAAAAAGCATGGCGAGTACTCGAGGAAGGTGGGGACCGGCGTGCCGCAAGGGTTCACGCTGAGCCCATCGTGCCCCGGCGACTTACCCCTAGTAATTTTGTGGACTGCATGGTTAACATCCTTGGCAAAAATTATGGTAGTTATCTTGTCACCATGGGCATCAGCGCCGAACTCCCGACACGGTGGTCCTAATGGTGACTGCACTGCAGTGATTTCTAAATATATTCGCTATATCACTAGGGTTTGAGACACCTGCGACACTCACGCGGATACTAGGCTTGGGATTAAATTTATTCGTACATATTCAAAAATGTTTAAAGGCTGATTTCGAGTGATGTGATGCTATCAGGTCCATTTTTATTTGTTCTTGATGATTCTGGCACCACTTCAGCTTCCCTTTAAAAATCTTACGCGCATGGATCATGTCACCGTAGACAGAACCGCCAGTAGGTTTTCCGTGCATCACCCACGTGTTGAAGCTGAGCCTTGCAATCGCGTGAGCCTCGCTTACGTGCCTGTTCCAGCCCACCAAGGTCTGTTTCCTGTTATTATTATTTTTATTGCTGTAGGTGGAAATTGCACCCTTACATAAAATATTTATCACATTCAAGTACAATTTATTTATGATCTCTTTATGACTAGCGTTACAACAGTTATAGCCACAACATTTCTGACACTCTAAGGGAAAATCTATATTTCTTAAGTGATCATGACAAAATTTCTGATAAGTATCTGTTTGCAGTGCATTTCGCTCACCCCACCTTGCTTTGTTTACTACTAAGGTTTTTAAAACCACTTTTTGACTTATCACGTTAAGATTACATTTAACTACCAAGGGAAAGTGGTCAGACCAATATACGTCATGTTTAACATAAACATCTACAACACACTGCCTCGCGGCCTTCGTGACAACGCAATCTCTAACCACCTAGCGCATCCGTGCGCTTCACTGATGAAGGTGAACTTATCGGACGATAAACCTAGCCTGTCAATATCCGCACAGGTCCAGTCCTAATCCACTGAGAATTTTAACACTTCTTTATAAAAACGCTCGTGCGGATGCGCATTAAAGTCCCCTAATATTAACGCACATTCTACGTCTTGTGTACTATTTGCAGTGTGGGTGATGAATAGAGGATGCCGTACGGCCACCTCGTCGTTTGTTTACATTATTGTGTTGATCGTTACTTACTAATGAAGCATATTTCATATTATCCAAGTCTGATTTAATGTAATTCAACTGTTCAACTATAGCATAAGTTTCCTTTATAGTTTTTACTTGCGATTGCAGTGAAACAATATCCCTTAACATCTTTGAAGCATCCAAATGATCGAACGTAATCGGTGGTAACTTTTGCAGTTCTCTCGCCACAAAAATAAGGGTTTGGTCGGGATCAGTGTTCTTGAAAACACAAACGATATCCTCTATACCCTTCTGGTCCTTGTTTTTACGTCTTGAGACATTTCGTTGCGTAGTAGATATCGACTTGAACAGCAGCTCCTTAGCCGCACTTATTTCCGACGAAGCAAAAGCAAGAACTAATTTAGCTAAACATTCTTCATCCATTATGTCTATTTTGTTTTGTACGAAACATAACAACTCATTTATGACAATATTGCACTGATTACACTTTAATATTATCGTAGCCATTTTTTCAACACCCGACCGCTGTCGCGCTCGCGCATAGCGCATACGCGTTATACTGTAAACTATTTGTGTGAATGAAAATGAAAATAAATTATGATTATTAAACAAACTTAAAAATAACAGTATTTACCTATAATTAGGATTACCAAATTTCACTAAAAATACTGTCAAATTTCGCTTTATTTTTCTCAATTTGTAAAGATGTAAAGGTACCTACTCGACACAGCAACTGTTTTTTTTTTCAAATGTCATCGCATCTGTGTAAAAGCTGAAATGTACCTTTAGTTGTGATCGTGACCGCATGTGCTCACGAAATTTGAAGTAGTTTGGACAACAATAAATGCAAGTTTTTAAAGGTGGACCGGGCCTTATTACCGGGCTTTCCTTGGTTCTACCTTAGACTGTGCAAGTTGCTACAAGAGCTCGCGGAGTACAGACACCATTCAGCTGAAATTTAGCCGTGTTTCTGCTTCAGATGACGAGCCACTGGAGACGGACAGCGAACACGAAGTGTATAGTGAGACGCTACGTGAGTACCTACGTCAATAATCCATCCATCCATACTAATATTATAAATGCGAAAGTGTGTCTGTCTGTCTGTCTGTCTGTCTGTCTGTCTGTTACCTCTTCACGCGGAAACCGCTGAACCGATTGCGATGAAATTTGGTATGGAGATAGTTTGAGTCCCGGGGAAGGACATAGGATAGTTTTTATCCCCGAAATCATCCCCTAAGGGGGTGAAATGGGGGCGTGAAAGTTTGTATCGAGCTGCGATATAAACGAGTTCCACGCGGACGGAGTCGCGGGCAGAAGCTAGTAATATTATAAATGCGAAAGTGTGTCTGTCTGTCTGTCTGTTACCTCTTCACGCTTAAACCGCTGAACCGATTTGGATGAAATTTGGTATAGAGATAGTTTGAGTCCCGGGGAAGGACATAGGATAGTTTTTATCCCGGAAATCATCCCCCAAAGGGATGAAGTGGGGGGTGAAAGTTTGTATGGAGCTACGATATAAACGAGTTCCACGCGGACGGAGTCGCGGGCAGAAGCTTAATTAATAATAATAATAATTCATTTATTATTAAAAACGTATTTTACAGTATGATGTCTTAATACTAAAATATTATATTTAGGGATACATTTTACGAGGGCCTGAACTAGGATACCCTGTGTTTACTACGTCAATAATCCATCCATACTAATATTAGATATAAATGCGAAAGTGTGTCTGTCTTTCTGTCTGTTACCTCTTCACGCTTAAACCGCTGAACCGATTTGGATGAAATTTGGTATAGAGATAGTTTGAGTCCTGGGGAAGGACATAGGATAGTTTTTATCCCGGAAATCATCCCCCAAGGAGATGAAGTGGGGGGTGAAAGTTTGTATGGAGCTACGATATAAACGAGTTCCACGCGGACGGAGTCGCGGGCAGAAGCTAGTTTAGTATAGATGAGAGAGTATAGATCTAACTTGGCCTTTAACCTGTTGTAAAGGAACGGACCCAAGAAAACGTAAAATCTGGAGGAGAATACACATTTCCTATGTAAATTTTGGAGGCAAACAATATCTTTTCGTCTTTTTCTAACGTGTTCAGCGTTGTACAGGGTTGCGGAGTGCTGTTTTAATATTGTGCTCAAAATAAATAGTTGTCGAAGGGTTTGCAATCTGAATAATCCGAATATTCAATTATCCGAATATCCGCCGAAAATAATATTCAAAATTATCCGAATACTAAACCGCGAATTATCCGAATAAACGGATATTTTGAAAACACTAATAAAATCATTTATAAGCAGAAAAATTAAAAAAAAATACGAGAAAAAACACTAATCACTAATGACGTTTTATGTCCATCTGTATATTTCCCAAATAAGGTGTTTAGACAAATGTTCCATATTAAGTATTATATTTTATTAAATAAGTACCTGAATACCAACTTACATAAATTACATAATATATTGATTAAATCTAGCAGACACGAATTGTTACTAATGTTACTATTATTAGGTATTTAAATGAGCAACGAAAACACTTGCAGATAAGGCAGATTTTCTACCTGTCACTAAAATAATTATTGGTATTACCTACCTACTCTGAACCGACCGAACACCGAACCCATTCGCTCAGTCAGTCAGTCAGTCTGTAATGGTGCGATAATGACAATTCATATAATGATTATAAAAGCATGTTGTATTTTTAATTTTCAGGTTTTTTGTTACTTGACTTGGTTGATTTTATTATTACACACCTTTAAATACGCTAATTTTGTTTTATTTTATAAAATACCAAAATTATCCGAAATTATTCAAATATTCGAATATTCGGATAATAAATATTGAAGTATTCAATTATCCGAATATTAAAAAACTGGGCGGATATTGCAAACCCTACTTCGAACTTCGACAAGTTGTCGAAACCACTTGTTTCGATAGCTTGTCGAACAGTGAACACTTCGCATGACGCATTGAGAAGGTTAGTAGGGTAGAGGAAGGAGCGGAATGTAGATACTTTTAGGACAGCTCTTTGAGCTCTCTCTAGGTTAAGTAGCGTAGTTTTAGCTATACCACCCCATGAAGAAATGCAGTAGGTTAGTATCGATTGACATATAGCATAATATACTTGCTTGATTAAACGTGGTATACATACCTACATACAATATGTAGAGCTTAGCTTGTTCATTATAGCAGCCGAGCTCTAATTCTAAGGTTTCATAGAAAATGACGAGTAGAAATTATTGAAAGTAAATCACGGGTAAATTATTAAAAAAAATTGGATTTCCAATGTTTAATTGTGAGCGAGGCTAGAGCGACACCAGGTACGCTCAAAGCAGCAAACTAAGAGTTATCAAAAATTCCTCAAGTTGTGTTTTAACTTCAGATAGACAGAGCTGAAGACAGATTATATTAACTGTAGCACAGTCACAAGAACTATTTATTCTTACAACAGTAGCCAAATATATTTTTTTTAATTGCTTTTACTGCTCATTGGGCTGTGACCTAACAAGTTAATTAATTAACTTTTCGTTTAGACGAGGTGCCCCCAGTCAAGGCAGAGGCGAATAGCGGAGACGAGGCGGGAGCGGATACGTTGCGTAAGTACCTAGGGCCTAAAGGGCCTATACAGAAATAACGTGATGGTATTTTTCATGTACTTTTTAGGTAAGTATACTTAAGCACCGAAAGTCAACAGTAAACTTATCATTGTTTTATTTTGTCAGATGGCCTAATTACTACCTGCTTCTCGCATTTGTCTAGTGTGTGTTGAGCTGCCGCCTTGTGCGCGCGCGGCCGCCGCCAGCTCGCGATGTTGCTGCTTGCGTTGCGGCTCGAGCGTAACACATCTCTAGTGTGTGTGTGTTGTTGCAGCTGCCTTGTGCGCGCGCGGCTGCCGCCAGCTCGCGATGTCGTGCTGCGTGCGGCTCGAGCGACTCGAGAGCTCCGAGGAAGCCGCGCGCGAGCCGAGCCCCGCGCCGCGCAACGAGCACCCGCGGGGGGACTCTAGTGTAACGGAGCCCCGACGTTCCTCTACTGAACAGCGCGATGAAACATACTTTTGCTTTTTATGTAAAAAGCGGTTTACTGCAATGAGCGACCTCGTCGTGCACTTGACGACACACACGGGACAGAAACCTTACTCTTGCCTAGTTTGTTATAAAATGTTTGCTATAAAATCACATTTAACGCTACATACAAAAAATCACTCGAAAGACCAGAAACAAATTCTCACAGTCGACGACTTCTACATCTGTGACGTGTGTAAAAAACAGTATAAACAAAAAAAGAATTTGGTCGTTCACATGAGAATACATACTGCACAGAATATTCATTCGTGCAACGTTTGTGATAAATTGTTTACGCGAAAGGCACTTTTAATTGAACATACAAGAGTTCACACAGGGGAGAGACCCTTCAGTCGTGACAAATGTAACAAACGATTTTCATCGAAGAGCTATGTAGGGATCCACATGCGTATTCACAAAGGCATCAAACCTCACACCTGCGATGTATGCAAACGACAGTTTAGACGAAAGCGTCACCTAGAAAGCCATATGAGAACACACTTGGGGCAGAAACCATATACGTGCAAAGTTTGTAATAAAAAATTTGCACAGACTACGCATTTAACACGACACAAAATAATTCACACGGGAAAGGGGAGATTTAGTTGTGAAGAGTGTAATGCGCAATTTGCATTTCCAAGCGAACTAAAAAGACACAAACTAACTCATACGGGTGGCACCTGTCATATATGCAAAACACAGTTTACTCAAAGACAAAATCTGAACGCGCACATGAGAACACATATGGTAGTGAAGACTTATTCGTGCAACGTTTGTGATAAAACATTTTCGGGGAAGCAAAGCCTAATGAGACATAAAAGTTGTCACACTGGGGAGAGACCCTTCAGCTGTGATGAATGCAACAAACGATTTAGATCGAAGCGCAATGTAGAGACACACATGCTTATTCACAAAGGCATCAAACCTCACGCCTGCGATGTATGCAAACGACAGTTTACACAAAAGTCTCACCTAACAACCCACATGAGAACACACACGGGGCAGAAACCATATACGTGCAAAGTTTGTAATGCAAAATTTGCACAGAGTACGCATTTAACACGACACAAAAGAATTGCCAAGCACAGTTCAAACGAAAATATCCCCTGGTCGTGCACTTAAGATGGGTGATCCCTTGTTTTACAGACAGACTTGTACTTGGTTGTTACTTGACTTGTATTTTTAGTTCGAATATTATTGTTTCAAGTTCCATTTACTTGAACGAAACATGTTTCTCATAAATACTATTCAATGATTTTTTTCTTTTTTTTTGATAACAGACTTATCAAACAATAGAATTATCTTAGGTATATATTTGTTTCGTAAAGAGAAACTTCATAAATTTTAATGTATTGTGAACTGTTATTATGTATTCATCAATTTTGACATTATATAGAAATACTTTGACATTATATTCCTTATTGTAATTATAGAACATGAAAATTGTGAATTAAGTACCTATAAATATTTTATTTGTGTGTTGATATCTTGTTTCTACTTCGTCAGAAGTAAGTGTTTAATTTAAGACACTGAAATATTTGTATGTCTTGTATGGTAAAAAGTGGAGTAATTTAAGTAAGGCAATGCCTGTAACACCTGTGTTTATCATCAGCTGCTTTTCGACAATTAAAGTAATTATTATGATTATAATATTTGGTTCTTGTGATTGAATGAGAAATATTAGACTAGGGAAATATGTACAAAATTATGTTAACAATTATTATGGCAGACGAACAAATAAGTTCATGGTCCCGACCATTTATAACGAATTTAACTGGTTAAGAGAGGAGAAAAAAAAAATGTAGTGAGAGCAAGCAAAACAGACCTTATTAGAAAAATTACCTTAATTTTATTGTTCTAATTTCTAGTATGTTTAGTCAGATTTATATTTGTGTTTAGGTAGTAAGTAAAAAATGAGCGCGGTCTCGCCATCAAACTGTTCCGTCAGTTTGGCGAGTAAATTTGAAATTTAATATGTTATGTACAGTCACCAGCAATAACATCTGCAGATATTTGATGCCGGTGACTGTACCTTCTTGAAAAAAAAATGTGTAGAGTTTAAATAACAGGGATAACCAATTAAGAAAACAAAAAAATCGCGAAGGCGTTAAGAATGATGCAAAAAGGGACGTTTGCGAAACTGCCAAAATATTTTAGTAGGAACGTTTTGCGAACGCAACCTTTTGTAGGTGAGATTTTACGCGAAAGCGACTAAGGGACATTCTGTGAACGGGAGCTTATGCGCCCTGACCAAACCAACTACTCTGGCGATATATGTAAACATCACACTCATATACCTAAATACTACGTGCTCCATCACGTGAATACCAGACATACCTACCTACAATTGAAAAAGTTTTGGCTTTTCAGTTTTTAATAAATATATTCAGGGTGGCTCATTCAGAGCGGTCAGTATGGGAAAGTCTGAAACTATAAGATATACGAAGATCTGTTCTTAGGAACCATGTCATCGATTTTAGTAACAAGAAAAACTGCATTCATACATTTTAAAAAAACTTGTACTCAGCTCGGGAATCGAACCCGGTCCTTTTGAAAAAAAAAACTAACACTATTTAGATATCGATTGTGTAGGTCTTAAGCAGTAAATGTTTCTATGGAACATGATGTCTAAAATGAATAAAAGGCATTGTTTTCACATACTTTAATTCATTTTAGTAGGTGTTCGAAGTGACCACCGTTTTTTTCAATACAATATTCAACACGATTAGGTAACGATCTTACTATTGCATTTTGTATCTTCATGTGGTGAATTTGCGTTAAAATTGACTCTATGGCTGCTTTTAGGTCTTCAACGGTGTCATAGCTTGTTTTGTACACTTTATCCTTAACATAACCCCACAAGAAATAGTCTTGAGGCGTTAAATCGGGCGACCTCGCGGGCCATTTGATAGGGCCGTTCATACCAATCCATTTCTGGGAAAAGTGGTCAGTTAAAAAGTCTCTAGCTATGCGACTATTGTGAGCCGGTGCTCCATCCTGTTCAAAATAAAGTTGTTGTAAAAGTCTTTTACTTCTGCTGACATTTCTCCTAGGGCCTCTAATAGATCTTCTAAGATTGCAGGGTACTTGAATCTATCCAAATGTCCATCATAAATTTTAAACATGAGTACCTTATTATAAAGTAGGCCGACCCAGCAGTTAAATGAGAATCTAACTTGACGGCGTCCTTCGTGCATTCTTAAGGGATTTTCTCGACTCCTATAGTGATGATTTTTACGATTGTACATTCCGTTGTTGGAAAATTGCGTTTTATCAGAAAATATTACGCACTTAAAATGAATAAAAGGCATAGCATGGCAGGCGAGCTGAGTACAAGTTTTTTTAAAATGTATGAATGCAGTTTTTCTTGCTACTAAAATCGATGACATGGTTCCTAAGAACAGATCTTCGTATATCTTATAGTTTCAGACTTTCCCATACTGACCGCTCTGAATGAGCCACCCTGTATATATATAGGTATATATTATGTGTAAATGATGTGTATTTATTTGTTTAGCATTTATATATATATATATATACATATGTATATATATGTCGCAGGGAAATGGCCAAAACAGAGATTTGAACAAATCTCTAAGGGATATGATCAAATCACGCAGGATGTTAAAATGGCGAATACATTTTATCATTTGCCTAGAAAAATCAGTCATTTGATCAAATCTCTGAATCTGTTTAGTGAAATGACGAAATCGGCCAAAAACGGCAACTCGTTTTTTCATTTCACTAAATTTGTCTAGTGATTTGATAAAATCCCTGAAACGCGTCAGTGAGTTGACGAAATTAACTCGCAGAGTCAACTCGTTTTTTCATTTCACTAGACACGTTTAGTGAAATGATAAAAATCTCAACTCTAGTACCGATTAAGTCGCTCGTGCGGTCGTGTTACCTCCCTCCTGCACCTATTATTATTATTATTATTTATTATTATTTAAGTAAAGCACTTTACAATGACTTAAAATTAAATACAAAGTCCCACAAAACTGTTTGCACAGTTTGACTGTGGGATCCATGAGTCTATATAATTTGAGGTACCGTAGAACCCCGTGACTTCGCCTGGATTTCGCAGTTTTTTGAAAAATTCTCACTGATTTACACTTGTTTTTGCTTGTTAAGATCAAAAAACTAATTAATCTATATGGGACTTTAGTTTACAGTAACTTAAGGTCTAAATTTCGCTAAGGAATGGCTACAATTGGACTCTAAAGGTGGTAGGCGAAGTGTAGACAAAATGCCCTGTCTTCGCCTACATACTGCCGGAGCGTCAGTTATAGACAAAATTTGAAGTTGCCGCCAACTATCTTATTAATTTTTAACCTGTTTTCGATTATGAACCGTAACTATCCCAGATAAGTCATATTTAAAAAAAAAACGATGGTAGGCGAAGACAGGTAACGATCTGAAGTTAGTTTCATACATTTACTGTTTTTTCGATAGGGTTGTCAAAAATTATGTTGACTAACTCGACAGCAAAAAAGAAACGGTAATGGTTTAAGTTAAGACTAATGAAAATCAGTTTTCCCGTTTAAGAGCTACGGTGCCACAGCAAACATACAGACATACACACATAGCGGCCAAACTTGTAAGACCCCCTTTGTTCGTCGAGGCTTGAATGACCCTTAGATTCAGATTCAGATAATTTATTCATAAATGTACATTTCAATTATATGTCAATTAAAAAAAATACACAGCTTAATATCTACCTACTTATACTACTTATACAATACCTTAACATTAAGAACTACTCCGGTTATGGAATGAGCTCCCTGCCGAGGTTTTTCCGAGGGACTACAGTATGGGGTTCTTCAAAAAAGGAGTACGTATAAATTCTTAAAGGGTCGGCAACGCGCATGTAACACACCTGGAGTTGCAAGCGTCCATAGGCTACGGTAACCACTTACCATCAGGTAAGCTAAGCTTGTTTGCCACCGACGTGGTATTTAAAACTAAATAAGAAATTTTAAACAGATCACAAATTTGGATTGACAACCCTAGGGGCAGGCGAAGTGTAGCAACAAGATGGCCGGAACATGACCTCAGTTACATTTAAATCGATTGTGACATATACACGTAACTTAGGTAAAAAATAATATTACCACAAGAAAGAGCATGAGTTGTAGATTATAATACAAGAAAAAGCTTAGATCTATCTCTTCTTTGAGACTATTTATAGCAAAGTTCCGACAAGGTAAAAATAAACACGTGCTACCACTTCAACGAAAAAACGGCACTGATCGTAAATGGCGTTAAGTTAGCCACAATTAATGCGAGAATATTGCCATGCATAAAAAACACTATACATTTCGTAGTTTTTTGTGGAACCTGCCCTAAAATCTAGGCGGGAATTTTAACTTTTATAAAAATAGGCGATGTTAGGTATCCCAGGCGAAGTCACGGGGTTTGACGGTAGTCTTAATGATAATGAGTCTATATAAAGTGGTAAAGTCCTAATCAGTCTATATAATTAGTAAAGTCTTAAGAAGTAAGAACAGCTTTAAATGATGTTGTATAAAGTGGATAGGTAACTAGATATAAGATATTAGGTATTTAAGTATTTAAATACTGTCGAGATAGTGTTTCAACAGGGCTCTTTTAAATTTATTTTTGTTTTTCTCTCGTCTAATAGCCGCAGGTAAAGCATTAAGCAAATATGGTAAGCGTTTTTCGATGAGCCTATCCCCGTAGTAATTGCTTACTCTGAGAACGGCATACTTACCTGCAGCTACTGATCTGGTGCCATATGTTTGGCTCATTTGAGATAAGTTACTTTCTTGATTGCCGTGCTGATTGACTAAAATTAAGTATTTATGTCTAAGTGTTGCCGGAAGAATTTTACATACTTTAAATAACTGATAATAGCCATTTTTATATTTATTTTTAGTTTTATTGTTTACTAATAGTTTGAGAAATCTAATTTGCAATTTTTCTACTTTTTCCAAATTCGAAAGGTTAGGCCATAGCAATCCAGGGAGTAACTCGTTTCCCAGCGACATATCATTTCATTTAATTTAAAACCTACCGTTCCCCGCTCTCGCCCTTGCGTGTTAGGCACCGGCCGGCTTAGACGCATTTTATGAAAGTTTGCGAGTTACCCTGCGAATGTCAAAGAACGTTTTGTAAGTGAAGCGAACCACATTAAAATGATTATATTCCGGTTTACAACTACCTACCTATTCTTGTACTCGATTAAAAATGCTGATTTAACAAACAATTTTATTACTTACCTACTTTCTACATCTTATTTTACCATTTCACTATATCATGTCAGAGATTTTAACAAATCTCTAAGAGATATGACCAAATCACCCAGGATGTGAAAATGGCCATTCCATTTTATCATTTGCTTAGAAAAAAAAAGCAGTTATTAGATCAAATCCCTGAATCTATTTAGTGAAATGACGAAATCAGCCAAAAAGGCAACTCGTTTTTTTCATTTCATCAGAATTGTTCAGTATTTGATAAAATCCCTGAAACATCATGTGAGAGATTTGATCAAACTTAATTATAGAGTAACACTGAACCAGTTCACAGATTTTATTAAATCACCTGCACCATGTTACAGTAGAGACTTTATTACAGTACAGACAGGTACAGAAGCGGTTTCTGCGCAACCTGGCATTTACAGCTGGTAAAGCTAAAAAAATAAGGTCGTATACAAAACGGTTACAGCATTTTGACTTAGAATCGCTGCAATTGCGCAGGGGCGTAGCTGATGCCATGTTTCTGTACAAGGTTGTTAGAAATAAAATAGATTGTCCCCAAATATTATCTCTTCTGTCGTTCCGGGCGCCTTCCCGAAAGCCGCGCATACCTATCACACCTCTCAGTGCCCCGCTCAGGCGGACAGTCTTCGGCAGCAACTCGCCTATTCCAAGGCTTTGCAAGCTATTAAATAGTTGCAGTCACGTTACGGACATACACGTCGACTCACCACATGAATTTCGTAAGAGCGTTGCGATGATAGTTGATAGTTAGAATAAGGATTATTTAAATAGTTCTCATAGGCCACTATTTTTCTGTTATTTCTCATTGCATGCGGTGTTAACCTATAAGTAGTTGTTACACTTAGCGATTAAGTTTCAAATGTGTAATAATTGAGATATCTTCAGTGTAAATAACTGTTGGTTAACCGAAATAAATAAATAAAATAAAAATAAAATTACAAATTGACTACCGCTTTAGCCTAGTTGGTAGTGACCCTGCCTACGAAGCAAGAGGTCCTGGGTTCGAATCTCGGTAAGGGCATTTATTTGTGTGATGAGCACGAATATTTGTTCCTGAGTCATGGATGTTTTCTATTTTAAGTATTTATTTATCTATATGAGTATGTTTATCGTCGTCTAGTACCCATAGTACAAGCGTTGCTTAGTTTGGGACTAGGTCGATTTGTGTAAGATTGTCCCCTAATATTTATAATTTAATTTAATTTATAATTTTATCATTTCATTAAACGTGTCTTGTGAAATGATAAAACGAGTTGACTCTGCGAGTTTGTTTCGTCAACTCACTGACGCGTTTCAGGGATTTCATCAAATCACTAAACAAATCTAGTGAAATGAAAAAACCTGTTGCCTTTTTTGTGCCGATTTCGTTATTTCACTAAACAGATTCAGAGATTTGATCAAATGACTGACTTTTTCTAGGCAAATGATAAAATGGATTCGCCATTTTAACATCCTGCGTGATTTGATCATATCCCTTAGAGATTTGTTCAAATCTCTGTTTTGGCCATTTCCCAGCGACATATCATTTCATTTAATTTAATTTATTTATTTCTATAACAATATTACATTGTGTTAGAAAATCTTAAAATCTAATTACATGCTTAAAATTTTATAATTAAATAAGGATCAGGACATGTCATCAAATACATTTTCATAATGGCAAAATAAATAGGTACAAATGAAAAGAAAAAGATCAATAAAAATAAAAAATACATATGTGTCAGATTAAAATTCATTCACATTCACATGTCAATCCATATTTAATAAAAGGGAATAATTAATAGAAATAACAAATAAATAAATAATTTTAAGATACATAAGTATGTCAGATTAAATTCATTCATTGCACTGGAAAAACTCTTCAACGGAATAAAAACATTTTGTGAGCAAATATGGCCTAATTTATTTTTAAAAGTATGTGGGTTGGAAACAGCTTTCAATTCAATTGGTAGCTTATTAAAAACTTTTATAGCCTGGTAACGAGCACAGTATTGTGTCACTTTGAGTTTTGGAGTCTTTACTCGCGCTTAGGGCGGCTTAGGTTTTTTGTCCTCGTCGCCAGTCTTGCCACCCGAGCCTTTTCCGATTCACTTCTTGCCAGAGATTTTACCATTTCATAATATGAAGACTAGGCACAGTTAGAATTTCTAATTTGGTGAAAAAGTCCTTACACGAAACCCACTGACGCACCATGATTCTTATTGCTCGCTTTTGAATGATGAAAGCCCTTTTTATATTATAACTATAAGTTGCGTCCCAGAATTTTATACTGTATCTAAGTTTCGAGTCAACTAAGCAAGGCACAATATACTGTTTTCAGACGGTCAAGCCCGATGATATCTCTCAGACTTCTCAGAGCGTAGCAGGCAGAGCTAATCGTGTTTTCGATTTGGTCTAATTCCTGTTTCCAATTTAGAAAGGAATCAATATAGACCCCTAGAAACCTGACAACCTCAACGGAACGCAAAATATAACTGTCAAAGACGAGTTCTAGGGTGCCCTTGTTTTTGCGATCGCTCTTAAACTGGACGATACTTGTTTTCTCCGTATTCAATTTTGAGTTGTTTTCCCGGAACCACCAATGGAAAACCGAAAGAGCTGTACTAATTTTATTTTTAAGGTCATATTCGTTCCTAACGCTGATAATCGCATTCGTGTCATCAGCAGTTATCACCAGGTCCGTCCTACCGTATGTCTTTTATGACATCATTAATAAACATAATAAAGAGAATATGACCTAAACGATATGATAAAGAGAAAGAATATAATGGAAAAATAAACCATCTTCGTCTGTAGCCCCCGACAGGATTCGAACCTGCGACCTTTCTATTAACGCTAGACTGCTCTACCAACTGAGCTACGAGGACAGTGACGGAAGTTGTATATTTTTTCAATTATATTCCCGCTAAGACGAGCGCCCTCTCTGTATCGTGTTATAGACGTGTTTCACAGTCTTGGCACCACTGATCGGGGTAACTTACAAACAAAAATATTTAATTAAATTATTTGTTTCGTGATTAAGGGTAGAATAGGAGCAAGTATAGATCCTTGTGGAACCCCTCTCGTAATTGTAATGATTCTAGACTTGAAGACTTTCTCTACTCCCTCATCTGTGTTTCTAATTTCTACATACTGTTTTCTGTTCTGTAAATAGTTTCTAAGTATCTGAAGATTGTTCCCCCTGACTCCGTAATAATGTAATTTTTTTAAAAGGATTGTACGGTGTATCGAAAGCAGAGCTCAGATCCAGAAAAAGTTCCGCTACGTTCATTCCATTGTTAAGGTTGTGTACAACGTCGCTAAGTAAGGTGTCTATTGCATCTGTAGTACCAACATTTCTTTGGTATCCGAATTGTCTAGTATTTATTATATTGTGTCGGTCGGTCTCGGTCTCGGTCGTGAAGCAAAGGTTAAGTAAGTTTCGCTTGCCACATACCTACAGGCTGGACGAGTTCCGCGGTGGAATTTATCCGCTTGTGGTTGTTAGGGCGATATATATGCTGGTGTATGGTGGTGGAAATGTATGGTGGTGGTGGTGTAGCTGGAGCCCGCGGAATTGGCTACTTCACAAGTATAGGTAGTCAGCTGGGCACCGTTAATCAAATGGTTAACTTCGTTCACCGCTAATCCGTTACTTAAAATCGTAAACTTCGTTAATCGTTAAAGAGTTAAATTTCTGAAGACTTAACGCAAGTTAACTCGTGATAAAAGTTGCGTTAGTCAATCTCACTAGACCACAGTATTGCATTATCATCTGCTTTACACAATTTACAATCTCTAACTCGATTTAACTTCAGGAAGTTGGTGATATTTTACCCTCTTTGAACAATTTTGTTAAGTCTTATTTACAAAAATAAAATGCCAACTAAGCGGTTGCGTGTCGGCCGAATTTGTACGACATCGACAGTTGACCTTTCTAAGTACATTTTAAGTTAGTCGACAGTAAGGGTTCCTTGTTGACTACGGAATCCTAAAAAGACAGTTCTTTGTATTAATTTAGTTACGCAGGAGCCTTTCTGGCCCTTTTTGTTTCAACGCGTATAGCTTCTCTGCACGGACAAGAAGGTGCGCGAGCTCTCGAGTTCTCTCGCACTATCCGACTCTCTCTTATTCGAAAACTTAGAAAGAGACGGATAGTGCGAGAGAGCTTGAGAGAACTCGCGTGCCGTCCTGTGCTAACCGTGCAGTAGACTGAGGTCACATCGTCTTAAATTCTCAGAGGGCCTACAGCGAAACGAAAACGAACTTCGTGTATATCTCCGTCTTCGTCGCTCGAACTAGCAAGTGCGAAGTTCATTTTCGTTTCGCGGTGGTACACACATAAACGATGATATATTATCTACCCGCCTCCGTCAGCGAGCGCATTGCGTTTAGTTCCTCACATTATTCCGCATATAATTAATTGAAGTTGTAGAATGAAGAATAATGATATGATTTTCTACCATGTAAAACTTACAACAAACAAATAAATATGGAATAATAAAATAGGACATAAAGATCTGCGAAATAAAGTATAAATTAAATAATATTTCTACCAAACAAAAATCGGTGTTTCACAAATACACCATTTAAATGTTCGAAGTAATGAATATTCGATCAAATGAAAAAATGCGAAACGTTGACTTTGAACTGAACATGAACCTATAATTTAGTATGGACAGGCTATGGTAATAATAATACCACGTGCGAGCGAGCTGGTAGCATACAAATCTCGATAAGTGTGACAGACAGAGATATATCATTCGTTATCCTTGTCATAGTTCCACTTTTTTTCTATTTGGCACAACAGTTGTGGCATACAATGCTGTCAATGCTCGCGCGTGGCTGCATACGAATCCGAAATATTTAATATTATTGTGAATAAAATAGTGTCCTAAAAGTAATTTACGCACGATAAGGTATCTCGTGTTCCGTCTGTGCCAAGAAAATGGTTAATTGTTGCGTGCTTGGCTGTAAAAGCCGGTCGGAACAATGTGATGAAAATATAACCTTTCACACGTAAGTAGAACATCTTTCACTTTTCTGTATACGCAATACGTAAAAATAGCATGGTAAAATTACATTACGCTCAAAATCTTGTAAAATTTGACGATTACAATAGAAATAACATCATTGTTTACATTGTACAAGAAAATATTTATTGACAAATTATCCGCCCAAATTACGTAGATTGTTTATGGTAAGCTGCGAGAGGTGTTAGAATGTCTTCTCGATTTAGCTTCTTTGCAATCATTTTAGGGATACCAGCCAATACAACTTAAAAATACCCGATTTCTCGGGTAATTTATACTCTAACAAAATTCTCGTACTTGTTATTACATAACATTCGTATATAATGGATGGGATCTATTCTTATATACGTATATTTACTCTGTACTCATAATAAAGATAAGCTTTTATGTAGCGAGTAATCTCGGACTGTTCATCCGATTTCGAAAATTCTTTCATCTGGCTTTATTTAATCCTGCATCTCCGCCTCCGCTTGTGTTCTTTCTACTACGCGGGTGGAGAGGAGACGCGTGGACAGCTAGTAATAAGTAAAGACGATCGACGGTTTAGAATAAATCATAATTTTCTATAAGCCCTTTGCTTGAAAAATTTTATGTACAATAATATGTTTTTTTTTCTAGGTTTCCACTAAATGAGGATGCGCGTGCGCGTAGTATTTGGGTTAAGGCTACATATATATATTTGTGATCGCATTCTCGAAAACAGTTCTTATGATTTTGATGGCATTTGCAGTATAGGGGTTTATGGGGGCGAAAAATCTATCTCATCATCATATCAGCCGAAATGGCCGGTCCTGCGCCATCCGCATCCAGCGGACTCCCGCGACCTTTGCCAGGTCATCAGTCAACCTTGTAGGGGGCCTCCCACGCTGTGCCTCATAAAAAAAATCGATCTAGCTAGGTCTCATATCTGGGAAAAATCGTTCTCAGCATATTTTTACCCGAGCAGAGCTCTTTATCATTAATCTGTAATAATTTGAATATTTGAATAGTAAATGTTTTTTAATATGGTTGTGTCTCATTTCGGTATTTAGTGTCATTATTTTTCCCGCCTTAAGCCTGCATCGCGGTCAATAGTAAATTTTACAGCTAATGACAAGTTTACCATTGATCGCCGCGGCCAGGCCGCGCCAGTCTGTGAGAGACTTTAAGCCTCTCACAGACAGGCGCGGCCTGCGGTGGCGGTCAATAGTAAATTTGACACTAACTGTCAAGTTTACTATGAACCGCCACCGCAGGCCGCGCCAGTGTGATTCAGGCTTTATAATAATTAAGTAGATCAGCACGGCTATCACAGGACGCCCCGCGAGCTGTGTCGCGGCGAGGTAGACTGTCCGTCTCTTTCTAGTTAGAACGATTAGAAAGAGACGGATAGTCTACCTCGCCGCAACACAGCTCGCGGGCGTCCTGTCATAACTGTGCTGATAAGAAACTACCAGGTAAGCCGCTTGCACAAGGACTATTAATTACCTACATGTCCTGTTCTGTTAATAGAATCATATTTCATGTTATTAAGCTGAATATTACTAGTGGTTGCGAACAGAGCGCCTGCTAGGCAGTGAATGTGTGTAAAGCTTCAGTAAAAACTACTTACAATAAAAGCGCATTATTTAAAATAAACATATGGAAGCGATGGGGTAATTTTTAGTTACATGGCCACCCCACGGGAATCATCTACTTTGTTGCCGTCCCTCATTGTGGCGACACTTACGTCGCCTCTGTAGGTATATACTCTAAGGAACTGAAATTCGATTAAAAGTTTGTCGAGATTACAAGTATAAACCCTTAAATTTACGTCCATCAAGCTTATTAGAATTCAATTATTGAATAAATGAAAATTATATTAAATAAAAATACAAATGTGCAATTACAATGTAATGATATTTTAAAAACTCCAATATGATATTTTGCAAGATTTCTGAACGAAAGCACTTTTGGCGCGAAACGGTGACAGACAGACACTACTGACAGACTATCCGTTTAGACAAGCCAGGTGTTCGTTTCGTGTTTTTGGCCCACGATAACGGTGAAAAAAAAAGTAATTTAACATCGAAAGAAGCAAAGATGAACTCTTAAATTTTATTTCTGTAACCTATGCCGGGTCAAAATGTTCGTAGAAGACCTGAAGAACGATTTTTACAACGTACTTTTAGGCAACGTAAGTACAGTGATGTTTTTTTACATGTATGCTTCATAATCATAAGTCACGCGTGTAATTCTTAATGTTTCTTGCAGAGGGTGTTATTATTGGTGCATTACGACATCGACGCGATATGTACGTGTAAAATACTTCAAGGTCTTTTCAAATGCGACAACATATCATATACATTGGTGCCAGTAGGGGGTATTTCTGAACTGAAACAAGCGTATGAAGAGAATAACGAGGAGATAAAGTATGTGTGCCTGGTGAACTGCGGGGGCACTATCGACCTGGTGGATATCTTGCAGCCGGAGGAGGATGTTGTGTTCTTTGTGCTGGACTGCCACAAGCCGACTGATGTGTGTAATGTGTACAGTGATGGGCAGGTATGTGTAATTGTGTTTCTGTTAGCCTGGTAAATTAATATGATCGTGTTTGACACAAGATGCAATAAACTATTGTCTTTGTCTGAATATGTTTGTATCTAAACCTCACACTTTTTCATATTTTATTGGTAGGGTTGGTAGGAAATCCTACGTAAATTAGATCACTGTCATAGATAACAATATACAAGAATATTTATACTTAATAGAAATAAAATTCAAAATAAGAAACAGTTGCTCATTTTAGCAATATTGGTCCGTACTGGGGTTTAAACCTGAGACTGATGATTTTATAGTCCAAGTTTTTACCATCTACAGTCCGCGATATATTGAAAGAATCTTATGTTTAGGTGATATTGTTAATGTTGGCATCGGAATAAACACAAACATGGACAAACAACATACAGACCCAAAGATTGATTTGTGAGTGTTTGTGGACAGTTGGCTTCTGTTTTATTCATGCTTTATACCGTATTAATCAATGTTTATAAAATCAGCAAGGAGTAAAAGCCATAAAGTGAGAAAAAAACAGGGTATGGATTAATTTTGTAGTAAGCAGTAACATTGCTAACTATAGCTCAGTTGGTTAGTAGCGGGGCCATGAATGCCTATGGTTGCCAATTCGAATCTGGCTCAGAGCTTAACATTTTTATTTTTCCTTCATTTATTTATTTAAAATAATTACACAATTGCATTACAGTTAAAAACTAAGTCACTGTGAATTACAAATGATATATACAATGCATATTAATATATGACAGAAGAATTATGTTGATTCATCATCTCACAGTACCTTAAAGCCGGCTGTACACATTGGGCCAACATTGGTGCGTGAGCAGATGCAGCTATGCGTTAGAGGAAGAGGGCTTAATATCGTTCTCATGCGTTTGCATAGCTGCATCCTGCCCACGCGCCAACGTTGGCCCAATGTGTACAGCCAGCATAAGCATTCATGATACACAATTCCCCAACTACTTCCAAAGACGTTTTCTCTCTCTAATAGTGGCACTACACTTGGCGGTATTTGCCCAAATATTTGTGCTGCATCTTTTTTCTTCCTACGGCAAATGAAAGAGAGGCAACGACGCAACGCGAACACGCATTCCCAAGTGTAGTGCGACCATTACAAGCAATATTAAAACGGTTATAGCTTCGTAATTCTTTGAGATATCCGAATGGGATTTTCGTCACTAGGCATATTTTTTTGCCTTCTTTCTTTTGGAGTAATAATCATTTTCTAGTCTAAACCCGTATTGTGTAGTAATTTGTGTGCAGGTCGTCTGCCCCGAGACCTCTGGCCCTCAACTTTGTCTGTTTTAATAATCCTACGCCTATAGACAAGTCTGGTCACCAAGAATAGGCCATGTTACGATCCTCAGTATTGAGGGATCAACTGAAGATGTTGATGATGACACGTTGACAATATTTTAATCAGCCTATACTTTTTTTTTAAATACAACAACGGTGGCAAAGAAGCGTACAGCCCGCCTGATGGTAAGCGGACACCGCAGCCTATAGACGCATGCAACTCCAAAGGAGTAACATGGGCGTTGCCGAACCTTGATATGTTTGAGGATTCGCCGTGTTGACAGCTGAAAGAACAAATTCCCTCACTCTCAACACGACACATCCCCGGGAGCTCTGGCGACCTCGCTCACCTCCAGGAACACAACACTACTACAGAGCAAGTAGTAGTGTTATTGTGGCTGTGGTCTTCTGCAAGGCGGAGGTACTTCGCCAGTTGGGCTGCTCCATATTCGAGTGGGATGACACTTGGTGTGACTTCACTGTTTGACAGTGTTACTGTCCCAGACATCCCAGTTTACTGTGGGTTGTACAGCATGCCGATGTGTTTCAGGTGAGACTAGTGTACAAGGATGAGGAGGAGAAGATACCGAACTTTGATGACATCTTCCGGGACGATGAAGATGATGAGGTCTGCATTTCATTAATCACTTCTCAAATTCATCAGCTGTGAAATCATATATTGGTTAGGCAGTCATTCAGGAATCAGGAACTGATGAGGCTGAATTTCCATCTTGGTCCATCAGGAATTAGATTGCTTTGTTCTTGTAATGTCTTATCTGTAGTATATAGGAGATATCAAGAAAACATATAAACATTGTTTTCAGGAGGAGTCATCGGGCGGGCGCGAAGGCCTGGAGGCGCTGGTGGAGCGCCGGCGCGGGCGCCGCGACTGGGAGGAACGCCGGGACACCCTTATGTTCAACTACACGCAATTTTCCTATTATGGGAAGCCTGTGAGTTTCAATTGGTGTTACTTTCATATTAATAGCTTTATTTATCCATACATTTTTTTTACATGTTAGATATATTTAAGTAGTTGATATAAGTTTTATTGTATGGCCGCTATAGGGTAGAAAGCCTCCATCTCATTCCATGTTTGTCTGTCTTGGGCTGTGCTCATCCAGTGTTTACCAGCTGTTTTTACAACATCGTCGACCCATCTTGCCTTTTGTCGTCCACCTTCCACCACTTCGTTATTTGCAGTGTCCATCTGTTATCCTGGTATCTTGCTATGTGGCCTGTCCACTTCCATTTCAGTGTCATGGCGTGTTTTAGTGCATCTTTGATTTTTGTTTTGTTGCGTATGTCCGCATTTCGTGTATTATCTACTCATCTCAATTTCGGGATACTTCTTTCCATGGCGTGCTGGCATGATAGGATTTTATTGGTATATGTCCAAGTCTGACTTCCGTATAGGTAGGGTAAAATGCATGAGTCCATAATGATCTTCTTAAGGTTCAGACTGTAATTTCCTTTGAGGATTTCTTTCTGTGCCCAATATTTTTTCCATGTCGTGTTTATTCTCCTGTCTACTTCGATTCCGTGTCTGTTGGCGTCGAATGATATTTGTTTTCCAAGATATATATATTCTTTGACATATTCTATTGTGTGTCCTTCTACGGTAATCGGAGTTTGGTTGCGGTTGGTCATTATTTTCGTTTTGTCAGTATTCATCAATGAATTCGGAGTTACTTTCATATATAGAAGTGAAAGAGAAATGAGCGAAAGTCGACAAAATGCTATAAGTCTGCCTTGCATTTACTTGCTGTGCCTTTTGGTGCCTTTTAATCACAACAATACATTAAAAGGCATCAAAAGGCACAGCAAGTAAATGCTGTGCGTAGCCTGGTGCGGTAGGCGTTCCACATTGTAAATGTATTATTTTTAAAGAATTTGTATATTTATTATGTATATATATTTTTACAATTATTCAGCAATATCTTACGGTCTTCATGGATTACTTTCTCTAAAATTTCATTAATGAATCCATGGGTTTTAGTGTAGTTTCTTACATTTGAAATGGATCTACACACAAATAATCTACTTGAATGGTAATACTGCCCCGTTTTGTTTAATGGAATGCTTGTTACACTACTGTTATTAAGATGCAGGTAGGTTCTTCTATTTAGTAAGCGCTGCCCTCGACGACTCTCGGGATGTTATAAGTTTACACTGTTGGTTCCAGAGCGCGCTGGTAGCCCTACACCTGTCGTGGCTGGTGTCCCGGCTGAGCCCCGGAGCGGCCTGGGCGGGCGCGGTGGCCCTGGCGGCGCACGAGGCGTGGGGCGCGCGGGGCGCCGCCGCCTGCCTGCTCGACGCCGCGCTGCTCACCCGCGCGAGCCACAGCGACCGAGTGAGTTAACATCAACATCATATCAGTACGTGGGCGGGCGCGGTGGCCCTGGCGGCGCACGAGGCGTGGGGCGCGCGGGGCGCCGCCGCCTGCCTGCTCGACGCCGAAAGCCGATCGCAGATCGCATTTTTATCGCGTTTGGCTCAGGCGGAAAATACCCACGATCTGAGCCATTCTTTGTTGCGCCCTTGGGGAACAATGTCCTATTGTGACTCGTGTTTTTAGTAATGTGTAGGAATATTGTTCCAGTCGGTAGAGCTGGTTTTGGAGAAGGACGCAGCATTGCCGTTGTACCGCTGGTGGTCGCTTGAGAGCGCCCTCAAGCACTCGCCCGGCGTGGGACCCTTCCTCAAGCTGCACTCGCTCGCCGGTCTGTCCAGGCTGAGACAACTGCTGGCTGACATGGGGTAACTAGACCTGTGCTCACTGTACCGCTGGTGGTCGCTTGAGAGCGCCTTCAAGCACTCGCCCGGCGTGGGACCCTTCCTCAAGCTGCACTCGCTCCCCGGTGTGTCCAGGCTGAGACAACTGCTGGCTGACATGGGGTAACTAGACCTGTGCTCACTGTACCGCTGGTGGTCGCTTGAGAGCGCCCTCAAGCACTCGCCCGGCGTGGGACCCTTCCTCAAGCTGCACTCGCTCCCCGGTGTGTCCAGGCTGAGACAACTGCTGGCTGACATGGGGTAACTAGACCTGTGCTCACTGTACCGCTGGTGGTCGCTTGAGAGCGCCCTCAAGCACTCGCCCGGCGTGGGACCCTTCCTCAAGCTGCACTCGCTCCCCGGTGTGTCCAGGCTGAGACAACTGCTGGCTGACATGGGGTAACTAGACCTGTGCTCACTGTACCGCTGGTGGTCGCTTGAGAGCGCCCTCAAGCACTCGCCCGGCGTGGGACCCTTCCTCAAGCTGCACTCGCTCCCCGGTGTGTCCAGGCTGAGACAACTGCTGGCTGACATGGGGTAACTAGACCTGTGCTCACTGTACCGCTGGTGGTCGCTTGAGAGCGCCCTCAAGCACTCGCCCGGCGTGGGACCCTTCCTCAAGCTGCACTCGCTCCCCGGTGTGTCCAGGCTGAGACAACTGCTGGCTGACATGGGGTAACTAGACCTGTGCTCACTGTACCGCTGGTGGTCGCTTGAGAGCGCCCTCAAGCACTCGCCCGGCGTGGGACCCTTCCTCAAGCTGCACTCGCTCCCCGGTGTGTCCAGGCTGAGACAACTGCTGGCTGACATGGGGTAACTAGACCTGTGCTCACTGTACCGCTGGTGGTCGCTTGAGAGCGCCCTCAAGCACTCGCCCGGCGTGGGACCCTTCCTCAAGCTGCACTCGCTCCCCGGTGTGTCCAGGCTGAGACAACTGCTGGCTGACATGGGGTAACTAGACCTGTGCTCACTGTACCGCTGGTGGTCGCTTGAGAGCGCCCTCAAGCACTCGCCCGGCGTGGGACCCTTCCTCAAGCTGCACTCGCTCCCCGGTGTGTCCAGGCTGAGACAACTGCTGGCTGACATGGGGTAACTAGACCTGTGCTCACTGTACCGCTGGTGGTCGCTTGAGAGCGCCCTCAAGCACTCGCCCGGCGTGGGACCCTTCCTCAAGCTGCACTCGCTCCCCGGTGTGTCCAGGCTGAGACAACTGCTGGCTGACATGGGGTAACTAGACCTGTGCTCACTGTACCGCTGGTGGTCGCTTGAGAGCGCCCTCAAGCACTCGCCCGGCGTGGGACCCTTCCTCAAGCTGCACTCGCTCGCCGGTCTGTCCAGGCTGAGACAACTGCTGGCTGACATGGGGTAACTAGACCTGTGCTCACTGTACCGCTGGTGGTCGCTTGAGAGCGCCCTCAAGCACTCGCCCGGCGTGGGACCCTTCCTCAAGCTGCACTCGCTCGCCGGTCTGTCCAGGCTGAGACAACTGCTGGCTGACATGGGGTAACTAGACCTGTGCTCACTGTACCGCTGGTGGTCGCTTGAGAGCGCCCTCAAGCACTCGCCCGGCGTGGGACCCTTCCTCAAGCTGCACTCGCTCGCCGGCCTGTCCCGGCTGAGTCAACTGCAATCAGTCCACACATCACCCCTTTATAACCTTCCTATTGTTCATTCTTGATAACTGAGTATACCGCTTTTCTCAAACGTGCAATGAAATAAATAAAAAAACTCTAAGAAATCAATCTTAAATTTTCATGTCTGAACGACGTGATGCTGTGCCACAAATAAATTAAAAAATATATACTTCCCGGCATAGGCCTTCAATTTTGTATGAAATTCTTTTACAGTTCTCTCGAGTTGTTCCGCCCGAAACGCGATACTTTGAAGCCTGTTATAACGCACGTATTTAATGACGATATTTCAACATGTGTCTTTATATTAATCAGACCCACAAACATTACCACCACCCACTTCTTTACTGGTAGAAGTAGACTTTAACAATATCATTCTTTTGATTTGCAGATTCCCCTTGCAGCAAGCGCGGCAAGCGTACCGCTCGATGGACGTGGAGCTGCGACGGGGCCTGCTGGAAGCCCTGGAGACAGCCGGCACGCGGCTCGGGCTCCGAGACGTGTCGCGCACCGCTTACATACTGAGGTACACAAAAAAGGGTGCTCCATGGTATGTACGCACTCGTTGCAAATGCATACCCCAGTCCCAACTGCACGTGCCTTACAGTCGAATTCATAAATATAAGCCTATACCTTCCTCATTATCATCAACCATTATATCAGCCGAGAGACGTCCACGCTGAACATGGCTCCCACAATGACCGGCCGTGCGCCGATAATGCCACGCTTTCAACACACGAGATAAAGAAAAATGTATTGTATGTGTTTGTTCGCAGACGGCCGCACGCGCCTCCGCTGTCAGCGTTAGACGCCGTGTATGCGACGGCAGCGCTGCTCGAACACGTAAGTACCATGAGTCTGGCGACGTTTAGCCAACTCAATGTGGCTACAACTGTCCGTAATGCGACGCGAGACGAGACAACCTACCATCCTCTTTCTAGTTGGCGGGTTATTCACCTGTTACCACCAATTTGGAATTTCTTCCCCATCTTTTACCAGTAAAGTACTTGGTGGTAACTACTGGGAATACTTTCCCCATCTTTTACCACTAAAGTACTCGATGGTAACTACTGGACGAGATGCTGCAGGCCGCTCGGGTGTGCCGGAACTTCACTACTGCCGGCTTGGCTATGTCAACGAGTGCCTCGCGAAGGAACCGCTTGCTGTTTCATAAGGTTCGTGAAGAATGCCGCAAGCAGCAGTGGAGATACTCTTGAACGAAGAGAGGTGGAGTTTACGCTCGGCGAGGGGACGGGAAGCAAGCGTACTGCATCCGCTCGGACGCTGGCATTCTGCGGGTGTTTGGTGCCAGTTCCGTTTGAGATCTTTTAGTGTACTGCATTTTTTTGTGTCTCTATTTTTAGGATTAATTATCCATGGATTATCGACACAGCAAAACTTATGACAATGCTGCAGCGGAGTACCATAAAAACCACTGAAGAAAAGCAAAAGTATTACAAGGACTTAAAATGTACTGTCAATAAAGCACTGTATTTTGAGAAATCTGCCTATTTTAATAAAAATATAATAATAAAATCTCTCTTCTGCTTATTTAAGAGCTAAGCTTGTCGGTGTAGCTCAAAGTAGGCCCTCCATCTACTCCGATCCCAGGCAACCTCTTTGACATCTTGGTACCACCTATAAATCAACTCTTTTTTTTTAGCTGCTCTATGTAGTTTATTCTAGGGCTTCCTCTTCCTCGCTTCCCCTCTATCTAATAAAATAAATAACCCTAATAATCTCTTATGGAGAAATTATAATCTACACTATTACCTAATAAAAATAATGAGCTTCTTTCTAACTTCAATGACCCTGCTATCATAAATAAAAGTTCCCACTGGCAAAAGATGGGGAAAAAAACCCAGCTGTTACCACTAGTAAGGAATTGGTGGTAACAGGTGGGAATAACCCTAATTTGCTCAGTGCGAGTAAGACAGGAAACGCTCTCGCGCACGACGCGACTTGGCAGCATGTTATGCTTGACATGCAACCGCGACCCGTACACTTCGGGGACGTCCACCGCGATCGCAACTATAGGTAGATTTAACTCAGTCCTCGCCTGCATGCGCGCGGGTGCAGGGGTATGACGATAACGGGCGCGGGCGACGTGCGGGCGGCAAAGCAAAGCGGTCGACCTATACATTGATTGCGCCTCAATGTTCATCTGTAAGTAACGCCATCTATGGTGGAGTAGTGGTAAAAGTAAACGAAACCTCATGTTTAGCGTTCCTTATTTATTCTTTACTAGCTTCTGCCCGCGACTCCGTCCGCGTGGAACTCGTTTATATCGCAGCTCCATACAAACATTCACCCCCTTAGGGGATGATTTCGGGATAAAAACTATCCTATGTCCTTCCGCGGGACTCAAACTATCTCCATACCAAATTTCATCGCAATCGGTTCAGCGGTTTAAGCGTGAAGAGGTAACAGATAGACAGACAGACACACTTTCGCATTTATAATATTAGTATGGATTATTCATAGTAGTCTCTGGTTTAGCGACAGTGCTAACCTTACGAAAATAACACTATGATTCGTTTATTTTACAAAAAAATCCTTTACTAATATATTTAAAGTATTAGCAAAGAGCGTTTACACACGCCGACTTTCCAGCGATGCAAACGCGACTGTATCGTAGCAATAACCATATATTTGTGTTCTAATATTTGATCTAAAACAGTCTCTCTTCTAACAGATTCCACACGTTTGATGCGTAGGGAGCGCCTCGCCTGGCCGGAAACAGGCGGGCTGTCTATATCATACACATCTGGGGGCACGCCAGTGCCCCCGCCAAGTCGAGCAAAACAGCGGCACGGCCGTACCATCCTTTTCTCGAAGCAGTTCAGGCCATTTTCGACCCCCCTATAACTTCGTTGTGGATAAAACTAGAAGCCTGAATTTTCAGCACCAAGCACGCATTGTATAAATAAACACGATATATTTAAATCTCATATTTCCAGGAAACAATACCCCGGTCAGAAGGCTTCCAGCTGTCTCTATCAGCATTAGACATAGAGAGCGAGAACGAGAGCTTGCGGCTCGGGATACAATCCGCGCAGCGCTCGTTGGAGGCCGTCGCTCGCCTTGTGAACGCCACGCTCGCCGCCAGAGCGTTACATCTAGCCGGCCCCTTCACATACTTCATCGTGCCTGAGGTGAATATACCTAATTATGAACTAAAAGCATCATCATCATCATCATATCAGCCGAAAGACGTCCACTACTGGACATAGGCCTCCCCCAAAGAGTGCCAAAGTGACCGGTCCCGCGCCACCCGCATCCAGCGCTCCCGCAACCTTTACCAGGTCATCAGTACACCTTGTGGGGGGCCTACCCACGCCGCGCCTTCCGGTACGTGGTCGCCACTCGAGAACCTTTCCGCCCCAACGGCCATCGGTTCTACGTGCTATGTGCCCTGCCCACTGCCACTAAAAGCATACCAACATACGATTACAGACCGATCAACTTTAAAGAGTCCGCAGTAAGCTCGATTCTCCATACAAACGTAGTTACGCTCTCATTTTAAAACTACGTGTTGGATTGTAACGAAACTTTGCATGTACAATGACATGAGGTATATCCAGGTCTGTAATTAAGGTCTGTAAAATTCGGCCGAGCTTACTGCGGACTCTTAAATCTGTCGCCGGCAGCTGTCATTACATAGAAACTTGTCAAACTTTCCATACATTTAGATTTGAACGAACACCGCTTACGATTACGATTTGGTGCAACCCAGTCTAAGTCTCAGTCTAGTGCCGCGAAATGACCCCACAGAAATGGTGCCACAGTAGGCGGGTCAATAGGATGACTGGCTGTTGTTTGTTCGACCATGGCAGCGTTAGCGCAAGGTTGTGTAAAAACCAGAAAAATAAGCGAAATAGGTGTGAACAATTCAACTTTTTCGCTTAACGTCTCTGTGCAGTAGTTCACCTAGTCGTCACTAGATGGCGCCATTAAAGACTTTTTCTATCCGTATGTGGAAGTATTCATGGAATCGGACGCGAAATAGGTTCATGGATCACTGTCTTTTGGTGAAATCGTTTGTAGAAATAACAGCTCACCTAGATGGCATTGTAATAAGGACAGCGATATTCTGTATCATACAAAATATATGACTGAAATTGATGTTCGGAGAAACAATTTATTGTATTATATTAGTTGTTTTTATTATTAAATAGTCGATATTACGTTTTGTATGTTAAGCCAAAGGGCATGTCTGAAAACGGCAATCAAAACTTCGTTTTGCCTAGTTCACCTATCCGATACTAGATGGCGCTAGGGGTACCACTTTTCTTTTCAATTGCGCCAGAGCCAGGCCTATCCCACTGATATTTTGGCGCGAAACGATTCTTATCTATGGTAACCTCCTGTGGAGGTCTAGCTAGGGATGTACAGCGTATTGCACACAATGACGTTTCATATATACGTTCCCTTGTATAGTCAACAGCAAATGTAGATGATCATTTTAGTACCTTGTCACTCACTATTTGACACATTCCAACAGTCGCAGTATTACGTAACGTTAAATGCGACAAAGTACTAAAATTATCATCTATATTTGCTGTTGACTGTACGTAGCGACCACGCGACAAGCGACACAGCAGTAGTCTAATTTACTTCTAACATAATTATTATTATAGCATTATTGAGGTAGAAATATTTTTGAATTCATTTCCATTTCTAATAACGAATCCTAACGACTTATTTGCTGATGTTATTATATTATCGATATGAGTTGTAAATTTTAGTTTTGTATCAATAACTACTCCCAAATCACGAATGTGAGTGACTTCATTCAGTGTCACACCTGCATATATTTTATAATAATATTATATTATTGTTTCCAAAATAAATAAATAATAAATAAATATTAGTGGACAATCTTACTCAAATCGACCTAGTCCCATAGTAAGCTCATTAAGGCTTATGTAATGGGTACTAGACGACGATATATATAATAGATATAAATACTCAAATACATAGAAAACTTCCATGACTCGGAAACAAATATTCATGCTCATCACACAAATATTTGCCCTTACCGGGATTCGAACCCAGGACCTTCAGCTTCGTAGGCAGCGTCACTACCCACTAGGCTAATCGGTCGTCAAAATGGATGATTATTTCGATAACAAACATGGAAACTAAAAAAATAATCATTGTGGGCGTTCAGTTATGTGGTACGTCGACAAACCTATCCCAATATAAAGTCTATTTTTTTATTCCGTAGACTAAAATGACATTTCATGTATTGCTAGTTTTTTACGTCTTATAAATAGTGATGTGCTACAACCGGTACTAACCGAAAATAAACGATTGGGAGGTACTTATATTTGTTGATGAAGCGTCTGTAACACAATTAATGGATAACCCGTGACGTGCTAAAAGGGAACTCTAGGAGAGGTATTAAAAAGGGTGATATAGTGTAGGTAAAAATGTCACCATTTTAATAATGCAACAAACGTAACAGGAAAAAAACTAGTTAAATTCAACAAACGTAACAACAAAACCCTGAGAACATGCGCTGAAAACAGCCGTAGTATCAGAAAATTACGGAAATCAGACCAAATAATTCGTGTAGTTTTGAAAGTTGGTACAATTATTCCTAAAGGTGTCGGTCTAGTCTCAGTGGGTGTGATACAACTTCAGCTATTTACAGGAAGGGCAAAACATCAATTATCAAGTTTTTGATCAAAAGCCAATAGTAAAAGAAATAGCAACTGTGTTTTATGACCCAACATCAACTCCGGATGTTGTAGCAGAAGCCGGAAAAAAATGTTTCTTGAAGTATACCGAGCGCCCTGTACTCATTGAGTACAGTCGACTACAAAGAGATAGATACGGCCAAAGTTACAAAAATATGTATACACGACCTTAATGTTAAGCAATACAGTCGTGTATACATATTTTTGTAACTTTGGCCGTATCTATCTCTTTGTAGTCGACTGTACATTAGTAGTGAGTAAATTTTATTTATTGTTTATTTTGAATCTAAAATTAATTTAGGATTTTATCAGTTATTCACAAATCGATATCAAAGATCAGCACTGTTTGTATATAGCTGGTCACATTATTTCTACGTTTGGCATTTGTGGTTGTCATTTTAGTCTATGGAATAAAAAAATAGACTTTATGATTGTCTATCGCTAAAAAATTACAAATTAAAAGGTCCACAGCTAACGTCATCATTTGCCTAAGTGCACCTGCATTAACTGTGGACCTTCTGTACCTATAGGTACTACTAATTATTATATGCGAGAGCGGTTACATAGCGGGGGGGGATTTGTGGGGGGCATTCAAATATACAGGGTGTTAACGGGGTCATGATCCGGAATGACAAAAAGCGAATAAGATGATCATACTGAACAACCTTTCCCATGGGACCAACCACGAAATCGCAAAAAAAAAACCAGGTATTCCATACATAACTCTCAATTAAATCGCAGTTAACTCACAGTTAACTCTTAATTGGCTCTTTTTTTTTTGAGATTTCGTGGTTGGTCCCATGGGAAAGGTTGTTCAGTATGATCATCTTATTCGCTTTTTGTCATTCCGGATCATGACCCCGTTAACACCCTGTATAAGGTATACAGTGCACTTAGGACTACTCTTACTAGCAGGCGAGCCATAAGCCTGATAATTACCGTCACAGTTTAAAAAAAAGACCGGGTCGCACTCCGGGAGTGCCGGTAGAAGTGAAAGGGAGGGGGGTTTGTGGGGGGCATTTTTTTTTTTCAAAATTATTCAAGTTTTCACTTCTACCAGAGTGCAACCCGGTCTTTTTTTTTTCTAATATTCAAATTTTCGAGCATTTTTTGAGTTTTTTTTTTCCAGGGTACTCCCGAGGCAGTGGCTGTGTCCGGCCCAATCTGGCTGGGCGTGGCGGCACGCTGGGCGGCCGACGCGGCGGGCGCGCGGGCGCTCGTGGCCTCCGCGCCGCTCGACGCCACGCGCTGCATCATGCTGGGAGTCCCGCCCAGGAGACAGGAGCCCGCCAAGTGAGTACCGCTAGATGCACGCGGGGGCTCGTGGCCTCCGCGCCGCTCGACGCCACGCGCTGCATCATGCTGGGAGTCCCGCCCAGGAGACAGGAGCCCGCCAAGTGAGTACCGCTAGATGCACGCGGGGGCTCGTGGCCTCCGCGCCGCTCGACGCCACGCGCTGCATCATGCTGGGAGTCCCGCCCAGGAGACAGGAGCCCGCCAAGTGAGTACCGCTAGATGCACGCGGGGGCTCGTGGCCTCCGCGCCGCTCGACGCCACGCGCTGCATCATGCTGGGAGTCCCGCCCAGGAGACAGGAGCCCGCCAAGTGAGTACCGCTAGATGCACGCGGGGGCTCGTGGCCTCCGCGCCGCTCGACGCCACGCGCTGCATCATGCTGGGAGTCCCGCCCAGGAGACAGGAGCCCGCCAAGTGAGTACCGCTAGATGGCGCTCCTACCAGATGACTAACTTTTTTGCCCGACTACGGCAAAGACAAAAGAAAGGGCTATGATTTTAACAGTCTATGTATGTAATTACTTGTGTTCCACCGTAGCGTTTAACATACTGAACCGATGCTCATGAATGAGGTATCAATCGAATCGAAATTATGCTATGGGTAACATAAACTACCTTTTGTATGAAACAATTTTTTTTTTTTTGTTATAGGAGTTCTGTCAAAAATTTCATTTTTGGTACAAGCTTTTATTACTGGCTGTACTTTTCTGTATACCATCATCAACTACTCATTGAGACGATTCTAACGAGCCCAAACTCAATGGGGTTACGTCGGTTAAGTACTGAATTCCCATGGTCACCTTCTGTCTCCATCATCAGATCAGCTCGATGGTACCATAATTTTGAATTCGGTCGCTCAATCGGTCACCGGGAAGTGGGTCAAATTTAACTTGCAAGATTTGATTACAGACAGACAGACAACGGGACAGGTGAAACTAAATAAAAGCTTGTAAAAAGAAAACTGTTAGTTAGCTTAGTTGCTGCAGTTTTTTTTACTGTTTATATTTTATATACGACGGTGGCAAAATAAGGCTCCTTGATTGTTTGCAACAGTTCCCCCCAGTAGACAGGAGTATGCCAAGTGAGTAACGCTAGATGGCGCTAGTTGCGGAAGGAGAAACTTTTTTAGAGTATCACTACGGTGGTTAATGGGATGCCTTGATTTGAGTCGAACACGCCCGCTAGACAGAGACACGCTGATGCCTTCCGCGCACGAGGAAAAGAGATGTTACACTCTTCGGGAATGGCTTTTTTGGACAAAATTCAATAAATACCTAACTTAGTGAAGTTTTATTTAAATTTCATTGTGTCGTAAAACAATGTATCGTTTGAGTAGGCTGAGTAAAAAAAGGAAAATACAGTCCCAACTTTGGATTTTTTTTCTATCGAGGAAATCTTAAGCAATCATGTATCGATAAAATCTGATAAACAATCATATAGTCAAGAATCATATATCTGAAAATCAGACCTTAGTTTCTTGATCTAGTCAGAACGGCGTTTCAAAGCACGCGATACTTTCCAATGCGCCACCGCCTATAGATCTAAGGGAAAAAAAAAGCACTTAAAAATAAAGACTCTTCAAGTGCCATATAGATGGCGCTGCGCGTCAGTTACAACGCGCTAACGTTTGTTTCCCGTAGTTTCCTTGTAAGTTGACAATTCTTTTTACGTTCAGATTACAAAAATTCTTTTACAATTTTTTTTCGTGCGCCTTCACTTATCATGTGTGTGGCCACGTTATTATAGCCCGCGAGCTAGGAGCTTTATTTTTGTCAGTCACTTACCCCCGGGCGATAACTTGTGAGAAGGTTAAGCATGTGTATCATGAATACTCCAGGCAAAATACGGTTTTGAAAAACATTAATTTATAATAGCGTTTTTTTTGTTGATTTCATTTGAAAATGTTATTCTAAGATGATTTAGTCAAGAATCTTTCCACCCGGAAGTAATTATGTAGATTTAAATGATGCATGCATTATCTTTTTTTGTACGATTTATCTTGAATATTATAGAGCAAATGTTAATGAACCAAAATAAAGACAAAAACATTTATTAATATTTTTACTGACTTTTTAGAAGCCAGTTAACTTATAATTTTCTCGATGTCTGAAATTTTGTCGGATTTTGTCGCTGGGTAACTATTTAATTGATAATATATCCGTTATTAGGCCTTTGCCAAAAGGCAGACTGTCACAAACGAAAGCATCCCGGATGTCAGAACCACAAATTAGAATAAGTGATAATATGTAAAAGTCAGTAATAAAGGCTCTATTTATTTATTTATTATTTATTTTATATATCCGTTATACATAAAAAATAAGCTATTATAAATTATTTCCGAATTGACATTTTTTCCATACAAGTTGTCAGTTCATTGCCTGGACTAAAAGCCCCGTGGCCGTCAGCTGCGGTTCCGTTGGCGAGTTCACCAACAGCAGCCAACCAAACACGTAAAAAAAAAACTAAATTTTGGCCATTTACCCCCGATTCATTTTATCATCAAATGATAGTTAATCCAATATTATTACGTAACAAAATCGTCAGCTGGCTGTACAGTGGTGGAAAACCCGTCAGCTGGTCACACGAAAATGTTAAAATATATTCCTACTATAAACGCGATACTTTGCCATGCATTTTATAGCAGGCGTTCTCTGCTTAAAATTACATAGCAAAGTATCGCCCCGTCGCTTAACCGCGCGTTTATATTTATAGTAGGAATATAATTTAACATTGTAGTGTGACCAGCTGACGGGTTTTCCACCACTGTACAGCCAGCTGACGATTATTTTTAGTCATAATATTGGATTAACTATCATTTGATGATAAAATGAATCGAAGGTAAGTGGCAAAATGTTCTTCTTTTTTTTACGTGTTTGGGAGGCTGCTGCTCGTCAACCCACCGACGGAGCCCCAGCTGAAGTGCACGGGGCTTCACCATACAACATTCTGAACCTTCTCACAAGTTATCGCACGGGGGTCGATTGGTCACGAAAATCTGTTGCTAGCTCGCGGGCCATTACGATATTCTGAATCTTTCATCCAGCTTAAAAGGCGTGTCGTAAGCAATGTTAGTCATAGGCAAATTCTGGGCAAGCGTCTCCAGGGTATATGCATTTACGCATCTATAATAATATCTGCCACTCATGCCATTCAACACTACGCAATAGGTAAAGTTAAGGTCATTGATATGATATACAGCCTGGTGACAGACGGACGGACAGCGGGGCCTTAGTAAAAAGTGGCACTATCATATCATGACACGAAGGCCCGAGGGTCCTTCTCCTTGCCTGCTGACATGTGCAGAGGCGTCTTTACCTATGGTGCAGGGTGTGCGTTGCACACGGGCGCAGCGGTCCTAGGGGGCGCCCAGCGCCGCCCGTTAACATTCCATTTTGACCGCGCGCTTACTAGGGGGCGCTAGAGTAATGTTTGCACACGGGCGCTACATGGGCTGGAGACGCCTCTGAACATGTGCTAATAAGTGGGCGTTAACTCGAGTTAACGAAGTTAACATTTTGAGTAACGGATTAACTTTTAAGTCTATAGAGCCCGCTTTAAGAATAAACCGCCTTACACACAGAAGTTTTGAATTTGTAAAAAAGCAGTTGAGTTTCTCTGTACCTAACTCAATTTGTCATTATGTTTCCAGCTTGTTCGGCGCAGCGTTCTCGCAAGCGGCGGCCAAGAGCGGAGTGTCGGTGTCTCTCGACCACGTGGACTCCTCCGTCGTGTCGCTGCCCACGGCGCAGCGCGCGCAGTTCCTCGACGCGCTCACCGCGCTGCTGGCCGACACCTGAACACACGGACATAGGTGCCCAAAGAGTGCCAAAATTACCGGCCCTGCGCGCGCATCCAGCGGACTCCCGCACCTTTAACAGGTCATCGGTCCACCTTGTGCCTACCCACGCTGCGGCGAACGTATAGTCAAACAGAGTTTTCATTTCTTTTTTTTAGAAACCGTTAAGGGTTGCTGGACACGACTCCATACAAACGTAGTTTCATTCTCATTTTAAAACTACACGTTAGAATAACATGAAACTTTGTATACTTACTAGGGATGCCACGGATGCGGATATTTCGAGGCTCACATCCACGGATGCGGATGCAGGTGACATTTTGAGGTCAAACACTCAAAAACATAAATACACGATCGTACTCGAACACGTTGCGACTGATTTACAATCGTTGCAAACCTAACGCATTACCTATTATATATATAGAATACGGCGAATCGTCAGATTACAGAAAGGAAATGCAGATGTTGAAAATCATGCGGATGCGAACGTCTGCAACATCCCTGATACTTACTCAACTGGATCCGCCATATCTATGTCGGAAACTACGTTTGTAGGGACGGTCGAGCCTCTGGCGACCCTTAAGAATAAAAAATGTAGTCAAATAAAAAAATCGATGAAAATTTCAGTCTTATAAGATTCATAATATTTTTGTGTCCACTAGAGATCAGAGAAGAATCGTCTACGAGCGCTCAAAATACATGAACTACAAATGTGGGCCACAAATTTTACACACCTGAATAAACTGGGTTAATGCATTGACGTTAAATTGCTGCCAACTAAACAGTGCTTTTGATGTTAGAAGTAAATTGTAATGATATTAAGTATAAGAAATGGACATCGGGGCCCTACATGACGCTAGAAGTTATAATTTTAAGAGCAGTAAAAATGGTAACCTCTCCCATTGGCTAAAGTGCTTCGGTGTTGTTTAGGCTTGTAAAATTGTAACTTGTAGCTTTATAAAGCCCACTGATAATTATTAACGAATTTAACATGAATTATTGTTGTCTCTAAATGGAATAGTTAACAAATGATAACAAAAACGCCAAATTATCCTCATTCCTTTAAGTTTAGTTATTAAGTATGTATTTATTGATTTAATTAGATAATAAAAAATAAGCAAATAAAAACGATTTTTATTTATAAAAAGGATTTTCAAAATACCATAACCCATAACACTAACAAAAAATATGTTTATAGACAAAATGCTACTGTTACTGAGATTGCGGCCTGTATATGTATAAGTTAGCTACTTCAAAATATGAACCATAAAGTTAAGAGTCTGCAGTAAGCTTGGCCGAATTTCACCTTCCCATACAAACGGAGTTTCCTTCTCATTTTAAAACTACGTGTTGGATTGTGACGAAACTGCATATACAATGACATGAGGTATATTTTATAGTTTATATGGTTTCAGTCTATAAAACAAGTTTTGTATGAAAAACTTAAATTAACTGTATTAATATGGTATCTGAAGCTACATAAACTAATTACAGACCTGGATATACCTCATGTCATTGTACATGCAAAGTTTCGTTACAATTCAACGCATAGTTTTAAAATGAGAGCGTAACTACGTTTGTATGGAGAATCGAGCTTACTGCGGACTCTAAGCTACTTTCATACAACTATAGCAAAAACATCCATATTTCCATTAAAAGCAAAACAACTAATAAGTACAATCTACGTATATCTAGGAGATTCTTAGGCATCGTCAAAAGTTATTGTGTTACACTTTCCCCCGAGTAAACCGCGTGATCATGTCCAGCGCCCATTTGGGCTGGTCATGCGGCACCATGTGGCCTGCATTCCTCACCAACACCTCAGTCAAGTTCCCCGCTCTCTTCACATACCCTGCTACCTCACCACCCACCCTCCATATCTTCCTCGGAGCAGTCTTATACTCTTCGGCAGCACCAAAGTCTAAATTCCTTAGAAACTTCTCTGTCAATGGATAAGCAACTATTATATCTAATTGACCATTGTATATTAATATTGGGTAGTGAGACAACAGTGTTTCAACATAAGATGCTACAGACTTTAGTATGTCTAATGCTAAGTTTTGCTGGACTTCTTTACCGGAGTGAAAAGGCAAATTTCCAACGTGAATGCTTCTTCTCGCTTCTTCATTCTGTAGCAGTTTGGCAAATACAGAGATATCCACATCAGCGGATTGCAAGAAGTTGTAATAATTATTGAAACCTGTATAGTTCTTAAAGTATGAGAAGTTTTTGAGTTCTCCATCCATCATTAGATCCATGAGTATGTCTGCTCTCGCCCAATTTTCTTTGCTTATTTCAGCTGCAATTTTCGTCTGAAGATTCTCAAATACTTGTAGCTGATTGTAGTCAATAAGTCCATGTTGATAGAGATAGTCTCCGTAATCCAACTGGTTGATGGGATCACAGTAAGCATTCCCCATGGCCATTCCTTGAAGGTTGATTTTATATTTTGCTGCAGGATTCTGTTCATGTATCTCCATAGCAAAAGCAGGTATATATTTCCCAGCATAGGACTCTCCAGTTATGAAAAACTTCTGGGTTCTTAGTGCAGGAAACAGGGTGAAGAATTGTTGGATAGCACTGTAGAGGCCGCCTGCAACACATTTTTGATCCGAACAGTACCCTTCGTTTTCCTTGGTAAAGCTAAATCCTGTCCCAACAGGATTATCAATAAAAATAAGATGGCTGTTCAACGCCCAGTGGTGTTTTCTCACCTTAATACCCTCTTTTTTGGCTATTAAAGGCCCTATTTCCGTGAATAGTCCAAATAAAGAACTTCCTCCGGGCCCACCTTGCAGCCACAATATAACCGGCGCTGCGGGATCTTTGGAAAAAGGCGGAAAATACCAGAAGTACAGGTTTGATTCGTATGTTTCGTCCACCGTAAAAAAGCCGGCGTGACTTTCGAATCCAAGTTTGGAAGTTAGCGACACTCTGGATAAAGTTTGCGCCTCGTCTATTGAACCATTTTTTAAGTAAGGAGTGAGAAACAAAGGTGTACCGGCATCTCCTTCTAGCACTCTTGCTAGTTCTATCCTAGGATATACGAAGGGGAACACCGCTGATGCAGAACTCAAATATGTAAGTAGTGGTAATAAAATTACATACATTTTCTTTTAAAAATGTGATAATGTGCTCAGAAAAAATCTTTCAGATAATCAAAAACACATGATGAATGATGACAAATGCCGTCAAAATAAAAACCTATAAAATATTATGTGATTATTATATTTATTATGATTATGACGTTTCTAGACGTCAACGACGTCAATTAAATTGCCACAGACAAGACAATTGAGCTTTGCTTTACCACTTTACCACAGTATAATAAAGAGTACTACCGTACAGTAGGGATGTTACGAATATTCGCATTCGCACATGCGAATGATTCGCATCATTTTAAATATTCGCATTAACATTCGCATTCGCATCGAACGATGCGAATGCGAATATGTGCAAGTCGTGGCGAGTTTCGCTGTTAGATTGTATTGCACTCCATGTATTTACGTGTGTAGCGCACTAAATGACTATGGCTAGAGCTGTAATGTATCTATGCATGTTTTGTCTATGTCTCTTCTTCCTATGTCAGCGATCAGGTTAGCACGTATCCTAGATACTTAATAATTCCTATATTTAATCAGTGACAAATTGCAAGTGTTAATCATTTATTCTGAGTAATAAATGTACCGCTTCAAGACTGTATCCAGTGTTCTCATTTTCATCAACGACCAGCCCCTCGCTCTCCATACCGGTGTCGCGCGGTGCAAACGCCACTGCGATCCGCATACCCTTTCTAACATTCGCCCGCGCCGGCCGCCTGCCACCGAGCCGCCGACTCGCGCATTCATCACGTGATTAATTTTGACCAATAGTAAGCACTTTTAATTGGGTAGAGACTTGTGATTGCTTGATTAGTTTGGCTTGTTTTGTTTTGATACCTATCAGTCAGTTGTTGCGCTTACGTAAATAAACAATTAGTTTGTGTGTTTACAATCGTGTTTGAAGACTTTTGGGTTCTTTTGAGTTATAACAACAACGATATAAAAACAAGGAACAAGGAAATGACTGTAACACCTGTGCTTATACCATATGTTTAATGTGAATAAACGACATTTCATTTCATTTCATTTCATTTTATAAGTGTATTTCCTTAATATTCGCATTCGCATTCGCACATTCGCATTCTAAATATTCGCATTCGCATTTGCGAATGTAACAGAACTGACATTCGTGACATCCCTACCGTACAGCATGGCCACTTCCTGCCTCCCGTTGAAAGTGCCGCCCACCCGCTCTCAGTCAGCCTTACTTAAATATACTTATTATACTCTTTGGTCAGCCTTTGGAAACTCTCATAGAATGAAAAAATGAACGGGGACGAAGTCCCATTGCAGCCAACCTAACAAAACACAGAATACATGGATCTAATATATACTCTAATGCAGAATATAATATATTGGCAATATTTTCTTTACGTTGGTAGTAGACACAAGGAAATCTTAAAACAATGTATGAAGTTCCGCCTCTTAAAACGTAGTGGTTATACTAGTGTACTAAGCGCACTCCTCGGGCCAGCTGAGCTGAACATATAGACAAGTCAACAACACTTGTTAATTCAGAAGGTGCTGTTCGTCGGGTAGGAAGGCCAGTATTTAACACACAAAGATTATGATTATCAAGAATCTCTATTATATGCTCCCCATGGTAGCTAGAAATTGAACTACCCCATAACTGATGTTGCGAATTAAAATCACCTAAAATCAACATAGGCCTTGGAAGAGGACTTATTAATTGTTCAAATTCGTGCAAAATTGATGAAGATGGATGAGGAATACAGGATGTTAACGGGGTCATGATCCGGAATGACAAAAAGCGAATAAGATGATCATACTGAACAACCTTTCCCATGGGACCAACCACGAAATCGCAAAAAAAAACCAGGTATTCCATACATTAACTCTCAATTAAATCGCAGTTAACTCACAGTTAACTCTTAATTGGCTCTTTTTTTTTGCGATTTCGTGGTTGGTCCCATGGGAAAGGTTGCTCAGTATGATCATCTTATTCGCTTTTTGTCATTCCGGATCATGACCCCGTTAACATCCTGTATATACAGATAAGTATTACACATGTTATTTACAATGGCAGCAACGATGAACAAATCGTCACTGAGATGGGAGATGAACTAGTGCAAATGAAATGGTATTCCTGATGAGTAAGGCTACTCCACCATACCCATCAGGGCGGCCCTCTCTGAGACATGAATAACCAGTAACTCTAAGAAGAGCTCTAGGTTTGAGCCATGTCTCAGAGAGAGCGAAAACAAAAGGTTCATATTTGTTTAATAAATGACTTAAATCATGTTTTTATTAATTATATTTTATATATTACACTTCTGCAATTCCATTGAATTATTTTGTCCATTCTTTTGAATGGCTACTAAAAGTATCTGAGCAAGATGGGCAACTTTGGACGGTAAGCTAATTTTCGGACTCGATAATAGATTAATTAGTGCTTGGATATCTTCAGATCCAGAATGAGATTCTTCTTTGTCAGGGTTCCTTTGCAGTGCACAACCATTTTCAGGAGGTGGCGTAGAATACCCGCTGATCAAGGCATTATGAGCAGCAACATCATAACCCTTAGTGGTTTGTCTAACACTACGGGGTTTCAGGAAAATCGTTTTTCTGTAACTGGTGCTATTAGGCTGGGTGGTTGAATTTGAGGCTAAAGTAGGGACACTATGTGATGAAAATGAGTTGACTTGTGGCTGGGGTTGAGTCTGAAGGACATCCGCAAATGACTTGGAAACTGATGGATGGAACTTAACTGCTTCTCCATAAGAGATGCAGTTATTAGCCATAGTAACTTTAATATCTTTTTGGCGCTTGTGCTCTGGGCAAGACCTGTTTGTAGCAAAATGAAAACCGTTGCATAAACAGCAACTGGCACAGTCTTCCTCCACTGTACAAGTGTGTCCAGCATGCATCTGCCCACACTTAAAACATTTAGGCTTTGATCTACAGCTAGTTTTTGTGTGACCGAATTCACAGCAGTTAAAGCACTGAATGGTTGGGTGGGAATATCTACAGTTCAACAGGAAGGGAATTGTAACAAGAAAATACTCTTTTTGGAAGGGATTTGGCCATCAAAAGTAATAACTATGGTTTCTGAGGGTTGCCAATGTAACAGACCCGTTAACTGGAACTCTGTGGTTTAAGCGTCTCACCTTGAGCACCTTTCCACACCCAGCGGGCACTGAAATGTTTTATATATAGGAAGCTTATTGGTGACCTAAATTTAACCGAGGCTAAAATGCAAAGACTGGAACACCGTAGAAAGGTTGCCTGCTTATCGGTGTTCTACAGGATACATTTCGGAGAGTGTGCGCTAGGATTACACGAATTAATCCCGCCCTCACCATTTCGCCATCTTGGGACTAGGCGCGGTCGCGGGTTCCACCCTTATGTTGTTGACTTGCCACTGATTCGCACGAAGCGCTTTGCTTCCAGTTTTCTCGCGAGGACAGCCAAAGAGTGGAACTCGCTTCCGGCAAACCTTTTCCCAGTTACATATAACTTGGATCTTTTCAAGACGAGAGTGAATAGGCACTATCTAGGTATGCATGTAACACCCTCGACCTCATCATCACTTACCATCAGGCGAGATAGGGGTCAAATGCGTACCTATACTTAATAAAAAAAAAAAAAATATATATATATAATTTCCTCTTCCGACCACTCTGCAGCAATGCCACGAATTAAGCCCATGCGGGTAACTGTGAATGATGGGATAAATGCCGTCAAATTCTCAGCTTCAAGCCGAGAATCATTCAGAAAAACATTAGCGTCGTCATATTTTGTGAATGCCATAGATATACGGGACCTGCCGATACGTTTCACACTACCATTTATTATATTATTAAATTGATTCCTCATTAAGAACTTTCCAAATGATACCGGATGCAAGGAAGAGTTTCGTTCGGTTTGCTTGAGTTGGACATGAATTGTAAATGGTGCTGCATCAGTAGATGAGAATAAATCTCTGCCAACTTTTGTAAATTTTTCTTTGTTATTCAAGTCTAAAACTACAGGAGACTTAGTCACTTGGTCATTATCATTAGTATGATTTGAAAGGGATTCTCGGAGCATTGGTATATCGGAAGACTGACAAGCGCAAGCAATAACCTGAATGCCATCCTTACTCTTTCGAACTTTTTTATTACAATTTTTGCACCTCTTACTTAATTTACGCTTTAAAACACTCCTGCCACTAGCAGAAGCAACAGATGCATCTGTATCCATTCCAGATTCGTTATTATCAATAACAACATTGTGCCCAATCTGAAGTCCTTCCCCCCCAGGGTCAGGAGGTTCCTTCTCCTTCTCCATATTAAAAGTTAAGAAAACTTACCTAATCCAATGCTAATTTATACACTAACTTCACAAAAATAAACATTTACACACAATACAAGAAAACTATGTACAGATTACCACTTTCCTGATCTATTATTACTAGTATTTTATAATAAAAATTAACAGAAACGAAAAACTTCCACGTTTCCCGCGCTTTTTTTTGTGACCCAAATTTGACACGATTTTTGAATTGAATGTTTCCACAAAGTAGAGAGCAGAGAGAATGCAAGGTAGTTATACAATACAAACAAACAAAACAAATTATGCATTTAATGTAGCGGGACTAGCCGCTCGCCGCTATAAAATATAAATGTGAATAACGAAACTAAACCAAGAAAAGACTGTTTTATTTTCCTTCTAACCGCGTGTTCACACTGCGTCCGTTTCCGTGTCCAGGAGGAATCTCTCTTTTTCTCGCTTGCGATGTTTCGCCCGAGTGCGAAAGAGACGGATGCCTCCCGGACACGGAAACGGACGCAGTGTGAACACGCGGTAATTTGAACAACCAATAACGTTGACACAACGATAACCTATTTATTTATGTAAGTGTCAGTGTCAACCAAAGGTGTCAAGTGTCAACTTGAAGTTTTGTGTTATCATCGTAGGTAGAATAAATAATTATGTAGCTACAGTTACAGTTAGTTTTCCGTGTAGTCGCTCACGTTAATTCGCAATGGCGAGGTTGCTGGCGGTGATTTTTATAGCTCAAGCTGTAAGTTACGCTCAATGTTTCTTCCATCGATATCCAACGTTGGAGCTTGGCGAGAGAGATGGCGGAGATGCCGGTGAGCCTTTATTCCTAACACCCTACATTGAGAGCGGCAACTTAGCTGAGGGCAGACGGCTGGCGCAGGTACCCTTCACGGAAAGTCTACGCATCAAGAGTTATGCCGGCTACTTCACTGTCAACAAAACTTACGATTCCAATCAGTTCTTCTGGTATTTCCCGAGCATGTCGCCGAACAAGGAGCTAGCGCCGGTAATCGTGTGGCTGCAGGGCGGGCCCGGGGCGACGTCCCTATACGGGCTGTTCACGGAAAACGGACCAATCCGCGTTAGAAACAACAAGTTTGAGCGCCGGAAGTACAACTGGGCCTTAAACCACCACATCATTTACATTGATAACCCGGTTGGCACTGGTTTTAGCTTCACCAAGCACCCAGAAGGCTACTGCACTGATGAGACTCAAGTGGGTGAGCAATTATACTCCACTTTGACTCAGTTCTTCAAACTTTTCCCAGAGCTGCAGCAGAATAAGTTCTTCGTCACCGGAGAGTCTTATGGCGGGAAATATGTGCCGGCGCTAGCCTATACTATCCACAAGAAGAACCCCACAGCGGCTACCAAAATTAACCTTAAAGGTGTTGCTATTGGTAACGGATTGAGTGACCCGGAACATCAGTTGGTTTACAGCAAATATTTGTACCAAATAGGCCTGATTGACTGGAATGCTCAGAAAGTTTTTGAGGATTATGAAGCTCAAGCTAAAAACTTTATTCAGAACAAGCAATGGGATAATGCTTTTGATACTTTTGATACCCTATTGAACGGAGACTTAATTAATGGGAAAAGCTACTTCTACAATGTCACCGGATTCAACTTCTATTTCAACTACTTGCACACCAAAGATTATAACAGTGGAGAGGACTTTGGCCCTATGCTGCAGAAGAGTGCCGTCCGCAAAGCAATCCATGTAGGAGACCTGCCATTCAATGATGGCAAGGAAGTAGAAAAACATCTAAAACAAGATGTCATGAAATCTGTTGCTCCGTGGATCTCAGAGTTGCTAGACAACTATTATTGTGTAATTTACAATGGACAACTAGACATCATTGTGGCATATCCACTGACTATCAATTACTTGAGAAACCTCAACTTCACAGGTGCTGAAGAGTACAAGACTGCTAAGCGCTACATCTGGCAGGTGGATGGAGAGATTGCCGGCTATGTGAAACAAGCTGGGAAGCTTGTTGAAATCATGGTACGAAATGCTGGTCACATGGTGCCCGGAGATCAGCCTAAATGGGCCCTAGATCTGATTACGAGGTTCACCCATGAGAAGACCTTTTATAATAAGAAAACTGAGTATAAGGGGCAATGATTTTGTAGTCAACACAAAAAATATCTATAGTGACCAAGTGACAATAATATGCAAGCATACATAACTGCATCACTTGGCCATATCATTCCTTGGCCTGGGAGAGACGTAAATTGTTGTACTCACCATGGGCGGTAGTACCTACAAGCCTCAGATCGTATATTCATCGACCTTGCCTTTGGCGGGCGTCAAATATCTGCATTCTGAGATATTCTTTGTTTTACCGCCCTGGGTGAGTCTTATACAGTCACCAGCAGAAGTAGCTACCCAAAATAACATGCTCAAAATGATCTAGACAGTTCTTATCCTCTTGGCATTAGTCGTGTGTAGATCATTTTGAGCATTGGGCCTGCTTAGCTACTCTTGCTGCTATGTTATAAGGTGTAAAAATATAAATATGTTTTAATTTTTACACCTTAATCCTATTTTTTTGTCACTTTGGAGACGCATATTATATTGCTTTCATAGGTATTGTAATTTAAGAATAATGAAAGGTGTTTTGTTACTATGTAAATAATTACTGACTCATACATGATTTATGTGAGTGTTAAGTTTTATGTAAACTCATAGTTTCTACTGGAATACTTTGTTACAGTAATAAATGCCTATTGTTTGCATGCCTTGTACTATTTTATTACCCTAAAGGTGGAGGAATTTGTAGAAATGTTGATAATGAAATTAAAGTTTTGAAATAATTTGCTTAACGAGAATGTTAGGTACACACTTACACTACTTTAAAATAAAAATATTAGAATTGGCTTACTTAGCATACCAATGTTTGTAATTAGTTGTGGCAATAAAACATTTTTTTATTTCTTTTAAACTAGTCCTTTAGAATCTATTAATTATTCTGTGCCATAGTTTTTAACCCCCAAACTGTGGGCTATTATAGGTTTAGCATAGGATGCAGGTTGCGGCGGACCGCCCACTGGCACTCTTTGAGGGAGGCGTATGTCCAGCAGCGGACTTCTTTCGGCTGATATGATGATCACTTCTCCCCATAAGGGCTAGCCGGGTAGGCACTCTTTGGGGAGGATCGGGAGGCGTATGTCCAGCAGTGGACATCTTTCGGCGCATATGATAATGACACAATGTTATTAGTAGTTGTACAGTCAGCATCATATAGTTAGTAGCAGCCAAAGTAGCCAAATATATCGGAACACGTCTTTATTACTATAGGAGTAAGGAAGTGTTACGATATATTTGGCTACTTTGGCTTGGCTTATGTGATGCTGACTGTACTGACAATTAGTACTCCAGCAGGTCGATCACGTAACGCATTGTACGCTTTTCAGGTAGATCTTATAAATGTCACTTTTTATATGGAAATATGACAGTCAAATTGTCCTAACGCGCGTTCAATTCAAAACGTGACGTGATTACCCCTCAGGTGTGCAGTCACAGTCGGTATCTATTTATTTCCGTGAAAATATCCTATTTTCTTGACAATAGCGAGTTTGGCTAAGTACAGTCAGCGTCATATAGTTAGTAGCAGCCAAATATTTCGGCTCACGTCTTTATTACTATAAGGGTGCGTTACGATATATTCGGCTGCTACTAACTGTTCTTAACTAAACTTGCGCTACTGTCAAGAAAATAAGATGTTTTTCACGGACTAGTTCTTTTTGGTATACAGTCTGTCTGATAAGGTAATTACTATATTATGCAACAATAGGCAATAAATACAAAAACTTGGTGTCTCTAATATTCAGTTAAGATTCTAGTTAGAACTGTTTTATTGGAAACTAGCTTCTGCCCGCGACTCCTTCCGCGTGGAAATCGTTTATATCGCAGCTCCATACAAACTTCAACCCCTAAGGGGGTGATTTCCAGGATGAAAACTATCCTATGTCCTTCCCCGGGATTCAAACTATCTCCATACCAAATTTCATCGCAATCGGTTCAGCGGTTTAAGCGTGAAGAGGTAACAGACAGAGAGACAGACAGACACACTTTCGCATTTATAATATTAGTATGGATTAGTGATTAACGTTAAGTACACCATAGACTTATATGATTTGTTGTATTTTTAGGATTGCAAATCAAATGAATATGGAAATGCTTAACTATTTTCAATTAGCATGCAGTCCAAAGATGCAACATATCCTGAGACTGCTTTTCATCATTTCTTAAAGTTGTGCTGCTACCTGCTACTGAACTGATCACTATTTGAGATTATTGGAGTTGGCCAAATTCCATCAAAGTTAACCATTCGAAGAGCAACTACCATCCAAGGTAGAAGATTTCAATTCGACTGACAGTTTTATAAAAAGATGACCACATTTAATAATCTCACCTATAGAAGTGACTACGGCTCGATTTGGCTACTCTGGCTGCTACTAACTATATGACGCTGACTGTACTATCTTTCAAAGAAAGGTGTGATCTTTGCTTCTGTGGAAAAGCAGTTTTAATAGTATGTATAATTGTATATGAGCAATGAATAATAGACAATGTTACAATATCAAATGTCACTTTAATTAACTTTATTTACTTAATATTATACTATTAGTAATTTACGAGCTATTTGACCCTGGGGCCCCTACACTCAGGTAGTCGTAACTTTTACAAATCAAACAACTTATTCTAGTCACTGAGGTGAAAACAGTTATGGGTAATTAATTGCAAAATTGGTAAAGGAATGAAAAGCTAAATCTATCGTCCTTCAATGTAGGTGGAAAGCTCAATTTCTTCGGGCAGCTCAGTGATATTGACATCAAAGCGGTCTTGGACTTCGTTCAGGATTTTAGCATCACCTTCATCTGACACCATGGTGATGGCCAGGCCTTTAGTACCGAATCGGCCGGCACGAGCCACTCGATGCAGGTAGGTGTCAGAATCTTCCGGCATGTCATAGTTGAAGACAATGTTAACTCGTTCAATATCCATGCCACGTCCAAACAGGTTGGTAGCAACAAGGATTCTCTTCTGGAAGTCCTTGAACTGTTGGTAGCGGGACAGACGTTCATCTTGGGTCATGTTGCGGTGGATTCCTATAGCAGGGAAGTTCTGGTCAGTCAGCAGTTGAGCGAGAGCTATGCAGCGCTGCACGGACTTCACAAATATAACCACTTGGTTAAACTCCAGTACATCTAGGAGCTCAAACAGCTTCTTGTTCTTCTCATTCTCCTTTAGCTTCACATAGTGCTGCTGCAGACCATGCAATGTCAGTTTGGCTTCGTCATCTACATACACCTCCATAGGGTCCTGCATGAATTTCTTGCACACCGGCCTGATTTCCTTGCTCAGCGTAGCCGAGAACATCATCACTTGCTTCCCGTGAGGCGTATTTCTAAATATCTCCTGCACATCTCTTCTCATGTCGAGGGACTCCAACATTTTGTCGCATTCATCCAAGATGAAGTGTTTCAGGTGCTTCAGGTTGAGCTTCTTGCTGTTGACTAGCGCCAGGATCCTACCGGGCGTCCCGACGACTATGTGCGGGCACGCGGTCTTCAGGACCTCCTCGTCTTTCTGGATAGGCATGCCACCGAAGAACACCGACACCCGCACGCCGGCCATGTATTTAGAGAACCGCTCATACTCTTTGCTGATTTGGAAAGCGAGCTCGCGAGTGTGACACATGACGAGCACATACACATGATTTTCCGAAGGCTCGATCTGTTGCAGCGTCGCTAAGACAAACACAGCTGTCTTACCCATACCGGACTTCGCTTGGCAAAGGATATCCATACCAAGGACGGCTTGCGGAATGCACTCATGTTGCACTTCGGAGGGATGCTCGAAACCGCAGTCGACTATAGCTCGCAATATTTCGGGTTTTAACAGAAAATCCCTGAAGCCGGAACTGTGAATAGATACGTAGGATCCCTTAACCTCTTTCTTTGGCGCCGCTTCTGTCGCTCCGTCGGCGGTTTGCTGCTCCGCCTGTTCCTCGTCTTCGTAGTCCAAAAGATCATCATTGTCAGCCATGATTTATTAATTTGCTGTAATAATACTACTATGTTTAATGATTTTCACGCGAAATGCACGTGAATTATATTTTCAAAAACAATTTTGTGATTTCACAATAATGGCGTCGGCGGCGTCGTGAGAATGAGAAGAGTGTTGCCATGAAAAATTTATTATTTCTACCATCTTTTCTTTTTAATTTATCTAGATAATTTTTGCTATTCACGTACAGCTTCCTTTAATATACTGTATTCTGTATTAGCTTAACTATTATAAAGAGTAATGGCGAATTTATATATATTATCAAGTGTTTCTTAACTGATTATATAGTTATACTTAGTAGATTATTATATAGTAATAGTCTATACATACGATCGAACGGTTCGGCGGTCGAAGAGCGACGCAGGTACCGGATAGAATGAGAAGTCTGTATTATCTCTCTCATATTTATAGATAGAAAATCTTTTTCTCTCAGTCCGCCGGATTGTTGGTTATCTGTATCTATTTTAGGTGAGGCAACTCCAGCGCGGAGAATATGTGGCAATGGTAAAAAATTACACTTTATTTCGGGTAAAATTTTAATTCTCATAAAAACAAATGATCACAGTTTTACAAAAATACAAAACTTATGAAAGAAAACTACAACATCAATGAAAACCTACAGTATTCCAGGTACCTACATAAAACTGTTTTTAATTTCATTCAAACCTTTCTAAAACACCGCTAAGTATTTCTAAGTACCTATGTTATTTAGTTACTTACTTCTATTTAAAACATTTCTAGCGCATTCTACTATGGATTCGATGGATTCATTAATTATTTCCTATTAACTATGGATTCAATGGATTCATTAATTATTATATTAGCTCAATTTATTTGCATGCTAGGCTTAAGTAACATTACTTTTGCATAATTTAATACAGCGAGGCCGCATTTAATTCTAAATTACTATAATTGAATGCAATAAAGTGGAATTGTAGCCCTTAGGGCTAAACTACAATGAGACGATCTTTCATACAAATACAAGGTTATCTACAAGACTAGCAGTAGCGCTGTCGTCGCTAAGATGTTCGAGTTTAGAATGGAAATGTATTAGTTCCTTTTTTGGCCACTGGAAGGAATAAGTTTGCAGGGTAAAACCCCTTTGCAGGGTGATTTGGGAACCTATTTCTGCGATTGAATGCGTCGCTGGTTGATTGTTCGGGTGTGAGGGGATTATCCGATTGGGCTTGCAAGGGGTTTGGCGGTAAGCAGTTGCTTAATCCTTGACTTGATTATTTATAAGAATCCAAGCAAGAGTTTTTAAGAGGAGTTCACAAGAGTACGCCAATTAGAAATTCTTGATGAGTCCGTAAAAATAAAAAAATAATATAAAAATCTATAGGGCCTCATTTCCACTGCCATATAGCTACACTACGCTTGTTTAAAAATGATTAACGCCGATATACGCGTCGGAGCTGACGCCCATCGTCATCACGAACCATCTCTGATGCTGGGCCCACACTAACGTGAAATGCCATTAATTATCGCGATAATCGTAGTGTGGCCGTACCTTTAACGTCCATTATAGTGTGGCCCCATCATGACGAATAATATCCGTGATTTCGTGAAGTTACAGTTGAGAATCGAATATCAGTCAGCAATGAGGACCCAGCTAGCTCTCGTTGTCTATTTTGTCCTTTCTTTGGTCGGTTGTTGTGTCAGTTTTGCTTATTTCTTTGTTTCTCTGATGACAGTGCCGTCGCAAGCACTTGTCGCTCCGGGGAATCTTCTTGTTGGTGAATAAGAGAACAGATACAATAAGTACAACTACAATTGTCATTTACGATTCCGGTTGAAACCGTTCAACCAATCTCACTGGAGCGCAAACTCGTAGAGTATATTCCAGTGTTTAAACTGCCCCCGCGTGGTCTCCCCTGGATTTTCCCCAGGGTGCTCTCCAACCACGTAATGAGGGTTTCCAGAATGTATTATGTCACCAGCTGGCAGCACCGTGGCGAGAGGTCTAGGTCAAAATCCACCAATCAAATTGATGATGATTAAATATGATTGGTGGATTTTGACACCTAGACCTCTCGCCACAGTGCTGCCAGCTGGTGACATAATACATTAAGGAAACCCTTATTCAACCGGTGTATTGGATTCGTACTACGTACTACACAGTCAGGGATCGAAAAAAAAATCTTTGGTCTTCAGAAGTTGGAACAAATAACAGAACATATATTGTAGGTAAAACTAGAACTGTTTAAGATTCTAGCATCTATGTTTTTTCTGAATTATCATCTTTGTTGATGTGATGACGGCGCAAACCGACATCGGCGATGAAGGCGGCGCCGACACACATAGCGACACGTTTCGGGAAGTCTTATCTGGAAGTTGGCCTTCCGAAGTTTCTAAATAACAGAACAGATACAGTCAATTACGATCATTGGACGCTTTTTCTGTATTTTCGTCTTTGTTTGTGTCCCTTTCTTTGTCGGTTTGTTTTGGTTATTTAGGTGTTGATGTGGCAGTGGCGTCGTTAGCACTTGTCGGTCTGCGGCTGGAGCGGTATGTAAGCCGCCTGCCCGCTGAGGTAGGCGTCGAGGAAGTGCTGCGTGGAGTCGGCGGTGATGGCGGCGCCGACGCGCATGGTGGCGGCGCGCCGCTTCGGGAAGTCGACCGCCGTCAGCAGCGGGACGGCGTCGTCGAGGCCCACGTGCTCGCGGAGCATGTCGGCCGCTTCAGTGCCGTCTATACCTAACAACAAAGATCATAAAATGTACAGATCAAATAATGACGTAGCCTGGGCGCCAGTAAGGTTGGGGATTCAGGTGAAAAAGGAAGAAACTCTTCACTGCGAGGAACTCTTTGCCGGCTTCACATGTTTATCTTGCTAGCGAGGAAGCTGTTTTGACTTGTAAAATTGTTATTCACCACGCGCTAATGAAAGAAAAGAAAGAAAGAAAGAAAAGCATTTATTTATGACAAACACAGATAGAAATAAATAGTAAATAAAAAAAATAACCAACACTGTTTGCCACAAAAATGCGGCTCACCCCTCCGGTCACCCGTCACGAAACTACTACCTACGCTTAGTTACTACGCATCGCGGAGGCAGGATATATTTGTGGGTGAGCGTTGAGGTGAGCTTAAAATAAATTACAGAATTGTGGGGTAGGATTCGCTGCCTGGTCTGAGTGGTCTGTTAATACTCGTCTGCTACGCGGTCTTTACAACGCATTAATGATTACACACCTATATAAAACATGACGTGTTTAAACGGTTTCTTCTTGATCTTGTGCGCGCGCGACGTGGGATAGTCGAAGTCCATGGTGTCGTCGTCAGACGAGGTCTGGAACGGGCAGAACCCTGGGAACTGTATGCTGCACTCCTCGTAGTAGGACTCGGCTGAGGGCGTGAGGACGGACTCTGCGAACTCGATCTCGGAGTCTTCGTCGTCTGTGGAGAAATATCTAATTTAGTGTCAGCTTTAGAGTAATCAAGAGTAGAATTGTTTCTACGATTAGTTGTATTACGACTTTACGTTTGAACCACTCCGACCTCAGTTTCTTTCAGTTTGGTCAAACCTTAGGTATAGGAAGAGGTTTTTTTTTCACAGACCTTTTATGTCGGAAGTATAGTATTCGTGGCTTTCGCACTTAGATCCTTAGTAGGTACAACCAGTAATGTATTGGAGGTCGCATATGTGTCTACTGACCATAAGTAATCATTATTACGACATGCCTTTCACGATTTAAATATACTTAGTAGAAACCGTTTGTTTATGTTTGTCACTTGCTGAAAATAAACAGACGAAACAACTAGCGTATCGCTGAACCCTGCTGTAGTGTTGATTTATACAGGTCAATTTTATATACTTAGTCAATTTACATGGGGAGGAATGCTGTATTTTCAAACTCTTTTAAATGCAAACAAATTCGGAGTTGAGATTGAATCCTTAGCCGAACGATGGTCTTCACACTTAAAGGATTGTTTAGTCTCATGATGGCTCATCTGCTTTCGAGCTCTGCATAATCTCGCTCAGGCTCGGTACACTTGTACTCTAGTTAGATGAGAGTGGTGAAACCAGACCCCGTATCATGGTCGTACCACACGATAAGTGACAAGATAGAGCGTCCGTCAGTGGCTGACACCGTTCGATAGAACGAGACCACGCTCCTATCTTGTCACTTATTGCGTGATAGGGCCGACCATGATACGGGGTCAGAGTTGTGTGAGGTAACAAAGCGGTGTGCGAGGAAAAAAAACACCAATAGCATTGCTAACCTCGTGGAGTTTCTCCTCGCACTGCTCTGGTGGCCACTAAAACCCACTCTATAAGGATACTGCAGGCGTAGCATGGTTGCCATTTTATCACTTATCGCTGTGGAAAAGACATCCGTCACGTTCTGACCAGTATGTGAGTGCGAGTGTGACATCCGTCTTATCCACAACGATAAGTGATAAAATGGCAACCGTGCTACGCCCGCTGCTAGCATATCAGAGAATGGTGCTTGCTCGTAATTCTCACCTATGAACAATACGACAGCTGGGTGTCGCGCCATTTTGAGCAGTGCCTGTTCCGTTAGCACAGTCACCGGCCGCTGCGCCCACGGGAAGTTCTGGAAGCAACAAGCATGTTTAAATACCTTTTATAGGGTTCGGGGGGCGGAGTTGTTTGAAACGCCCTTCTGACCATTATACATTAGTAACTTGGATTATTATTTCTCACTTATGTTATTATTTCACGCATTACCGTTACCACTTCAGCTGGGCTAGTACACTAGCACTTTGACTGCTTCTATCGTCATGTTTTACGTCCAAGACAGACGTAAATTTTTTTAACGTCATGACGTTAAAAAAATTTAGCCCATGGGCTACTATGGTAGACCGTCAGCTACGTAAAATGTAACCATTCATGTCTTGCACATAAAACGAAAATTTAAACGTCAAGTGCTAATATGCTCTTGATTTAGACATATAAAATTGCCGGTATAAACCGATGACGGGGGTAAATTTATGTAGGTCGTTTGAGACCCCCGGTAAAATTTAACACTATGAAAACATCTTCTGTCACAAGTTCACAATACATACGGTTCAGTTTCAAAACTAAGTTCGTTTGCTGTTTTGTCTATCTACATGCTCGGATTGATTTAGTTTTTTACGACATTTCGCTTGATCATTGGACTTCGATATTACCGAATATCACGACGACCCTCGCTTACGTATATTGGACAAGGTTTCGCACCGGGACTTACAAGGTGATTTACTATTATTTATCATCATCGTCATAGGCCTTTACGTCTATTACAGACGATTTAAGCATTGCTGTGTAGACATCGTTTTTGGTGACTGTGAAGACCGATACGAGACCGGCATTACAAATATTATGATAAATGGACTCATCAAAAACTTACATTTGCTCTGTTGATTCAGTCAAAACTCGCGCAAGGAGAAAAGTAAATAGATACACTAGCTTTCACAATAATCTAGAGACACAGCTATAAGACGGAAAGAGACAGAAGACACAGGCTTTTATCCATAGACTATAATTAAACGAATGAAATGAATATAATACTTGGTAGAATTACAGTTTTACACATTGGCAACACCATAGTTTTTTGGGTACGTATATTTTATGCTAGGGCATAAATATACGTCACGTCATTAGTGTGGTAGCTAAGTAACGTAAAAATTGACACATACATAAGGTTATACGGCAACGTAAATATATGGCCGATTAGTGTACTAGACAGGCAGCACGTAGTTGAGATTTGTGTGCTTGTACTGGCAACACAAACTTTTATATTTTTTAATATAATTTTTTGCTCGACTACCCTTCTTGGATATCGGCTAGGTCGCCAACCAATCGCCAACATTCATTCGCATTTTTCGTGCCAACCACTTCGGATCTTCCTCAAATAAGCTCTCGGGTTTACGAAAATGCCGAAGCGAGGACACGAGGAGAAGATAGCTTTATCAGCGCTTGAAAAAGCTGGAAGAACAACTAAAACATAGTTCTAACGAACAAGCTCCCGCCTCGTCAATCGCCTTGTTCCACGTGCTCGTCTACCAGTTCATCATCTTCCTGTTCGAGACATGCTTCGCCAGTTCAGGATTACCCAAATGGTTAGTTTTAATCTCTTCATGTATTTAGGTACCTAATAAAATAAGTGTAGTATATAAGCAAAGCAAGCATGTAGATATGTGTGTGTTTGTAAGCATGACATATTCGCTATATTAATTTTATGACAATTGCTAATATGGAACAGATCAGCCTGGACTGTTTCGTCCATATAGTATGTAGGTATATTACGTGCTCAGAGCTGTCTGTCTGTGGGACTGTCTCGCCAGGTACAGGGTATGCAATTTATAAGACATGGATCAGATCAGTCTGCGGGTTTGTTTCGTACCATTGTAATTGCTGTGTAAATAGTTAAATACGTTACGCACAAAATTGTACTAGAAACTTACATGTTACAGAAATGGACCAGATCAGTCTGCGGAACTGTTTCGCTCCATGTACTTAAAAGTGTTGGGCTGTAAATGCATTGTTATGTCATTGTCTTCTGACCGATGACTGACTGACTGTCTGACCACGTACTGTAAGTATAACCACAACTTAGAAAAGCCCCCGACATTTTCATTTCAAAGTCCAATATCTCAAAAACGGCTAAACAGATTTTCATGAAACATGACTAAGAACACTCTGGATCACGTCAGCTTTCGAATAAAGAAAACCGCATTCAATTCGGTCCATCCGTTTCGGAGCTACGATGCCATAGACAGATACACAGATACGTTAAACTTAAAACACCCCTCTCTTTGCGTCGGGGGTTAGAAAATATCTCGAAGTCTCTCTCTGTCACGAAGCATGGCCTTACACAACAGCTAAAGGAATGATTCCGAAAACTGGGAATGTGTAAATATAGCGCAAAAATAATGTTTGACGATAACTAGCGGAAAGCCCAGATGCTCGTAAACACATCTTATACATCACTATTTATATCATTTTCAACAAGCTTATACGAAGTAAGCAGACATGGTAACCTATATTAGCAGGAATTCAATGATGCTTACCAGTCCCAAAGGATCAGCAGCAAGGTGTTTTCTCCCATTGGCAGTGAGGAGCTTCCCCGCTGAGTCGGTGATGACGAGGGCAGGGATCCCAGCGACGCCCAGCGCCACTGGTAGCGCTGCCCGCGTGTCGGCAGCCTCCCAGGGCACCGCGAGGGCCGCCACCGAGGACACGGACTGCACTGTGCGCGTGAATGACTGCTCGCTCCTGGAACAAATGACAATCATCGATACTAATATTACTAGAGGCTCCGCGAGCAGTAGATACCGCGAGTATTTTAAGGTTGAAACGCACAGGCGCGGTGCGGTGCGGTGCGGAGGTTTTGCACCCAGAAACCGCGCGGCATTCGTTCGGGATAGGGGCAGGGGCGAGGTGCGTGTGTGACATACGGAGCGGTTAGAAAGCTGATTTTATCACAATAAGTAGTTTTAAGTACCCACTGACAAGGGATTTTTGAAAATTCCACCTGCAAGAGGGTAAAAAGGGGTTTGAAAATTTGTATGGGGATGGAGTAAAATTTTAAGTGAGAAACTTTAAACTTTTTGTATGGACTCCTTATTACAACACAACAAGTAAAGTAATTTTAGGATTTTGGAAAAACCCACCCCTAAGCGGGTTAAATAGGGGTGCAAAGTTTGTACGGGTGAAATTTTGTATAGAGATAGTTTTGAGTCCCGGGGTAGGCCATAGAATAGTTTTTATCCCGGAAATCTGTCCCTAAGAGGGTGAAATGGGGGGTGAAAGTTTGTGTGAAGCTACGATAAAAACGAGTTCCACGCGTACGGAGTCACGGGCAGAAGCTAGTCACGTATATCACTGTATCTGACTGTACATAATCAAAAGAAAACGCCCGTCAATCGTCCTAATTTGTGTTCAACATCACAAACATTATACGTGTATATGAATGAACATAGCATCAGATGTCCAAAACAGCCTTGACTTCTCTGGCCCATTCCGATCTCGACCCTAACTCCATCTTATAAGATTTCAAATTGTGACAGCTTTAGCATGGATTTAGTTTGTGTAGCGCGGCGTTATCCCTGGGGAGCGGCATGTTACGCTTTATTAAGGGATGTATCGATATCCCGTGTTCGAATATTCGATACCTATTAATATAATATGTAGGTAATGTAGGCATTACTGAAGGTGAAATTCAAGCTTGTAAATTCGTCATTTTCAGAGGGATTTTAACGTAATGTTTGAGTATTTATTGATTTGATTTATAATGAGTTTTAATATTTTCTAGGGGTGATAAAATACGCGAAAAGACAAAAATATGAAATAAGAAGAAATGCGAGTGGCAGTATCAAAACAAACTTAATGTGGATAAAATGCAATCGGGAAAATATGCGAAGGCCTAACAGGACCCACCTACCGTGAAATTAAATTAATTAAAATGCATCTATAAGTGAAAAAGAGGAATCATGAATTACCTACCCACTTAATTAGAAACTTCGAAAGCTGACCGTACCGTACAATACAGCAGTTCTGTAAAATTCACACTATTTCCCTCCCGACCCGATTTACAATTCGAAACCAAATTTCGCACCTACACAAACACAACTAAAACTAACTTTTGCTTATTCCAATTAAACTAAAACTAAGCTAAACTCTTAACCTCTGTCGCGTTGTGTAATAACGAGACGAGATGGCGTTTTTACGAGGAAACTTCGGCCATAATCCCAGGATATACGGAGGGTATTACTGATATTGTCCGTTATTAGTTTTGAAGATATACCTAAAGGTTTTTGTTTACTTAGATCTCAAGCGCAGCGCTTGGCTGATGGGTACTTGACAGAGCCACTCAACGCAGGTTCATTTATTTAGACTTTTGCAGGAAGCATTGGAAAGTATCTCTACCACAGGTTATAGGTGCCTTGTGTTTACGTTAGTCGCTAGCGGCTGCGTAAAATATTTGTATGAAGATTCTACACAGCCCGGTGGTCACTCATAGAACTAAAAATCCGATTGGCACCACGACTTACTTATACCTTTACTATAATTGGTACCGTTAACTCGATTGTTCGTAAAGTTTTCGATACGTGACGTTGCGTGCCTAACTCGAAGGTTTACACGACTATTCTTCCCGGAGCTAAAATCTAAAATCTAGGATAAAAACTGTTCTGCCTGATGCTCGCTCGGTGAATGTACCAGTACCAGCATTAATATCTACCTTAAAAAAGCGGGCAAAATATTTGACAAGTCCTAACGGCCCTAGAATCGCCGTGTCCTGTCAGATATGCGCGCTTTGTTGTGGCTGATGTTACCTAATAGGATGTCTTGATTCGAGAAAACCACGCCTCCTTCTGGGAGACAATTCAACACTTTTCTTTTCGGGTATCGCTTTTAATGTCAAATGTAAATACCTAACTTAGTGAAGTTTTATTTATATTTTATTAAAAATGAGATTTAGACGAGGTAAAATACCATAATGCAAACTTGATTGTGTCGTATAATAATGTATTTTAAACGCTCTTATAAACCACCATGTATACTCCCAATATGCAAGTTAATACAAACGGCATACGGAACCCTCCACGTAGTGGCCAAACAAGATAGCAAATGATTAGGCTACTGAACGCCAGTGATCCTTAATGTGCAAACTTCGACCGAACTTGGGACCACTACGTCCGACCGGCGCCGGCCAGATACCATCGGCGGAACGTGTTTACCAGTTCTCTCTGTTGATGCTGTTGATCGTAGTGCAAACAATAAAATTATCAACAACAAGTAGGTACTGGCCCCGTAGCATGGATGGCGTTATCACGCGATAAGTGACAGGATAGGCGCGTCGTCTCGTTCTATCGAACGGTGTCAGCCAGGGACGGAAGCTCTATCCTGTCACTTATCGCGTGATTACGCCATCCATGCTACGGGGCCTGGATAAATAAACTCGGAAAATCTCATGCCCAATCGGAGGCCACGGTAGCCTAGTGGTTCAGGCATGCGGCGGGCGTGGGTTCGAATCCCGGCTCGTACCAATGAGTTTTTCGGAACTTGTGTACGGAGTATTTACCGTTAGCTTTCCGGTGAAGGAAAACATCGTGAGGAAACCGGTCAAATCCCAACAAGGTCCTGTTTTCCCTCTGGGTTGGAAGGTCAGATGGCAGTCGCTTTATGCCAAATCTTGGGATTAGGTGTACAACACCACCGGTTGTAGGGGCACAACCGGGAATAATGCTAGGATAATGATGACTCGGAAAATCACTCACGTTTTTAAAGGTGTATCACGCTGGTCTTCCACCTGCCCTGGCCAATATCCGTCGCACTTGCTCGCTCTAATGAGAGACGGAGATACACGAACGAACTTCGTTTTTATTTCGCGGTAGCGCCCCTGAATGCCAGCGGCGCTACCACGAACTGCGAAAATCGAAGTTCGTAATACATGCATCCCTGTTACTCGAGTAAGGGTGCGATAGAGATGGAAATACCCGAAATTCGACTTTCGAAGTTCGTGGTAGCGCCGCTGAATTGGGACTATATCATATACCTACCTTTATTATATTTTTGTGTTTTTAATAAATTTTCCTATGGATTTTTCTTTCTCTCTTGATCATTATTTAAGGGTGAATAATAAATAGGTACATAAAGATCCAAAAATGGACGCTGTTTGACCATAGAGAGACCATAAAAAAGCACGCTTACGACGGCGAAACAAAGAATAACTCTCATCACCGACAAGGAAGGTGTAAGTTTACTATGTAGGTATGTAGGTAATGTAAGTATATGTATGTATGTATGTATGTAAATACTTTATTGTACACAAGACACAGGTAAAAATACAGACAAAAAAAAGTTAATTCGGTACAAAGGCGAACTTATCCCTGTAAGGGATCTCTTCCAGTTAACCTTTGAGCAATTGAGTTGAGTATACTAAAGGTTGTCTGCAAGAGATCGCTCTTTAGCGATAAGACCACCTGTTCTTTTCCTCGACTTTAATGTTCACTGTGGTTATTTATTTTCACTTGTAATAAAGTGTATTTAGTAAAATAAATAAAATGAAATAATTTATTTAACAAATACATTTTTATGCCATTATTTAATCGTTATATCTGTTAGACGCTAAACTAGGCTGAGCATGTATCTTGGCTGCCTGCTTTTTTTGTATTGTATTGTATTTCTCTAGCGTCGTTCACTAGGTAGGTAGGTAAAAATGTTTTTTTTTTTTAATTAATCATTCCAAATCACTGCGGATGCAATCGCCGTGAATTGAGAGCAAAAGTGAATTATAACAGTCAGGAATAATCCAATGCGTGGAGATTTACGACAAATCTGCGAAATTGGCGGCAATGCGGACAATATTCTCCCGCCATAACTCATGCACGCACAATTACCCCGACTTTACCGAGCCATGTTCTGAATGAAAAACAAAATCAAATGGACGTGCGTAAAAAAACGTTATAAAGAAAATTACTTAATTATAAAGTTAGTAGATAACCTCTTATCAACACATTCACTGCCAGTGCCAACAGATTCGTAATGCTACGCTCGCTCGCTCGATGCCGTGGTTTCCCGTTAAGTAGAGGAAAGCGCCTACGAACGAAGCTCCCGCTAGGCCCGCCCAGAGATGGGCATTAATCGATAATTTTTTTAATCAACTAATTAATCGATTAAACAATCAATCGTCAAAAAATGAATCAAGATTAAATTAATCGTCGCAGAGTTCGACGATTGATCAATCGTCATTTTAATCGACTAAATTTCACGATTAAATCTCGATTAAAAATTGGAACACAGCAAGTTACAAAAATTCGATATGTCTTGTCATGTATTGTAAACTTGGAAATGATTCTAGTACCTAGGTATGCTGTGTGATATAAACTTGTTCCGGTAACACAAGATGGTTTTTACAGTGCAGGAGTCGAAGGGTCTCCTAGATAAGGGTCTACGACTTAGATGAAGCCCATGTAGAAAATTAGAAAGAGAAATATGTATGAAAGAGCGAGAGCGCTTATTCATTCCTGATATCAATCGAGAGGAAATGAATAATATTAATCATTGGATTAAGATTTAGCTCGTATTTAATCGACGATTAATTTAATCGTGACAACTAAGATTGATCAATCGTCATGTTTAATCGTTAGTCGCGATTAAGTAGGTTAATCTTAATCGTTAATCGTTAGTCGACTACATTTTGCCCATCACTGCCGCTAGCCCATTCAGGGCATGACTAACATATGAGTCTTGCCCCTACCGGTACAGAGCGGAAAAACGCTGCTACGCGCTACGTAACGGCGTAGCACAAGTAGCATTGCGTGACCTCATGGTTTCGAAAACAAAAGTAATTAGTCTGACCAGCGAGTCATGTCACATGGAAAATGCGGCATTTAAAAATAAATCTCATGCTGGTAACACGAAATGCATAGCGGGGTAACTTATTTCATAGGTGCTTGCCAGGCTTAAGGTAACAATTGAATGCAGTTTAAGTAATGCATCTGGGCTGTTTCGGGTAAATAACCGAGTTAAGACAGGAAAGTGAGGGAATTTTTATCATATAAAGTGGTTGGATAATAATCGCGTGTTTTATGTTTAGCTCCAACGCTACAAACCACTTAAAGCCATTACTAAGGTACCATAAAGTAGCTTTTATCTATTCTAATATTATAAAGAGGTCTGTGAGGTTCTAAGTTTATATATAGGTTTATATAATCTCCTGAAGTACTCATCCGATTTCTAAACATCTATTACAGATGTAAATACCTACATTTTGTCTGAAGCAGTTAAGACTGCTAACAAACAAAAACCAAATGAAATAAATAAATAAATAAATATTAGGGGACAATCTTACACAAATCGACCTAGTCCCATAGTAAGCTCAATAAGGCTTGTGTTATGGGTACTACACGACGATATATTTAATAGATAGAAATACTTAAATACATAGAAAACATCCATGACTCAGAAACAAATATTCATGCTCATCACACAAATATTTGCCCTTACCGGGATTCGAACCCAGGACCTTCAGCTTCGTAGGCAGCGTCACTACCCACTAGGCTAACCGGTCGTCAAATGAATAATACTTAAAAAAAAAAAGACCGGGTTGCACTCCGGGAGTGCCAGCAGAAGTGAAAACTCAATAACATTGTAACAGTTTTTCGATCAGATCACGTGACATCTTACGGTGTCACCCTAAAAATGAATTTGGCGCAAATTTATAAATAATTGACAATTATTTAGGCGGACGGGCCGCGGGCGCGTTGGGTGCGACGGGCCGGCTCGCCGGCCGCCGGCGGCGAACAAAATCCCAATTTGTTTTTCCCATTGCTAAATATTTTTCAAAAATTCGAACTATTCGAATTTGCAAGAACAGGGGACGGCGGCGGTGAACAAAATATAAATTTGTTTTTGCCGTTGGTAAATATTTTTCAAAGCTTTATCTCTTTAGGAATAACGTCCAAATTCGAACTATTCGAATTTGCTCAATAGCAAAACGGTGAAGGTCGCGTGAACAAAATTACAAATTTATTTGCAGAATATGCTATTGCAAAAAGTGTTTAACGGCTTTATACTCTTACGAATAGCGTTCTAATCTAAACTTAGTGGCAGTGGGCGGGGCACATAGCACGTAGAACCGATGGCCGTTGGGGCGGAAAGGTTCTCGAGTGGCGACCACGTACCGCGGCGCGGCGTGGGTAGGCCCCCCGCAAGGTGGACTGATGACCTGGTAAAGGTTGCTGGAGTCCGCTGGATGCGGGTGGCGCAGGACCGGTCACTTTGGCACTCTTTGGGGGAGGCCTATGTCCAGCAGTGGAAGTCTTTCGGCTGATATGATGATGATGATGAATAGCGTTCAGTTTTGAATGAAGTCGAATCGGCTAGCAGCAAAATATAAAAGTTTGTGACCTCCTTCACATCTGACGTCACAAAAATCTGTCTCACCTCTACACCGGACTTGACGACGCAACGGAGCCACACTGTTTCGTCGCCTAAATAATAATTCGTTTTTTAATATTATATTGTATATATGTCTGTAAGGTATTTGTAACTATGGGCCTTAGTTGCCTGAAATAAATGTTTTATTAGTATTATTAAGGACTGTTTATGTACGGCTATGCTATTCTGAACTCGTTTTCACCTCACCTCATCCGTCACCCGTAATGTATCCGGACTAAGTGTACCTAATCAATCAGACGTCTACGCTTAGGTACTACGAATCGCGGCGTCAGGATTGTCACCCTTTGCGATTGGTTTGAGTGCTGAACCTTTAAAAAGAGTTTTCGTGGCGGCAATGTAACTATTTATCAATTTATCTATAACCATATTTTTTCTAGGTTGATTAGAATGATAGATGGCACTTCATGATAGCATGTAACTTTGTAAGGCGGTAAGCAAAATTCATATTTTTTCCCAGGGACAAATATTGCTTGTCTACTACTACTCTACGTCTAATATGCGGATTTTATATAGAATTTGTTCAAACTCCTCGCCTAGTGCGAGTGGAGTGAACTGCCACGCGTTTCGCGGGTCATATTATAAGCCAGTGGATTGGCTACAAAACGTGTTCAACTCACCTGATTCCGGGAGGCGCGATGTTCGCTTCAACTCCGGTTAGTATCTATCAAGGTTCAGTCAACTGTCAGGTCAAGTCAAGTTCAATCAAGAGGGTCTCCGGGGCTGAAGAAGCCGCCGTGGTGTTCCGGGGCAGTCTCGCCAACAATCCGCGGCGTCAAATCACCAACTGTTCTGATATCACCTGGATATCCACACAAAACACTCGGACACCCGTGTGTCTTCAAAGCGAGCGATATTACACAAAACAAGGAAAATGCGTTTCCAAATTACCCAAGAAACCACTCGTCCCTTTCGGGTCTGCAAAAACGAGGTTATATTTTTTCGTCCGCCTTGACAAGTGTCACTGTCAAAACCACAGACTCAAGAGGCGTACACACGTGAGGAGTTTAAGGGGCGGGCAGACGGTCGGCCCGAACAATCACCCGCCTCGGAACGGCCTCTAAGCCGGTCCGCTATACTAGGGGAAGTCGCGATAGGGTTGCTACCGCTCGCTTCAGAACCGAGTCCCCAACCATGACCTCGGCAAACCGAGGGGTCCCGTCTTTACCGGGAAACAAATTAACGATGCGCCCCCGGCGCCATCGCAGTGGCGGGAGGTTAGCATCCTTAACTAGCACAAGGTCTCCAACTCTGGGGGGACTGGTTTTGTCAGTCCACTTGAGGCGCTGCTGCAAAACATGCAAATACTCTAATGACCATCTGGTCCAAAAGTTCTGAGCCATTTGTTGCAGCATCTGGTAGCGCGACAAACGACCCGAGGGTACGTCCCGGAGGGGGTGCTCCGGCAACGCTGCAAGTGGCTGACCAATCAAGAAATGGCCTGGAGAGAGCGCTTCCAGGTCATTTGGGTCGGAGCTGAGCGGACACAACGGACGGGAATTGAGGACGGCCTCAATTCTACAAAACAACGTCGCGAGTTCCTCAAAAGTCAATACAGTTTGACCGACTACCCGATACATATGGGCTTTTGCTTGCTTCACGCAAGCCTCCCAGATTCCACCCCAGTGGGGGCAGCCTGGCGGATCGAACGTCCAGGTGATACCCCGACGGGAGAGGTCTGTTCCAATATCAATCTTATTTGCAAATAAAAATTTTACAACATCTTGTAAATAACGGTCGGCACCCTTGTAATTGGTTCCACAATCTGACCGGATCAGAGATGGGAGTCCCCTACGGGATACAAATCTATCCAATGCCGCAATAAAAGCCTCCGTCGTAAGATCACCAACAAGTTCAAGATGAGCAGCCTTGGTCGACAGGCATACGAAAACGCACAAATACGCTTTTACAACCTTCGCATTTCGAAGTCGCGACGTTTTCACTAAAAAAGGTCCCGCAAAATCGGTCCCCACCCTAGAGAAGGTCCTAGCCTCGTTGACCCGATCAGGAGGAAGGTCCCCCATCTGGGGCTGCATCGTGGCTGCCTTGAGCCGAAAGCAAGGCAAGCACCGAAACACGATGCTCCGAATAACCCGTCGGCTGTTCAATATCCAAAAGTCTCGCTGCAAAATGCCCAAGAGTGCATTGCAGCTGGCATGCGAGTTCTTTATGTGGCGGTCAATCACCAACAATTCCACCAGATGCCCCTTCTTAGGCAGCAAAATGGGGTGGCGCACCGAGTACGGCAAGCTAGCGTTGCGGAGCCGTCCTCCAACCCGGAGTGTACCCGACTCGTCAATGAACGGGTTGAGGCGTGCTATCGCCTTCGGTAGCTTAGGACGTCCCTGCCGCAGGGGCTTCAATACGTCCCCAAAGTGTTCTTCCTGCACAACCCTAATCCAATGATGTAGGGCGGCATTCCGCTCTTCTGTGGCGAGAACTCTAACGCGTGACCGGTTGTCAGGGTGGCGACAATTGTGTATAAATCGCTTGACCCAGGCGGTCACTCCAACAAGCTTGTCGAGAGAGCTATACCGTTCTAGCAACCAAGCAGTGTCTGACACTGGAGCGGTCTCGACAAGGTGGACACCCAAGCCAGAGGATGGGGTCCCAATCACACAACTGGCAGGCCAGAGTGTCTCCGGTTCCAACAACCAATCTGGTCTCCACCACAGTGAGTGGGCAACAAGCTCAGGTGCCGTGCAACCCCTGGACGCCACGTCCGCTGGGTTCAGTTCACCTGGCACGTGTCTCCAAACCAAGGCAGTCTCCGAATTCTGGATTTGCGAGACCCGGTTGGCCACAAAGACCTCCAAAGTATGGAATGACGACTGCAGCCAACACAATACAATTTGGCTATCAGTCCATGCGTAGACACTCTCCTCAAGGTTCACGGTGTCCTTCAAGGTAGAGGCCACGTGGTTCAGTAGGCGTACAAGAAGAGCCGCTCCAGATAATTCCATTTTTGGGATTGTCAAACGCGTGCGAAGGGGAGCCACCTTGCTCTTCGCCATTACCAAGTGCAAATCGACCGATCCGGCGGAGCTGACCGTCCGCAAGTAAACGGCAGCTGCATACCCTCGCTCGGAGGCGTCGCAAAACCCGTGTAGGGTTACTCGGCATTTCCCTGCCGGCAACAGCTTACGCGGCAGTTCGACCTGATTTATCTCCGGGAGCGTGGAGAAGAAAACCTCCCAATCGCTCAACAAATTTCCGGATAGTGGATCATCCCAACCCAGTTGGACCATCCACAGGCGCTGCATAAATGCCTTCGCCGTGAAGATGACCGGCGCGATCCATCCATTCGGATCGTACGTCCTGGCCACCGTGGACAGCACAAGCCGCTTCGTCCAGACCCTCGGGGAATCCAGTTCCACCCGATAGGTGAACACATCTTGGACTGGTCGATATTGCACGCCTAGGACTGATAACATGTGCGGGCTCTCAACATTTTCGAACAGGTGCGGATCCTGCTGGTGATCCTCGGGGAGGCCGGCCACCACGGCCGGTGAGTTGGACATCCATTTGCGCAATTCATATCCACCCGTCCGCAAGAGTTCCACCAGCTCATCCCGCAAAACCAAAGCCTCTTCGACACTGTTTGCCCCGGTGCACACGTCATCGACAAATAAGTCCCGTTCCAAAATGGCGGACGCTCGAGGGAACCTCAGTCTCTCTCGAGACGCCAATTCTAACAAAGTTCGAATTGAAATGTACGGACTGCTCTTCAAGCCGTATGTATTCGTATTCAGCTCGTACACCAACATCGGTTCATCAGGGCTCTCACGCCACAAGATCAGCTGATACCGACGATCATCAGGATGGATCACTGTCTGCCGAAACATCATCCGGATGTCGGCGACGAACACCACCTGATGTTTCCTAAAATTTGTGAGGATATCCGTGATATCCTTGTGCAGCTTAGGACCTGCATGCAAACACTGGTTCAATGACACCCCAGTCGAGGTGGACGCGGACCCATCAAAGACCACGCGAATCTTGGACTCCGGGGATTTTAGGACCGCGTGGTGCGGCAGGAAGCAGTGCTCCACTGTACTCCAGTCCGTCCGAGCCACCGACATGTGTCCCAAACCCTCGTACTCCCTCATGAAGTCCACATACTTCTGCCGGAAGAGCGCATCTCTTCTCATTCGGCGTTCCATCGAAACCAGCCGCTTCTCAGCCATCTCACGTGACGCTCCAAGAGGAGGTCGGTGGATGAGCAGAGGAAGTCGTGTTATGAACCGACCAGAGCAGAGGCGCCCAGTATTATTTTGGTAAAACCGTTCGCACTCTTCCTGCTCGGGGCTCATACGCGACGCGGTAGGTGGTTCCTCAATCTCCCAGAACCGTTGCACGGCTTCTGAAAGAGCAGTTCCAACCAGACAGCCCTCCTCAGTAGGAGGCGGTGGAGCCGCTAACACCAAACCCATTACAGCATAGCCAAACACCGTTTCCAGTGTAACCAGTCCGCCAGGCTGTAAGGTACGGTTGCCGCTCAACAGCACCCGCCCAAGAACGTCTGCACCCAGCAACACGTCAATCGGACCAGGTCTGTCAAATCCAGCATCCGCCAGAACTAATCCAGCTGTCAAACTCCGAACCTCTGGAGGCAGCTTCACCTGGGGGAGTCTCCCCACCACTTCATCCAATACTAACGCGGGAGCATTAATCCTCGCGCGTGAAGTGGGACCCGGTCCAAAGGTGAGTAAGGTCCGCCCTACCAGGTTTGACACTGTCACATTGCCTACCCCACGTATACTTTCCGGGTGGGGTTTCACAACCAAGCCCAACTGTCGCACCAACCTACTGGATACCATGCAGCCTTGCGCTCCCGTGTCAAGGAGAGAGCGCACGCAGGCTGATCCTCCGCCAGGGCCCCAAACACAAACCGAAGCCGTGGGCAATAACACGGTCTCCAAGGGCGTGGCGGTTGCTGGTGCGTGGGCGGCGTATCCCTAGCAGAGATAACGCGTTGCATCCTGTTCCGCATGGGCGGGCCGCTCGTATCGCTCGAGCGGGTCCCACTCCGGCTGGTACTGCCGTCGCGCCATGCGTGCCGCCTGCGCCCCCTGGTATGTCCTACTCCGGCCGTACGCCGGAGGTCCCGACGCCAAGCGGGGTCGCTCCACAAGCGGCGGCGACATCCGTGGCGCCTGCCGGGGTGGAGGCGTTTGCGGGCACCCGCCCGTAAGGACCCCCCGTTGGGGCACGGGTGCGTGCGAAGTAGTCGCGTAGTTTTGGAGGGGGGGGGAGGGGGGTGTTACCCGACGTCCCCACTCCTCCTCGGCCATGGGCCCCTGGTCAGCCCGCTGCTGACTCCGAACAGGGGAGCATGACCCCTGCGCAGGGGGGGGGGGAGGTGCATCCCCACTGCGGTTCATGCATAAAATGGGGTGGTGCTTCCCACCACAGGACTTACACGCCTGCGGGTGGGCACAATCTCGCACAAAATGTGGGCCCAAGCAAACAAAGCACCATTGCCGCTGCTTAGCGATGTTGCGGCGTCCCACAACCCGCTGCGCAAGAAACTTCGGACACGCTGGCACCCGATGGCCAGGGTTCTTGCAGCATAGGCAGACTTCAGGGTCCAATGCACTGGTATTATATTGGTGAGGACCCGCTGGTTGTGGGGCCGATTTGCCCCACCCTCCCCTTTGAGGTGCAAGTCTCCCCTGGGCCCGCTGGGCCCCAGGAGGCCTCGGGGGTGGAGGTAGATCCGAGGTGTCGGCCCGTCGACACTCAAGTTCCAATTGGTCGATAAGATTGGTGAAGGTCGGCAGATGCTGAGCACTTTCACCACCATACCGGTGCTCAAACCTGGCCCGTACATCAGCCGGCAGCCGGTTCAACAAAATATTCAACAGTATGTAGGACCACTGGTCCACCGGCAAACCAAGGTTCTCTAACCCTTTGGTCGCTGTCAAAACAGGATTCAGCATTTTCAGCCGGATGTCTGAAGCCTGAGCGATCCGAGGGATATTCCAGATCTTAGTCATAAGAGTATCCGCAAGTCGCCGCACGTTCTGGTATCGGTCCCTCAGCAACGTGCGCGCGATTTCATAATTGTCGTCGGTGACCGACAAATGCGCGATCAAGTCGCGCGGCTCCCCGACGAGAGCAGACATCAGCTGCGCCAACTTCAACGCCGCTGGCAGGTCCGTCCGGGCATGCACCAAGCTATCAAAGAGGTCGATGAAGCTGGTTCACTCGTCCAGGTCTCCTCGGAAGACCGGATCGGTCTCGGATCTGTATGGCTGGCAAGCGCGCTGCCAACCCTGGGTTATAGATAACTGCGTGTTTCGGAACGTCCCGGGCCGCACCATTCCGAACCCGCAGTATCTTAGAAGCCCTCTCGACAATCCTGTCCCCAAAATCCATACATTGCTCAAAGTCCCGCTCCACCTGCTCGGTCTCCGGGGTCGTCCGGCCGGGCTCCGCTAGGTAGAGTTCAACCTGGAACTCCACAGCCTTAAGACGGTCTGACACCTCCTCGTACCGGGCCAACAAAGCCTCCTCCCGGTCATTTCTGTCAACCAAAGCTACTGCAGATGAAAACCAACGCAGTGCAGACTGGATCTTAGCCTTAGGTGTAGATCCCATTTTAAATTAATTTCCAACAATACCAAAGAAAATTAAAATTAATTTAATTAATGTGGAAATTCCAATCTCTTGGTCACCCTAGTGAATCAAAACCAAATATCAACTCAATTACAGAAATGCCTTACAATAACAACCAATATAGATTCTCAAAACGCAGTGGAAGCTCAAATTATAATCTATAATTGGCTAGTTACCACTTCTACAATAATCTAGCTTACAACTAATATTTATGATAGCCTTATATTTTAGCTTATATTCTTAGCAACTGTAGAAAGACTAAACTAGCCTCCTTTAAATAAAATACTATTTAATAAGTTAACTAAAATACTGGCCATAAATAAAATACTTGTGATCGTCTAGTCAAGAAGTACGAATAGGACCCTCTACGTTGTGTTAAAATCTTGTCGTAAAACGCATTGTATAAAATAATAATGTCAAATTATGTTCCAAATGAAACCGTAACAAACGCAACAAATAAATGTGAATAAATAACATTCGTAATAAATAAAACGAATGAAACTAAAATTTCAAAATGAATCAGAACGTTAATGTAGTTTAATCGACGCATTAAATAATGCGTTTAAATAAACGTCAAAAATCATACGTAAATGTATGATCATAAGCCGCAAAAAAACCGAATCAAAACACGTGAAAGGTCATTTCAGTAATCGTAAACATTACTGTAAATTATAATCCGTCAATAAATTTTATCGTCCGCAAATCAAATCGCACGATAAAACAAGCCGTAAAAAATCCGCAATAATTAATTAAATCCGCAAATCAAAATGAAAATTTAAAATTAAGATCAACAAATAGTCTATCTACATAAGTGAACATGCGACTCACCCGATCAGGTACAACTCGAACAAAGATAATTGATTTAATTAGTTAATTACCGTATACGAATTATAATTATCTAATACTAATTACATACATATATTTCTAACTTAGAACTAACTAAAATTATACTATAAAAATGCTCCATCACGATGAACGACAACGATGACCTGTAAAATAAACAGACTACAAGGGGACCTTGGGATTCTAGACCTTAGGTCTTTAAAAATGGGGCCTATACCTATTGTTATATCTTGAATCTTTCGAGGGCTCCCAACGCTCCTACACCCTCGCCAAACCAACAAATCCGTCATGATGCAACCTATCAACCCTTACTATCTATTTGATTCAAACCATCTCTCCTACACATTCATCATCTTACACGAATCTTAAGTACTTTTAAATGTACTTTTAAATTTACTTTACGCAGATTGCCAAGATTAATTTTAATAATTACGCAAATCATAACGCGCAGCAGAATTTACGCATACCCTAAACGTTCGTGCAGCCACGGTATTTGTAACAGAGATAGTGATTGTTGTCGATTATGTACAAGGTGCTCTGAATACTACGTATACACTATAACATAGTCTGTACTGTAGACCCCTTAAATTGGACGGAGAGCTCTCTGCCTTCACACACGACATCAGACGTCAGGGGTCAGCTTTATCGAAAGGATGCGCCCCAGGGAAAACAGAGAATACGTTACAGACATATACACAGCTCAGGCCTTTTGATGTATACCTATTGTGTATGAAAAGTTCACAGCTTCTAAGAAATTGACACGTCAGATTCCTTAGGTGTAAACTCGAGTCGACTCCAGCAATCCAGGATCTAGTATCAGCCAAAAAGCTTTGCGTCGAGTGTACCTAAGTGCGTGTATTCAAATGAAATCTAAGCTCGTGGTGTGTCAGCTAATGTTTGTCGTGTAAATGTGATTTGTGTATGAGTGTATGTCCATTGAAATCAGGCTAAAGCCACGAAATACAATGGGTGTGTGTTAGAGTTGTTTTTTTTTGTAAGTTCACTATCTTGTCACAAATAATAGGATCAAAAAGCCATTAAATGCATAACACTACAATGCTTTAAAAAAAGTTAAAAAGAGCCAGTTATAAAATTGAGATGTGTGTGTGCTCTTCCAAAGTTCAATCACATTGCAATGCTATCATTTATTATACCTATTCATGCATCCTTATTTAAATTAGAGTTGTATTTCAAGACAATAGTAGTGTATCTTTAAATCCACTCTCATACCAGAGATAGTACATACATAATATTAAATTTTAGAATAATATCTGGCCCTATGGCCCCTATTAATGTTCGATTAAACGTCTCAGCGGACCCGTTGAATTGCAGAAAAGAACTAACTATACCTTTAATTTATGAAGCCTTGGAAATGACTATCTCAGCAATTAGCACGCAGAACTATATTTCCAGCTAATCTCCCGAAGCGACGACCTAAATATTACAAACCAAAAATAAACACTTTACTCTTAAATAACTACATAGGTAAATTTTTATAAATACTTAATGTGAACACTGACTCTATAATTATTAACTATTCATATAAAAACAAATCAAACACTTAATGTTGCACACTCGCACTATTGTCAATTGTCTTAAAAAATACGTGCCTACACTAATTTCACTTATTCGTCTCTAAAATGTCTTAAATTGTCTGTTATAAATATCACTATAAAATCTCTAGTAATTGAACACTATTTCATACAAATAAAACGCGAAACGCGCGCGGAAATCTAATATCAAATTTAATTGATGATTATAAGGGAAACCGAATGGGATAATTGCAACCTGTCGCGAGGTCCAAACTCGACTGCTCTAATGTAAAGACAAAACCCTATACATGGATTCTTGTCCAATATTAAAAAGGTGTAATTATTTTACATGCCATATTAACATACGTCATTTTGGTTTACAATAATTAATAGTCCTACTATAAATTAGTCAAAAGACATATGTGTTATATCTTGCAACTAATATAAGTCCTTTCGGATCTAAGCCCATTAACTGTTTTTTTGTTATCGTCTGGTCGCATAGAGTTTCAAGTACCTAAAACACTTGAATGGTATACATGAGATTATTTAAGTTGACCAAATTGCATCAGTGGTTCATTCAAAAAGCAACTCTACGTTCGAAGGTAGAAGCTTCTAATTACAATGACAGTTTTATAAAAGGCCGGCCACATTAAGTAATCTCAACCATAATACAAAGACGAAATAGGAGACCAGCTCTGTGCTTTATTGTTCCAATGTTGACGTAAGGTCAATTTCAAGGAGCGCCGGCCGTGTGAAACGGTTTTATAGTATTTGTCTGAATTAGGTACCTATTTTTATGAATATAATCAACAAGTACTGTAAACTTGCAGTTACAGAGCGCCCTCAGATTGACGATACAATTTTAGAATTGAAAAGGATGAAATTGTGAGGCTATCTCAATAGGTAATGTACTCAAACCCCTGATAGCATCTGAGCAAACTAAGCATAAACCTGCGCCCTCACTTCTCTAAGACCGAAACGATATTTATTTTATTTTATTACATTTGCTATTAAGTATATGCTTTGACCGATAATAGGCAGAACGTACACTACATCCCATAAAAATTGTATTCACAAAGAAATCGCACGACTGTTTAGTAAAGATAATAATAAATTACGCAGTCATGAGTAATAAGTATCAATTGCACGCCCTCACATTCGTAAATAGGGGTTGCCTCTAATAAAGCGTACATATTTTATGTTTTATTCTAAGACCACAAACTACTACACAAAAACGGTTTAATGCTAAGAACACCTTTTAATTGTAACTTTTACAATTTTGTTACAAGTGTTACAACTTGCGAATAATGACATATAAACTAAACTTTAACTCAGATTCGTAATCAAGTAATTAAATCAATTAAATTGACTCAATTTTGAATGACTTGAATCCTGGCTCACGGCAACACTGTAGAAAGACTAAACTAGCCTCCTTTAAATAAAATACTATTTAATAAGTTAACTAAAATACTGGCCATAAATAAAATACTTGTGATCGTCTAGTCAAGAAGTACGAATAGGACCCTCTACGTTGTGTTAAAATCTTGTCGTAAAACGCATTGTATAAAATAATAATGTCAAATTATGTTCCAAATGAAACCGTAACAAACGCAACAAATAAATGTGAATAAATAACATTCGTAATAAATAAAACGAATGAAACTAAAATTTCAAAATGAATCAGAACGTTAATGTAGTTTAATCGACGCATTAAATAATGCGTTTAAATAAACGTCAAAAATCATACGTAAATGTATGATCATAAGCCGCAAAAAAACCGAATCAAAACACGTGAAAGGTCATTTCAGTAATCGTAAACATTACTGTAAATTATAATCCGTCAATAAATTTTATCGTCCGCAAATCAAATCGCACGATAAAACAAGCCGTAAAAAATCCGCAATAATTAATTAAATCCGCAAATCAAAATGAAAATTTAAAATTAAGATCAACAAATAGTCTATCTACATAAGTGAACATGCGACTCACCCGATCAGGTACAACTCGAACAAAGATAATTGATTTAATTAGTTAATTACCGTATACGAATTATAATTATCTAATACTAATTACATACATATATTTCTAACTTAGAACTAACTAAAATTATACTATAAAAATGCTCCATCACGATGAACGACAACGATGACCTGTAAAATAAACAGACTACAAGGGGACCTTGGGATTCTAGACCTTAGGTCTTTAAAAATGGGGCCTATACCTATTGTTATATCTTGAATCTTTCGAGGGCTCCCAACGCTCCTACACCCTCGCCAAACCAACAAATCCGTCATGATGCAACCTATCAACCCTTACTATCTATTTGATTCAAACCATCTCTCCTACACATTCATCATCTTACACGAATCTTAAGTACTTTTAAATGTACTTTTAAATTTACTTTACGCAGATTGCCAAGATTAATTTTAATAATTACGCAAATCATAACGCGCAGCAGAATTTACGCATACCCTAAACGTTCGTGCAGCCACGGTATTTGTAACAGAGATAGTGATTGTTGTCGATTATGTACAAGGTGCTCTGAATACTACGTATACACTATAACATAGTCTGTACTGTAGACCCCTTAAATTGGACGGAGAGCTCTCTGCCTTCACACACGACATCAGACGTCAGGGGTCAGCTTTATCGAAAGGATGCGCCCCAGGGAAAACAGAGAATACGTTACAGACATATACACAGCTCAGGCCTTTTGATGTATACCTATTGTGTATGAAAAGTTCACAGCTTCTAAGAAATTGACACGTCAGATTCCTTAGGTGTAAACTCGAGTCGACTCCAGCAATCCAGGATCTAGTATCAGCCAAAAAGCTTTGCGTCGAGTGTACCTAAGTGCGTGTATTCAAATGAAATCTAAGCTCGTGGTGTGTCAGCTAATGTTTGTCGTGTAAATGTGATTTGTGTATGAGTGTATGTCCATTGAAATCAGGCTAAAGCCACGAAATACAATGGGTGTGTGTTAGAGTTGTTTTTTTTTGTAAGTTCACTATCTTGTCACAAATAATAGGATCAAAAAGCCATTAAATGCATAACACTACAATGCTTTAAAAAAAGTTAAAAAGAGCCAGTTATAAAATTGAGATGTGTGTGTGCTCTTCCAAAGTTCAATCACATTGCAATGCTATCATTTATTATACCTATTCATGCATCCTTATTTAAATTAGAGTTGTATTTCAAGACAATAGTAGTGTATCTTTAAATCCACTCTCATACCAGAGATAGTACATACATAATATTAAATTTTAGAATAATATCTGGCCCTATGGCCCCTATTAATGTTCGATTAAACGTCTCAGCGGACCCGTTGAATTGCAGAAAAGAACTAACTATACCTTTAATTTATGAAGCCTTGGAAATGACTATCTCAGCAATTAGCACGCAGAACTATATTTCCAGCTAATCTCCCGAAGCGACGACCTAAATATTACAAACCAAAAATAAACACTTTACTCTTAAATAACTACATAGGTAAATTTTTATAAATACTTAATGTGAACACTGACTCTATAATTATTAACTATTCATATAAAAACAAATCAAACACTTAATGTTGCACACTCGCACTATTGTCAATTGTCTTAAAAAATACGTGCCTACACTAATTTCACTTATTCGTCTCTAAAATGTCTTAAATTGTCTGTTATAAATATCACTATAAAATCTCTAGTAATTGAACACTATTTCATACAAATAAAACGCGAAACGCGCGCGGAAATCTAATATCAAATTTAATTGATGATTATAAGGGAAACCGAATGGGATAATTGCAACCTGTCGCGAGGTCCAAACTCGACTGCTCTAATGTAAAGACAAAACCCTATACATGGATTCTTGTCCAATATTAAAAAGGTGTAATTATTTTACATGCCATATTAACATACGTCATTTTGGTTTACAATAATTAATAGTCCTACTATAAATTAGTCAAAAGACATATGTGTTATATCTTGCAACTAATATAAGTCCTTTCGGATCTAAGCCCATTAACTGTTTTTTTGTTATCGTCTGGTCGCATAGAGTTTCAAGTACCTAAAACACTTGAATGGTATACATGAGATTATTTAAGTTGACCAAATTGCATCAGTGGTTCATTCAAAAAGCAACTCTACGTTCGAAGGTAGAAGCTTCTAATTACAATGACAGTTTTATAAAAGGCCGGCCACATTAAGTAATCTCAACCATAATACAAAGACGAAATAGGAGACCAGCTCTGTGCTTTATTGTTCCAATGTTGACGTAAGGTCAATTTCAAGGAGCGCCGGCCGTGTGAAACGGTTTTATAGTATTTGTCTGAATTAGGTACCTATTTTTATGAATATAATCAACAAGTACTGTAAACTTGCAGTTACACAACCTTGGCCGCTTATAGCAAACTGAATAAAACAAATGCCTTATTACCAAACAACAAGCTATGAAAGGCTTCCCAAATTACAATCAATCAAATATGTGGCTTAAATTTGCCTTCAACTATTAACCTCAAAATGCCCTTTTTTACCCAAAAGGAAAAAACTATCAAAATTCGCGTTTTTTCTTTGTGGGTAACCACGCTCTTGGTACCAAAAATTGTTCAAACTCCTCGCCTAGTGCGAGTGGAGTGAACTGCCACGCGTTTCGCGGGTCATATAAGCCAGTGGATTGGCTACAAAACGTGTTCAACTCACCTGATTCCGGGAGGCGCGATGTTCGCTTCAACTCCGGTTAGTATCTGTCAAGGTTCAGTCAACTGTCAGGTCAAGTCAAGTTCAATCAAGAGGGTCTCCGGGGCTGAAGAAGCCGCCGTGGTGTTCCGGGGCAGTCTCGCCAACAATCCGCGGCGTCAAATCACCAACTGTTCTGATATCACCTGGATATCCACACAAAACACTCGGACACCCGTGTGTCTTCAAAGCGAGCGATATTACACAAAACAAGGAAAATGCGTTTCCAAATTACCCAAAAAACCACTCGTCCCTTTCGGGTCTGCAAAAACGAGGTTATATTTTTTCGTCCGCCTTGACAAGTGTCACTGTCAAAACCACAGACTCAAGAGGCGTACACACGTGAGGAGTTTAAGGGGCGGGCAGACGGTCGGCCCGAACAGACTTGATCTCAAAACAGTTAATAAAAGGTCTAGATACCGTGAAAACACTACGTAATATTTACTTATATCCTTAACTGAACGTCATTACAATGTTGTTTCAATACGCTTGGATTGCTAGAGGTGAGGGTTATCGATTAAGAAAAAAACGATGAAATATTGTGTTACAAAATAAGGAATTGCAATATAAATTGGCAACACATATAGGACCTCCGTGCCGTGCCGCCATTTTGTAATTCGATGTCACCGCTTGTCAAATAACAATAATCAGCACGGCTATATGTGATAAGAAGTCAAAGCGATCTTTCTACTCGTACTGTCTGACTGCGTACTGAGAGGCTACCGCGAAACGAAAACGAACTTCGTTCGTGTGTCTCCCTCTCTGTCGCACTTGCTAGTTCGTGCGACAGAGAGGGACATACACGAACGAAATTCGTTTTCGTTTCGCGGTAGCCTCTCAGTACGCAGTCAGACAGTACGAGTAGAAAGATCGCTTTGACTTCTTATCACAAGTGAAAACAATTGACGACTGGGACAAAGTTGTTTTCCTAGATGAAACATGGTTAAATGCGAATCATAAACTGCAATAGCGCGCCATCCGCGCGATGGCGGGTAAGCCGGGGGATGCTCCAGCGCGTGATCTTTTCCGTGATCTCAAGATTCTGCCCCTGCCTTGTTTACTCATATACTGGTATATATCAGTGTTCGCACACGAGAACTTGGATATGTTCAAGCGCAGAGGCATTAACACCAACTACAACCTGCGCAGTAATAGACACCACAACAGGCTGATCGCCGACTCACACAGACTTGCCAAGTCTGAGAGATCCGTGTACTATGCAGGCCCCTCTATTTACAATCGCCTGCCGGACTCTGTACGGGATGCAACTTCCACCGCAGCATTCAAGGTTAGGCTGAAAAAGTGGTTGACGCAGGAGTCATTTTATTCATATGACGAGTTCTTTAGTCTACCAATAATTTTGTAAAGGTATAAAATATAGTGTGACACATAAAAATATTCGACTACGATATGTAGATAATTGACATATAATACGAAAAACTCTAATTACTTGTACTTAAAACTATTGAAAGCTCAATATTGTACCTCGACTTGTAACAATTGTTATTAATAATATATTTCATTTCATTTCATTTCATTTCATAGTGTTGGAAAAATATGGACAGACACCTCAGTCGTTAACGAAAGTTGAAGAAGTAGAGGGCCAAAGGCCTATTATATACCACGCAGGGAAGGCTAGGTTTTGTACCGTTGTACTAGCAAGTAAGCAGTTCGGTGGAAATTCGTACTGACTTTTATTTCAATACCGTTACAACGTTACGTTCCCAACAATATTAAGTATACCATCGATGCTTTTTGCACTAGATACACTGCATTCGAATCGTATCGATAGTATGCATAACAGTGGTAGCACCTCTAGTTACGTTAGTTTGGCATCTGTCATTCTAATCAAGCTAGAAAAAATTACAATAGCTGCAATTAAAACAATTGGAATCGCGCCCCAGCTAATAAATGGCGTAGACTATAAACTTCATTGTCAACTTTAGCACCGAACCGCCCATTGGGGCGCATTTGGTTCGGTCCATTGGGAGGCAATGAAACTTGATTTGTTTTGCACACCCTTCATCAAGCATTTCTTCTTTATCACACACACTTCATAGAAAAGGGACGGAGTTTCCATCAAGGTTCTTGCTGGCTCTATCACACGTGTTCTGTTAGAATGGGACGAGGTTTCCCTTATCATGACGTTGCAGGGCGATTTAGAATAGCCTACTTAGGGAAAGTGAATGAATAGGGTGTGTTGTTTACTACCAACCCAAATAAAATCGGTGTTTTGAGAGTGGTTCGAAAAATCTACAGTTTTGTTTTTTTTAATCTTCTCTTAAAAAGCCAGCCAAATGTGGGTAGTTCAATTCAATTATTTTGTTACCACGGTGCGCGATGGTTGCAAACAAGAGCACCGTCGCGTTGTAACAGCAGGCATCAGTAGACTATGGGCATTCATTGAACTAGCGAGCGAAATGAACGTCCTCTGAAGTTCACATTTTCAACCGATTCTCGTGAAATTTTGTCAGCGGTCGATATTTATATACCTATAGTCCAGTCAATGAACTGAAAACTCGTATGGAAAAAAAGTCAAATTTGGAAATAATTTATAATAGCTTATTTTTAATGTGTAAAGGATATATTATCAATTAAATAGTTACCCAGCGACAAAATCCGACAAAATTTCAGACATCAAAAAAACGATAAACTAACTAGCTTCTGAAAAGTCAGAAAAAATATTAATAAATATTTTTGTCTTTATTTTGGTTCATTTACATTTGCTCTATAATATTCAAGATAAATCGTACAAAAAAAGACAATGCATGCTTCATTTAAATCTACATAATTACTTCCGGGTGGAAAGTTTGTCGGATTCTTGAATTAATCATCTTAGAATAACATTTTAAAATGAAATCAACAAAAAAAACGCTATTATAAATTAATGTTTTTCAAAACCGTATTTTGCCTGGAGTACTACCTACATATTTGGTAATTCAGATTTTGGACATAACCTTTTTTTTTATAACAAAAGACTGGCGTTTGTCCAGTTCACTGCCGCAGAGACACTTTTTTGTTCATTTCATTGCTTAATATGCATGTCCTGTGTGTTACTGAAAAAATATTTGTTATACTACTGGACATAAGCCTCCCCCAAAGAGTGCCACAATGACCGGTTCTGCGCCATCCGCATCTTTCTTTCTTACTTTGTATAATTTATTTTATTTATTTTTCCCAGGCAGGCAGTTGAAACCACTGTATTTTACGTTACCTTTAATCAAATCCACACTGAATTCCATTATTCCATGTATTTATAGATCTCCATTTTCCACGTTAACTGAGGTAATAAAACGGAATAAATGATCTAAGTCCGGACATGAAATATTCATCAACCCCCGTCCCGCCAAGATTTGAATCCACTTAGATTTAAGCAAAGAGAATAATAACATCTTACGTTTTGTCTCAACCCTCGCCAAGTCGAGCAAAACAGCGGTACGACCGTACCATCCTTTTCTCGAAGCAGTTCAGGCCATTTTCGACCCCCCTATAACTTCGTTGTGGATAAAACTGAGAACCCTGAATTTTCAGTAACCAAGCACGCAATGTATAAACACGATATATTTCAAATTTAATTCATTTTGAACTAGTAGTTTAAGAATTATAACTAGTCAAAGTTTCTTAATTTTGTCACTTACTGAATTTAGCCAACATAGCAGCTTCAAATTTAGAATACATTTAGTATTTAGTGTATAAACCAAGGGAAAACTAAATAAAAATGCAATTTCAGTCCAGTTCTCTAGAATCGAGACATCAACTGCATACATTACTTTGTAATCCGATTTCCAGTGAATGGGACAAAAAATTAAAAACCAAGACTGGGGCTGCATTCGTAGTTTGTATGTATGTATAACACGTTAACCTACAAAAAGAATTGAGATTCCATATAAAACATTCCATGTAAAAAGAGGCCAAGTGATCGTGTGATTGTCAAGTTGCAGAATTTTATTTAGCAAGCAAACAAAGATTAATAAGAATGCCTGAAACTTGGCTCTACGAAATATCTCACAACTTTTTACGGTGGAAGAGGTTCGAGAATTGGCCTCTTTTTTACATGAAATGTTTTTTATGGGTTTCTTTTACCTATTAAAACTAGGTAGGTATGAAATATATAAATATCTTAACCAAAATCGTATTCTCAATTAGGTAGGGTCATTTCGCCGGTTAGCGACCACATAATCTAGTGTGCCGGTTTGCGACCACTCAGATGAATAGGTGAACCGAGGAGGATGAACGTTTTGTTTATTCTGTTGAAGTGTTATTATCTCTAATTGAAAAACCTTGTCCTTCAGCTGGTCGCGTAACCGGCGCAATATTACCGGGGATTTTTTTGTTCATGTGCACTAACCCGAGTTAGTTATACAATTTTAATTTTATTTTTACTTACTAATCTATATGGATCGTAATGATTTGAAATAAATAATTGAATTGAATTGAATTGAATAACCCTACGCAACCACCATCTTGTCATTAAATTAGTAAACTCTAGAAACTGATGAAATTTGACAATATATTATAAATTGACATGATGGGATCACTTTCTGCTACTATAGTACCACACATAAAAAAAACTATACCTTCGCAATATCACTACATAGTATAAAACAAAGTCGCTTCCCGCTGTCTGTCCCTATGTATACTTAGATCGCGCTACTACTACGCAACGTATTTTGATGCGGTTTTTTTTAATAGATAGAGTGATTCAAGAGGAAGGTTCATATGTATGTGTAATATAGTACCCGTGCGAAGCCGGGGCGGGTCGCTAGTGATATGTAAACAGATATTCCTAAGCACATATTTGTGTGACAGTGAGGGCCGAGCCGTAACAACTCCCTCAACTTTTCAAGATAAAACATCTAAAAGAAGAAGAAAAACCTGAATTTTATCCCAGGTATGTTTTGAGCAGTATGTAAATGAGTTGGTCGAGGATAAATGTAAAATCTGGACGATTTATTGAATAGGTAACAGTCCGTTAGCGAGCTCCTTGAATGCTGATGAGGACGATCTAGAAACCGATCACGTTTGAAAAAAAATGGCGAGATAAAGGTTTTATGGAAATTGAAAATTATTGGGTCTGAAGGCTATAAATAAAGTAATTTTCTTTCCAAAAAACACCTATAATAATATAGATTTTGCCTTAAGATTCGGAAGACAAAGTAATAGGGATGGGATGTTAACCAATACTCAAATCTGCTTTTTGGGTCATTGTCAGTCAAAATACAAAAATCGTCTTATCTGTGTTCAATCCTTACTAATATTATAAATGCGAAAGTGTGTGTGTTTGTATGTTTGTCCTTCTTTCACGTCGCAACGGAGCGTCGTATTGATCTGATTTTTTGTATGGAGATAGTGTAGAAGCTGGAGAGTGCCATAGGCTACTTTTTCCAGCGGGAAAACATCTAATTCCCACGGGAAAATTCAATATGTTACATTTTCCTATAACCACGCGGGCGAAGCCGTGGGCATCAGCTAGTACTTAATATCAGAATTGTAGAAGACGAGACGCCGTTTATGCGGATTCAGAGTATTCCAGTACCACTAAATTTCAGATCTCCATAAACTGAATCGACAATAAGTTTCTAGCAAAAATGTGATTTTTGGTACAAGCTTTTATTTCCGACTGTACTTTTCTGTATAGGTACTATCATCGACTACTCATTGAGACGATTCTAACGAGCACAAACTCAACGGGGTTACGTCGGTTAAGTGCTGAATTCCCATGGCCACCTTCTATCTCCATCATCAGATCAGCTCGATGGTACTGTGGCGACCTGGCGACACATTTATGCATAGCTAACATATAGTTCATCTATATATGTTAGTTAGGCAGGCGGGCTCGCCAGTAGTCCCTTACCCATAGGCGCATGTAGACGCTACGGTAAATAAATAATATAGAGTGAACTTTCGGTGTTTACCTTGGTGGTTGTCAATAAAGACTCCCTATAGTACCATAATATTGAATTTTCATCCAAACTATACTCATACCCAAAATTTCAGCTCAATCGGTCACCGGGAAGTGGGTCAAATTTAACTCGCAAGATTTCGTATATACTAACAGGGCAAGTTAAACCCCTTTTCTTCCAGTGGGTATCGTAGATAGAAGGCGACTACGGGATTGTTGTGGGCGATATGCTAGCAACCTGTCACTGCCTCCTTTAATCATACAATAGGGGTGTAGACTCAAAATTATTATTGCTCCAAAAGAAAGAAGGCAAAATAATATGCCTGGTGACGAAAATCCCATTCAGATATCTCAAAGAATTACGAAGCTACAACCGTTTTAATATTGCTTGTTAGAGAGAGAAAACGCAAACAGTGTGTGACGTCACGTTACGGGATGCTGCCGGGGGGCCGCGTCGACGCCGGCGCCGAACACGATGGACGCGGCACATTGCCGTCTATTAGTGACGTCACAATCTTCCAGCGTCATCGTTTCATATGAAGTTGCGTTGTGCGAAAAAGGGACAGAACATACCCTTTCTTAAAACTTTGGACACTTATAACTTCGTGATTATTTAACCTTCTGCTCCATTTGACTACATTTTTAAGCCTTTTTCGAGAAAATATGACATTATTGATTATTTTCTTTAGTGTCTACACCCCTATTGCTAAAACTGACACTGAATTATTTTTCATGTAGGTACTCTGTCTATCCAGAATCTATGTATCTACGAGTATGTAAGTAAAAACGTGTGAAGTGTATCGCTACAAGACCTCAACTTTACATCATAAAAACAACAAAAAACCCAAGACGCATTTAATATCAAAAGCATATAAGCCTTATTTAAGAATTCAATTGTATCTAAAAGTATTAAAAATAAGCACAGGCAGTTCAAAAGACCAATTAACCTGACTACAAGTACAGTCAGCATCAAAAGTAACTGCGCAATCGAAGACGTCAAAAGCTCTTATTCCCTTCTAATAAAGATTTTTGATGTCTTCGTTTGTTAGTCGTAGTTACTTTTGATGCTGACTGTACCTACAGGGAAAAATCTGGAAACAATACATTTGTAATTTTGTACGGAACCCTCGGTGGGCGAGTCCTACTCGCACTTGTCCGATTTTTTTACGGTAATTCTTTGATAAGGCAGCGCTTTTATTTTCGAGAGCAAAAGGTTTCGAATTGATTCGCAATATTTTCAGTCAGAAAAGCGGCGGTGAAAGTTTAAAATGATTTTTATTACAGTTGATCAGCTCGGTGAAGGAAAACTTGGGAAAGGTCTAGTTTTCCGTTTGGCTTGGATTGGAAGGTGGGCATAAGATGGTTGCCATTTTATAACTGGGCTTGGCTTTCGTAAAACTAGTGCCTACGCCAAATTTTGGGATTAGGTGCCAAAGCGGACTCGGGCTAATTTACGGTACAACCGGGAGAACGCTAGGAGGATGATGATTATGATGAACCATTCCTATACGACAGGTTTATCATGACTATCACGTAGGGTCATTACGCTGGTTACGCGACCACCTTTTGTTAGCGACCACCTGAAGGAGAAGGTTTTTTCTATTGAAGATAACATCAATTCTACAAGCCCTATTGAGACAATTAATTTTACATGCATTTTTTTGTTGTTTTATAATAGAAATCTACTAAAAAACCGAGAAAATATCCTTTCAGTTCACCAACTCAGCTGGGCATTTCTCCGGAGTGGCATTTTTTAGTGTCCAGGGCCAAAAATTCTTCAAATAGGTGCGTGATATTTTTGAATAAAATCTCACATATACTTCAGGTTTTTTGATACCTGGACAGCTATTTAGATATTCTGTAGATATACATATGTTTGAAGAAAAAAAAAAATAGCGCCCAAATTGACGTTCAGTGGGAGCGTCCACTACCCAAGTTGGTTTAAACAAAAAATCATAACCCAAGATTGGAATTATAGTACATTTTTTACATCGGTTCACGTAATCAACATTAGTTTCCCCCATATATAATCCATATTACGATAATTTATCTATTAAACTTACTCAATAAAAGCATTTTTTCGAAGCGTCCGGGGGTAACACGTAAACTCAGTGACATTTAGAAAACGCGTCGGCATCATAACAAAGAAATGTCGTAGGAATCTCGCGACGCACACGCCGGTAGCTTTAGTCGCACCACGTTTGCCGACGAGAGCGGACGCCGGCTGATGTCATATAGGCAGCTACTACAAAGGTTTGTTCGTCGTTCGGTGAGTTTGGTTACGTGTTTTTTTGAATTCGGTGAAGCTATTAAATTGTGTAGTGTTTGTGTTTTAATTATTATAAAAGTTAATAAGCAATCCTCAGAGGTATGTGATTTCGTATTGAATAACTCTTTCCCTGTACTATCTATACTTTTTGTGTAATTTGCAAATATCGATCAATATTGAATTCGGTGACATTGATTTCCGCGGATTCGGTGTACTTTTTGGTCACCGAATTCAATAAAATGAGGACCGAAATCAATCTTTATGTATAAATGATTGCTTTTTAGGGTTCCGTAGTCAACACCCTTATATTTTAAGCATGTCCGTATGTCTTTCCGCCCGAGGCTTAGCTCAGTGACCATTACTACTGGAAAAGTGTAAATTGGTTTGGGTATGTAAATCAATCACGCCAACAAAACGGTTAAAATAAAATAATTAACAAAAACTGGGTACTTGTCTTACACGTAAGGTGGGAATGTAATTTTTTTTTGTTAAAAAGTAGTGTAGGATATTGGTAAATATGTAGTTCTAAAAAAAATTGTTTAGTAACACCATTTGTCAATTCAGGGATCTGTTAACTATGTGGTTTTAAAACTCTAATTCTCATTAAAGTTTAGTGCTGGCTTAATGATTAGTTCAGTCAAGGGTACAGTAACATACGTACATAAATAAGGACATAAATCTGTCCACGCTTTTATGACATTGACAATAGAGTCCTGTACAGATATTTATGTCCTTATTAATGTACGTATGTTAGTAACCTTGACTGTACCAGGCTATAAACTATCTTGAGCCGTTTAAGCGTGATCGAGTAACAAACATCCAAACTTTCGCATATATAATATAACTAGGATATGTCCCACGGCTTACTATGTATGTAGGTTTGATTATGATCCTGGTGCTGAGTGTAAGGTCACTTGAACTTCCTATGATGGTAAGCTGTTTTGAGTATAAGGCTATTTAATTTGTTTGTAGGTGTCGACACAACGAATCCTCCTATTACTAAAGGGTCGGCAATGCGCTCTTGGTTATTCTGGAGTCGTTAGGCTAACACCATAATATACTCCTTACGTCGGCATAAACCGACCTGTCTTCTTTATTCTCGCCTAATCCCATTGCAGTTGGGGCCGGCTCTCCTAATCATTCTTCGCCGGGACAGTCTAAGTTTTAATTTATTAATAATTAATTTATAAGTAATAAAGCGTGCAGTATTTAAGTTAAACATATAAAGCTTCTGTAAAAGTTGTGCTTAAAAAAAACGGATGGTCAAATGGACAGTTTTTACAAGTTCATACTGTAATTAAGAACAATGTATGAACTTATAAAAAGTGTTGATTTGATCGCCTGTATTTTTTTAAGTCTAAATTTTACAGAAGCCATATATGTGCACTATATTAAATACTATTTAAACACGGTTACATCCGTATAATCAGAAACCAAAGTAATCAAACACATTATAAATTATCATCAAATTTGAACAGTCATATTTGTATGCAACTGTATGGGAAAAAAAATCGTGTTCTTAATTATCTGGCCACGACTGTATATATATATATATATTTTGTAAGTGTACCAATTGGAAATAAAGGTTATTTTGTAGCAAAAAACATTGTTTTATTTCAAATTTGATTTCGGTGTAAGCATTTTTTGAATTCGGTGATACTATTTTAAGAATATTGATTTCGGTGTACGCAAAAACCCGAATATCCCATGAACTACAAGGTTCCTATGAAGGCCTTTACCACCAATATTTTTTAAATTTAGGCCTTTTCTTGAATACCGAGGTCACCAATCGAAAAAGTGAAAAAAAAATACGTTCACCGAAGTCAAGCAAATCGAGCCGGCTCGGAGAATCGCCCAGCTAAGTGGTCGCCAACCGGCACATGAAATTAGGTGGTCGCTAACCGGCGAAATGACCCTACCTAGTCTGTAATATTTAGAAATATTACTAACGTTATTGGAGGATGATGCACCATTCCTATACGAAAGCTTTATCATGACTATCACGTACTTACTCTGTAATATTTAAAAGTTAGTACGTGTAACAAAGAGGTAATTGATTTCCCCAGTTCGTCCGTAATGGAATGGCTAGCGAATATGTGCATTCTTGAGATTATCCCTCAATACCACTTGTCTTCAATTCCCTCAGCATGCCCCTCAATTCCCTGACAATTATCAATAAACCGAGAACGCACCTTCTATTTCGGTCGAGCGGAAACCTCCCTATCTATAACCGAGGGGGGCAGACAGGTAGCCGGCGGGTGACGTCACTTCCCCCGTTTTACCATTGTAGCGGAACTACGAAAACAGAAACAGGTGATACGATACGATCTTGTTTATTTAAGTAGCTAACTTGATTTGGGTATTTTAGTATTTGCATGGGCCATTTGAATCAGGCGTTAGCGTTACTTGGCGGAACTCCATGATACCTAATTAAGTTACTAGAATGATATTGTTCCGGCACATCACTAGCGCCTTACGAGACCCGCGGGGGCGCGGACGCTATCCCATCACTATTCACTCTCTCAAGACCGCCGTCAAGCGCGCACGCCTGCGCCACTCATTTTATTCTATCAAATTATTACCGGCCGCGGCTTTCATTGAAGAACCAAGATTACACTTTTATAAATTTGGAGTCAGATTTTCATTCATCCATCTCCGCAAGGAACATTGGTGACCCCGACGTGATACTACGGCGAAAATATATAAGACCGAAGAAATATTGAAGTGACACAACACCTCGGTGGCCATTGGAACCTGTTACGCCACGTCTGCTTTGTTGGAGTTATTGTGCACTACGTTCGATCGCCAATCGGAAAGGCTAGAAGATCACAACTGAAGACTTGTAATGGAGAGGATATAATAAAGATTGGTATTCAGCTTGAAGCCAGCCGACATCCGCGCCGCAGCTACAGCTTAGCCAGAAAAGTGCCCAGTCATATCCTTTTCAAATTCCTCCTGCAGTGACTGATATTGCCTTTTGTATGCCTAATTAGCATTGCCACTTCTTTTTTTTTGTTTATCGCAACTATTTATGCATAGCCGCGCAGCCCATTTGTTTTATTGCTAAACGCTAATGAGTACCTACGCTATTTTACAATAGATAAGTTCACATCCACGCACGTAAATCATTGCACGATTACAATTGCTTTTGCTGTTAATTTCCCTTTGAAGTGCAAATAAAACCAAGTCTTTATTTTCAATAGTGCAAAATCATCTTTTAACTTCGGCTTTAAACTATTTACTTAATGATAATCATCGTCATCATTCTATCGTAGCACGATTACAGCTTCCCAAATTGTCAATCCATTTTTGTGTAGGTAATACTTAATTGTAAATTTGCGTTCCAGCTGCTAGCCGCGCTGGCGCCTTTGTTCTCGAACGTTCCTTATCTGCGCCGGCGGCCGAGTGGGTACCTACCTGTTGTTTGGGACGTAAGCTGATTAAAGTTACGTATCGTTTTATTTTATTTTGTGACAATCGTGCATTTTACACATTTAATACTTGGTTCAATCATTGTAGTGTGTCTATTTCGTAACCAATATGTCTAGAAGTGGTGACCAAGCTCCCAAAACGCCTTTGGAAGGCATGTTAAAATTAAATATTCCACAATCGAGTTCTACTCATGATTTAAAGGATTTAAATGCTAAACGAAGTTCTATAAAGGGACGCATTACGAAGTATAGGAGCTTCTTAAGTACGTATCTTGAATCTGAATCTATTTTGCGAACAGATTATTACATGGTTAATCAGAGATTTGACCGATTTCGCGAAATGCTTTCACAGTTTGACGAGTTGCAGTCTGAAATAGAATCCATAAATCAAAATAATTTGGACAGTGAACTGGATGTCAGAGAAAGTATCGAGTCGGATATTTCCTTGCTCATAGCAAAGACTCAATGTTTTCTCGAGAAACACGAACCGAAATTCAAAGCGAATCGGTCGGAAAGCGGGGATTCTAATTCAAACTGTCGCAATTCTTGCAATCAAAACTATAGTTCCATGGGTTTTAAACTGCCAACTATAAAAATTTCGAATTTTGATGGATCTTTTTATAGATGGCTCGAGTTTCGAGACACATTTACTTCTCTTATTCACAACAATGACAAAATTGAACCAATTCATAAATTTTATTATTTGAGCTCTTACCTTGAAGGTGAAGCTTCTCGTGTCGTCAGCAACTTAGAGGTTAGCTCGGCTAACTACAAAGAGGCTTGGAGTCTCCTATGTGAGAGATATAACAATGAAAAACAGCTGATTAGCAACCATTTGCATTCTTTGTTTAACATTCAGCCAGTACAGCGAGATTCAGCTAGAGGTTTACGATACATCATTGATCATGTTTCTAAAAATTTGCGCGCGCTCAATACGCTGGGTGAGAAAACTGAGTCATGGGACTCGTTGATCATATATTTGGTCGCAGCAAAACTTGACAGCCTCACTAGCATTAAGTGGGAAGAATGTAAAAATAACTTTACTAAAAGTCCTTCTTTAAATGATTTCTTTCAATTTTTGAAAGGTCGTTCGGATGTTCTAGAATCCATTCATCATAATAAGCCCGAACGTCAAAGCTATCATAAAGGCGAATCATACCCGTCGACATCTTATCATAAAACTGAAAAATCTCACATGAAATCGTTTGCAGTTTCAGCTTCTTCTGCATCCTCGGCCGTGGCTTGTGTCCTGTGCAATGGCAGTCATCGCCTGTACGACTGCGCTTCTTTCTTGGGCAAGCCCGTTGACGAGCGCATTGCTGAAGCGCTGCGCTTGAAGTTATGCTTCAACTGTCTGCGCAAAGGCCACTCTTCTCGTCAATGCAGGTTAGGTCCTTGTTCTTCTTGTCAAGGGCGACACAATTCTTTGTTACACAAAGAGCATTCTCAGGCTGTAAGTACATCTGGTACACACGCAATTATAACTACTGCTGAGGGTGAGGTCGAGGGGGAACCTGATGACCATGTTATAAGTATGTCAGTCACATCTAACAACAATGTTTTACTTTCAACCGCGTTAGTTGAAGTATGTAATCCAAGCACAAATAAACGCGTTACAATAAGAGCTTTGCTAGACAGCGGGAGTCAAACGTCTCTTATAACAAACAAGGTTAAAAATGAATTAAACTTGACTCCTCAGCCAACCAAAATCGATATTGTAGGTGTAGGTAATCAACCTCTTTCTAATGCTTTGCAACGTTGTGTTTTGAATTTGAGGTCAACGCAAAATGATTTTGAAACAGATATTTCGTGCCTCGTACTACCAAAGATTTCAAGTAATTTGCCGAACAAAACGTTTGATGCTTCATTAATAAATTTGCCTAGTAATATTCAACTAGCTGATCCATTGTTCAATAAGAGTGCACCTGTTGATATGCTTATAGGTGCCGACTTGTTTTGGAATTTGATTGAATCCGACAAAATTGTACTTGGCCAAAACCAACCCACAGTGCTGAAGTCCAAGCTGGGTTGGATACTGTCAGGCCCATTTACAGCAAGTAAAAAATCCCTTGTAAACACGGTGCAATGCCATCATCTTGTTCTTGGTCCAAACAATGACCCTTTATCAAACGAATCACTGAATAATGAACTAACAAAATTTTGGGCGTTAGAGCAAATTCCTCAGAAAAATAAGCACTTAACCGATGAGGAGATTGAATGCGAAAGCCATTTTGTAAACCATACGTACCGCGATGAAGAGGGTCGTTTCCATGTCAGGTTGCCTCTGGTGGCACAGCCTGATTCTTTAGGTAATTCTTTTAATCTAGCAAAAAGGCAATTCCTATCGCTTGAAAAAAGGCTTGCACGAGACCCAAACCTTAAAAATATGTACTCACGTTTTATACAGGAATATGCTGAATTAGGACATTTATCACAATCCGCTAAATTGATTCCAGACCAGTCTTATATGATCCCGCACCACCCTATATTACGACCATCTAGTGAATCCACGAAGTTGCGTGTCGTCTTTAATGGAAGCGCCAAAACAACGTCCGGTTACTCCCTAAACGATTTACAAAATGCAGGTCCTCATATTCAAGATTCACTATTTAATATATTACTTAGATTTCGTCAATATTCCTATGTACTCTCAGGCGATATCGAAAAAATGTACAGAATGGTACAAATTCAAGACTGTGATCGGGATTTACAAATGATTTTATGGCGTGATCATAACACAGAACCTATAAAGTCGTTAAGACTCCACACTGTCACATACGGTCTAACCAGTTCAAGTTTTTTAAGCACTCGTTGTTTGTGGCAGCTCGGTGAAGACTGCGGCGATAATAAAATAAAAACTATTATTCAAAACGACTTTGTAGTTGATGATCTATTAACCGGAAGTGACAGTCAAGACGAATTATTATATATTAAGAGGTCGGTTGAAAAGGCACTGCTTGCTGGATGTTTCAATCTCCGGAAATATAGGTCAAATGTGCCATCTATTTTGATAGAACATGAAAATACGCGAAAAAATCTTATTATTAGTTCGTCATCACATACGCTAGGCGTAGGATGGAATCCTAATGAGGATTTTATACATTTTCCAACGAATTATGACAATAAGCCCAAAATCACCAAACGTATTATACTATCCGAATCATGTAAGGTTTTTGATCCGCTCGGAATGTTATGTATTTTTACAATAAAACCAAAGATTTTAATACAAAAATTATGGATTGAAAAAGTTGGCTGGGACGAACCCGTGCCTAATGATATCAGTCAGTCATGGCTATTGTTTCTCGATAGCATGAAACATCTTCATGAATTGCGCATTCCAAGGCATGTTTTATGTAAGGAACCCAGTAATATAGAATTACATTGCTTCTGCGACGCCTCGCAAAAGGCATATGCAGCCTGCATTTATTTAAAATCCACTGATAAGCAAGGTGTCGTTACAGTAAAATTGCTATGTGCGAAAGCTAGAGTTTGCACGGTTAAACCAACCACTATACCCAGATCGGAGCTGTGTGCATGTCTTCTAGGCGCGCAGCTCGCGGACGCCGTGGAACGCGCCCTGCGCTGTGTGATCACTCGCAAGGTTTACTGGAGTGACTCGTCAATTGTGTTAGCTTGGTTAGGTACGAGGTACGACAAACTAAAGACCTTTGTAGCCAATAGGGTTGCGACAATTTTAGAGCTTACTAACTGCTCTGAATGGCGTCATGTTCCCACTCACCTCAACCCAGCTGACTTAGCTTCACGCGGCGTAGACGCAATAAAAAATAATAATTTAGACATGTGGTGGACTGGCCCTACGTTTTTACTTCAACATGAATCTATGTGGCCATCTTCCGATTTTAATTTAGTTAAAAATATAAATGAGTTACCTGAAGTCAAAGTCCACGTTAGCACTTTAAACGAAAATGAAGACAGTAAACAAACGTTAGTTAATTTTAATCGATACTCAAAATTACAATTCATTCAGCGTGCATTTGCGTACCTGCTTCGATTTATGTATAATTGTAGAAATGTTAATGATAAAAAGACAGGTCCCTTACAGCCTGATGAACTTGCTCATTCTTTTCGAAAACTTCTATATTTATCTCAGGCTGACAGTTTTAAGAAAGAGATCAACACTCTTCTTTCAAAGGGAGTGCTTAATTCTAAAAGTCAGTTAATTTCACTAAACCCATTTCTGGACAGTGAAAACATATTAAGAGTCGGTGGACGCTTAACGTTATCTTGCTATCCCTTTGACACGCGTCATCAAATGATACTTCACGCCAAACACAGGCTTACCAAATTGTTGTTCCAACAAGAACATTTGCGTCTTCTTCACGCTGGTCCACAGCTATTGCTTTATTCCGTAAGAGGGTCTGTATGGCCTATCGCTGGTCGAGACTTGGCTCGCACTACATCGAGGCAATGTGTTACGTGTAGAAGAGTGCGAGGCGAGACACTGAGTCCAATTATGGGTTCATTACCTGAGCAGCGTGTAAATCCTGGATTTCCTTTTGCTAGTGCAGCTGTTGATTTTGCTGGACCATTTTTAATTACCGATCGAAAGGGAAGGGGATGTAAAATAACGAAATGTTATCTTTGTTTATTCGTATGCCTTAGGTATAAGTGTTTGCATTTAGAGGCCGTCAGTGAGCTCTCAAAGAATGCATTTATTTTAGCTTTGCGTCGTTTTATCTCTCGCAGAGGAAAACCTTCAGAATTCTTTTGCGACAATGGTCGTAACTTTGTCGCAGCCGCAAAAGAAATAGGAGACTTTTTGATATCTAGTGCTGACGACGTACGTGAGTTTTCTTCCGGAGAAGGTATTAAATTCAATTTTCAGCCAGCTTACTCCCCGCACTTTGGTGGACTCGTCGAATCTTGTGTCCGTTCAGCCAAGCATCATGTTAAACGTACGTTAGGACAAACTCATTTAACTTTTGAAGAGCTGGCAACTCTATTTAGTCAAATTGAGGCAATTCTCAACAGTCGCCCTATATGCCCTTTATCACCTAGTCCTGATGACTTCCATCCCCTAACTCCTGGGCACTTTCTAATAGGAAGACCATTGACGTCCTTACCTTCGCCGGATTTGGAGAAGACCGGCTTTAATAAAACTGATCGATTCCAGCGGTTGGAGTCATTCCGTCAACATTTTTGGAAACGGTGGCAGTTGGAGTATGTAACTAATCTCCAACAGAGACACAAATGGCGAGTTCCTAGCACACCTCTGCAGCCTGGAGACTTGGTTCTCATGAAAGAAGAAAATGCTCCACCCATGCAATGGAAGTTGGGGCGCATTATTTCTCTGTTCCCAGGCAAGGACGGAGTGGCACGTGTGGCCGAGGTGAAAACCACAACTGGGACTTACCGGCGAGGCATCAAGTACCTGTGTCCCTTGCTCGAGCCAGCAGTGGACACCACATTGGAAGCAGGAGCTTCCAAGGCCCCGGAGGATGTTCCGGCACATCACTAGCGCCTTACGAGACCCGCGGGGGCGCGGACGCTATCCCATCACTATTCACTCTCTCAAGACCGCCGTCAAGCGCGCACGCCTGCGCCACTCATTTTATTCTATCAAATTATTACCGGCCGCGGCTTTCATTGAAGAACCAAGATTACACTTTTATAAATTTGGAGTCAGATTTTCATTCATCCATCTCCGCAAGGAACAGATATTATTTTCCTATTCCAAAGGACGTGCAGTATTATTAGCGATTGCATAGTCGCAGATGAATATTCAGCCAACTGGAAGCTGTTGTCCACGTTAATCCCCTAGCCTGATCCCCCAGGGGAAAAAAAACGGTTAGGTTGTTAGTTGAACTGCGACCCTACAGCGCGCGAGCCGAGCGAGCGAAGCGAGCGTGACGCGGCAGCGTCCGGCGAAGCGCCATAACCGAACATTATCATTTTTTCCTAGTTGAATATAAAATAATTGCCGCTAATTCCCCTGGGGGATCAGGCTAGGGGATTAACGTGGATAACGTGAACTGGAAGGCTATACCCTGAATTTCGTACTATTAAGCGTTAAAAGTTTATATTTTATAAAGTATTTACAAGTAGAAAATTTGACACTAAGTAGGTAAATTAAATCTATTTATAGGTAGATATAGCAGGGGGCCCTAACAAGTTTCCAAAGTTGCGCACTTTGGATACATACGTACATAGGACCTCGCATTCTACGGTTTTTTCGTTCGCTGTTTACACTTTACAGTAGTCTTACCAGTGAGTCGTGTCACAAGAAAAGGCGGTATATAAAAAAAAGTCGAAGAGATGTGTCAATAATTTCCCAGAACATTCTTTCATTTCATACTTAAATTCTACCATGCGCTAGGTTTTTTCTCCCCTGGCAACACCCCCCTAGTGATCAAAGCGCGCGAAATGGGGCAAGCGTGTTCAACACGCTTCAATCAAGCGCTGCATAATGTAATTATTTCGTCTTGTCTGTCTGATTTAAATCCTATTCAGACCTATCAGATTGCATAAGGGAGAACTTTTTCTTAACGTAGACATAATTGCTTTTTTATTAAAAATCAAAATAAATCTTATAATACCCATGAAGAAGGGTCATTGCGCCGGTTACGAGGCCAGCTTCAGTACGCGACCAACTGAAAAGGCAAGCGGCGGTCGTGGGTTCGAATCCCAGCTCGTATCAATGAGTTTTTCGGAACTTAAGTACGGAATATTTACCGTTAGCTTATCGGTGAAGGAAAACATCGCGAGGAAACCGGTCTAATCCCAATAAGGTCTAGTTTTCCCTCTGGGTTGGAAGGTCAGATGGCAGTCGCCTTCGTAAAAATATAGTGACTATGACAAATCTTAGGAACCGGGAATGGAGATGATCTAATCTTACAAAACAGTGGACTTACTATTATTCCAGTCTAGCTGGTCCTCTACGTCCGTAACGAGAGATAATGTGCATATATTTGCCTTAATCTTAAAATGCATAAAGATTGCCTGCTTCCAGATCAAATGAATCGCCCTCTTATTTATTTATTTAAACTTTATTGCACAAAGCAACAAGAAAAGGTACAATGGGCTATGACGGAGAAAAAAAACACAGGCTATTATAAATTAATGTTTGGCGAAACCGTATTTTGCCTGGAGTATAGATCTAAATGACAGGAAAATATTTCAGGAATATGAAGCTAAAATCGTGAATCACATTAAAAACGGTGATAGGGTAGAAGCTTCTAAGACATATGCCATTCTTTTTGAACGGCCCAGCGGTTACTTTTTCAATGTAACAGGATTTAGCAGTAATTTTAAGTACCTACTTAGATAGGAAAGTTTACTTCGAACCTAATATTGACGAATAAATATAAGTATGTTGAAGCAGAGCGCAGTTCGAAAATCAATCCATGTAGGACTGTCTGATCTGTTGGACCACTACTATTGTTTGATCTACAGTCGACAATTAGACATTAACGTCGCTTACCCTCTGACACTAAACTACTTGCAAAAGCTTAAGGCGCCGTAGGTTCATGGTCTTCTCTCCCTCTCACTGAGGATACGCGTGAGCGAGATGGAAGTGCGTGCTGGAAAGCGTGGATATCATGTTTTTTAATTTTATTTTTTTGGCTGTTTTAATAAATAAAAATGTAATCACTGATTTCCTTCAAACATGATATTGCCAATTTTTAGAAGCAATTTTAATATTTATAGCTTTTGTGCATAATTTGTTATGAATATTTTAAGTGTATTTTAGACGACCGGTTAGTCTAGTGGGTAGTGACGCTGCCTACGAAGCTGAAGGTCCTGGGTTCGAATCCCGGTAAGGGCAAATATTTGTGTGATGAGCATGAATATTTGTTTCTGAGTCATGGATGTTTTCTATGTATTTAAGTATTTCTATCTATTAAATATATCGTCGTCTAGTACCCATAACACAAGCCTTATTGAGCTTACTATGGGACTAGGTCGATTTGTGTAAGATTGTCCCCTAATATTTATTTATTATTATTTATTTATTTATTTTTGTGTATTTTAGACCTATGTTCGTGATTTTTTTCTAATGAGTGATATTTGCTTAATCATGTTTCGAATCACTGATTTTTCTGCAGAAAAGCCTCAAAATAACTATTCGTATTTTTTTGAAACCATATTATTATAAACAGACGCATTATATTGTTTCAAAAACTCTGTTCGCTTAACTTCGCTGAACCTACGGCGCCTTAACTTTAGTGGTGCAGAGGAGTACAGGACCGCTAAGCGCTCCATCTGGCGCGTGGAGGGGGAGGTGGCGGGGTACGCCAAGCGGGCGGGGAGGCTGGTCGAGGTGCTGGTCCGGAACGCGGGCCACTCCGCGCCCATGGACCAGCCTGCATGGGTACAGGACATGATCCATCGCTTCACACGCACCGAGAACTATTGGGACGGTTGAAGATGACACAGAAAACGTATAATTTCTGAACGATTTAATGTTTGACAAATCAGCAATAATAATCATACGTTGTGTTTGGTCTATTGTTATTGTTAAGGATTCATAAAATTTTACAGTAAATTATTACTATTACATTTTTCTCAATATTGTTTTCGAAACCTGACATTATTATGACATTTATGAGGTTTGATACAGGTAAGTACCTATATCTACATTCATTTAGGGTCTTGGATTATATCGGTCGGTACAGTATTTTATATTTGTTATTGTGTTCGCTACTGCCCTTTGAAACGCAATAACACAGCTCTCATGGCAAGTATGCACAAGGGTACTCAGACAATATGAGAGAGATAAGCCAATTATGGTAAATAATTCATAGACTTACTACGTGGCGTCAAGTAGCGTCGCATTCGCAGCCGCGCCAATTTAATACTTAACATAAAGCGCAATAAAAGCACGGCCTTTATTATCCGGGCACGTTCTCAGATAAAACTCCCCTGGCTTACCCTGGTTATTTACCTGGAACAGCCCCAATCCCATTACTTAAACTGAATTATATTGTTACCTACTTACTACGCAGCTAGTGTCCGCACTGCTACCTTTGGTAGATTTGTTTTTTCATGCGGGCAACACCGATTTTATACAAATCTACAGTAGCTAGTAACAAATGCTATAAATGAGTTTACTTTATACTTTACCAGCCGCCCACGCGGCTCCTTCTTACAGAGAACCCAAGCCAAGTCGCAGGATAAAATATAGCCTATGTCCGTGAAGGTCCTTTCTAAATACTGGTGAAATAATGTTTGTTATCGTTTGTGTAGTCCCGGAGTTTACCCATTACACACGCAGATACAAACTTACGAAGCTACAATATCATAGACTTCATTCTCCTCTTTGTTATTAGTAGTACGTGAGATGAGAGCAAGCGTTTAATCTATACTACTAATATAGATTAAACGCTTGCTCTCATCTCACGTGCCTTCGTTTTTTTTCGAAATGACGCGAGAAACCGGCTTCGGGGTAAATGGCGCGTGCGAGAGTTATGATGGGAGAGTATTAGTATTATCGTCTCCCATTGCCGCTGCTCTCGCAGATTTGGAGTAAATCTCGACGTGTTGGGTTATTCCTGTTCTTAATATGCACTTTTTAATTTAGACCGTGCCCTTAGACCTAACACAATTATCGAGTCCCAAATGGCCTAATGTGATTCCTACCGTAAATTGTCAGAAAACATTCACAATCAGTTGGGTTCTTGATTCTTATCAGACCATATTTAAGATTTCTATTGAGTGATTGACGGTAACGTCGATTTTTGTGATCTCGATTATCATCATCCTCCTAGCGTTATTCCCGGTTGTGCCCTAAAGGAGCCCGAGCCATTTGATACCTCATCCCAAGATTTGGCATACGCACTAGTTTTACGAATTCCACTGCCATCTGAGGACTTACCGCGAAACGAAAACGAACTCCTCTCTGTCGCACTAGCTAGTTCGAGCAACAGAGTGGGAGAAGTTCGTTCTCGTTTCGCGGTTCGCGGTAGCCTCTCTGACCTTCCAGCCCAGAGGGAACCGCTGATTCACAGCCGCATACCGGAACCACAGGCTACCGTAGATTCTACATGTCGATAATGTCACGAATAAATGTTTCTCATAATTTATTTTAGCATAATCATAATTTCTTTCAGTTCACCAACCAGTATAAGTGGTCGCAAACCAGCGCACTGAATTAGATGGTCGATAAAAGGCGCAATGGCCCTACTAATGTTTGTTTTAGAACAAAATTAAGTTTGCTGATACTTTTTTATACGACGATCATTGATCCCCTGTTTTAATCTGGTTTCATAATCAATTAGTGTAAGTAAACGATTATTTTCTATCAAGGACCAAGGTTAGGTAGTAATAAATGACCAACTATGCTACAAGTCGTTTTTTTTTTATAAGTACCCGTCTGCTTCACCGGTTAGTATCACAGCTATACCTCTCTTTCTAAGTTTTCTAATAAGAGAGAGACGGACGGATAGTGCGAGAAAAATCGAGAGAGCTCGCGCGCCGTCTTGTGATAGCCGTGCAGGACGTCCCGCGAGCTGCGTCGCGGCGACATAAATATCCGTCTCTTTCTAAACGTTCAAATTGGAACGAGACGAATAGTCTATCTCGCCGTCCTTTGATAACCTTTCTGAATAATTTAAAGTACTTATTTAAACGCCCTTTTTCAGTTCTTCATGGTACCTAGTTAAAAGTTTAAAAAGTTTTCCACAAGAACGAGACTTGTATTGGAAAACTTTCCGTTTGTTTGGGATTTATCCGGTTGTCATTATTCTTGCCGGGGCTTCCGGGTTCCGGGAAGTAACTTATAAGTATTTGTGTGGTGTTGCTATGTCCAATTGTCCATAGGCAGTTCCTATGATTGATTCATTAATAATGCAAAACGTTTTGCAATGTTCTATCTGACGTGGTTGCATTTTGACTTGTATTTATGGTTGAGATTATTTAAAGTGGACTTTTTATAAAACTGACATTGGAATTGGAATCTTCTACATTGAATCGCAGAGTTGCTTTTTGAATGGACTACTTTGACAGCATTCGGCCAAGTCAAATAATCTCAAGTATTCTTGTCTGTTTTTTAAAACGCTTTCGAATAGTTTTAGCAGTTGGCTAGCAACCTAAGCGGTCTTTGACGGCTTTTGCGATGCATCAGTCACGTGTGCACTGTTTGCTGTGCTATAATATAAACGAGGGATAACACAGCGATGTTACCGGGAAACGAAAACGAAGTGCCTTCGTGTATCTCTCTCTCTGTCGATCGAATAGGCTAGTGCGACAGGGAGGGAACACGAACTGGCTTTGTTTTCGTTTCGCGGTAGGGCCTCAGGGTGGGAAACTCTATATTTGTCTGACACTGACTGCACCACGATTGCCGAAAGCGTCATCTATGCAATACATAAGGCCTGAATCACACTGGCGCGGCCTGCGGTGGCGGTCAATAGTAAACTTGACAGTTAATGACAAATTTACTATTGCCTGCCCCCGCAAGCCGCGCCAGTCTGTGAGAGGCTTAAATGAGCTGTGTTTGTATCAACCGTAACAATGAAATCGTCAAATTCCAAGCATTTGACAGATGCAGTGGCCATTTTGATGCACTCACCTGTCACTGGAGACGAGTATGAGGTGCGTGTGCGCATACTTGGCTCGCCGCTTACGCACGGCGGAGAGCGCCGCGCACAGACCGGGGGCGAAAGCGCGGCAGGGGGGGCACTGGAAAAATAGAATTTCATTAGACAAAGCAAAATTCGTCACTGGTCATACATATGGGGTAGATTTGGTTAAACTTCACACTAAAGGCACGTTCGGGTACTCCCCGCAGACGGGATCTAGCGCTAATGCACAAGGAAAGTCATGAGTCGATATCACAGTGAAATATATCGGCTAATTTAAAGCGCGCGAAAGGGTAGTTAGAGAGGAAGAAGGTATGCTTGAACATTCAGTATTCATTCGACTCTCGTCCGCTGCTGGCCAGTGAAATCTCTACGTTTTGGAGTTCTCCCGCACACCGCATGCGGGCCCTATCGCCCAATAAAATCGAGGCAGATCTTCATACGCTTTGATCCCGTCAGGGACGAGTGCAAGAGTCCAGGGGAATTGCACTCGTGCCCGGTGCAGCCCAGGAAATCTTAGTAGCACTAGGGTTCGCCAGTACCATTACCCCCAGTTCCCACTTGCCGGCTGTCGGGCCCGATTTTTTATCGGGTGTCGGCGCCTCATACAAATTGGTGTCCGACAAGTGTGAATAGCTTCATATAAAATGTGCTGCCAATGCAACATTCGATTAAAATCCGGGCCCGACAGCCGACAAGTGGAAACGGGGGGTTAGTCTAGCAGGGTGATTTTTTATGTTCACGAACCTGTGTTCGTGCTAGAGAGTTAGGCCGGGGCTGCACTGGTGCAGCGATTGGGCGATTTCATTACAACTTGGGCGACTTGATATACTGATGAGATCGCCGCGCGTCGCTAATCGCTCTACCAGTGCGGCCGCGGCCTTAATGTACAGATAGATCATCGTACATGGTAAAGTGCATTACTCTACCCAGGTTATACATGGCGCTCAACTAATGCAGCGGTGGGGTTACTCTACAAGCAGAAGTTCGATCAAGATGCTAGCAAGTTGCTCTACCAGCATCGCAGACCACTATTGCTAAGTAAGATGTTCTTTAACTAAGCCTAACTTACCCAATGAGCAGCAAAGTAGAAAACTCTGACCGCATCCTCCAGATCCTCATAGGCCTTCGTCCCGTCCGGTCCCTGGAGTTGGACTCCTCTCAGGACCTCGTTCAAGGGAGGTGCAGGCCAGGGGAACCCAGTAGCGGTAGGGTCAGCCAGTAGCGCTGCACGAACTGGACGCCCCCGGATGATGAGGGTTGGGACGCCGACAGCGATGCTGTATTTCTGGGTGAGGCGGCGCTGAAAAGAAAAGGAGGGTTAGGAAGAAATGTACACTAATTTTATATAGAGGAAAAGTGCGAGAAGAATTCTGGGAGATTGTAGCTTTGTTAATCTCTGTAACTATACATCCGATTTAAAAAAATCTTTCACCTGTGTATGAAGTGGACTTTCTAGTTTCTAGATGGACATTTTATCCCGCTGGCTTTGCCTGCGTTCTTTGCAATACTCGAGAAAAGCCGCGTGGGTAGCTGTTATAGAAATAAAGAAGTAGATACCTATAACCATAAATAAAGTATAAGATCTCCTCTATGCTATAACTGTTGTTATATACATATAGACATTAGACATAAGGGACTATTACTCTTTTATAATTTGCAGAATGAAGACGTATTACAGCGAGCGTTTGGAAATCCCGGTCTATACGTACTCGTAGTGGTAATGTAAGGTACATTTACATTACACACGATAATTTCCCAAATTTTCCCTTTTCACCCTGATTGGACCGGACTTTTGATGTTACACATGTTAAATTGCAGAATTACTTAAACAGTCCTATATTTTTTCCAGGAAAAAGAAATACAACAGGAATAAAACAACGGATACAAAAAAATACTGGGGCCAATCTCTAGGGACCAAATTCTGCTACCAAATACCGCAAACGTATGTACACCTATTACGAATGTGTCAAGCAGAACGGTTTCGCTTGTATGGCATTTTTGTAGCCGCTTCGATTAAAATAAGAATGGCAACTGTGCCCCGGTCGATGTATAGAAATAAGCCCTTTTAAAAGTAAGGCGAGGTTGTTTAGTATGCTACGGGGAGCGCAGTTCTGAACGTACGTGATTCTCATAACCGTTCAAGTAATATTTCGTTCGTTACCTACATAAATTTCGTATACAGGGTGACAATGAGTTGGATACCAAAATATTTTAACTGTGTTCGATTTAACCCTAAACGCTGGACGCAGGTATGCGTTGAAAGTATGCCTTTCTCCTCCTAACGCATAGTTAATATAGGCCATGATAGCCCATTGTGTGGAGAAGCCTTTATAATATACAAAAAAAATCTTTGCACTACAAGCCGCTAATGAGGCTTGATTTCAAATTTCTGTTTTAACCCAGTCGACGTCAATGTCTCGCATATGAGCCATGCCTCTACGTGCGATTTCCGCTACAGTGCGAAAAAACGCTGCTACGGGCTACAGCGTAGCACACGCGTCCCATGCGTGGCCTCGAGTGGAATTGCCAAGCAAAGGGGTAATTACTTTAGGCTATAGATGAAATATGCTTAATGAAGGTTTTTCAACTGCGGGGATATGTGAGGGCAGAATTTAAATTTCAAACCTAGCTGGTGAAAAAAAACCTACATTATATTATTTATTTGTGCCATAATTTGAAATAACTAATAAAGCACTAAGAATAAGTACTTAAGTACTGTTTAATAATATTTTAAACACGTGACTTTTGCTTTTGCGTTCAACATAATTATATGACAACGATATTAGTGTGACAACACTGTATTTTCTTCTGTCATATTTTTTACAGAGCAAATGTAAATTTAACCTATAAATTCAATACCATCATCCTCATTTTTATTAAGTAGGCAATTGCATGCGCGTGCTACGATTTATTATAAATATTATAATATTTGCATGTCGTCTAATTATATACGATAGAATACTGTACCACTATTCACAATAACACCCAGTAACTAGAAATAAGTATTATTGCAAATAAACATATTCTATTCTATTCTATTCATCATCCTCCTCGCGTTATTCCCGGTTGTGCCCTTAAGGAGCCCGGGGTCCGCTTTGACACCTAATCCCAAGATTAGGCATAAACACTATAGTTTTACAAAAGCGACTACCATCTGAGTCATCTGACCTTCCAACCCGGAGGGAAAACTAGACCTTATTGGGATTAGACCGGTTTCCTCAGGATGTTTTCCTTCACCGAAAAGCTAACACATGGAACGTTGACGTTCCACATGGTGCAGATACTTACTGACCATGGATGCTTTGGTAAGTATCTGCATCGCATAGGGAGAGAGGCAACCCCCTGTTGTCACGAGTGTGGCGCGCCTGTCGACACAGCGCTTCACACTCTGGAAGAGTGTACCGTGTGGGGGCCTCAGCGGACCACTTTACAGGCGGTAATAGGGGCAAACCTCTCGCTGTCGAGTGTTGTCAATGCCATGCTCAACAGCGAGGAGGCGTGGAGAGCGATGGCCTGCTTCTGTGACGACGTAATGTCACAGAAGGAGGCTGCGGAGCGGGCTCGCGAAAACGATCCTCTCGCGGATCCGCTTCGCCGACGACGGACTGGAGGCAGAGCCAGGCGCTATGCGCATCTGTTGCCTCCGCCGTAGCGGAACCATGCAGGGAGTCGGGGCAAGCCCTGTAAACAAAGGTTCCACAGGACTGGAGGCGCTCGCTTAGCTGACGCTTCAAAATGTCTGCGGCCTGCTAATGTGGGCCGCCCGCCGGGACGTACGCAGTTGAATGCCAAGAGCGATCCTGCGACGCCCCCCCTACAAGGCGGAGCCGGATGTCGTTGGTGGTTTTAGACGGTAGTCCAGTTTCGGTTAGTCCGTCATACCCGTCCTGCCTCCCCGGATCGGACGGGATGCGTAAACGCATTTCCCCAACGTTAAAAAAAAAAAAAAAAAAAAAAAAAAAAAAAAAAAAAAAAAAAAAAAAAATTATGCGTGATAGTCACTATCGCATGTATCATGGATGTGTTGTTTAGAGCCGTCATACAAGATTTGTTAACAGCCCAATATCCACCATACTGGTTCACCTAGGCGTAAATATTATTGTTTGCCCAGATTGTTTACAAGCCAGACAGACAGGCAAGAGACAGCGAAGGCGGGCCGGGGGAGGGAGAGGGGGGTCCTCATACGTAGATACAGTCAAGTGTGAAGATACGGGTGCATTCAGCCTGTATATATTTAATATTGCGACTTGCGACAACCTTATTACCAGGGCTCGGATTTTACATCGCACGGTAAGACGAAAGAAAACTATGGAGTCGATATTAACATTACAACTTTACTCATATTCATACTCACTCATTTTCCTAGTCCCGTAATTATTATATATTTATCATGCTGTCAAATTTCAACTTGGTTGCATACCTAGTTATCCAGACCATATTGTTGCGATAGACTTAACGGTGGGTACTGGCCGCTTTATTTAATTGCCTCATGTTTCAATAATTGACGGCTTTAGACGTGTCATTTATTTAAGTTTGCAATTAGTGCATACATTAATTAACTTAATTATTACGTGAACATTTTATTATTTAGCTTATAATGTAATAAACATGGTGTGGCGGTTAACATTTGTATTTACAATATAATAAACTTTTGGTATTAATTAAATGAATGAGTATGAGTATGAATATGAGTAAAGTTTTAATGTTGATATCGACTCCATAGTTTTCTTTCGTCTTATCGTGCGATGAAAAATCCGAGCCCTGCTTATTACAAAGCACACTGCTTTATAGGTATACTCAAGAGGAAAAAAAGGGTATATACTCGTATTGTATGAAAGTTCAATACAAAGGGTGTATGATATACTCCAGACCAAAAATAGGTGCCTATTTTTGCTCTAGAGTGTGTTATAATTTATAGCAATATTAAAGAGCTCATCGTCCAGGTAAAGCAATGATGGTCGAGGCCAGCTCCTGGATGGGACACCGCTTTGAGGGACTACTAACCGAGCGCTTCCGTGCTTTGGAAGGCACGCGAAGCAGTCGAGTTTTATGGTTGTTCATGGACGGCAGTCGTAATATAGGTAGGCACAGTTGGAGGACTCCCGAAAATGAAGGCTTACGCCTATTAACGGAATAGGGCTTCTATAACACTTACTGCCAGGAACCCGCCTAGTGGGTGCTCTGTTAATAGGCGCCTTCCGCTACTTAGCGGAAAAACCGACCGACTACGAGCGTAGCGCTACGAAATTGTTAGCAGTAAATGTTTATTTATTTATTCAACATCATACATGTATGTGTTAAAATGCAACCAGGATAACGAAGATGAGTTGAGTTCAGTCCTATCGTATGACATTTCTGACATTGTATTAGTTCGTGAATGCTTTATGCATTTGAAAGAACAGGCTGTTGTCCCTACGTCGGCCTAGTGCGATTTGGGGACTTCCTCTGAATTTAATGGTAGTATTTCAACCGAACCCCACCCAGGGAATTGAACAAAATGAACACACATTTATTTCAATTCGAATTGGGAAAAAGCACCCGAAATCCGGGTGCATTAAATTACCTGGCAACCCCAACGTGCCTTCACTTGTTATTTTTGTTTGACGCTAACCAGACCTCACAACAACGCGGTAATGCCCTAAACATGTGGATGGAATGAAAAGAGGAAGGACTGGGATAAATATAAACAAATGCTTGAAAAGCTCAATGTGAAAACGTTAACCAGGTTGAGTAATTAGACATATCAAAATAAAAAAATATCTCATTAAGAGAGGACGCTAAAGTGAAGTAAAAACAGTAAGAAATAACGTACTGAATAAAACTCGAAACGAAAAGTGTTGGGCTGCAGATTTTCACCAAAATTATTATCAAATATTATTAAAGACTGTCAACAAAATGCCAACATTTTCACTAGACTAGGTCTAAGCGAAACTACAAAATACAGTCCCAGAATACACTTTGTACGGCGCCGAAACCTCATTTGATAAAACTGTTTTCGAAACGAAGGAACACCAAATTAATAAAAGGGCTGGCAATGCGATTGTGACTCTTCCAGATTTGCACGCGTCCACAGGCTAAGGTGTCTGCCTATCATCAGGCAGCCGTAGGCTTATTTGACACCGTCGTAGCATAAAAGTAGTCTCATCATATTTTTCGCCACGTTGTTCTTTTACTGAGTACCCTTAGTAAAGCCTCCTCCTATGAGACAGATCTACCTACAACACCGTATCTTTCCATCTGTACATCACGCACAATGACAGAGCAATCAGCTAAAAGCCTGGGCTTCAGATATCGCAGTCACAGCCAACCTATCATGTGATTCCAATCTCATTGAATATTATTGTTTATTCAGAAACAGAAATGTGCGTGACGGTGCGTTACGCAGTCCGAATAACATGCGTGCGAATTCGTAAAGGCAGAGTTGAATAAAAACGGTGTTTGGAATATAGGTGCCAGTTTCATAAAAATATTTTTTACTGTTGATATACATATATGTGACAGATGATAAATTTCAAATTTGTTGAATATTTATTAAGAATTAATAAGTTTGTAGAGCGGTGCGTTGCGCAGACAAAATAGCATGTGTTTCATTTCATAACTGTGTTTTTTGAAATTTTTTGCGTGTGATTATATTATTAATTATATATTTTTTTTTTATATTCTAAATAATGTAATGAATCTGGTAAAATCATGTTCTACATGTAAATTGGCATAAACCAGTTAAAAACAACAAAAAATATATTTTTTATAGCATAAAAACAATTCTACTTTCAACTTTTCGCTTACACACTGAGGAATACATAAATTCAACAAACGCCCAACCTAATATCAGAACACAAAACATTGGCCGCGTCGAAAAAAATTAAAAAGATACTTTATGTTCTAGGGTAGCTGGGGGAGGCAACCACAGAGCTAGAGTTGCAAGATGGGATACTAATTGACCCTTATAAATGCTGGACTCAATCGGTCATCTACCCAAAAAATACCCCCTCAGAAGTGTGGGTTTGCGAATAAGGTTCAAAATGGGATGAATATTTATAGAATTCATCGTATCGAACAGAATAAAGGAAAACGCGTTGAATATACACTCATTTTAATAATTGGTTCGTTCAACAAATCAGGATTGAATATACATTATTCAAAAGGTAAGATTAAACGAAGACTGCTAGGTAGACGGAAATTGGAACAAATCAGCAAGAAACGTTGTGATTTTCTCCACGTTTTTATCATTTCTTTGGAGCTTCGTGTTTTAACTTTAAGTAGTATTATATTTTAGTATTTACAGAAAGGTTATTGACGGTTACAAGAAATATTGAAGAAAAGTAAAATACACAGCCGTCCATATCTGTTTTTTTTTAAAGCCCGTTAATTTATTTCAAGTATGAAAAAAAATCTAGTCAAGTATGACTAGAGTTTTTGTAATACGTTTTTAATAACTGTTACGAGTTTACCCTACCCCTATCACTCGTTTTCGGCTTGACGTAGACTTTTGGGACACGTATAAATCCCCCTAGCATCATACAGTTAAGTCCCCTAATAAAATGACGACCGTCATCCAATGGTCAGACCCATTATGACGTAATATATGGACAACCCCTTAGGCTATTCTATACTTGGTGACTCTAGTGACCTTGCCTTTGAATCAAGTTAGGGCATTTATTTGTGTGATGAATATAGTCGTCAAGTACGCATAACCAATCTATATGAAGTTTATTTGCAACAGCTCAGCTAGCACAAATTTAGCGATGTGCCGTTCCCGGGAATATTCCCTTGCAAGGGAATATACGAGAATATTGATATTGTGTATGTTTATATATCTTGCTTTCAGGGATTCCATTCCGCCCATCTGGAGGGCGCTAAATAGGCTCAGATCGCATGTTGGTCGCTGTAAGGAAGATATGGCCAGATGGGGACTGCACCGTGGCCAATCAACCCAATGTGTTTGTGGTACAGCACCGCAAACCATGGTGCACCTGATGGCGTGCCCCACATGCCCACACTCCTGCTCGGAACACGACCTGAGAGACGGGACCGCCAGAGCTGTCCACACCGCTGCCCATTGGGCATCTCTTATTTGAGAAACCTCGACACGAAGATGAAGAAGAAGGGATTCCATGGTCCGGCGAAATTGTACTGAAACGTTACGTAAAACGTGATAATAAAACCTTTCGTGCTAGGGCCTCAGTTTGCTGCATTCACTGGCTATAACTCCACGGCAGCCACCTCCGAACAAGGGGAGGGTAATAGTCTGGCTCACTTTCGCTCGGTGCTTATCTGAAAGTGCTCGGCGTTGTGCTCGCCCTGAGATTTTCAGTCGATAGCTGATGGGACTCGAAAATGAAAGAGTAAAAAAGTATTACTAGAAAAGGGCGGGTAGATTTTCGAGTATACATATATTGCTTTTACTTCCACGATTTACTATTAATGACGACCGCTTTAGCCTAGTTGGTAGTGACCCTGCCTTAGAAGCAAGAGGTCCCGGGTTCGAATCCCGGTAAGGGCATTTATTTGTGTGATGAGCTCGAATATTTCTTCCTGAGTCATGGATGTTTTCTATGTATTTAAGTATTTATTTATTTATATAAGTATGTTTATCGTCGTCTAGTTACCCATAGTACCTACAAGCTTTGCTTAGTTTGGGACTAGGTCGATTTGTGTAAGATTGTCCACTAATATTTATTTATTTATTTAATTACTACGGTCCGCTAGCGGAGTAATGCCTATATTCGTTTATGTAATGTTTCTGGCAACGGTTTTGGCTTTCTAGAGATTACTTGTATTGGATATTTCAAAATGTCGATGATGTATCAACTATGTACGTACAATAAAATCAAGTATTTAGCTATATTTATAGTGTTAAAACGAACACACCTTTATAATACATTTGGCCTTTCAGAATTAGCACGCGCTAAAAAGTCCCACACCAAAGTATTCGAAGTGCTAAAATGTATTAAGAACATTGGATTTATTTTGTCTGTTATGTTACATAACTTATGTATTTTATAACGTACCATGTTACTATCTTACCCAGTTATGTAGCGATGCCTATCTTTTTAAAGCGTTAAAGTAATAAAATTAATTTTTTCTTTGTCTCCCCGTTATTCTGGCACGGGTTTGTGTGAATTACCCCCGTTTTTTTCCACTCAGGAGCGCCGGTACAGTTTCCTGTTTTAAAACGCACCGTACTTTACTTTCCTGCGTACTTGGCACAATATAGTTATTGCTGCCAGTATTAAGACTTCGGTAGAGTTGGAAAACGCATCCGTTTTGTAGCAAGGTTATCAGTGCATTTTGCGTTGTGTTTTTGATGTCCCAATATTGAATACTCCTACCTCCCACCATATTATTCTTTTTCCTAACGAAATAAAGAACCGATAAAAGTTTTCATTGAAAAATGTAGAGTTAGCAGATCCCATCGCAATATCCCTCCGTGATAAATCTTATTGCGAATTTTTTTATCAAATCAATACAGTCAGCGTCACATAGTTAGTAACAGCCAAGGTAGCCAAATATTTCGGTACACGACTTTATTACTGTAAGAATAAGGGTGTGTTACGACATATTTGGCTACTCTGGCTGCTACTAACTATATGACGCTGACTGTACCAACCATTGTTGAACGATCGAGAATTGAATTTTCCCGTGGGAATTAGATATTTTCCTGCTGGAAAAAGTAGCCATGTCACTCTCTAGCTTCTAAACTATCTCTATACAAAAAATCTCATCAATAAGACGCTCCGTTGCGACGTGAAAGAAGGACAAACATACAAACAAACAAACACACACACACTTTCGCATTTATAATATTAGTAAGGATATCCGGCGTCTGTCCAGTTTTTCTCATCTACAGGTCGCATTTCTCATCCGATTCTCGTTTATTGTGTTGTCAGGTCAGGGTCACAAAAGTGTTATATTAAACTACTGTAGAACTGCAAGAGAGGCAACACTGGTTAGATTACTTAGACTGTGTTAGGTCGTCGCCTGCTCGAGGGCCCTTCCTTAATGCAGCCCTTTCACTGCGTTCTATAGAAACGTCTAACATACATAGTTTTGGACCTTATGTGTGTCAGATAAGGTTCGAAATCGTGCGAATATTTTTAAACGCTCGCTATGCTGAAGCTAAACACCGAACACGCTTTGCAAAAATACAAGGAAATGCTGGTAAATTCTGTAAGTTTGAAGAGGAAAAGTGAAGTCATAAGAGTGTATAGTAAAGTGTACGACAGCGTTTTGGTATAAACTATACTAATCTATACTTCCATACCAAATTATAAGGTGGTATAGTATAGTTAGTGATTTTGTAAGTGTGTTTGTAACGGATAATTTCCGGGTCTACTCATCCGATTTTTTTAATCTTTCAGCAGTGTATAGAACCCTATGTCCAGCCTATGTCCAGCAGTGGACGTCTTTCGGCCGATGTGATGATGATGATGAGTGTATAGAACAGACCCTGAGGATGGACATACGCTATATTTTACTGACGGCTCCATCAATTTTTCGGGATTTTCATTCATTCAATTTTTTTTTTCACAAACAGTAGGTAGGTTTCAGGATTGTTACAAAACAAACGCATTCGGTGTAACGTTTGTCAGTAAAATAAGGGACTCCCATTTCAACTGATTGGTAAAGATAAAACGACGACCAAAATAAATTCAGATACAGTGTGTTTTTCTTTACTTTGTGCGCTAAATAAATAAATTCTTATTCTTATGAAGAAGTTCATTATTAACCATACCTTAAATACCTTGTGAAATTTACTTCATTTGCTGGTAAACTATAGTCACAATTCAATGCATAAGAATGTTACGTTTCAAAGATTTAAATTTCTTGGTCGTACCAATCATCCTGTATATTAGTTGGCAAGTCAAATTACAACTTTGTGGAATAAATCAGGTAGAAGATAGGTGTTCTTAGTGTAATAAATCCATACTAAACGTATAAATGCGAAAGTAATTTTGTCTGCTTATCCCTTTTTTTTATACAACGACGGTGGCAAACAATCGTACCCCTGATGGTAAGCGGACACCGCAGGCTATAGACACATGCAACTCCAAAGGAGTACCATGGGCGTTGCCGACCCTTGATATGATTGAGGATTCGCCGTGTTGACAGCTGAAGGAACAAATTCCCAAAAGAAGGATTCTTTCAGGTTATACCACTGATCCGATTTCGATCAAATTTAGTATGACTTTCTAGGTAATAGTTTGAGCCCCGGGAAATGTCGTAGGATACCCGAAATCATTGGATAGACATTTATGTGGGAGTGCGGTAAGCGTAGGTTGTATTAATCGAGGACTATTTTTCAGATAAGTATACTCTAACAAATGTCCGGTCTAGTCTGTCTGTATATCTACGAGGTTAAAGGTTATTAAGTTTCGTAATTATTGTAACTTACGCCAGTGCAGCCAACCGTAAAGCTTCCCATAAACTGTAACGTCCTACCAGGGCACCATAATCCGTAAGTAATTTACCCTGGTCACTCGTCTGGAACAATCCTTGTAACGGTCAAATGCGAATCCAAAGAATAAAACGCAAGCCAACGTAAACTTTATCATCCAGCAAATAAGGTGGTTTCTGCTATAAACTGATTGAGAGAGATACGAGCTTTGCGCAAGGAGTCCGAACGTCTGCCCAAGTTCCCAAAACTGTTGAACGCTTATCTGATGTCCAAAAGCCACTCAAATGCAAACTCTAAGATTAATCATCTGGAGTTGCTTTTGCAACAAACTAATTGAGAGAGATAAGAGGTTTGATAAGTAAGCTATGCGGTGCTTTCACCTTACGAAGAAAAGGTATTAAAAGCAGAGTATCTGTTCGCTCCTAGCCCGGGCTTGCAAGACTACTCGGTTGAAGCCAGGGCTGGGCCCGACGAGTTCCTGACCCGAGTAGAGGCCTGGACTAGAACGACCGGTATAACCCCGCTAAGCTATAGCTTCCAAGAAGCGTGGCATACCGAAGATGCGCCAGGTATCGGTCCGATACAACAAAACGTGCTTTTACCTTGATGGAAGCTTCATCCGCCGTTATCTGTCGGCCGGCGTAAGTGTCTCTGAATGTATGTGTATGGTGTGTGTGGGTGTCGAGGCCGTTGCGTGTCCTGGTGAACACTTCCTGGCTCCTGGATGATAGCTCACCACGTAAGCGCTCCCGAATTTATCACTTCACTCACAGGCAACAACAAAACTCCTCGATAGGAGCGCCTGGCCTCAGTCATGAACCGATTCCAATCAACATAAATCAAATGTCCCGAATGCTTTCACAAAACTCAAAATACAAATCAACGAAAAACGTGTTCAATCCAACAAAGGCAAAATTCTAGGTTATACTACAAAAATGACAGACGTCAAACGTCAAATAGTGACGTGTCCTTTTCTTTTCCGGTTATCAACCGAGTGATGCCCGCGGTAAAAGACTGGTATCGAACAGTATCTATATGGTATTTAGGACTTTTTGGACCTAAGGTACAGTTGTGCGGTCAAGCATGAACACTTTAGGGTTGGTCTTAATCTGGAGATCCTTGTAATGTAAGAATACAGCTGGGGGAATAGATTACAAGGCATTGTGTTGAACAAGTGTTATTTAACATTGTTGGGGTTTGGAATTTGTGGTTAAAAAAAAAGTGTGCAGATGTACCTTTCTTAGTAAAAAGGTCTTCGAAGTATAGGTACCAAAGGGTAGTAAGTAAATACATTTAAATTATGTCACTGATTTATAAATCAATGTGTTTGTCATTAGCAGATCCAGAAATTAAGTTTGTGTAAGATAGGTATTCTTTTTGGGTCACCCTGTATATTCTGATTTTGGTGACGAAGCCAAATTTCCTTAATTTTATAAGTAATTCGTGTTGGAGCTTCTGACAGAATATCGTATTAAATCAGTTTTCAAGCAAAGTGCAAATTGGAAAATGAATCTACGAGATGGATTTGAATCCCTGGAATTGCTCTGCTGCACCTTGCGAATAATTAAATTTTGAACTTGAAAACTATTTCTAGTTCTATTCTATTCTATTTGAAAATTATTTTTGTTAGCACTCTTAACTTCTACATACATACATACATACATTCACGTCTTTATTCCCAAAAGGGGTAGGCAGAGCACATGAAACGTATGTTCCAGCGCCACTTTTAGAATAAAAGTGGGCATAAAAGATCGACAAAATGTGATATTGCAGTGATAGGTTGCTAGCCCATCGCCCACAACACACGTCAACCCTGGTCCCTTAGTCGACTTTTACGACACCCACGGGAAGAAAGGGGGTGGTGAAATTCTAACCCGCCACCACACGGGTCCTTAACTCAGCCATTAAACTTCTACTTGGTACTTAAATCAGTTTTTACTACTTTCAAGAAAAGAAAACTCCCCGCCAAGATTCCCATGACAATGAAAGCATAAAGAAAACAGGCCCGCAACTGGAGTGCGTAATCCATTGTCTTGCCCCCATTGTGGAGACAATGCGATGAAATCCAAGCATTTCACTCCCCTGAATTACCCTTGTTTTTTTTCTGCAATGGAAGTCGGTATCGGTGATGCCAAGTTTGATTACACTGCAGAAATTTGGTGCTGTGTTGTGATTTGTGACTACTATGGTTAGTACTAGTGGTTCTGTGAGCCGCAGAACGCACGAGCCTGAGTAAAAAAAGACCGGGTTGCACTCCGGGAGTGCCGGCAGAAGTGAAAACTTGAATATTAACGTTGTGCATTTTTAGGGTTCCGGAGCCAGAATCGCAAAAACGGAACCCTTATAGTTTCGCTATGTCCGTCCGTCCGTCCGTCCGCAGCTTAGCTCATTCATAGGCTCTTGGTACTAGAAAGCTGTAACTTGGCATGAATATACATATTAGTCATGCCGACAAACTGGTAAAATAAAATCTTGAAAAACACTTTTTTTAGGGTACCTCCCCTACATGTAAAGTGGGGATGATTTTTTTTATTGTCGTCTACCCCATAGTGTGGGGTGTCGTTGGATAGGTCTTTTAAAAATATTGGGGGTTTGTGAAAACAATTTTTCGATTAAACGATCCGTTTGTGAAATATTAAGCCTTAAAGTGCTAATTTTTGTTAGACTCCAGTGTCCCCACCCCCTGCTAGCTAAATGGTTGTTTTGGGATATGTGAAAAAATTCATGGTAGTAGTACATATAACGAAGTTAAAAGGAAAACTATCACAGCTAAGTAGGCTTTACACGTTTACGAGTAATAGTCGACCAACTTATAAAATGTACTTCAAGAAGTAATAGTTTCGTACAAATTCTATTGTAACTTATTATTATATATAATGGTACGGGACCCTTCGTGCGCGAGTCCGACTCGCACTTGGCCGGTTTTTGATATTTTGGAATGGTTAGGGAATAATTTTGCACGAATTGCTTTAATTATCAGTAGGTAAAAAAAAAACCCTCCCTCCCCCCCCATCACAAAAAGTGCACAGCGCCGCTAAAAAAGTTTTCACCTCAAATATTTTTCACTAAAGTGGCCCGACAAAAAGAAACTACATAATCAACGAACCTGCTCATAAAATTTCCGTGGGGTTTTAAAAGGCAGTTTTCTGCAAATAGTTTACTGTCATGACTGCCTTTTTAATAATCACGGGAATATCACGACTAAGGCAATCAACACGGCGAATCCTCAAACATATCATTGGGTCGGCAACGCCCATGTTACTCCTTTGGAGTTGCATGCGTCTATAGGCTGCGGTGTCCACTTACCATGAGGCGGGCCGTACGCTTGTTTGCCACCGTCGTTGTATATAAAAAAAAAACACGGTCTGCCTGATTGTAAGCAGACACCGTTGCCTATAGAGGCTTCAGACTCCAGAGGTCACTCGCGCGATGCTGACCCTTTATTGGTTTGAGGAGTCGTATTGTCGGCAGCTATGAAAGAGATGCAGGTCCACACCCAGCACAGCTCACTCTCGGGAGGAGCGGTGACTGCTATTTAACCAAAAACAAGTAATTTAAATTATTTTATTTTTTTATTTTCTTCGGCACCATGCCGCGGGGAGACCCTTTATTTTAGTTATAAGTAGTAGTGTATATTTTTAATGATTAATCGGTGCCTTATCTATACTGTAATTGTATCTATTTTAGTACAAAATAAATGCTTGTTTCCATTTCAATATTATTTTATAATAACTATGTATATGCGTAAAGAATAATTTAATCACAAAATGTAATAACAATTAAAACAATGTACAATAATTTAAGAATTAAAAATAATTAAAAGTAGGAGTAGGATTTAGTTAATTTAAGAAGTAAAATTGTAAACAACACCACAATACCATGTATGAAATCTTGACCATGATAACTCGCCTAGAATAAAATGTAAATTCGACACACTATTGTTGCTGCATGTATACTATATTATTAAATATTTTCATTGCTATGCCCTAACACGGTCCATGTGAAACTATTTATGTAAGACCTGTAATACCATGGTTGCAATAAATAAATAATTAATTGTATAAAAAATAAAATAGTCGCTAGTGTCGCTACCCTAAGCTTACTGAACTTAACTTGTATTTTCCCGAGGTATGTTAAATTACCCCGAACCCTCGCGCGGGCAACACCGAACTAACAGATGGCCACCATTAATCGTGCTACCCTCAGGTGCTTTTAGGTGTATTGATGGTAAGTATAAATAACACAGTTGATGTACTTTATCGTTCACGTATAGGTATTTCATACCAATATGACGTAACTCTCTCTGTAGGTACCTATATTACCTTTTCACCCAAACTAGTAACTGAACTGAAATATTTAATTGTGATGACATTTGGGACACGGAAAGCCTAAGCCCTAGGGTGGAGTCATAGGCTGTTTTATTTAACGTCTTACACACTAAGGTTCAATTCAATTCAATTTCGTGAATATTTTTTTCATGGCATTTCCTGAAAAAGATGTCCTTAAATATGAAAGCGATACCTATTCAACAATTGTGATAATTTGGTACAATCATAAACTACACGTTGGGAAATCTACTTACATTCTACAAAGGCCAAAAATTAGACCGGACGAACAGAACTTCAGAAAAAGGCCGGTCCTATAGTGATTTTCTATCCAAGCGTTGATCCAAACTAATTAATGATGGAAAAGACTCTCCTGTCCATGTAAATCGATACGAGGACATTGAAAGCTTTTGTCCCTAGCACAATGGCTTTGCTGAGCGCTATATGAGCACCGCTCAACGCTCAGCCCCATGCTCGGCCATCGCTCAATGCTCAATAAACCAGCCCGCATACCGACGCTTATTGTTTTAGAACTATGGTGGACTTATTAGCAAAGGATGTTAAAATTGTTGGAAATACGCCACCATTTTTTACTTTGATGAATCGTTTTACGTATCTCTTTGGATTAGCTTCATTTTCAACGCTATTGGTATTAAATTAATAAGTATTATGGATACAGAAATGGTGTTTTACGATCAGGAAAAATAGCGAACGCATCGTTTTTTGTTACCTCCTACGACATACTCGTATATCTGAATATAATTCCGTTTTTTGCCTGCTAAGTAGCGCCTGGTCTAGAAAATTATCCGTTGCATCCTTATGCGTTGATTATTGGAACCGGCCAATAGAGAACTTGAAAAGTCAAGTTCTCTATTGGCCGGTTCCAATAATCAATCCACCAATAGTTCTCCTTACCGGCAGTTACATTTTGACAGATTACCCGTAGAAAATGTGTCAAAATGTAACTGTTCGTAAGGAAAACTATCGGTGGATTGATTATTGGAACCGGCCATAAATCAGCAACAGTATTAAGAACTTTGAAATAATGTCACATTTACAGTAAGGTCAGTAAGTAATTTCGCCGAATCCGAACCAGAGCCGAATACGCCAAATTGTACCCATGAAAAATTTTTAAAACTTACAACTTGTATGTTGGAAGATTGTGACTAAATTGTATGTGTCTTTTCAGGAACAAACTACAAAAAATACACAAATGTTTATATATAGGTACATACACAGTGCTATTACATGATTATCAAAGCATCATTACCTACCTAAAAAATGTTACAGAAACTGCATAACACAAAGTAAATTTAATACTTTTTTCTGTTACCTCTACACTAGGCTAGGCCTGTTTCTTAGGCTGACACAATAATTATCACGATAATTATACGATTCGAACCAGGGACCTCTAGCTTCAGCTTGTGTTTTATCCCATTCTCACGTCTAACGTACCCGACAATGTTTTATACGTTTCTCACGTCTATTTGTACACGTCACGAGTGACAGGAAGAACCCACATCAAGGCAATTACTTCCACTGACCATGCTAGGATAAAACGATAGGGATAAGGATGAATACCCACCATAGATGTGCTAACCTGTGTTTTCATACGTTTAACCAGCGAACGAAAAAACCATAGAATGCTTATTTTCTTTCTTCTTCATCCTTACAAATTTCTACCCAAACGCGTCTAAAACCCGGTATGCGCATGTTTGAACTAAACGGCTGCCTGGCATCGTTTTGACACCCCGCCCCCATCCCCGCATAATGGCAATTGGGTGCCCATGGATTCTGTGGGGCCATTTTGCGGCGCTACTTAGTCAATCAATCCTTGTATATTATGGCCCCATCGGTTATTGTCGATGAGTTCGCCGACGCGAACGTCAAGGAAAAGCAATTGACCGGTGACTTGGGGTTGTCAGGTTCACTCAGAACAGCAGACACAACAAACATTTTTATTGTTAGCCAAACTACCTACTACAGAAACAAGTTGTGAATTTTAATAAACTTACAGAGGACATATACAAAGGGGGAATAAACCAAAGTGAGGAGGTATTTTATGTATTCATTTCATTTCTAACGGTAATAAGCAGTGATCGTAACTTTTGCAGCATTTTTGGTGCAGATTGGTATAAAGAATTTCAATCCTAATGCTTAATTAGCGTTAATAACGTTAATATTAACCATAATTAACAATTTTGATTGATATTGTCCATTGAACGGACGATTGGAACGGAATTGGTATAAATAATTTCAATCCTAATGCTTAATTAGCGTTAATAAGGCCATAATAACGTTAATTTAATATTAACCTTAATTAACAATTTTGATTGATATTGTCCATACCAATTGCGTTAACAACACTAGGCTGCACCAAAAATGCTGCAAAAGTTACGATCACTGGTAATAAGATATCGTATAACGGAGTGGCAATACGGTTACAATGAAATAATAAGTGTACGAAAAACCACAGAAGTCTACGTAGTAAGGGCCTCGCATGCTTGACAACTCGGTGTCACTCTTAGGAACACAGCTTATCTTCTGGTGGATACTCACCCTTAAACTCTGCTTTCCATTCGCACAATTAATATTGTCAATGCGCAAGTGTGTCTGAAATCTGTGTTTCTGTCGGTGGCATCGTATAGCTCCGAAGCGGATGGACTGATTTGAGAGTATTTCTTTACTCGAGTCTCGTCTGCCTAGATGGTTCTTATAGCTATGGTTCTTAGCTAAGTATCGAGATGTTTTGATTTTATATGGAGCGACCCATAGGTAATTTAATTACACGCAGTTTGACGCAGTTAAGAATTTCGGAGTCAAGATGAACTCAGGTAAGT